>OX328113.1:33460651-34660651 GCA_946811185.2 Hippopus hippopus
ACGTATCGAACGATTGGTTGCAATAAATCACATAAGATATTTGAATCTTTCATCAGCCATGAACGGTACGATCGATCTAAACACAGTCCAGACTTTGTATAGTTATACGTCTTAAGACTGTCTGTCATTTTGTTTGGGGGAGAGAGAGAGGGAGAGAGAGAGAGAGAGAGAGAGAGAGAGAGAGAGAGGGGGGGAGATTTAAACACAGAACAGACGTTATATATAGTTATACGTCTTGAGACTGTCTGTCATATTGGTTCGAGGAGGGGACAGAAGAAAGAGAGAGAGAGAGAGAGAGAGAGAGAGAGAGAGAGAGAGAGAGAGAGAGAGAGAGAGATCTAAACACAGTCCAGACGATATATAGTAATACGTCTTGAGACTGTCTGTCATCTGTCATATTGGTCCGAGGAGGGGACAGAGGGCAGAGAGAGAGAGAGAGAGAGAGAGAGGGAGAGAGAGAGGATATCGATCTAAACACAGTCTAGAAGTTTAACTTATACGCCTAGAGACTGTCTCTCATCTTGTTCGGGGGTGGGAGCAGAGAGAGAGAGAGAGAGAGAGAGAGAGAGAGAGAGAGATCGTAACATCGTCCAGACGTTATGAGGGGGAGAGAGACAGAGACAGAGAGATAGAGAAGGGAAAGAAAACGAGAGAGAGAAAGAAAGACGGAAAAAGATAGAGAATGAGAGAGAGAGAGAGAGCGAGAGAGAGAAGGGAAGAGAGAGGGTGGAGAGATTTGTTGGTATTATCTTGTAGAGAGAGAGAGAGAGGGAGAGAAAGAGAGATACAACCAACTTAGAAAACAAACAAAGACAGCACATGTCGCTGTCTTCAAAAGCTCCCTTATTCGCTTACAAAATCTTAGAAACGTCCGTATTTAAAGCATAATGGACAATGCTTTGTGGAAAGGAGGCTTAATGTATTTGCGAAAAGTATCGACAATGTCAGCCTGCGCAGACTGACATGGGAAGAAACTTTTCACTATCTTCCATTTTACAATGGTATACAGCGCTGTATCATCACTGCCTCCATTCCCCACAAGTTTTTTTTAAATCCATTTTCCTCTGGATGGTTCAAATTTGGATTAGTTTGGTAAAGGAATTAATGTATTATTTGAAGTTTCATCCAGCTTTTCTAGGTACTTACAATTCAAAAGATAAACCATACACAAATATCCCTTCTTTGTTCATTTTTTTTTAACACAAGCATTGCCATTTGCGATTTCTATTGAATGATGTTAGGCTGGTCTAAATTGAGAATAATTATAGACAACAAATTAGATGTGGCAGAAATAATAGAAATTGAAAGTATCGAAAATGTTGTTGGTAAAGAAAACAAGAGGGCCATGATGGCCCTGGATCGCTCACCTGAGTCAATAGGCGAAATTTCACTCCACGTGCACAATTCAATTTCTGACCAATTGTCAGGTCAATTGAGCTTAAAATGTGACCTCTAGAGGGTCCACATGGACTTTCCGTAAGTTGGCATAGTGACCTACTTTATCACCATAGGTGACACAATTTAGAACTCATCACAAATTGATCAAGACAAACATTCTCAACAGTTTATTGAGCAATAAATGTGGCCTCCAGAGTGCCCACAAGGTATTTCTTTAATTTTACCTAGTGACCTAGATTTGGACCTCAGGTGACCCAATTTCATACTCATCCGGTATTTCATCAAGATAAACATTCTGACCAATTTTCAAGTCAATTGAGCAAGAAATGTGGCCTATGTAATGCCCTAAAGGTATTTCTTTAATTTGACGTAGTGACCTAGATTATGACCTCAGATGACCCAATTTTGGACTTATCCTAGATTTCATGAAGAGAAACAATCTACCCAGTTCTCGAGTCAATTGAACAATAAATGTGGCCTCTAGAAAGCCCTAGAGTTATATTTCTTTAATTTGACCTAGTGACCTAGTTTATGACCCCAGTTGACCCAAATTCATACTCATGTGAGATTTTATCAAGACAAACATTCTGACCAATTTTCAAGCCAGTTGAGCAAGAAATGTGGCCTCTGTAGTTCCCTAAATGTATTTCTTTAATTTGACCTAATGACCTAGATTATGACCCCATGAGACCGAATTTTGACTAATCCTAGATTTCATCAAGAGAAACATTTTCACCCAATTCCAGTTTCCCCAAAGAAGAATTTTAAAGTTTTCCCTCTTCTGTTCCTAAGTTTGAATTTGTGACCCCCGGGGCGGGGCCAGTTTTGACCCACGGACATCATATGAACAAACTTGGTAGAGGTCCACTAAGAGATGCTACATACCAAAAATCAAAGTTCTACGCCTTCCAGTTTCACAGAAGAATATTTTTTAAAGTTTTCCTTTTTTGTTCCAATGTTCAAACTTGTACGCCCCTGGGCGGGGCCAGTTTTGACCCAAGCGACATCATATGAACAAACTTGGTAGAAGTCCACGAGGAGATACTACATACCGAATAACAAAGCTCTTCACCTTCTAGTTTCAGAGCTGAAGAATTTAAAATATTTCCTTTTTTGTTCCAATGTTCAAACTTTCGACCACCGGGGCGGGGCCATTTATGACCCCAGGAGCATTGTATGAACAAACTTAGGAGAGGTTCACTAGGAAATGCTACAAACCAAATATCAAACCTCTACTCCTCCCAGTTTCAGAGAAGAAGAATTTCAAAGTTTTCCTTCTTTGTGCCTATGTTTCGGACTTGTGACCCCCCCAGAGTGGGGCGAGTTTTAACTCCAGGGACATCATATGAACAAACTTGGTAGAAGTCCACAAGGAGATGCTACATACTAAAAATCAAAGCTCTACACCTTCTAGTTTCAGATCTGAAGAATTTTAAAGTTTTCCTTCTTTGTTCCTATGTTCAAACTTGTGACCCCGGGGTGGGGCCAATTTTAACCTCAGGGGCATCATATGAGCAAACTTGGTAAAGGTCCACTAGGAAATGCTACATACCAAATCATAAAGCTCTACTCCTTCCAGCTTCAGAGAAGAAGAATTTTAGAGTTTTCCTTTTTTGTTTCTATGTTTCAAACTTGTGAGCCCTGGGGCGGGGCCAGTTTTGACCCCAGGGGTGTCATATGAACAAACTTGGTAGAGGTTCACTAGGTGATGGTACATACCAAATATCAAAGCTCTACGCCTTCCAGTTTCAGCAATGAAAACTTTTAAAGTTTCCCTTCTTTGTTCCTATGTTCAAACTTGTGACCCCCGAGGACGGGCTAGTTTTGAGCCCAGGGACATCATATGAACAGACTTGGTAGAGGTCTACCAGGAGATTCTACATACCGAATATCAAAGCTCTACGCCTTCTAGTTTCAGAGAAGAAGAATTTTAAATTTCTTTTTTGTTCCTATGTTTCGAACTTGTGACCCCGGTGCCGGGTGAGCTAAAATACTGGTTACTAGCGTTGTCTCCCTTTTCCCAAAATATGTTTGAAAAGGGATTCTGTTGTTTGGGTTTCTAAAAACTTTCGTATCGTGTGGTAATGTAATTGAAATCATTGAAAGCTAAGCAACTGAAATAAAGTAGTGGCAGGAAAGAATTTACTGTTTTTTTGTATGGCTTTTGGACCACACTTGAAATGCATTTCATCAGTTAGAAACTAACTCATAACAAACATGCATTTTGGAAAAAAATATCAGAACTGTTTTTCTGCAGGAAAAAAACTGCTGATTTTAGAGAGTAAAATTCTAACTAAGCAAATATTCACTATTTATAATTACGAAAAGAGACAGAACTAATAACATTAAACTTTTTAAGTTGAAGTTGGGAAAGTTTAGACAAGGAAATAAAAGCTTTTCTTTGCACCGTAAGGTTCTAACTTGTTCCTGAACCCCAAGTCATTCACTTTGGGCCCAAATGTTCACGAGTCAAAATGGAATTTTCAAGAGCCAAAGAGAAATGTACAAGGATCAAACTTAATGCCTCATAATGGAGAGATATGAGTGTAATAAACATAGATTTTTCAATTTCTATTTACTTTATGGAACGAAATTAAAACAGCAAAGCTTATCTCCTTGTCTTACGCAGATGTACTAACTTGTTGAATTGAAGTGGATAGAGAATTTTAGCTTGCAGTCCTAATATGCAAATCATCATGAATAAATGGACACAAGCAATATTTTAAGTGTTTGCCAAACAGCAAATTTCAGCCTTCTTGATATTTAATTTTAATACATTTGCAGACGACAACTCAAATGTGGCTCAAATGGCTGGGTTTGTCTTTCATAGGTTGAAACATTGTTGAAAAGGGAGAAAATAACTTTAGTAAAAGAACAATTGATCTTGTTATGAATATTGTTTTTTTTTTCTGTATCTTAATTTTTCTTCTTCGTATAATATGTAAAATAATACAAGAGGACCATGATGGCCCTGGATAGCTCACCTGAGTTAATAAGCTTTTTCACTTCACGTGCATAATTCAATTTCTGACCAATTGTCAGGTCAAATGAGCTTAAAATGTGGCCTCTAAAGCTTCCACAAGGAATTTCCATCAATTGACCTAGTGACCTAGTTTATCACCCCACCTGACCCGACATAAAATTCATAAAAAAATTATCAAGACAAACATTCTGATCAAATTTCAGGTCATTTGAGCAATAAATGTGGCCTCTAGAGTGCCCACAAGGTATTTCTTGAATTTGACCAAGTCACCGAGTTTATAGCCCTATGTGACCTAATTTCAAACTCATCTGATATTTCACCAAGACAAGCATTCTGACTAATTTTCAAGTCAATTGAGCAAGAAGTGTGACCTCTAGAGTGCCCACAGGTATTTCTTTAATTTGACAAAGTAACCTAGATTAGGACACCAGGTAACCAAATTTTGAACTCATCTCAGATTTCATCGAGAGAAACATTTTAATCAATTTTCAAAATAGTTGAACGATAAATGTGGCCTCTAGAGTGCCTACAAGGTATTTCTTTAATTTGACCTAGTGAACTAGTTTATGACCCCAGTTGACCCAAATTCAAACTCATGTGAGATTTTATCAAGATAAACATTATGATCAATTTTCAAGTCAATTGAGCAAAGAAATGTGGCCTCAAGAGTGCCCACAATGTATTTCTTTAATTTGACCTAGTGAAATAGTTTTTGATTCCAGGTGACCCAAATCCAAACTCATCCGAGATTTCATCAAGACAAATATTCTGACCAAATTTCAGGTCATTTGAGAAATAAATGTAGGCACTAGAGCGCCCACAAGGTATTTCTTTAATTTGACCTGGTGACCTAGTTAATGACCCACGGTGACCCAATTTCGAAATCACTGAACATGTACTCAGGTGGGCTAACAAATTAAGAACAGGTACACTACATACAAAATATCAAAGCTGTGCGCCTTCCATTTCAGAAAACAACAATTTTAAAGTTTTCCTTCTTTGTTCCTATGTTCGAAATTGGGACCCCCAGTGCGGGGCCAGTTTTCACCCCAGGGGCATCATATGAACAAACTTGGTAGAGGTCCACTAGGAGTTGCTACATACCAATTATGAAAGCTCTACACCGTCCGGTTTTAGAGAAGAAGAGTTTTAGAGTTTTTCTTCTTTGTTCCTATGTTCGAACTTGGGACCCCAAGGGCGGGGCCATTTTTCACCCCAGGGGCATCATATGAACAAACTTGCTAGAGGTTTACTAGGAGATGCTACATACCAATTATGAAAGCTCTATGCCTTCTAGTTTTAGAGAAGAAAAACTTTTAAGTTTTTCTTCTTTGTTCCTTTGTTCGAAATTGTGACCCCCGGTGCTGGGCAAGTTTGACCCCAGGGGCATGATATGAACAAACTTGGTAGACGTCCACTAGGAGATGCTACATACCATATATCAAAACTCTACGCCTTCTAGTTTCAGAAAAGAAGATTTTCAAATATTTTGCTATTTTTTTCCTTTTGGTTGCCATGGCAACCAGAGTTATGGGTGGAATTTAATCTCTTGAACAATTTTGGTAGAACTTTACCCAAGGACCATCCCTGCCAAGTATCATAAAGATTGGCCAAGTGGTTTAGGAGGTGAAGATGTTTAAAGAAATTGTGGATGACGGACGACGGTCGACGGACATTGAGCGATCACAAAAGCTCACCTTGAGCACTTCGTGCTCAGGTGAGCTAACAAAACATGTGACAAGTGACTGTTTCACTCTTTACCAATCCACAAGAGTTTAGACTCGTCCAAATTCAAAGCATTTACAGACATCATCGTCAAACTCATACATTGCAATTTATTCTACAAAGTGCAAAAAGGTAAAAATGCCGGTTGCTTTAGTAAAAGAAACATTGATCTTGCTTTCATTCTTTTCCCTCCTCTATATGGCAAATAAAATAAATATAGAATGCATGACAATTTTAACTCTACCAAACCACAGGAGTTTAGACCAAATTTGATTTAAATTTAAATTTGCTGTTTGGCAAACATTTAAAAGATTGCTTGTGTCAATTTATTCGTGATGATTTGCAAACTAGGACTTCAAGCTAACTTCTCTATCCACTTATTTTTTCCAAATCTAGAATGCATGTTAGACCAGCTGGACAAATTAAGGCATTTGCAGAAAATATAAAAAATATTACTCAACATTGGATTTTGCTTTTGGGAAAAAACAGGCAGAAAAAGAAGGAAATGCTGGTAATCAGCATTTTCTTCTTTTTGCACTGTTTTCAACAGCCCTTTTAACTGAGGGGCACGAAAACACAGGACTGTTTCATAAAGGTTAACTCTTTGCCAAACGACAAAATTTTAGACTAGTCCAAATTTAAAGCACTTGAAGACGACAAAATAAACCTAACTCAAAAATTGAAATTTGTTTCCAGCAGGGCAGAAAACATTGTGGGAAAAGGAGAAAATGATGGTTACCAACACTTTCTCCTTTTCCTTTAATGTTTTCAAAAGGATTCTATCTCAGGGTCGTAAAAACCAGAGATTGTTTGGTAAAATGGTTAATCAAACAATACACATTAAGTAAAACATGTCTTAATGGCCACCTCTGTAAGCTAACAACTTCTATCAACCACCAAAACATGAATTATTAGACAGGAAACAATATGTGGAAATGTGAAAAAAAAATAATGTACTAGGCAAGTACCTGTCTGATGGTAACAAGATGACAAAAATTTAGTCTCTTCAAAATTGAAAACAAATGCATTCTACAAATCATATATCGATCAAAATGTGAGATTTGTCTTCCAAAGTGAAGCAAACATCATGGGAAAAAGGAAAACATCTTCTTATTTACTTTTTCTCCTTTTCTCAATAGATCTATGTTTTGAAAGTTTTTTCTCGTGGTCGCTAAAAGTCACGACCATTTAGTGAAGGGTTCACTGTTTAAAATCTGTGTATCAGCGTTTTCTCCTTTACTCACAATGTTTTCAAAAGCTTTCTCTGTCGGGGTCGTTAAAACTAGGGATTGTGTGGTAAAGAGTTAACAAAAAACAAATTTTTACACAAACTGACAGCGTTTGCAGACAAGAACAAAAAGTATATCAAAACACGGGATTTGTCTTTTTAACGGCAGGAAACCAATGTGGGTAAAAAAGAAAAGCTATGTGTATCAGCATTTTCTTCTTTCTATTACCTACTTCATTTAACCTGACCCAGGTGAAAATCACTTACATAAATTAATATCCTATTTTTACTCTCGGCATCGCTCGTCATATGTTCCGAATGGTCACGGAAATACTTCGCATGACATACGCCAATCATCCCTTAATCTATTAGATAAGTTAATTGAAAATTTCCAGTCAATAGTAAGAAAAAAAGCAAACATTGCAATTTCAAAGTTATTTTTTGGGGGAATATCTCCTCATTGAACAGTGAAGATCCAAGATCAGACTGCACCTTCTGTGCAGTCTGATCTTGATCTACACTGCACGCAAAAGCACCTTGAGTCCATCTTTGTCGGCCAAGAGTTAAATTGCTTACCCGTGCATATAAGTACCTTCCCGTGTATATATAATTTTCTGAATAATATTCGGAGTTCTATTTATATGCATACTTAAATATTCAGCATAAAGATCAGGATAAGGTTGAATGAAGTAGACAATACCAATGTCTCCAAATGTCCCATTCTTCAGAGTCATTAATAAACATGATTGTTTGGTAAAAGATTAATAGAGTACATTTTATTATCCCTTAGGTGATTGCTTTATACAAGTTAGGCTGTTCTTCAACAAATTGAAATAACTACGACTCGTTTATGTGAAAATACTCTATAAAAGTCCCTGTCCCCACCAGGACAGCACTTAGTACATAATAAAATATAATACGTGATTATCCCTCTACAACATTACAAACTATGGACATGTCATAATTGTATGCAGAAATAAATGTGGTGCAAATGATAGGATTTGTGCTTTAACTCTTTACCAAACGACAAAGAATTTGATTCGTTCTTATGCACAGATGTTGCAACCGACAAATTAAATGTGGCTCAATGTATAAAACGTGTGTCTGAAAATGGAAATAACATTAAGAGCTACAGATAAGAGGGAGTGATGGTATTCTAAATTCATTATTTCTCTTCCAAACCCTATGTTGTGGGTACTCATTAGAATTGTCTCGTCGAGACAATTCTAATGAGTACCAACAACACAGGATATAGTTGACAATAAATATTTTCAGTTTTGAAATCTAAATCACTCTCTCTATCTGGGGCTCTGAACATTGATGGATAGACCAAAAAATTCTGGTAACTAGCATTTTTCCTTTTCATGCAATGTTTCAAAAAAGTTCCTCCTTCACGGTTCTTGAAACTTAAAATTGGGTGGTAAAAGGTCAAAGGGTAAAAATTGTGGGAAAGGAAAGAAAACTGCTCAGCAGCATTTTCTACTCTCTCCACATTTTCTTTTTCATGAGGTCTCTCTTTCATGCTTTTAAAACACAGGATTGTTTGAATACGTGTAAACACAATCGTTTCCATTTAAACATAGCTACAGTAATGGATAAGCATCTCCTTGCAATCACTTTTTTCATGTTGCCGATATTTTTCTTTTATCCTTTATCAAACAATAAAAGTACAAAGCATTTGCAGACGACAAATTAAATATGCCTCAAAGCAAATGATCAAATCTGTGAGAAAAACGACAAGAAACATTCTGGAAAAAAGTGTAAATGCTAGTTATAACCATTTTCTCCTTTTCCACCATGTTTTTTTGTTGTTTTTTTTTTAAGCCATTGGCGTTATGTTCATTTTAACCCGTGATTGTGTGGCGAAAGGGAAGGGTTAACAGTGGTCTGTCATGCAGGACTAAAATGACGTCCTACATTTGAACTGATTTTGAAATTCAAATACTTCGAGAGGAGCATCTAAGGCCTTTAAAAATAAGGCGGTCAAGGTAAACTTCTACGTAAGAGATGATGTTGCATAACACGAGTCATTAAAAGTACAAAGTGATTGTGAAAAAGAAGCTTTCACAACAGAAAGTGTGAATGTACACTCCTCACTGATAAGGTATTTGTACAAAGGTGCTTTTACCAGAGATAATATTGAATAACACACGGCAGTCATGAAGTACTTGTGAAAAGTAGCTGTCACACAATAAAATATTTCATGAAACAAGTCACCATTAAAAAGTTTCTAGTGACAAAGGGCATTCATATAAAAGAAACGAAAAAAATAAGTCACCAATAAAAAATGGCCTCTCCTATGTTATAAGAAGAAAATAAGTACCAGTCAGTCTCAAATAAAAAAAACCCCAACCTTTTCGAGTTGTCCTATGTTACACATGCATAAGAAATACTTAGTTTTTCCAATTTTCAAATGAATCATGGGTTGAATCTCTCCTCATTCCTCATTATCTCCTGCTTGATGGCATTCTACAAATACACATCCATCTAATTTGGGCATTCTGGGTACAGAAGCGGACTAATTTTTCAAAACAACAACCATTACTTTGAATTTCAAAATGAAATAAACGTTTACTCAATAAAACGCAACCTGGTGCGATTCATTCAGCTATCATCAGCTAGCATGTAACCTATACATTGGTCATTTATTAAAACAGCCCCTATATGCTTGGGTAATAGGCTAATAGCTTCGGTGTAAGCCCTAAGTTTTCCAAGTAGTGGGGGATGGGTGATGCGTCATAGCAGACAGGTCGAATCTTCGAAGAATATGACATATGCAGACAATGCCTCATTTCTCCTCCACACTTCTGTAACATCTGTTCACTTTATATTAATACAATAATGTCTTCTACATGGGAACTCTTCAATCGTCTCCCTTTATAATAGTAAAACGGCCTTTCCTACGTTATAAGAAGGAAATGAGTAAGCCTCATTTAATTAAAAAAAAGCCTTTTCGAGTTGTTCTATGTTACACATGTATAAGAAACACTGAGTTTTTCCAAGGAATCATGGGTAGAATTTCTCCTCATTTCTCCTCCACACTTCTAAAACATCTGTTCACTATATAGTAATACAATAATGTCTTCTACATGGCATCTCTTCAATCATCTCCCCTTATCTGAAAATACAGCAATTGAAAAATAAACAATTAGAATTTCTTAACGCTTTACCCACACAATCCTGAGTTTTAAATATCTTGAAGATGGAGGCTTTTATAAACAATGTTGGAAAAGGAGGAAATGCTGATAAGCACAATTTTCTCCTTTTTCAACAAGATTTTTCTACCCTTTGAAACACAAAGTTCTGAATTATTTTTACATTCAAGTCTTTGTCTGCAAACCGTTCCAATTAGAACCAGTCTAACATTTTGTCGTTTGGTAAAGACTTAACCTTTTAGCACAAAATCCTTAGTTTGAACGACCCAATGAAAGAAGACTTTTGAAAACATTGTGGGAAAAGGAGAAAATGCTGGTTACCAGCATTTTCTCCTTTTCCCACAAGGTTTTCTACCTTTCAGAGGCAAAGTTCATAAATTAAGACACTGCAAGTGCTTCCAATTTGGACCAATCTAGAATTTTGTCATTTTGTAAGGAATTAAAAGAGCATTAGCAGTTCCTGATAAACAGAACTGACATTTTACGAAGAAAATGAAACCCAAAATATTTAGAGTTCTAAGTCCGATTTACGAGAAAAAAAAATAACAATTTTGTGCGATGATCCAATGTTAAACTCAACACAAGGTGAATTTTAATCGTTACAGACATTGTATGACTGCTTAGGAAAACCTTATATTGAAGAATTTGGTAATGTTATAGACATTAGACAGCTACATTAAATCACGGAAATTTTCACTAAGCCATAAAGAATGCATGTATATCAGTATGTCAAGGATTATTCCAGGAGATCTAAACGTTCCCATCTGGTCATTAAAATAATCATTTTCAGGTCTTAACTGTGGCTTCCCCGACCCCATCTCCCCCACCCTCACAGCAAAAGAGCACCTTTAGGTAAATGTTCACATAGCAGTGTAGATCATTATCAGTATACTGCCAAACTTTTTTTTCTAGATAAAACCACTGTCCCACAGGTATTAACCCTTAGGCTGCTAAGCGCGACTCATTGACCTTTTGCAGACAGTGCAGGTCAAGATCAGACTTCACAAAATGTGCAGTCTGATCTTGGATCTACACTGTCCGATAAGAAGATACTTGGATCTACACTGTCCGATAAGGAGATATAATTTCCCAAACCATAACTTTGACATAGTAATATTTGGGTATTTACTATCAAATTGAAAATTTTATTTTAGTTAATTAGCAAGATAAAGGTTCATAAATATACTAACATTTCCATGCTCTATAAAAAGAGGGCTTAATATATCTGCAAAAAGTATCAACCCAGGTCAGCCAGTGCAGTCTGCTATTGTTCAATTTTCTGCATGTCAAAGGACTAGTGTACTTCATGATTCAGTCAGATGTTAAGCAGAATGGATTTTATTGATGCATAATTATATAATGACTTGCTTGGTATGATAGATTACAGAGATGTATTAAATTAAGCCCCCTCTTGCCAGAACATATCTCAATAGATATAAAATGTTCAGGTTTGAAATAAGTGCATATTTACAAACAAGTTTTTATTCCCCTGTAACAGACAGCCTTTGACAATCTCTACCAAATTACAAAACTTTATGCTAGCCTTAAATGAAAGCTTTTGCTGACCCAAAAATGAAATTGACCCCAAAAATTGTAAAAACTGTTTTTGAAACTGTAGAGGTCATTGTTGAAAATGAAGAGAAAATGCTGATTACCATCAAATTCTTGTTTTCTCATAATGTTTCGTAATCTCGTTTTACGGCATCATTAAAACTACAGATTAATGCCATAAAGACTTTAAGTAAACAGCTTAAGAATAAGTAATTGAGTAAAAGTGAATACATTTCTCCTTTTACTACAGTGTTTTCAAAAGTGACCTGTCGTGGAACAAACACATGCCTTCAATGTGTTAGATTTGGATAACCATCTGAATACTAAATACAATAGCAGACATTTTCACTCTGCACAATAGACTTATATACATGTACTTATATATATTTCATACTCGAGGCTGATTTTACAAAATCATCTCGAAAACACTATCCGATCATTCAGATCTATCCAAGATGAGTTTGCACTTTCTGTGCAGTCTGATCTTGTTTTGCACAGTCTATAGAATCACATTATGCTTCACTGTGTATATAGAATTAACTCTACCAAACAACAAATTTTTTAACTCAACAAACTGAAAGTACTCGCAGACGACAAATTAAAAGTAGCTCAAATGACGATTTCTATCTCTGGTATTGTAGAAAAAATTGTGAGAAAAGGAAAAAAGGCTGGTTATCAGCATGTTCTCCTTTTCCCGCAATGTTTTCAAAGGCCATCTCTTTCAATGTTGTAAATTCAGGATTATGTAGTAAATGGTGAAATATCATTGCTGCTACTACTACAATTAACATTTGATGATGAAAATAGAAAATATCCATACAACATGTCACCAATATGTGTTGTTTTCTACAGCAGTTTATTTACACTTTACCAAACGACAAAATTTTAGACTTGTCCAAATCGGACGCATTTGCAAACGACAAAATAAATGTGACCCGAAAACTGAAACTTGACTATAAAAGAGAGAAAAATATTGTGTAAAAAGGAGAAAATGCTGGTTACCAGCATTTTCTCCTTTTTTCACAATATTTTCATAAGGCTTCTTCCTCTTAGTTGTAAAAACCAGGGATTGTTTGGGAAAGGGTTAACAGACAAAGTATTTCTATTTTATACCACTATTTATATCTAAGATCAAACTGTATTTTCTGTGCAACTTGATCTTAATCTACACAATGTACAAAAGCACTTACTGGTAAACGATCTCTTTGTTTGCTGAGAGTTGAACAAATCTACTACTTCTAATCTTTCTCCTATTAAATGTTTGTCAAATGAAAAGATTTGTCATTGAAAGGGGAGAAATATTGTGGGAAAAGAAGCAAATGCTGGTTACCAGCATTTGCTTCTTTTCCCACAATGTTTTCAAAATCTTTCTTCTCCAGTGTCGTTAAAACTCGGAATAGTGTGGTAAAGGGTTAAAAACACAAGACAGTGTGGTAGAAGGTTAAATAGACTTACCCTTACAGCAGGTCACCAGTGTGTGTTGTTTTCTACTGTAGTTGATAAACTGACAAAACATTTCCTTTACATATATACCCATCATGGCTGATATAAAGTTTGTTTTCTGTTTCACAATATGTCACTGACAGTGGACCTTCCATTCCTTGTGTTTGATCCAGTAATATTTGTATGGGTCTACACTGTGTAGATATCTGGTCTATGTTGTGTGAGTCATGCCCAGCTATATAAATATTATCATATCTATCTACAGTCAGACCATGTGGAGACTCCAGGTTAGTATCTCTGTAAACATTTTGAACTCTTCCCTCTAAATCTACACTTGTCACACTGTTTGTCTGCCAGTCACTCACAAATAGCGTAGACTTGGAATTACTAAGACAAATATACCCGGGACGTGCAAACAAAAGTTGTCCATTTTGGTCCGTATAAAATGTTTTCAATATTTCTCCATGTAGACTGATTAATTTAACAGCAGGTTCTGGTGATACAAATGACACAAATAATTGATTATCATTAAAAATAATTCCACTGCAGTCTCCATTAACTTGAAGTTCTTTGTTTACAGTCAAAGTCTGTCCAACATTTACAAAAACTAATTTATTGTAACATGTAATGACAAGCTGACTTTTATCAGTACAAGTAACATCCCATGGTTGTGTGGAAAGTTTTAGATAAGATAGAATACTCTTACTGTCAACATTTACAACTTTTACACTGCAGTTGTAACAATCTGTTAGAGCTATTCTGTATGGATCTATCATTACACTGCCTGTAATCCAACAGTCATCTTTATCTTGTGAATGTTTAATATTGATTTGTCCTACATAACTGGCTCTAACAGATTTGGGATCTTTGTTGACTAGCTTTACGTTTTCTTTCTCCTTTCTCTCCATTTCTGTTTTTCCTTCCTCCTTCTCTCTATCCTCTAATGTACCAAGATTGCACATAGATTGAAGCAAATTCAGCATTTCATCATTTTTGTGAAATTTATAATTTTTAATTTTGTTTTGACTGGATATGTCAGCCATTTTCTTTCTTAAGTCATAAATTAGGGTTTCAGCTTTCTTTGCAGAGATTACCAACTGTCGCTGTTGTTTGTATTGTTTATGTTTTTCTAAGTTAGTGACAATTTCGTTGATGTCAGTTGTCACTGTATCACACGCTGTAGACACAGTTTGAGCACCTTTGATGTCAAACTCCTTCACATCCTGGGCTTCCTTCAAAATGGTTGTTTCCATGGAATCTAGAAGGTTGTTGATTTCTGTACGAAATGAGTTAACGTCCGATACGAACTGGGTGTACACTGTTTGTACATCTTGGCTGTGTCTTGTTGAAGTTTTCTTTATATCTTTTATCTGCTGTAGAAGACTTGTAATTTTCTCTGTTAAAAATATGTACTCTGGACTTGTCTCAAAGTTTTGCGCAATATCGTCTATGTATTCTATAGAACAAGTTTTGTGTTCAACAGTCAAACAAACACCACAAAAAAAGTTCTTATGAATCTTACAATAGTACTCCAAATTTTTTCCTGTGTGTTTAGAACAGACATTTTCCTGTGCTGAAGTAAGTTTCTGTGAAGGTATCTCATCCCCCGATAATAACTTGTGATTTCTAGCTAATTTAAAAAGTTTATGAGCAGAAGAACAATTACCACAAAAAAACTCGTCACAGTCCACACAATAATGTTTAGCACTTATGTTTTTGTTCAACAATAAACAGGGATCACATTGAACACATGTTGTTGTGTCAGCACTCCCTGTCTGATTTCTGCTTGACACTTCCATATTGCCAGGTGCAAGGTGTCACGTCTATAAATAGAAAATAAACAAACATTAACCCTTTACCATATAACCCCGAGTTGTACCGACCCAAATAAAAAAAGGCATTTTGAAAACATTGTGGGAAAAGGAGAAAATCCTGGAAATCAGCATTTTCTCCTTTTCCCACAATGATTTCTACCATATCAAAGACAAATTATATCATGGCAGCAACATTTAAATAGTAGTCTCCAACAGCTTTCAATTTGAATCAGTCTAAAATTTTGTCATTTGGTGAAAGGTTAAATATACAAACTTTGCAGTTGCCTCATCAATTTGGCTTTTTATGCCACTATAATAAAAGATGTTATATTATGTGGAACAGAGAAAGGAGTAAGGTTTTCGAAACCATTGACAGAAAAGATAAAATACTGGTAACCAGCATATTCTCCTTGTCCCACAATGCTTTCTGCCCTAAATAGAGACAAACCCATTATGTGAGACAAATTTGATTTATTTGTCATCCACAAGTGCTTTCAAATTGGACAAGTCTAGAATGTTGTCGTTTGTTGAAGGCTTAAAGGCCCAGTAGCAGCCATGAGGTAAACAATGGGATGTAACAAGAGAGCCATTGGCCCTAAAGCGCTCACCTGAATAAAGTCACCTTATCATCTAGGATTGATAAAATTGAACACATTCTAGTGATGATGTAAACATGTGAATGTTAGTGACCTACTTTGTGACCTAATGTTACCAATTTCAAGCTTGTCCAAGGTATAATCAAGACAAATATTCTGAGCAAGAATTTCATGAGTATCAGACTAAAACTCTGGACTTTGGAGTGCACAATAAGCTTTGACTAAGAATGTCATGTGACCTAGATTTTGACCTTATGTGACCCCTTTGTTTTAACTTTTACCAGAAAATATCAAGACAAACACTCTGATCAATTTTCGAATGCATCGGACTGAAATGTAGCCTCTTTGTCTAGAGTATACATAAGGTTTTTCTAATATTTACTCCAGTGACCTACTTTTATACCAGTCATGAACCAATTAAAAATCGTCAAAAACATCACGACAAACATTTTGGCCAAGTCTCATGAGTATCAGACTGAAAATATGGCTTAAAATGTTAACACTACGTTATTCTACGATTTGTCCCGATGAACTATTTTTTGACCCAACATGACAGAACTCTAAAAAAGCAGCATTTTCTCTCCTTTTAACGGATAAAACAGACCCATTCCCAATCCGAAAATACCACCATTTGTGCCAAAATCGCACAAGAAATTTCCCTAAAACGAATTGTGTTTCTCAATGCATAATGGACCCATCCCAAAGCAGGGTCCCAATGTCTGTTTTGACAATGATTCTGTGATGGATTGAAATTCATATTGTGGATTTCCCTCTGGCAAATTGTTTTGAATATGTAACATAAACAATCCAAATATCAGCAATTTCAATGGTCTATAAGACGGAGTTTCTCAAAGTAGTAATCAACAAAAAAACCTGTGCCATCTGTCATAGAGGATCTTACATGAGTGTTTATGTATTATCAGTTTTATCAAATGAGTTGACTAAAATTGTATGACGCGAGCCTTGGCGAGCGTCAAATACATTTTAGTCAACGAGTTTGATAAAAATGATAATACGTAAACACGAATGTGAGATTCTATTTATCACATAAAACGAAAGACAGGAAAATATCCCGCATCATCACCTTTAGCCTCTATACCGTTCACGGGTCCATGTTTACAGTTGTAGTTTGGTTTCAAATGTGTACATACACAAGGAGATAGTTCTTTGACATTTACACCGAAAGAAGAGTGAACTAGTTTACAGAGAGGTTTAGTCCACCTATTTCCGCAATAATACTGATTTTAAGAGACTTTCGCTGCATTTCTTGGTTTTTATCAAACACGAAAATCAAAAACTTTCCACTCGTATACGTCTTAGCAACAGTGACGTCATTTTTCCCCGAAACGGCGTAACAGTACAAATTCCGGCACAAACTGTGGTTGGTTTCTCTAGCTTCATGCGCTCGTGACTGAAAACTGATCAGAACCTGGGCGCCAAAAACGATAATACACTAGTGTATTATCAAAAATATGTCATGGGTTTAATACACTGCCGAAGGAGGTTTTATGTGATAAAACAGTTTATGCTGGTAAACTGGTCTGCTCCAATGAATCACCAAAATACCAACAAAACACCAAAATACCCCTATTTTTATCACTGGGTTCAGACAATTGATATAAGTATGCAGAATTATTCTCCATTTCTTTTTTACAGAAAATATGCTTTATCAAAGTATAACTCATTACTGAGAAGAATGCTTTTGTTAATATATATTGACCATTGATTAATGTATCCTTAACCATTGTTTGGTTAATCAGTTACAGCCTTCTTCATATGTACCTCGATGTTCCTAAAGATTAATGACATGTGTATTTCCCATGTCTGCCTATGGGTGACATATTTTCTGCGATTTTACATGAAAATTACATATTACCTAATTTTTTTATGCTACCTTTGAACTTTTATGATCACACACTATTTTAGATAATCTATATCTTTAAAACCTAAGTGTTTTTTGGGGGAGAGGGAAGAGAGAGGGAGAGAGAGAAGCAGCGAGAGAGAGATGTAGAACTATAATCAGTTATCTAACCTTTAAGGAATGATGATAGATAAAAATTGTTTGGGTGAAAAGAGCCTATTTGTATGTAAGATCAAATAAGAATGTCAATCCAATCAACCTCTTCAGCTAACTAGCAATAATTTCACTTGAATTATGACTAGATAAAAAAGGACCTTATTGATAAAAACTATAATACTGATGATAATATTTAAAATACCTTCATGTACAGAATGTAGGAGGAGAGCTTTAAAGACTATTTTAGAATCTGGATGGATATGTAACCAGTGATTTAATCAACCTAATGAACCACTTCAATCGACCACCAATCGACCACTTTTGACAAGTACTGACCAGTTATAACTGGTTAAAAAGACCGGCCCAGTCAATACTCATATTGACCGGCTTTTTGCCAACCTTGTTTTCGACACCAGTGTTTACTTGTGGAAGGGACAAAAAAACAGTCTGCAAGTCCTTTCTGTTTTTCTTTTTCGGTTTACCTGCTATTTTATCTTGGAAAGCGTCTAGAATACACAGACTGTACACGTTTAAAACGGGGCTACACATTCACCTTCCTACAGTTATTCCGTACTTGGTTAATTATTGCTAAACAAGAGCTTACTGTGACTGTGGCAAAGAGAAGCAAGCTGGTAGCCATTCAATTTCTTTAATTCTTTTTTTTTTGTACAGTGCTGGCAGGTATTTATCAATAAATTATCAATAAAATTGGTTTCAGACACTGGGCGCCATATCATAAACTCTTATTATAAAATAATCATGGTGTACGAAATCTTTCTCTGCATACGAACCTTATTTTGCCCCTTACTATTTCTGCTGCACATCATGGTGTGCATTATAAACTATTGTTTAGATTGAACTGGGATTTTTTGGTTACGTCAGAAAAAACGCACACAATGAATTCTAGTGCGTCAGCTAAGACATCATTGCGTCAAACACCCAAGAAACGCACTCTGGGAGAAACAATGTTTTCAATGTTTTCAATTTCTGGTGCGTATTGTTTTAAATTTAGTTCTAATAACTGATAAGTATCCATAATAAATAATCAGTAATATTGATTCTGTGGTTATCATGAAAATTCCCAATTTTTCAGAAAATGGCACGTTTTTTTCCCAAATTGCATGGTTTTGCATCTATTCCCAAACCAGTGAAAAAAGACATGGATGGTATGACCGAAGTTTTACTACTCTGTCCAAATTATGTTATTTTGCACAAGAATGCATTTTCTCCCGTTTTTCGCAAAATGTTGACTTTATCTTAGTTTCAGTTATGAAATAAACTGTAAAGTACAAAAATCAAGGGAGGTCACCGGACGATGATTCACCCCAAGTTCAAACTCTCAGCGAAGTTTTATGTGAGCACCAATGATTTTTGTCTGAGTTTTGTCCGATTTACCCTAAGCCTAACAAGAAATATCTGTGTTTAGGGTTTCGGTCCAAGATGCTGTAGGTAGGATGGGTAGAAAATTTTTTTTTTTTCGATACTCTTTTCACATGGACGGTCCGACCATGTACTGAAATTACAACCGACAGATTTTGTTTTAGTTATTGCGTAAAAAGTTGTCAGCATTTTCTAGGTAGGATAGGGAAACCGTAAACAGAGACTTTTTTTTTGTCCTTATGAAATGACTGAAAGTGAAAGTGATACAGTACAAAATCATTTAAGTACAAAATGGCTTGGGTACGAAAGGACCAGTAAACATTTCAGTGGCATCCTGCATAGATATATATCTAGTTTACTTTCCGAGGAATTCTAGTGCAAGATATTTGCCTCCAAATATAATGATTTCCACCAGTTTTGTCCAAATTGGCAGAATATTTGTTGTATGCAATTTACTTTCGGGTATTGAAATCGAATCAGGACTAGATATAAGATATGTACAGTACCTTTCTAGGCTATAATCTGATAGATTATTTATGTCCGAATCACGTTATCACTTCCTTTTAATCACAATATGTTGGTAGAATAGAAATCTAATGACAAGATTTGGTAAGATCTTCGTACAACAGGAAGACGGCATCCTTACATGACTTTCCGAGGGCGTATTGACCTTTGAACTTTGTTTATCATACCGAAGTGGGACTAAAACGCGGATATATTAAGCGAACAATATGAACAAAAGGGGAAAAACGCGGACGCCGTCCATCACCTAATTCGGTGACTAGTATTTGTTTTTTGAGATAGATAAACATTTACTTCTTCAATTTTACTTTGCTAAATACCTTGGTAATTAATGATTTATAGATCTATATAATTTTAGAGTTTTCTAGATAGATGAATAAAATTATTGTATATCACGACCACAACTCACAGTATGAATTCATGGATGTACAGGTCCGTATTAACCAAACGTTCTCAAGAACGTTCTTTGTCTTATTCTGCAAGAATTTCCAAGTTTGAAAGTAACACACCTTCTGATTGGCTAAACCAAATTTGGAAAAAATCTTGGAGAATAAGCCTAAGTATGTTCTTGAGAACGGTTAGTAAATACGGACCCTTGGTTTCACCAGTACTAGACTATGGCTCTGAGGTGCCTTGCTATAAAATAATCCATGGAAAACCCCAGTGGTTCCAGTTAGGCTCGTACCCGGGGCTTCCACGTTACAAGTCTTACACTTTACCACCTAGCCACGCAGGACCCCTATAAAGAAACATGTATAATAACCATACTTATACAAAGTTATTCAAAGTTATACATTAAACCGAACTGACACGGGGCCATAAAATTAAAAAAGAAAATGATCCACGAACTTGGAAAATGGGGTTTATTGCATCTTCATGACACATTATACCAACAAATCATCGCATTGTTATGGACCCATAAAACCCGTTTTGTCTAACAACCGACTGCATCATGAGTTAGAATGGTCCGTGGACATGACAATTTATCAACAGCAAAAAGTTATGACTTATGTCAGCCTGCGTGGACACCGCAGGCTGACATTGGTAGATACATTTTTTGCTAATGCATTAAACACCCTTTTCACGGAGTATATATATAACGAGTATACTTATGCAAATTTACACAAAGTTATACATAAAACCCGATTAACGTAGGCTCATCAAATGAAAAATAAAATACTTTTTTTTCCTTTTTCCCACTATTTCACAAGTTTTACCTGCTCTTTAGGGTCCTGCGTGGCTCAGTTGTAAATTGTAGGACTCATATTATGGAGGTTCCGGGTTCGAGCTTGACGCACCAAGCCTCTCGTAGGAGTGCCTTTTGGCAAGACACTTAAGAGATCTAGCCAGGTACTGGTGACACCTAGGACATACATAAATACATTAGCTGTCGCAGTGATATGACTGAAATAATATTGAAAGCGGCTTTAACCACCATTCAGTCAATCAATAAATTACTAGCTCTTTAGTGGATCAAGAAGGCGTTTTTTATCATTGTTTACACACCTGAGCCATTGTACACACTTTCAAATTTAACTTTTTTTTTATCTATAAGGATGTCTCTTTAACTCTTTGAAACGACAGAAGCATTTTCTACTTTTTCCACAATGTTTTTGGGTGCTTTATTTCTCGGGGATGTCAAAACTCGGAACCATTTAGTAAAGGTTAAATATGAACTTGTCTAACTGGTATTTCACCAAAACTCTATCTAAATGTTAATTTTTATTGTTATGTTCAAAAATACGAGTCCTTTAATGAAACCGTATATTTAACCCTTCACCAAACAATCCCTGGTTTTTACGACCCTGGGATAGAAGCCTTTTGAAAACATTGCGGGAAAAGGAGATAATGCTGGTAACAAGCATTTTCTCCTTTTCCCATAATTTTTTCTACCCTGCTGGAAACAAACTTCAATTTCTGAGTCACGTTTATTTTGTCGTCTGCAAATGCTTTCAAATTGGACCAGTCTAAAACTTTGTCGTTTGGTAAAGGGTTAATTTGCAGTTTAGGTTTCTCGCCATCCCTTAAGTGCTGGCTTTTGACCAGCATGTACTCTTTGGTACTGAAAATAAACTGATGGATAGAAATTTGAGATTGGGCAAAAATGGAGACATGTTTATTTCTAAGGGCCCCTGTCTGTTTGCGGGCAAATTTACGCCGCCTATTATTTTAAACGGATATTTCTTGTTTACCATTAGTGGGAAATTTCCATAACAAGAGAGAGAGAGGGAGAGGGGAGAGAGAGACACACAGACAGACATACAGACAGACATACAGACAGACAGACAGGCAGACAGACGAACAGACAAGCACACACACAGACGAACAGACAGACAAACAGACAGACGAACAGACAAACACACACAGACAGACGAAGAAACAAGCACACACAGACAGAGAAAGATACTAGTAGACAGAGACAGACGTTGAAAGAGAGATAGACAGAGAGAGATCGATAGACGGAGAGAGAGAGAGAGAGAGAGAGAGAGAGTTAGAGAAAGAGAGAGACGGAGACAGAGTAACTACATGGATTATCCGAATTTCCCCCATCTATGTAAGATTCTTGACTCTTTCAGTGATCAACATGAATTGAATATTATCAAATACATGTGCAAAATATTGCTTTCTTCAGATCGTCTTTGTCGGAACATCTGTCATAGAAGCAGACACTGTAGATTCTAGATCAGACTGCACGTTTTATGCAGTCTGATTTGAATATACACTATCTGCATAAGCAGTTAACACTCGGTTCAGCCCCACGAGGTTTTACATCTCACGCACTTTGCCCTCGGGCTGCTAAGCTCGACTCCTTTACTTTTTGCAGACAGTGTAGATCAGGATCTGACGGCACAGAACGTGCAATCTGATCATGGACCTACACTATCCGATACGGAGACAATTTTCCTTTTAAAGAATAGTTTAACTCCTTTACTTTTTGCAGACAGTGTAGATCAAGATCTGACGGCACAGAACGTGCAGTCTGATCATGGACTTACACTATCCGATACGGAGACATTTTTCTACTTAAAGAATAGTTTTGAATTAGCAACAACTATGTTGTTACTGTCGCCTAGAAACTTTCATTTAACTTACTAGGAACGTTAAAGGTGGCTCTTCAGATTTTGGGACGAAAATTTTACAAAAATACAAAAAAAAAAATCATCCTTATACTCCCAAAGCCTTTTAATTTTCATTCATAAAACCCCAGTAGTCGAAAACCATCTGACAAAAAGAGAAATTAGATATTTACAAGGGCCCAGGTCGCCACCGACTGGAAACACGTTCTATTTTTACATGAGCAAGTCCCTCTTTTACATACCGGAAATACACAGACAAAGCTCTAAACATAGCGTCCGAAGAAGATATTATAGAAAATAATTACATGTTTGTTATGTTATGGAATTTAAGCGTCATTAGTCACGTGCCAGTCACTTGACATTCCCACAATATGCTTTTTTGATTTCTGGCGCGAAATAGAAAAATGCCTTAAGAGGCTACGTAGCCTTTTAAGAGAACACCATCAATTTTTTTTTTGTAATTTTATTATTCTTAACTACTGATGATTTGTATTGTTTTTTTTCATATAAATTTCAGTGATATATATATATTTTTTAAATTTGGTGAGATGTGAAAATTCTAAATACCCACCTTTAAGGGTACGCATATTTCATATACTCGCCAGACCAGTTAACCCTTAAATTTTCACCACACAATCACGACATTTAACACCCATGTATAAGAAGCCTTTTGAAACCATTGTTTGAAAAGGAGAAAATGCTGGTAACCAGCATTTTCTCCTTTACCCACAATGTTTTCTTCCCTATCCAAAACAAAAATCATTATTTCAGTTACATTTAATTTGTCATCTGCAAATCCTTTCAATTTGGACCAATCTAATTTTTTGTCGTTTGGTAAAGAGTTAAGCTCCTAAGCGTGACTAACTGACCTTTTTCGGACAGTGTAGATCAAGATCAGACTGCACAGAACGTGCAGTCTGATCTTGAATCTACACTGTCCGATAAGGAGATATTATTCCAGAAAGCCCAATTTTGAAATAGCAGTATTTGGGATTTTACTTTCGAGATGAAATTTTCATTTTAGCTATTCAGCGGGATACAGGTTTATAATTATACCTACCTGCTCTCTGACGTCGATTTGTACTTTGATAACACTTGGTTAATTATTGCTAAACAAGAGCTTACTGTGACTGTGGCAGAGAGAAGCAAGCTGGTAGCAATTCATGTTCTTTAATTCTTTTTTTGTACAGTGCTGGCAGGTATTTATCAATAAATTATCAATAAAATTGGTTTCAGACACTGGACGCCATATCATAAACTCTTATTATAAAATAATCATGGTGTACGAAATCTTTCTCTGCATACCAACCTTATTTTGCTCCTTACTATTTCTGCTGCACATCATGGTGTGCATTATAAACTATTGTTTTGATTGAACTGGGATTTTTTGGTTGCGTCAGAAAAAACGCACACAATGAATTTTAGTGCGTCAGCTAAGACATCATTGCGTCAAAAACCCAAGAAACGCACTCTGAGAGAAACAATGTTTTCAATGTTTTCAATTTCTGGTGCGTATTGTTTTTAGTTCTAATAACTGATAAGTATCCAAAATAAATAATCAGTAATTTTGATTCTGTGGTTATCATGAAAATTCCCAATTTTTCAGAAAATGGCACGTTTTTTTTACCAAATTGCATGGTTTTGCATCTATTCCCAAACCAGTGAAAAAAGACATGGATGGTATGACCGAAGTTTTACTATGCTGTCCAAATTGTTATTTTGCATAAGAATGCATTTTCTCCCGTTTTTCGCAAAATGTTGACTTTATCTTAGTTTCAGTTATGAAATAAACTGTAAAGTACAAAAATCAAGGGAGGTCACCCGACGATGATTCACCCCAAGTTCAAACTCTCAACGAAGTTTTAAGTGAGCACCAATGATTTTTGTCTGAGTTTTGTCCGATTTACCCTAGGCCTAACAAGAAATATCTGTGTTTAGGGTTTCGGTCCAAGATGCTGTAGGTAGGATGGGTAGAGATTTTTTTTTTTTTCGATACACTTTTCACATGGACGGTCCGACCATGTACTGAAATTACAACCGACAGATTTTGTTTTAGTTATTGCGTAAAAAGTTGTCAGCATTTTCTAGGTAGGATAGGGAAACCCTAAACAGAGACATTTTTTTGGCCTTATGAAATGACTGAAACTGAAAGTGAAAAAGTACAAAATCATTTAAGTACAAAATGGCTTGGGTACGAAAGGACCAGTAAACATTTCAGTGGCATCCTGCATAGATATATAGCTAGTTTACTTTCCGAGGAATTCTAGTGCAAGGTAGTTGCCTCCAAATATAATGACTTTCACCAGTTTTGTCCAAATTGGCAGAATATTCGTTGTATGCAATTTACTTCCGGGTATTGAAATCGAATCAGGACTAGATATAAGATATGTACAATACCTTTCTAGGCGATAATCTGATAGATTATTTATGTCCAAATCACGTTATCACTTCCTTTTTATCACAATATGTTGGTAGAATAGAAATCTAATGACAAAATTTGGTAAGATCTTCGTACAACAGGAAGACGGCATCCTTACATGACTTTCCGAGGGCGTATTGACCTTTGAACTGTGTTTATCATACCGAAGTGGGACTAAAACGCGGATATATTAAGCGAACAATATGAACAGAAGTGGAAAAACGCGGACGCCGTCCATCACCTAATTCGGTGACTAGTATTTGTTTTTTGAGATAGATAAACATTTACTTCTTTAATTTTCCTTTGCTAAATACCTTGGTAATTAATGATTTATAGATCTATATAATTTTAGGGTTTTCGAGATAGATGAATATAATTATTGTATATCACGACCACAACTCACATATAATCCATGGAAAACCCCAGTAGTTCCAGTTAGGCTCGTACCCGGGGCTTCCATGTTACAAGTCCTACACTTTACCACCTAGCCACGCAGGACCCCTATGAAGAAACATGTATAATAACCATACTTATACAAAGTTATTCCAAGTTATACATTAAACCGAACTGACACGGGGCCATAAAATTAAAAAAGAAAATGAAAGAAAACTTGGAAAATGGGGTTTATTGCATCTTCATGACACAATATACCAACAAATCATCGCATTGTTATGGACCCATAAAACCCGTTTTGTCTAACAACCGACTGCATCATGAGGTAGAATGGTCCGTGGACATGACAATTTATCAACAGCAAACAGTTTCGACTCATGTCAGCCTGCGTGGACAGCGCAGGCTGACATTGGTCGATACCTTTTTTGCTAATGCATTAAACACCCTTTTCACGGAGTATATATATAACGAGTATTCTTATGCAAATTTACACAAAGTTATACATAAAACCAGATTAACGTAGGCTCATCAAATGAAAAATAAAATACTTTTTTTTCCTTTTTCCCATTATTATACAAGTTTTACCTGCTCTTTAGGGTCCTGCGTGGCTCAGTTGTAAATTGTAGGACTCATATTCTGGGGGTTCCGGGTTCGAGCCGCGCTTGACGCAATAGGCCTCTCGTAGGAGTGCCTTTTTGGCAAGACACTTAAGAGATCTAGCCAGGTACTGGTGACACCTAGGACATACATAAATACTTTAGCTGTCGCCGTGATATGACTGAAATAATATTGAAAGCCTCTTTAGCCACTATTCAGTCAATCAATAAATTACTAGCTCTTTAGTGGATCAAGAAGGCGTTTTTTATCATTGTTTACACTCCTGAGCCATTGTACACACTTTCAAGTTTTAACATTTTTTTTATCTATAAGGATGTCTCTTTAACTCTTTGAAACGATAAAAGCATTTTCTACTTTTTCCACAATGTTTTTGCGTGCTTTATTTCTCGGGGATGTCAAAACTCGGAACCATTTAGTAAAGGTTAAATATGAACTTGTCTAACTGGTATTTCACCAAAACTCTATCTAAATGTTAAATTTCATTGTTTTGTTCAAAAATACAAGTCCTTTAATGAAACCGTATACTTAACCCTTCACCAAACAATCCCTGGTTTTTACGACCCTGGGATAGAAGTCTTTTGAAAACATTGTGGGAAAAGGAGATAATGCTGGTAACAAGCATTTTCTCCTTTTCCCATAATTTTTTCTACCCTGCTGGAAACAAACTTCAATTTCTGAGTTACATTTATTTTGTCGTCTGCAAATGCTTTCAAATTGGACCAGTCTAAAACTTTGTCGTTCGGTAAAGAGTTAATTTGCAGTTTAGGTTCTTCGTCGTCCCTTAACTGCTGGCTTTTGATCTGCATGTACTCTTTGGTACTGAAAATAAACTGATGGATAGAAATTTGAGATTGGGCAAAAATGGAGACATGTTTATTTCTAAGGGCCCCCGTCTGTTTGCGGGCAAATTTACGCCGCCTATTATTTTAAAACGGATATTTCTTGTTTACCATTAGTGGGAAATTTCCATAACGAGAGAGAGAGAGAGAGAGAGAGAGAGAGAGCGAGAGAGAGAGAGAGAGAAAGAGAGAGACACACAGACAGACAGGCAGACAGACGAACAGACAAAAACACACACAGACAAACAGACAGACAAACACACACACAGAGACGAACAAAGAAACACACACAGACAGAGAGAAAGATACTAGTAGACAGAGGCAGACGTTGAGAGAGAGATAGACAGAGAGAGATCGATAGACGGAGAGAGAGAGAGAGAGAGAGAGAGAGAGAGAGAGAGAGAGACGGAGACAGAGTAAGTACATGTATTAGCCGCATTTCCCCCATCTATATAAGATTCTTGACTCTTTCAGTGATCAACATGAATTGAATATTGTCAAATACATGTGAAAATATTGCTTTCTTCAGGCCGTTTTTGTCTGAACATCTGTAATAGAAGCAGACCGTGTAGATCCAAGATCAGACTGCACGTTTTATGCAGTCTGATCTGGATATACACGATCTACATAAACAGTTCAATCTCGATTCAGGCCCACAAGGTTTTACATCTCACGCACTTTGCCCTCGGGCTGCTAAGCGCGACTCCTTTACTTTTTGCAGACAATGTAGATCAAGATCTGACTGCACAGAACATGCAGTCTGATCATGGACCTACACTATCCGATACGGAGACATTTATCCTCTTAAAGAATAGCTTTGAAATAGCAACAACTATGTTGTTACTGTCGCCTAGAAACTTTCATTTAACTTACTAGGAACGTTAAAGGTGGCCCTTCAGATTTTGGAACGAAAATTTTACAAAAATACAAAAAAAAATCATCCTTATACTCCCAAAGCCTTTTAATTTTCATTCGTAAAACCCCATTAGTCGAAAACCATCTGACAACAAGAGAAATTAGAGATTTACTGCGGCCCAGGTTGACACCGACTGGAAACACGTTCTATTTTTACATGAGCAACTTCCTCATTTACATACCGGAAATACACAGACAAAGCTTTAAACATAGCGTCCGAAGAGGACGTTATGGAAAATAATTACATGTTTGTTATGTTATGGAATTTAAGCGTCATTAGTCACGTGCCAATTCACTTGACATTCCCACAATATGCTTTTTTGATTTCTGGCGCGAAATCTGAAAATACCTTAAGAGGCTACGTAGCCTTTTAAAGGAACACCATCAATGTTTTTTATTTCTAGTTTTATGATTCTTAACTATTGATGATTTTTATTGTTCTTTTTTTTCATATAAATTTCAGTTATATATATTTTTGGTGAGATGTGAAAAATCTAAATACCCACCTTTAAGGGTAAGCATATTTCATATACTCGCCAGACCAGTTAACCCTTAAATTTTTACCACACAATCATGACTTTTAACACCCCTGTATAAGAATCCTTATGAAAACATTGTTTGAAAAGGAGAAAATGGTAACAAGCATTTTCTCTTTTACCCACAATGTTTTCTTCCCTATACAAAACAAAAATCATTATTTCAGTTACATTTAATTTGTCATCTGCAAATCATTTCAATTTGGACCAGTCTAAATTTTTGTCGTTTGGTAAATAGTTAAGCTCCTAAGCGTGACTAACTGACCTTTTTCGGACAGTGTAGATCAAGATCAGACTGCACAGAACGTGCAGTCTGATCTTGAATCTACAATGTCCGACAAGGAGATATTATTCCAGAAAGCCCAATTTTGAAATAGCAGTATTTGGGATTTTACTTTCGAGATGAAATTTTCATTTTAGCTATTCAGCAGGATACAGTTTAATAATTATACCTACCTGCTCTCTGACGTCGATTTGTACTTTGATAACACCTGGATAACATCTTATCCTGAATATTCTATGGAACCAACTTTCCCCCCCATCACCTTCCTCTCCCCCCCTCCCACGACAAATTTCTTAACTCTTTACCACACGGCAAACTTTTAGACTTGTCCAAATTCAAAATGAACGTGACTCAAAAATTGAAACTTGACTTTAGAAGAGTAGAAAACAGTGTGGGAAAAGGAGAAAATGCTGGTTACCAGCATTTTCTGCTTTTCCCATGATATTTTAAGAAGGCTTTTTCCTCTGGGTCGTAAAACCAGGGATTGTTTGGTAAAGGGTTAACGTTTAACCTTTGCTGAGCTATATAGCTCAGTCGGTAACGTACAGTACTCGAGAACAGAGGATCGATGGTTATATCCCTCTGACGGAGGCAAGATTGTACAGATTACGAAGCATAGAAAATGTATTTCATGTTGTGGAGGCCTTCAAAGTCAATCCTGTTTTTTCTATTAAGGTAGTGGACCTGTAATAGAAAACAGCTATTTCGACTGTGATATTATTCTACAAAATTTGCCATGATTAAAAATGAATATTATTGAACTACTTTCACCGAGCCACTGTTTCCTTTTTGTTCTTCTTAGAATTATCATTTATAAATATAAAACCACTATATTACCTCTCTTTTCATAGAGGTCACGAGTTTGAACTGTTGCCAAATTTCTTCCAGGTGTTAATTGACAGGCATTTTGGAGTAACGGTAAAGAATCGTCGATATTAATGTGGTGTTCGAAGTTGTGAGGCAAAGCGTCGGCCTCGTAACCATTAGATCCCGAGTTCGATAACCATAACATAACATAATATCTCTTTATTACACCCAAGTATTATACAATACAACATGGGGAAATAATACAAATAAGATTGTGAAATAAAAACTAATGGCGTTCCGGGGAAAAAAGGAGGAGTCAAATATAGGGAGTACGATAAAGAAAAAGAAAGGTAAAAAATTGTTTTTCAAAGCCCACAGCAAAAAAAAAAAAAGGTCTGTCGGAGCATAGCATTGTGGGGGATAGAGAGAAAGTGGCAATAATGGACGTACTGTACTATAGACGGGGGGACAGGAAATAAGTAAGCAAGCTGGGACCACAAAATTACAAAAAAGTAGGAATTAAAGATATACATACATATTACAGTCAAAGAAAGGTGGATAGAACATTAGGATATAGGAAGGCCAAAAGGGTGATAAAAAGAGAAAGGAAAGAAAATGACAGCAATAGGAATATTACAGACACAATTAGTGCGTACGTAGGGTTTACAGCAAAACAGAGGAATAATGGGTGGGGGAGGGTGGAATCAGAGAGAATAAGTAGAGATAGTAGCATATGTACATGTAGATACATTTTGCAACAATTTTATGCAGGAAAAAAAATTAAGGTAAATGTTGGGGAGATCGGGAGCTGTTGTCAACTTTGGGACTGATCATTGGTCACCACATTCAGAGCGAGTACTGGTGTAGTTTCGAGGAAGCAGAATCGAGAGAGATTAGTATAAGATGCAAGAACATGTTTCTCAGTCGTTGTAAAATAGATAGGTTTAAATTGAACGAAACTAAAGTTGTCAAGACTCAAACATACTATATTAGGAATTCAATTTAGGTCTATACATTACTGTTTGCGAACCGGACCTTTTTTCTTTTAATTAGCGTAGCTAAATTTCATGGCTTTAGACCTACTATCTTTGTATTGATGTAATCGATTGAATAAGTAGAAATTTGCGATTGGTCAAAAAATGTAGACATGTTTATTCTGGGGATTCCTACGGGCCTATTTGCAGGCAGATTTACGCTGTCCTTCTTTCTTTAAAGATGTTTCTTGTTCAGTGTTTAGCGCATTTGTACAGTAAATCCTCTTACAGTGATCGAATTAATCGGCACAGCTCATCCGATTCCGTAACTACATCTAGCCTCGCCCGTATCAACGTGGTTTCCATTTTGAAATACTGTCAGTCACATGATCTTAAACATGGCGACCTCCATTAAAATCGATTAGCAAATACAATAATAGCCGCTACCAATCCGTTGCTCAAAACTACCGACGAAATCGCTAAACCATATCAAAAGGCGAATTCTTAAATTGTTTGTAGATGGAATTCATAAAATAATAGATTTCGATAGAAAATTTATTGTGACAGCGGTTCTTCTTTTTGTAATTGAAGTCTTACAATTCTAAGACCGGCAAATCGGCGTATTTCCGGCGAATACATGTACCGCGTAGGTACATATCATTCATCGTAACACAGCCGAGGGATTTAAAAGGATAGAAAACACCGTGGAAAAAAGAAGAAAATGCTTGTTACCAGCATTTTCTACTTTTCCCACTATGTTTCCAAAAAGCCTTTCACAGGGTTGCGGAAATTCGGAATTGTTTGATTAAAAGTTAAAAACCGAACAGAACGAAAATAAATTCTTTAAAAAGATCTCTATGGTGACCGGTAAAGGTCAGTAGGTGCAAAAGTATGTATTGAATTACAGAAATTATTCATCCGATCCGAACGAAGAAAATAATTAGCTCTTATGATTGATATTAATAATTTTTTGTGTACCAGGCCTATATCCGTTACCTCACTGTGTAAATGTTTTCAAAATTTTAGGACCCTAAAGAAGATATATCGAAATATTGTATGGTTTTAACGTCGTTTTCAACATTACGTCAGTTATATCTAGACGGCCAGTGCACCTATCCATGCTTTCCTGGGTCAAAATTCACCAATCACTCTTAGTTTGATTCTTTGTCTTATTCCAGATTTAGAAAATAACACAATTTCGATTGGCTAAAACATTTGGTTTAGCCAATCAAAAATAGTGTTACTTTCAAATTCAGAGAAAAATATTTTGAATAAGACTAAGAATGTCCTCAAGAATGGGTGGTGAAAAACGGACCGAATAGTTTCTGTTACCAGTACTTTGAACCATAATTTATCCAAGCCACTGGCTGCTTTCCCACATAACCATCGTTGAAACAATTATCATCGTTGAGAAGGGAATGAATCCTGTCGCAATGACTATCATCAATCCTCGTAAAGAAACTGGTCTGGCTGGAGATTTGAACCACCGTCACCCTGTTTTTAAGTCCTGTACGATGCCGACTGCTAAACCGGGCTTCGGCGAAAAGACTCTCAGACCCACCGTCTAAGTCACTGCGCCTTAGAAGCTGCTCGATGTTAAAAAAAAATGGGGATTTGCAAACACATTCGATAAAAAATGGGGAATGTATTTGCAACCTTCTATTTTATTTTTGAAGGCAGTTATAGTTCACACGAGTAAAGGGATTAAAGGAATAAACGACCCCTTAACCTGTTAAATAAATCAAATGAAACCTTCAAACCAATAGTAATGACGTTTTGTGCAGTCTGATCTTGATCTACACTGTCCGCTAAAGGTCTTTGAGTTCCGTTAGCAGCCTAGGGGTAACTGATTTTTATTATTTCAAAGGTGTTTTTGGAAAAAAAAGATATAAATATATCTCTTTAACGGGCAGTGTAGGTTCAAGATCAGACTGCACGTTTTGTGCAGTCTGATCTTGATCTACACTGTCCGCTAAAGTTATTTGAGTCCCGCTTAGCAGCCTTGGGGTAACTGATTGAAAGGTGTTTATCTTAAACCTACGAGAACACACAATCCAATGTCTTAACGTTTCCACGGGGGAGCCACTTCAACACATGGTGGCGAAAAAAGAAATTGCTTTGAATAAGAATTTTTCCTCATGTTCCACAACGTTTTTTACCCTATTGGAGAATTTTTGCACGTTCATATTAGATTTTTAATGAATTTGTCGTCGGTAGATAATTAAAAATTTGGAATAGTCTATAATTTGTCTTTTGGAAAAGGAGTAAAGCATCATTCATTGCAGGCAGTTTCATGTTTGATACATGGATTTATAAATTATCATTCCTTTTTCTGTATGTTTTGATAATAGCTAAAGCAAGAAATATCTTAACAAAGAAAAAAAGAGATAGACGGTGTACATTTTCTTGCAAATAGGCCGGAAGGTTCCTTAGAATAAACATATTTCACATATCTGACCAACTGCAAATTTCTGTTAACATTCTGAACAGTTATTCTAAAGATCGTTTTTTCATTTGAAAGTAACACAACTTCTGATTGGCTAAACCATCAGAAGTTGTGTTACTTTCTAAATTCAGAATAAGACTAAGAATTTTCTTGATTACTTTTGGCGAATACGCACACAGGAGAATTTTTCGGGAAAATACCAGCGAAGGCGTCTTCGCTCACTGATATTTGTTTACACACGGAATTCCTTTCCTAAGTTTTTTTGCACAAATACCTGGCAACTATTATATTAATAGAGAAATAAACAAGTTAGAGGCAGGCTTGTTGAGTGCTGTTTTTATAGCTGGGATACACAGTATACAAGGTTAGCAAATTATGTAAGTGTAAGCAACATAGCAGTCTGTTTGCAGACTGATCTAAGTGTTGTTGTGAAAAAATAATCGGCTGGATCAAAATAATACGCGACCAACTGACTGAGTGATTGTTGGGCTGATTTCCATGGTTAGTGGCTGACTGTCTTTCTTCGTTACTAGTTGGGTTCCTGACTGACTGTCCTGCTGAGTATCTGTTTAATTGACTGACTGGTCGGCTGACCGTCTGTTTAATACACTGACTGTCTTACTGATTGTCTGTCTAACTGACTGACTGCGTGATTGACTGACTGCCCCGCTAACTGTCTGTCTAATTGACTGACTGCGTGACTGACCTCGTGATTGACTGATTGTCCCGCTGTCTGTCTAATTGACAGACTGTCTAATTGACTCACTGTCCATGGTGACCGTCTGTCTTATTGACTGACTGCGTGATTGACTGACTGTCCTGCTGATTGTCTGTCTAAGTGACTAACTGTGTAATTGACTGACTGCCCGTGCTGACCGTCTGTCTAATTGCCTGCGTAATTTACTGACTGTCAGCGCTAACTGTCTGTCTAATTGACTGACTGCTCGATTGACTGACTGCCCGGCTGACCGTCTGTCTATTTGACTGACTGTGTGATTGACTGACTGTCCGGTTGACCGTCTGTCTAATTGACTAACGGCGTGATTGACTGTCTGTCTAATTGGCTGGATGGCTGACTGTCTCACTAATTGACTGACTGTCCGGCTAACTGAGTGAATGGCCTAATGAATAGAAGGTGAATTTTATAAGTCTACAATATAGTTCACTAGAACTAACCATATGTACTGCTTTAAAGCGGGTTCATCATTGATACAGTGAGCCGATATGCATTATTTTTGTCTGATGCCCATTTTTGTAGTTGATACAGAATTTAATGTTTTGAAGGTGGAAGACAATCAGCTTCATAAACAAAGATATAAATCCGAGAGAGAGAGAAAGAAATGTGAAGAATATCAATATATCAAAAACAGGTGACAAAAGTTTGCTCTATAACAACTCATAGGAATTAAAAGAACCCAGGTTCCACAAACCCAACTACCCAAAAATGACTTTTATCTTCCACCTGGACTATGGTCTGTGTAAAGGGGGTTTGATGTATAGATCTTCAAAAAGAAACGACCCATGTCAGCCTACGCAGTCTGTGCGGGCTGGACTGTATCGAAATCTTTTGCTATATAGGTAAATATCCGAAGACTATTCTAACTCATAATTTAGTCGATTATCAGACAAAACTATTTTATGAATACATAATTATGTTATAGCTTGCTTGGTATGATCCGTGACGGGATTGCATTAAACCCTCTTTAACCCTTTACCAGACCACAAAATTTTAACCTTGTCTAAATTGAAAGGATTTGCAGACGACAATTTCAATGTGGCTCAAATGGTGTAATTTTTCTTTGATAGAGTAGAAAACATAGTAGGAAAGGGAGAAAATGCTGGTTACCAGCATTTTCTCCTTTTCCCACAATGTTTTCTAAAGGCTTCTTTCTCAGGGTCGTCAAAAGTAGGGATTGTGTGGTAATGGGTTAACCAGAGCATGTCTCATTTTCATTTTACCAATACATCTCTAATTGTCTCTCCCTCTAGCTCCCGAGTTCATACAGCGCCTCCCAGCGGAAGAAACAGTCGAAGAAGGAAGCTCCGTGACTTTCTCGTGCAAACTTGTAGGCTTACCCAAACCTACGGTGACGTGGTTCAAAGATGATGATGTCATTGGACCTGACGCACGCGCAAAGACAGAATGTGACAACACAGGGTTTCATTCATTAAACATTGGGGAAGTTTCACGCTGTGATGTAGGAACATACAAGGTCAAAGCCTCTAATTCGGAAGGTTCGTCCGCAAATAGCCTGTATTTATCCGTAAAAGGTATTTTTAGATCTTTATCTAGATACTTGACGTCATTTTTTGAGTGACGTGTGCTGACGTCAAGTGGTCACGTGTGCAGTTATTGTCGCTTTGGTAAAAACAGCTTTTCTTTTACACAATAATGCTTGTAGAAAATGCTTTCGTAGACACGTAGTTCTATATAGAATAGAGTTTTGTCTTGCTTTATTTTTGCGTATGAATATCAATGTGCGTGTGGATCTGGTAGATCTATTTTGTGTTGGCTTTTTTCATGTTTAGTGACGTAACCTGGAATGGAGTTTAAAGATGAATCCTTCCACTAAGGCTGTTGACTGAGCTTTCTTATATATTCGGCTAAATCTATTTCGGTCGTCTTTATGTTCTCGAAACGACATAGATCTTTTGGCAAAAATTGGTTATGAAGTCAGTGTTTCATGGCTTCTGGCGAACAACAGACCTGTAGATTCTGTCTTGGATTTTGTTGTGACATGGACTTGTAGAGATAACATTGAAATTGCAATTGTTGGCGTTTTTTCTGTATTAACCCTTTACCAGACAAGAAATGTAAACTCTTTCTTATTGAAAGCACTTGCAGATAACAAACTAAACATGGCTCCAGAACTTGGAATTATTTTTATAACAGTAGAAAACATCAAAGGAAAAGGTTCCCCGCTATGCTTTCTGAAATCGTAATTTCGTAAAGATCATTAAATTCGCCACTATTTGGTAAAAGATTGACTGAGAAAAGGAAACACAAATAAACACATAAATAGTTGGGAAATACTATCGAAAGGGTTATAAAATACCATGAAAACTGGCTTTGACCCACTGACAGGGATAAAAAATGCTTTATAGCATCGTTATTCATCGTTGGGAAATCCAGTTTAACCAGCCAAAATCAGCCTAAATCCTTAGACCTGCACGTCCCCAAATGTGAAAATCTCATTCAGTAAAATAGTAACAGAAATGGCATATTCTGAACTGTTTCAGTGATGAGAATTTTACAGGTAATCGAACAAAGTAGACCTAAGATCAGACTGCATGTTCTGTGCAGTCTTATCTTGGATCTACACTGTCTGCGAAGAAAACTGAATTTTTCTTGTCGACCTCGGTATCAAGCTTTCTCACAAAGATATCAGGGCAGACTGAACTTTCTTACACGAAACATCAATAATCCTTCTATTCTCATGGGACCACGGAATCCGCGTGTTAAACTACCGTTTCTGGTATTCGAGTTATGCGACTTTACAGTAAATGCCGGCAAGCAGCGCCTTTGGGAATGGTAAAATATCTCACAGACGTTATCGTCTTGAAGAAAATTTCGAACTTATTATTGCTAGCATCATGCGATGTATAGGCTCTAATAACTGACCTGGCTGGGCAGAGCTATGTTACAATTCAATCCAATTTAGAATCGGTTATTACTCTCAAGTGAAAACAACGTCTTTTTACGGTCGGCCAATTTCATAATAATTGGGGAAGCCGGTATTCTTCTCTTCTAAAATGCCCTCTAACTGTTTATGTAATGAAGCAACGCGTTTAACCTGTTTTACCTTTTATGTCTTTGTTTTGTTATATTGTGCATGTCAACAAAGGCTAAAATTATCATTTGAGAGTAAAAGAATAGGTAATTCGGAGATCAAATGCAAACTAAGGATATGGAGTGCAAGAAATGAACAAGATGGATAAGAAGCACCTTTTTCACAATGTTTTCAAACGGTAAATTAGTACGCACTTCGTGTGTCCGTAATTAAGGTTGGCCAACTGTAATGGGATCGTGAAACATCGGCCAATGACGGTCAATGTCGGTATACTACGTACAACAATCGGATTGCCTCAGTAAGCTGCGGAGAACGGTCGGGCATTCACGTAAACTGCCGGACACGGCATGATTAAACCATATTTCGCCTCTTTTTTAATATATGATGATACTATATGAAGGATATAATATTTTTATAGTTGTTTCATCGATTAATGTGACCGATAAAAAATAAAAACAAAAAAATACGAATTCTTTCGAAAACTTCCGGTGTAGTTGTCATGCAATTTCGCGACGCTAAAGGCCGATTCTCGCAAAACAGAAAGAAAGGCTGCCCAGTCTTGCCCCAAGATCAATTTTGACTGCCATAACTATGCTTGAGGATCCTTTGCCTGAAGCTTGTGTTCATGTTGAAGTTGCCACGACAAGTGATAGCTGGAAGGTTGGCCGACGTCGGTTGAATTCGATGTTCTTTCGAAAAGCTTGAGAGCGTGTCAATTTTGACTTCTTGGGCCTGTTTCCTTCACTTACGACAGCGGTGTTGGGAGAAATATAGAAAGGACTCGGTTGATATTTATATGTGAAATCTAAATTTTGTCATTTGATAAATAATGTGGCCTGCGGAGGGACCCACCACGCCAAATCAAGAGGGATGCCATATTTTGTTGCTAGTACTAAACTGAGTTCAGGTAAGACCTGTCATATTTTCTATTTATCTTTTAAAATTTTGTTATACCTGAGTTGTTTGCTTAAAGTACCATATACATGTGTCTGACTCACTTTTTTCTGCAATAAAAAATATTTCTGAATGGATAGATACAGTACATGTATGTAGATCTAAATGTATATAATAATGTACAATGTAAGCCCTTCCTTTAAGCCCCTCCTCCTATGTATAGTCTCAATCAGAAGACTTTTAGGGTGCTTCCTTTCACATTTGGACATTGTTTTGTGCTGGCATGGTCCAGGAGGCAATCGGTGAAAAACTGAAATAGCAATCGGATACAGTTATCTGTACTACAGTACTCCCATGTATTAACCCTTTACCAAACAATCCCTAGTTTTTACGACCCTGAGATAGAAGCCTTTTGAAAACATTGTGGGAAAAGGAGAAAATGCTGATAACCAGCATTTTCTCCTTTGCCCACAATGGTTTCTACCCTGCTTGAAACAAATTTCAATTTTTGAGTTACGTTTATTTTGTCGTCTGCAAATGCTTTCAATTTGGACCAGTCTAAAATTTGTGGTTTGGGAAAGGGTTAAACTATGTAATACACAATGACCCTAGTCTCCAAAACATATTGGGCAGTGTTCACGGGTTTAATTTCTAAAAGCTAAATCAGGCCCTTGTAAATTGCAAATATTCCTCGGAATTCCATCTATTTCTTGTTTGTGACTGTAAAAAGCTTATATGAATTTTAAAATTTTCTTCATACCAATTCAAAGGTCTGCCAGCTAAAGTTAAAAATAGCGACAAAACCTATTCTATGAAAAAACAATGAAATTTGGGTGGAATAAAAAACACAGAAAATGTTGGGGGAAAAGCAGAAATTGCTTGTAAAAAGTAACCTCTCTGTTGGCCAACAATATTTTCACAAGTGTAAGCAACATTACTACAACTACAGAATTTCTGGGCAGACTGGTGGATCCTATATTATTTGTTATTTTCATTGTCTTTATGACCAGAGACTGTGAAATTTCAAATTTTTCACTGTACAGTAGGTAACTTTAATACATGGTAATGCAGTGAACTGTATTCCTATAAAACATTTTTTTTACAGTCATGGTTGATAGCCTGGTTGGACCTAACAGAGTTAACAACTTCCTGGCTGCTTTTTGAAGCCAGCTAGTGATGCAAATCTAAAGAATATGGAACCAGGAAGAGCAATCTGGAGGGGCAATTGAATCACTGGCTAAGGAAACCATCCAACTAGCTGCTAAGCAGGCATACATAGCAAAAATACAGTAGGTTTTACATTTTTAAGCCTTTTTTTTTTCATGAAAATAATAATTAATGCTCTGAGATAGGGAGGCAAAATGAAATTGAAATTCAAAATGATCAGCTATGTCTTGATTTTTTTCCTATAAGGAATTATTAGGTTGATTTTTCTAAACCCTTGAATGGTGTAATTAGGAGCATGCTGCATATTTTAACCCTTTACCACACAGTTCCATATTGTCTTGTCCAAATTGAAAGCATTTGCAGACGACAATTCAGATATCGCTTATATAAGGTAAAATTTGCATAAAATTGTGTTAACTTATGGTTATAAACACCTATTTACAGTGCTGCTAATACCATGACTTATTGTAACTTTTTGTCTGTACAAGTAGAAAATAAGTTTTGCCTTCTGCACAGGAAAATTATTCATTCATTAGCAACTTGAAATTATAGGTTCTTCTGAATTGGAAATATCTGCAGGACATATGAATCAGTTTTGAAATGCCATAGGCTGATGATTTTACCTTTCATGGTATTAAAGTATTGTGGGAAAAATGAGAAAGTGTCTTGCAGAGCAATTCCCAGAAATAACTTTGAAGTTGCAATATTTCCTTTTTTTACTGTTGACTGAAAGTTTTAAATCGACATCTAGTTGATTGGCTTAAACTGTGTGAAATATTTCCGTGACCATTCTTGACATATGCTGAGCAATGCTGAGAATAAAAATAGAATATTAATTTATGTAAATGATCTTTACCTGGGACAGGTTAAATGAAGTAGATAATAACTAGCATTTTATTTCAAATTGTGAAAATCATTAATATCAAATACACTCAGTGAGTAATCTGGCAATGTTTCACCAAGTGGCATAAACACAGAAAGATAAATATTTGTAGAAATATGGGCCATGCTCTATGAAAAAGAAACTTAATGTACTGCTTTGATCTATTATACCAAGCAAGGCATCAAATAATTATGGGTCTATAAACTCCATTTTGTCTAACAACCGAGTCATGAGGTAGACTGGTCCATGGAAATACAGAAAATATTCAAACGGCAAACATTGTGGGGCCATGTAAGCCCGGGCGGACTACACAGGCAGACCTGGGTCGATTCTTTTTGCAGTTGCAGCTCCCTTTTCACGGAGCATGGCTCAACTATATATGTACACATTCACAGGTATTGGTTATGAGCAACATGTGGATACCAAACAGATTCCAGCTGCTGTTCAACGTGGCAATTTCAAACCCATCCATTTATCTGGAAATCCAGTTTTAGAAGAAACAGTTCCAAAAGTGTCTTTGTGCTAATATAAACTGTAACTGCTGATTTTTTTTTTTTTTTTTTTTTTATGTTTTTCAGACAACGTTTATGTGTTTCTCGTCATGTAACAATCATTTTGTCACAAGTATTTTAGATTTTCCTGAAATAGATATGCATTACAACATTCACTGTTGGATAGGCTTGAAAACATATGAAAAAAGGGAGAAAGTGCAGGCGCTGGGCAACTATCCTTTTCCCTCAGTCTTTTTGAAATGTTAACTGCTACAGAGCTGTTGAAATACCTATTTGTTTGTAAAAGGGTGAAATGGTATAGAAACAGGATCAGACCAGAAAGATCATACCAGGATCACACTGAAAAGATGTGCAGACTGCTTTTTGTGGAATAGTGTTTTATTAGTATTTATAGATGATACTGTCTTTATTCCAAAACTTTTTTTTAAATGTTGTCATATTATGAAATTATCCATTTGAAACAATACTTAGACTGCAGTAAGCATGCTATTTTTCATATTGGTATGCCCCACTTTTGTTGTATTTTTACATTGTTGTAACTAGAGCGGGAAACATGGCAGAAAACATGCATTTGGTTGTCTGAGCAAATGGTTCTTTTTTCACAATGCTTTCATAAATGTTTCCAATTGGATATTGACTGTTTTCAGTCATTTAATCTATGGTTACCAGAGTATTCCAATCATACTCCAGTGTGGTTCATTGGAGGCTTTGCTGTGCAAAAAGTGTTCATGAATGTTTGTGCCTGATAATTTAGAATTCTTTAACTCTTTATCAATTACAAAATTTTGACTTTTCCAAATTTAAAGCATTTGCAGGTGACAAATTTGGCTCCTAGAAAATTTGTTGTTGGTATGGTGGTATTTAGGAAAAGGAGGAAATTCTGTTCATCAGAAATTTGATAACAGCATTTTCTCCTCTTCCCTCATTTTCAAATGCCTTTTTTCTAGGGGTTGTTAAAACACCAGATTGTTTGATTAAGGGTTCTTAAACATGGCTTTGTGGCTTTTACCACTAACTCTTTACCACATGGCAAAATTTTATACTGGTCAAAATTGAAAGCTTTTGCAGACCACAAATTAAATGTGGCTTGAATGATTAGAGTCTGAAATATTAGAAAACATGGTGGGAAAAGTAGAAAATGTTGTTACCTGCATTTTCTCCTCTTCCCACTATGTTTCCAAAAATTCTTATTGTGTGGTAATTGGTTAAGCTACAGTAGCAATTCCCCAGGGTTGCATGCTGTATTTTCTTTATGAACATTTATGCAAAGTCATTTGAAAATTTTCAAATGGTTGAACAACAGCTTTGATGAGACTCTTGACATTTTCACCTCCTAGTGTGACCTTGACTGGGTGTGAAAAAAATAATTGTTTCATCTTGTTGTTAATCTAAAGGCCAGTTTCTGGTCTTTGTCAGTTTTTGATTTCTCTGTGTCTTCTTATGACTAGGAACTTTCAGCCTGTCATTTATATGCAAAAATGTTTGTCTCAGTTGAGAGTTATCTGCCCGTATTTACTTTTGCCTACCATGTATGCTAGGAAATCAACTCAGCCTTGCATGGGTGTCTTGTTAAAAGCTTTCTGCTGGGTTATTGATATTATGCATGAAATTTTTTATTGTTAAAAGGTCTTAAAAATGGGGGTGTGTATGTTCAAAATCAAATATTTTCAGTTACGTGCGGTGAAAGATGCTGAAAATCATATATGTTGTTCCAAATGGGTTTTAGAAAAAAAACTGAGTATGGTTTATCCATGTCCCATTCATTGAAGTATGATATTTCTGACAATAACTTGGAGGATTTGTCTCAGAAAATGGAAAAAATAAAGAAAATCCTGTTTACACTTTGTGTTAGTTTTGTCATATATCTCTGATTTTTATGATTTTACAAGACAATTGTTAGTATTCTTGAAAGAACATTATGTGCTGAGTCTTTTAGTACCAAATTTGATACAAAACACCGTAAATTTGAAAAAAAAAATTGCATTTTAATTCCTTAGGGGTGGTGTCAATTTTGTTGCGGAGTCCGAAATGGGGGTGGAGTTTCAAAAATTCATATAACTTTACTTTTGGCTGGGCAATGTTTCTGATTTTTCATATTTAAGACGCTAACACAATAACAAATAAGATAATATGATTTGTTTTTCATTTTGAAAAATTGCCCATTACAGTTGGCCTACCTTAAAAAAAAAAATCGATAAAGTACAGTTGTGATGCATGTTTTTACGTAGATTTAAGACGAACAATTGCGAACTGGCTCGAGGCCACTAAAATGAAAAATAAACTGGTCGACTAATGTCAAGGGTTAGCCAGGTCAATTCTTACAGCCTATACAGACGACATGATAAACAGAAAATGAAATTTGTTTTTGGAGGCGTAGAAACTATCGATGGAAATGGACAAAATGCTGGTTAACAGCAGGGTCGTCAAAAGTTTTATTGTGTGGTAAAAGAAAGTTAGGAATATTTAAGCCATGCTCTGTAAAAAGGGGGCTTAATGCATTTGCGAAAAGTTTCGATCCGGGTCAGCCTACGCAGTTCGCGCAGGCTGACCTGGACCGAAACTTTTCGCTAGTGGTCAATTTTCTGCATTCCCAAGGAGAAATCTATCTCATGATGAAGTTTGTTGTTAAAAGAAGTGGATATTACGGATCCATAAGTATGTGATCGCTTGCTTGGTACCATGGATAACGGAGATGCATTAAGCCCCCTTTTGCCAGAGCACGGCTAACCTCTTCGTTTTAGTGCACTGTATTTTTTGCCATCAAAACAGGTCGTAAAATCTCGGGATCGTGTGGCCTAAAAGGTTTAGATATTCATCACAAGTCTATTTGAAAACCGAAGCACATTCTTATATTATGGTGGCATATTTCTGCCGCGAGATACGAGATAGCTATGGCGAAAATTTAAGAGAACCATCGCGATACAACAAATTTTCCCGGAAATATTGTCTAGATGATAATTTTTTTCACGACTGCTTTCGTGCCTAACATAACTAACATTCACGGTATCTATAATTAGATACGGTTTCGGAACATCTTCGTCTACATCCTTATGAATTCTCCTTTTTCCTGAATGGTTTTAAAGTTGTTCGTAGATGGCATTTCGAGTCGTCCTTGTGATTTTACAGACTTCTGTTCATTTCGAGTCTTGTCAAAATTTATCAATTAAGCTGCAATTGTTAATGATTCGCAATTTTACTTACTGCAATCTTGTGAAGTCAGAAACTACCGAGTTCATCCAAATAATCAATTTTCTATTTATATATTTCGAGAAACGGATAGAATTATCACGATAATTTAATATCGAACGTCAGCTTCGTGCACGACTGCGAAATTTTGCGTCAAATTATTAAGGTTATTGTGATATATATATTTTTTTTTTCAGGAAACTTTTCACTATCTCGATAGAATTTCCAGGAAACTTTAATTTGTCGCGATAGTTTTCTAAAATTATCATGATAGCTATCCCCTATCCCGTGGCAGAAATATGCCACCATATTACATAGATGAGAGCGTCGATATATCTACAACGCCCCAGGGAGGGTCTCTGAACTCGGGAGCCGCATGTTAAACCGCAATTGTGTTAAATGGCAGAAAATTAAATAAAGCAGGGAACCAATACTCAAGGGACGGGTGTAAACTCTCCGATTTCGCTGTTAATGTCGTCTCTTTTACGAAGGAAATGGTAATAAATGCTACATACTGATAGAAATTTCGGACTATGGCTGACTGAATAATGTCATTCCGGGGGAAAAAATTATCTGCAAGTTTTAGTGGAAGATGCCAGTAAGAAGCTAGATTTTATATGTATTCTTTAACAGGCGATATAAAATTAAGACATGTCTAAACTGAATGCACTGGCAGACGTGAAAGTGCATTGGGCTCAAAAGATGGGATTTGTATATGAAAAGGTTGAAAACAAACGAGCCATACTCTGTGAAAAGTGAGCTTAATACATCTGCGAAAAGTATCGACCCAGGTCAGCCTGCGCAGTCTGCGCAGGCTGATCTGGGCCGAAACTTTTCGTCATTGGTAAATCTTCTGTATGTCCACGGACCAGTCTACCTGAAGATTAAGTAGTCTGTTACAAAAAGTTGATATTATGGATCCATAAGTATGTGATGGCTTGCCTTGTACCATGGATCACGGAGATGCATTAAGTCTCCTTTTGCAGAAACATTGGTCAAATGTAAGCTATTTTCTCCTTGTCCTACAATGTTTTCAATAGTCTCTTCTCCTGATTCAAGGTCGTTAAAACTAAACATCATTTGGTAAAGGGTTAGATAAGAATTAGGGGACAATCCAAAACCATTCTAAACCTGATTCTTAATCTAAAGACCCTTCGCCTGATTGGTTTGGAAAGAGCATTTCAGCCAATAGTACAGCTAGTCTTAACCTTTTACCACACAATCCTAAGTTTTAACGATCCTGAGAAAGAGAGCTTTTGAAACATTGTGGGAAAAGCTGAAAATGCTGATAACCAGCATTTTCTTTTTTTTTTTTTTTTTTTTCCAACAATGTTCTCTTATCTTTTACAAACAACTTACTTGTGCCACATTTACTATGTCCTTTGGAAATACTTCAAATTTGGATCTGTCTACAATTTTGTCATGTGGTAAAGAGTTATAATTTATAATCAGATTCGAATTTTGCATGGCTGGTGAATGGTTAGTAATAAGATGTATAGAAATTGGTTGTCTTTATGTTGCTATCTTAAGAAATGCTGCTTGTCAGCTATTTTCAGAAACGCAGCTTGTCATTGTTTGTATTCTTAGTTGTTTTATACTTTACGAAACAATTCAGTGCTTTAACGACCCGGAAGAAGAAGTTTTTTTAAAACGTTTTGGGAAAAGAAGAAAACTTGGACAAGTCTGAAACTTTATAGTCTAATAAAGGGTTAAACCTTAATTTGTCAACTAAAGCCATTAGTAATAAGTATCAAATTTAAAGTTTGGACATCGAAACATAATGTTTGAATTCGTTATAAACGAACATTCGGATATATTCGAATATTTAAAACGAAGATTCGAATATCCATTTTTGTATTCGTTCCCATCCTCATGGAAAAAAAAATATATTGCGATTTCAAAGTTGTAGCTCTCTAAAAAAAAAATACGGGTATAGGACAGTGAAGATTAAGAATAAAATCGTGCATGCGGTGCAGTCTGATCTCAATCAACACTATTTGTAAAATTGCATTTAATTTCGCTTAGCAGTCCAGGGGTTAGTATCGTAGTTTTTGCATATGCCATGATAACTTCCCAGCATGTCTCAGTGTGCTTTTTGTGTCGCTATGTACTTTTGTCACGATGGTAACATATCTTTCTCATTTATGTGGATCTAAGAATTTAAGGCTGAATTGAATTGTATCAGAAACAGGTTGTGGTTTTGAAACATGTAAAAATAACAAAAAGAAACACACACTCAACCGAACAGACATAATACCTAAATTTGTGATCAATGCAAAGTTTCGACATATTCACCCCAAGCTGCTACGCGCGACTGACTGACCTTTTGCGGACAATTTAGATCAAAATCAGACTGCATAGAACGTGCTGTCTGATCTTGGATCTACACTGTCCGATGGTATGCATTGTCGGCTTGAAAGTTTCATCTTAGTTAATTTAGCAGGAAAAGGTTAATAAAGTATCAATGTGTTTTGTATCCGTAAGGTTTGTGAAACAAGTTATGGAGAGGGAATCACAAAAGGAAAATTACCTAACTACCTTTTCAAAAAAAAAAAGCATAAGGAAGCAACGAATAGAGTCTATGTCGTATATACATGTAGGTCAAGTTAATCATAATCATAAAAAAAGAAAGCTGTCATATTTCTTACATGTGTCTTTTCAGCAAGATGCAAAAACCGGAACCGGAAGAATAAAAAATCACGGGTTGTTGCGTGCGCACCTATGTTTCCTGCCATCGTAGAACAGCATGCGGAAGAACAATGGGCAACCCTTGAAGTGGAACGCCAACCCGAGTCACCCTTGACCCCGCTGTACACAAACATTTCGAGACGATCTCCGGTCACGTGGCCTGAATTTCTCGGTGATTGGGGTTACAAAATGGAGGTGGACAAACAAGGTAAATTTCTATTTTCTTGAGGTTATAGCAACAAGTAGCTTTAAGTTTTACTCAAACGACAATATTTTACGTGAGTCGAATTTGAAAGCACGTGCAGACGACAAAATATATATGGCACAAATGATGAGATTTGTATCAGACAGTCTAGAAAATATAGTGGGAAAAGGAGCAAATGCTGGTTACCACCATTTTCACCTTTTCCCACAATGTTTTCAAAAGGCCTACTTCTCAGGGTCGTTAAAACTCGGGATTGTATGGTTATAAAAAAACAAATTTACTGTCAGTGCTTACTGTAGAACAAGCAGAATCTTTCAGTGGCAAAGGTGAAACAAAAAGTATTTTAACTGCCTTTTAGAGAAGCGTAAAAGTCTTCACAATACACAACGCGAACATTTCTTTTGCGGTTTGAATGCAGACAACAGACTCGTTTTGAGAATTAGTCTGTTGATATAATCAAAATATATTTCACGTAAGGAAACTTAAAAAAATACCACCTATCCTGGTCATCTTTTCAAACGGCTTTCTCCTCTGGGTCCTTAAAACACTGAACTGATAGGTTTTCTTTTTTATATTGTAGAAATCGGAAATCAGTGGTAGGTACTGTCATGTATATGTTTGTCCGGATTGTATGGTGTGTTCGAAAATGATGCATCTTTTTGAAAATTTGCATCATTTCGTCTGTGTTTAGGAGTGTTTACAATAATAAATATCGGGGGGAAAAAACCAGAAGTTTCAGCTGCTTTGCTTTAATGACTTTGCAAAACGCATAAATTTTGCGCAACTATATTTTAACACTTTCAGCGACAAATATATGTAGATCTATAAGCTGTACCTCTTGCAGCAGCTCTAAATACTATCCACTTATACTCGGAAAGACTTTTTTTGTTAATCTTATGCGGTTGACTAAACCAAGCGGACAGTATAGATCCAAGGTCGGACTGCACGTTCTGTGCAGTCTGATCTTGATCTATGCAGTCGGCAATAGCCCCTATTTACGCTCTACGGCGCCGAAGGAGTTAAAACTAACTATCAACTCACTTGTCAGCAACCCTTGCATACTGAGCGACTTGTTTGTTTGAATTGCTTTGAACGTCGATTTCAACAGTTTTTAGCTACGACAACAGCTCTTTTTTTTTTTTTATTGTCTCGATTGCCGAAGGCTTTGTGTCTGGCTTTGTGTCCGTCATAAGTGTGTGCGTGCGTTTTTATTATTATTATTACTATTATTATTTTTGAATTGCAGATGTTTAATTAAAAGGATTATCTCGATATCATAGTGTTTAGAGTGTATTAGCACAGGCCTTAGAAACTCCATTGCTTTATCACGGTATATCAAAGTTTTCATTGGTCGATCATCGAACACCGTTACTAAAAAAAGCAAATTGGTGCATCGCCTCTGGATTGGTTATAAAAACACAAGTTACGCAACGAAATCGGAGAATACTTGCACAGACCTTCTGCTTTCAATTTGGATAAGTCTAAAAGTTTGTCGTCTAGGAAAGTTTAGAGCAAATTACAAATAACCTGCTAGGGAGAAAAAACTTGTAGAGACTGAAAAATGTTTTTATTCTTATGGCGGTGACGTACAGGGAGATAATTTTGATTTTTTTTTTTTTTTTTGGTCACCTTTGAATTTAAATGTTGAAATTGATTTCTATTCTTTTCTCATGTGTTTAGTCATCGTGATAGAAGCTACTATCTACTTGCTTCTCTGAGTAAAAGAAATATATTTTCAAAATGCCATGGAGTGTATAAAAAACTTAAAATGATCCGTGTTTTCTAATATTTTCATATCCAAATCGGTAAATTAAAACCCGTGTAAATATAGGAAAAATTCAGAATACATTGTAAAAGGACATTCTTATTTTGAATACTACTATATATGGCTTGCAACTCGCGAAAAGGGACTCTCGGACATTTGCGTAAAGTGTCTTCTCGGAATCAGCCTGCGCAGTCCACGCATGTTAATCCGAGACGGCACTTTACGGCTACATTAGATTTTGTGCTACAGCAGACTTGCGCAAAACAGAAAATTACATAAAAACGGAAAGTGTCGTTTCGGATTAGCCTGCGCAGACTGCGCAGGCTGATCCAAGACGACACTTTACGCAAATGTACGAATGCCCCTTTTCGCGTGTTGCAAGCCATATATAACAACACTTCAAGAAGTGAGTTTTTTTTTTTTTTTTCCCGAAGAAAACGACGAGTCATTGAAATAACCCTGGCCTCGTCGTTGTGGTGCAAAACTTTGACATTTTGTGATATCTCTGTTATTACTAAAGGTATTTACATCAAACTTGGACAAGTTATGAACTATCAAAATCTGAACTCAAACAACAGGGGCAGGTAACCATAAAGTATTTTTCAACACAGTTGTTCCTCTTTCTCGACTTAGAATTTTTACTGAAAATAAGCACCTGCTGCCGAGCGTTGGTATCCGCATGCGGCGCTCTTGTTTTTCCCTATACACAGGTCCGTGTACTTCCGAGATCTATAAATCTAAATTCTTTGAAAAGCCGTCTGATTTATTGAGACGTTGTGTCTCAGCCAATCCGCTGTTTAGTGTTGAATTTAAAATAGTAGTTCAATTTTGGATTGTTTGTCGGAGGTCTCATCCTATCAATTGGCTATTTTTTTTTTTATATTTAAAGATAGAAATAAATTTAAAACTAATTGATGAGATAGGGTCATTCCAATCAAAAAAATTTAACAAGCAAATTTTTATTTCATTCTTTACCAGACAACAACGTTTTAGGCATTTGCAGACATGAAATTAAACGCCAAACGACGGCATTTGGCTTTGAAACGGTAGAAAACTTCGTGTGGGAAAAGGAGAAAATGTCTTCAAATGCGGTTTTCTTCAGGATACTTTAGCCAAAATACCGGTATTGGTAATTAGTTTTTCATTTCACATATTTTTTCTGTGTTTTCCAGATACTATGGACTTAGAGCTAGGTTGCGAGGACGTTTTCGACAGCGACAATGATAGTCCGACCACAGCTTGCCCTACTTTAACATTTGTCAGTTCAGCATATGCACAACTAAATGACGTCAACAACGTCAACTCTGTGAAACACCGTGAAAACGGTTCTATAAAAAGTAACAAACATTCGCTTGACCACCGTGATTATCATGACGAGAGTGACAGTATTGATGATGATTATAGTCCTAGCGAACGTGTAAATGACTGTAAAATAATTGAGCGGAATAATCATAACAGAAGTGCGTCACTGACTGATATTCTTAATAACAACGAGAAAAATAGAAATCTAAATGAGAACCCTACTATCAAGAGCGGAAGCGACGTCACAAGAAAGTCACGTGAGGACATGGTACGAAGGTCAAGAAGTGCTCGTATTTCCAACAGGGATATTGAGGAAAGAACGATATACTTTGAACAGCCTAGCATTCCGAAAATTGCTGTGAATAGGTCATATGCCACGGGTGATTCCACTTTTAGTGTTGCTAGGAGAAGTCCATCTCCGTATCCATACATGCGCACACCGGTTTCGTATTCTCAAAACGAGGCTACGTCGGGGATTTCCCCATATTCTAGTATAAAGGACACATCGACGTTACAAAACCTCAATAACGAAAGAATATTAAAGAAAATGGAGCGTTCAGATATATTATTAATTTCATGGAACTATTTTTCTTTATTTTTGTACCGGATATGTGATGAGGTACATGTTTCGGAACTATTCTTAATGTTGTGCGGTTGTACTTGTTTTGCGCTGTATTTAGACTTGTCCCCTTTCACCTTTATTTTAGATATTTTGATAGCTTTATTTATCAGAATGGTTTTGAAATTTGTTTTAGATGCCACGTAGCCATATAGAAGCTCGCTGGAGCCATGTTTGTTTAAGCCGTTTTGTTTTAGTTTTTTTTTTTTTTTTTTGTTGTCAAAGATTGTTAAAGATTTCATTTAGGGGCATTTTTAGGCTAAGAAATGAAAACACTCATATATACAAAAAGTGTAAATGTCTGATATTATGTTCTTAAGTCCTTCAGACAGAAATAGATTTACATGCACATTTGAGAACGTAGAAATGTTTCGAAAACCTATCATTTCCAGAAAGACGGCATCTTACAAGGAGATCCGTATTCCTAAACCTTTCTAAATTATATTCTCAACCCTTTACCTGCTAAATAAATAAAATGAAATTTTCAAGCCGATGGTAAAACCCCAAATTTGAAATTTCAAGGGTACATTTTGGGGTAAAATAAATTTCCATATCGGACGGTGTAGATCCAAGATCAGACTGCACGTTCTGTGCAGTCTGATCTTGATCTACGCTGTCCGCAGACGGTCGTTGAATCACGCTTAGCAGATTAAGGATTAATCTTATTCCAAGTTTAGATAGTAAAACAATAATTTACATTTCTAAGAAACCAACATTCTGATTGGCTGAACCAAATAAGCCAATCAGAACGTTCGCTTCTTTGACATAGAAAAACCCTTGAGACAAAGAATACAATTTACAGGTCCCAATCTACAGAGGTAGTTGAATACGACTCTTATATATCCGACTAATTGGGTAGTTATTTCTTTTCGATGCCGTACCGGTACATGCTCCTACCTGATATATATGCAAAAGTTCATAATATGCAAATGAGATTAGCCGTTCCAATGTGTTTTACTTTTTTAATGTCTATATAAGCTAGGGCTGTCACTAGTTTTGTACGACATTGGATACCTCAGATTGTTTTGTGCATTGCTTATAACGGTTGGTGTCATCCACATAGGTAGTATATTGCTGTAACAAACACTATAGATTCTTAACCAAATTGTATCCCTTTTATTTATTTTTTTTTTTTTCTTTTTGCCTTAAAGATTTTCTAATAATGTTCTGCTGCTGAAAGAAGAAAAATAAAGCCAAGCGTAGGCAACTTCATTCAGTTCTCTTGTCAAAACTTACAGCGGCAGTTGGTCAATAGAGAAGTTTTATAATAATGCCTGATTAGATTTGTACATTTTTTTGCAATATAACAATTATTTTTCATACTCTGGGAAACTAAGCCGTAGAACGCCAAGCACCGCTAAAGATGGTTCAGTAGATTCTGTAGCTTAAAATCAGACTGCTTCTTGCGGAAAGTGTAGATCAAGATCAGACTGCACAGACTGTGCCGTCTGATCTTAGATCTACAGTGTTTGCTAGTTTGTGATATATTTCACACAAAAAAAAACAACAAAAAAACACACTTGCCATAGAGCTTTTTCATTTTTTTTTCTTGGTGAAAAATTGTATTTTATCTAGTTCTTTTCATTCTTAACAAATTCCTGCTGTTACAAATTTACATGTCGTGGGTACTCATAAGTACCCATAACATATATTATATTGTTATAATAATTCTACAACGTTTAGGCCTCCCCGATACATTTGAGTCAAACTCTGGCAAAAGGGGGCTTAATGTATATTCGGGGTGCATTATACAAAGCCAGTCATCACATTATTATAGATCCATAAAATCCATTTGTCTAACAGCCGACTGAATCCAAAGGTAGAATGGTCCTTTGACATGTAGAAAATTTACCTAAAGCAAAAAGTTTCGACCCAGGTCAGCCTGCGCGGACTGCGCAGGCTGACCTAGGTCGATACTTTTTGCAGATGTATTATGCCCCTTTTTCACACAGCATGGGTCATTTATGTTATGAGAACTTTTTATTGTTTTCAACTATTTATTTTGTTTTGTTTGTTGTTGTTGTCATTTGTTTTGTGTAGTCGTAAGTTTTTTTAATACGAAAAAAATAGATAATTAAATCTGAATTGGAAAATTTATTGTTTGTTTTTGTGTTGGGTGCTTACAGCAGCTTTTCATATTTTCTCCTTCATATCGCGACGGCCAGTGCACCTATCTATGTAATCCTGAAGTTTCTATTACCTGTACTTTGCATGATTTACTTTCAAAACCTCTTGCTGCTTATCTATCCTTTTTATGACAAATCCAGGGTCCTGCGTTGCTTAATGTTAAAGTGTAGGACTCCAACCGATGAATCAATTAATTAATCAATCAATCAATTAATCAATCAGTCGGTCGGTCGGCGACTAACTGGCCAACAGGCCCTTTAACCGACCAAGCAAATAACTAACTAACCATCCAACCAACCAACCAACCGACCGACCGACCGACAGACCGACCCACCGACCGACCGACCGACCGACCGACCAACCAACCAACCCATCCACCAACCCACCCATCCGACCACCCAATAAACCAACCAAGCAACCAACCAACCAACACAATCAGCCAACAAACCAATCAACCAACCCACCCAAACCAACAAACCCAACCAACCAACCAACCAACCAACCAACCAACCAAACAGACGACCAACTAACCAACCAACCAAACAGACAACCAACCAACCAACCATTTTATCAACCAACGAATAGATAAATTTCATCATATAAAGCACATTCAATTATTTATTTGCAAAAAGAAAAGAAGAAGAAGAAGAAAAAGAAGAAGATGGATGACGACGACGGCTACGATGATGATGATGATGATGATGACGATGATGATGACGGTGATGATGATGATGATGATGATGATGATGATGATGATGACGGCGACGACGATGATGATGATGTTGGTGATGAGGATGATAATCATGATACCATATGATACCGATGATGATTGATTATGATGATGATGGTTGATTGATTATGATGACGACGACGGCGATTGTGATGACGACTGACGTTGATAATGATGATGATGATGATGATGATGATGATGATGATTGATGATGATGGTGAGGAGGATGATAGTCATGATACCTTACACATAATATAAGAAGAGGGAGAGCACACTACTATAGTGGTTTGTAGAGAATACAGATCAAGATCCGGCTGCACAGAATAGGCACTCTGATCGTTGATCTGCACCGTTCAAGTCTTGTGCAAAGTTTTATGAATTACATGTATTATGACGAAATTCCTCGAAATTGCGCAAGTTTGGTGAAGTGTCTTATTTTCGCTCATAGAAATTAAATGGCCTGCAACACGCGATAAGAGACATTCGGACTTTTGCGTAAAATGTCTTCCCGGATCAGCCTGCGCAGGCTTCTCTGAGACAACACTTTCCGATCGTGTGTGATTTTCTGTTTCACGCAAGTATACTGTGGGCACAAAATCTAATGTTGATGTAAAGTGCCGTCTCGGATTAGCCTGCGAGAACTGCGCAGGCTGATTCGAGACGACACTGTACGCAAATGTCCGAATGCCCCTTTTCGCATGTGGCATGCCATTAATTATCCACTCATGTAACAATGCCATTTTTTACGACATTGAGGAAATAGATTGTTGAAAGCATTGTGGGGAAGACACAACGACCCCATGGCATATTCTTTGGAAACTTTGGAAACGTAAGGTATCATCAAGATATGATAAAAATACTTAAATAGACGTTTAAAATATTAACTAAAGTTGAATAACTCTTTACCAGACCCAAAATGTCGGGTTTGTCCAAATAGAACGGGTTTCCAGACGGCGCCTTAAGGTCTACGACCCCTAACTCATCGGTAAATATTGTGTAACATCGGCAGCTTCCGTCTTTTAATGTGAGAGTTAGGGGCTGTCGACTCACTAACTCACCGATAAATTCTTAGGTAGCAGAACACGGTTTTCAGCTAAACTCGTCTCGGTCGACAATAGGCCAAACAGAACTTCATGAAACAAAGGTCTATATAATCAGCTTCAAATTATAAAGAGCACCTCAATGCAACAGCACAATCCTAATTCTTTAGATTTTATCAATAAATCATGTTCAACTTGTGAAATAGTGAAATTAATGATCAATATAGGCAAGTGGCACGGTCGGAAAAAAACTGACAAAATATGCTATTTTAGCCTATATTCCAAAATTCACAAAATGCAAACCCAGGAAGCTAGCCTGAAAATGCCAAGCTAAATTTAAACTCAAAACAACACATAATCTGGGGATAAAAGCCAAAATAGCACATTACCATGCCGTTTTTTCGCAATCTTTCGTGCCCTGACCCTACCCTTGTTTTCGCGGCTAAAAAAAGCCGCTAGCTCCATGACCCCTCACTTTCGCATTTGGGGTCAAAACTATAGAACAAAGAACGAAAGGTCATTACCTACTGTTTCACAGACAAACCGAACGCTTCTTTTCCTTAATCTAACACAATTCATTTATGTAATAACTACTCTTCTTATCAAAATTGCATTGAAAACCTACCTTTCTTAGTTATATCTAATTTTGACCATGGCCAATTCGAAGCAAACTGTTTACAGGTGCCATAATTATATCATTTAGCATCGACGTTTTCGTCAAGGCTATTCGGCCAATCTCGGCAGATTCCGTCTTTTACTATGAGAGTTAGGGGCCGTAGATCTTAAATGTGGCAGCATTATTAAGATTTGCCTTGACAAGAATGGAAAACATTGTACGGAAAAAAAAAAATTCTCCTTTTTCAAAGAAAAACAAAACCAGTATTGAAAATTAAAATTCGTTAAAGGGAGCTAACTCAAAATTCGTTAGTAAACATCAAACCTAGTATAAGCTAGAGTTATCTTTCTTGATACAGTACATACAATACGCCCTGAATTTCGAACCTTGACCGATATCGAATAGAGATCTCAATATAATTACAGTGAGTGTTCGACTTTATTGAGGAAAAAATATATTGAAGACGTCAATACGCTCGCGTCTGATATAATTATAGATCTATGTGTGTGTTTACATCTGGACAAACTTTTATAATCTCAGCGATTTTTGTGCGTTTGTGCAAAGCATTTCGAAACGGTAAAATTCATTGGTAAGCTGTATATCGGAATTGAACATTATTTGTGAAAGCTTTGACGGGTTTGTTTTGAGGAGGTGAAATACAGCGTGTGGGAAATCGAGAGTTTTTGAACTATTATATCGTACATGTACTGTAAGCGGGTATGTAATGTTTCTCTTTGTTTGTTATCTTGATTACATGTATGCCTCTATATTTATTCTCTTGATTATGTGTATATTTATCTTAAATCTTATTAAAGCGCCTTTCACAAATACAGTTGCCTTTTGCGGCCAGTGTAGATCAAAGATCAGACTGCACAAAATGCAGTCTGATCTTTGAACTACACTGTCCGCTTTGCTAACACACTGCAGATAAAAACAACCTCTAAATTGCACTTAATTGGGTATTTTTCCTGGGCTGAAAAAGCTTGTTGATTTTATTTTGGCGCTCTTTGTTTCTTTTGTTTTTTTCATGAGGGTCCTGCGCGGCTCAGTGGTACAGTGTAGGACTCTTGACCTGGAGGTTCCGGCTTCGAGCCTTTTTTAAGCCACTGGGTTTTTTGTTGGAGTGTCCTTGGGCAAGACAATTCAGAGCCAAAGCCTAGTACTGGTGAAATTCAGGAAATACGTGAATATGTAGATCTAGCTCAGTCACTAGCGTACAAGACTTGAGAATATTGGCTTGCTGGTTCGAACAACTTCTTTCGGAGGATTTATGATAGTTATTGCAACAGAATTCATTACTTTTTCACCGCTGACCAATAATAAATTATTTCAGAAAAAAACCAGTCGCTTAGAACGAGTATTATGCGGAGTACTGGGAAAAGAAACTTCAGAAAAGCATGGATAGGTGCACTGGGCGCTGCGATGTAACTGAAATAATGGTGAAAACGGCGTTAAACACCATACAATTAGTCAACTATCTGACTTGCTATCCGTCGGTCCATGTGTCTATCTTTCTGTCAATCTTCCTGTCTGTCTGTCTGTCTGTCTGCCTGTCCGTCCGTCCGTCCGTCCGTCCGTCCGTCTGTCTGTTTAGCATAATCACTCACAGGCTAAAATATCAATTTTCATTACTTTACGGGTATGTGTAGTTAAAAAAAGATTTATATTAGTTTATTTGCGTTAACTCAAGCATGCAGAACATAAATATATACTTAAGTTTCTCTCCACGCTTAGTTGATAAACTATACGTGTAGAGGTTAACTCACTACTTAACCAAACAATTTCGTCTTTTAGCGATCTTACTAGAAGATCTTTTGAAAACATTGTGTGAAAAGGAGAAAATGCTGGTAACCAGCATTTTCTCCTTTTTCCACAATGCTTTCTAAAGCCTTCATCAGAGTCATTAAAAACGAGATTGTTTGGTCGAAGATAAAATTGGTTGGTTGGTTTTATTGGGGTTTAACGCCACTTTAACAGCTAAGGTCAGGGTTATGAAATTACGATTTTGTTTTGTAAAGGAAAAAGAAGCGCAGAAATGTACAGTAACTGCATAAAATTTGCTAGATTTTACCCTCGACTTGCTTACAGAGTTCCAGATAGATGGGGCGATCTTGATTTCATAATTGAAAATATTAATTATTCTCCACTAAACCCTATGTTGTGGGTACTCATTAGAATCGTCTCATCGAGACGATTCTAATGAGTACCCACAACATAGGGTTTGAAAGAGAAATAACAGATTTAGAATGCCATCACTCCCTCTTATCTGGAGCTCTGTGCTTAGCAAGTGAAATAAAACTTTCAACTTGATCGTTAAAAACCTGTATGTTACTTTTGAAAGGTATTTTTGGTGGGAAAAAATGTCCTTATCGGACTGTGTAGATCCAAGATCAGACTGCACAGAAAGTGCAGTCTGATCTTGATCTACACTGTTCGCATAATGTCCTTGAGCCGCGCTAAGCAGCCTGAAGGTTACGTATCCTATAGACGCACGGTTTATGAACGATTATTGCAATAATTAATTGATTTATAAGTAGTTTATAATAAGTTTTGGAGGATATCTGGGATAGCCGTGTTAGAGAGAGAGAGAGAGAGAGAAATAGAGAGACAGAGAGAGAGAAATAGAGAAACAGAGAGAGAGACAGAGAGAGAGAAATAGAGAGACAGAGAGAGAGAGAAATAGAGAGACAGAGAGAGAGAGAGAGAAATAGAGAGACAGAGAGAGAGAAATAGAGAGACAGAGAGAGAGAAATAGAGAGACATAGAGAGAGAGGGAGAGAGAGAGACAGAGACAGAGAGAGAGAAAGAGAGAGAGACAGACAGAGACAGACAGACAGAGAGAGAGAAAGAGACAGACAGACAGACAGACAGAGAGAGACAGACAGACAGACAGACAGACAGACAGACAGACAGACAGAGAGCATATGCAAATAGCTTCAAAGCTACAACAGATAGACGCAAACATTCAGGCATGTGTTACGGGCACGTGTGAAAAACTAACAAGGTCGTCATAAATTCATAATAAGATTTATCCAGGATCAGGGTGTTTCTTTGGGAAAGACAATAATTAAATTTGAAAAACGGCATTAAGCACTGATCCATCCATCCATCAACCCACTTACCCATCCATCTATCCATCCATCCATCCATCCATCCATCCATCCATAAATCAAAATGTTTTCACCAATTGAAAAGACAAATGTCATGGTTTGAGTAACATTTTAATTTGTCGTCTGCAAATGCTTTCTGTTTGGAAAAGTTTTTAATTTTGACGTCTGGTAAGGACTTAACTTTCAGGCTTCTAAGCGCGACTCAAAGACCTTTTGCGGACAGTATAGATCAAGATCAGACTTCACAGAATGTGCAGTCTGATCTTGGATCTGCATTGTCCGAGAAGAAGATATATTTCCCCCTAAAATACCTTTGAAATAGAACCATTTCGGTTTTTACTATCCGTTTGACAGTTTCATTTCACTAATTTATTTGGATAAGTATTAACTCTTAGGATGCTAAGCGCGACTCACTGACCTTTTGCGGACAGTGTAGATCAAGATCAGACTGCACAGAACGTACAGTCTGATTTTCGATCTACACTGCCCGTTAAGGGCATATTTTCCGCACAAAATTACCTTTGAAATAGCAAAAACCTGTAACGCCGTCCCTCGGTAGCTCAGTCGATAGCGTGCAGGACTTGAGAACAGGGGGTCGTGGGTTCGATCCCTGGCTTGGCCAATTTCTTTCCGACAATTGATGATAGTCATTGTGACAGGATTCATTCCTCTCCCATCGCTGACCATTGTCTCGACGATAGTTGTGTGGGAAGGCAGCCAGTGGCTTGGAAAGAAAATTGTGCGGAGTACTGGTAAAAGAGTCTCAAGGAAAGCATGGATAGGTGCACTGGCCGCCGCGATATAACTGAAATAATGTTGAAAATGGCGTTAACACCATACAATCAGTCAATTAAACCTGTAATCCGAAATACAAACAATAATATAAACTTACAATGAAAGGTTTATCGTGTGAGAGCTATACAGAGTTCATGTTAAAAGAAATCCGCAAAAACCGTGTTCGCGTTATACTGTGTCTTCCGAATGACAATTGTTTAGACTTGTCCGAGTTTAATGCAAATGGAAACGACATTAATATAGCTCAAGCAGTGGAAATTGTCTGTGAATGGGTATAAAACATTGTTGGAAAAACCTAGCAGCATTTTCTCTGTTCACGGTTACGAGGCCTACGCTCTACCTCACAACGACGGACACCACACAATGCATTTCAATGTAAGTCATACCATTTTAAAGGATGGAAATTATTGTGAAGATGACAATCAAAAGAGTATTTCAGTTTTTTTTTAATAATTTGTTAAACAATCCAGAGTTTGAACGACCAGAAAGAAGAAGACTTTTGAAAACATTGTGGAAAAGGGAGAAAATGCTAGATACCTCGGTTTGACTAGTAAATGACTTGGATACTGCAGGTTTTTGTCCAAGGAAAATACCCCAACATGGTTGTTGCATTTGATGTGTAAAAAGATTGATGGGTCAATTGTTTATTTGATAACTGATTATATAATGTTTCACGCCGTTTTCAACATTATTTCAGTTATATCAAAGCAACAGCTCGCTTATTCATTTATGTCCAAGGTTTCACCAGTACTGTGGTAAGGCTTTGAAATATCTTACCCTAGGACATAGGGGTCCATAGTTTGACTCCTATCACCCATAGACTAAAACAAGGGATTTAACTGTATGCAGCCCGTTACTCGCCCCCGGTTACAAAAAAGCAACGTATCTTTTCTACCCCATCAGTTATTCTCCTAATTTTTTCTACAGCTGCGAGCTAAAACATTTTTCTACCAGAAAAACACAACTGTTTGTCAGTGGCTAGTGCAGTCTGGCTGATACATTCGCTCGAACTTGTAAACTCGCTCAAAAATCTTCGCCATTGACACTGTCCGATATGGAGATATTCTAACCCCAAAATACCTTTGAAATCGTTAAGTTTGGGATTTTTCAGAGTGACTTGAATTATTTATTTTACTTTGGACAATTTAGCAGGCTATCTTTGATGATCATTGGGAACTTCTGCGGAATTGGTGTTACGGTCTTCTTTAGTTTTATGACAGTGAGTAAGAGAAATGGGTTGCGTAGACCGAGTAGAATGAATAAAAGAAAGACAGAAAGAAAGAAAGATTGGATTTGGTTTGTATTAGAGTTTAATGCCATTTTAAAAGCGCAGGTGATATCATGGCGGTCAGTACGCACCCATGTGTTTCCTGTCTTTCTCACACCAGTACTGACACAACTTTCTTTCCAAGAAAGATAGATAGATAGATAGATGGATAGATAAATGAAAGAATGAAAGAAAGAAAGAAAGAAAGAAAGAAAGAAAGATACACATGCAGACATAGAAAGGACATACATACAGACATGAGATATATTCTTTAGACCGATCAAATGGATAGAGAGACAAACAAACATCAAACAGAGACAGGAAAAGAGGGTATATACATGTATAAGTAACTATACGGACACACGTATCGAACGATTGGTTGCAATAAATCACATAAGATATTTGAATCTTTCATCAGCCATGACTTTGTATAATTATACGTCTACAGACTGTCTGTCATTTTGTTTGGGGGAGAAAGAGAGGGAGAGAGAGAGAGAGAGAGAGAGGGGGGGGAGATTTAAACACAGAACAAACGTTATATATAGTCATACGTCTTGAGACTGTCTGTCTGTCATATTGGTTCGAGGAGGGGACAGAAGAGAGAGAGAGAGAGAGAAAGAGAGAGAGAGAGATATCGATCTAAACGCAGTCCAGACGTTATATAGTAATACGTCTTGAGACTGTGTCATCCGTTAAATAGGTCGGAGGAGGGGACAGAGGGCAGAGAGAGAGAGAGAGGAGATCGATCTAAACACAGTCTAGACGTTTAATTTATACGCCTAGAGACTGTCTGTCATCTTGTTCGGGGGTGGGAGCAGAGAGAGAGAGAGAGAGAGAGATCGAGATCTTAACATCGTCCAGACAGTATGAGGGGGAGAGAGACAGAGACAGAGAGATAGAGAAGGGAGAGAGAGAACGAGGGGGAAGGAGAACGAGGGAGAGAGAAAGAAAGATGGAAAAAGAGAGAGAAAGAGAGAGAGAGAGAGAGAGAGACAAAGACAGAGAGAGAGAGAGACAGACAGAGAGAGAGAGAGAGAGAGAGAGATGGCAAGAGGGAGGGGAGAGAGATTTGTTGGTATTATCTTCTAGAGAGAGAGAGAGAGAGAGAAAGAGAGATACAACCAACTTAGAAAACAAACAAAGACAGCACATGTCGCTGTCTTCAAAAGCTTCCTCATTCGCTTACAAAATCGTAGAAACGTCCGTATTTAAAGCATAATGGACAATGCTTTGTGGAAAGGAAGCTTAATGTATTTGCGAAAAGTATCGACAATGTCAGCCCGCGCAGACTGACATGGGAAGAAACTTTTCACTATCTTCCATTTTACAATGGTATACAGCTCTGTATCATCACTGCCTCCATTCCCCACAAGTTTTTTTTAAATCTTTTTTCCTCTGGATGGTTCAAATTTTGATTAGTTTGGTAAAGGAATTAATGTATTATTAGAAGTTTCATCCAGCTTTTCTAGGTACTTACAATTCAAAAGACAAACCATACACAAATATCCCTTCTTTGTTCATTTTTTTTTTTTTTTTAATTCTAACACAAACATTGCCATTTGCGATTTCTATTGAATGATGTTAGGCTGGTCCAAATTGAAAGTAATTGTAGACAACAAATTAGATGTGGCACAAATGATTGAAATTGAAATTATCGAAAATGTTGTTGGTAAAGAAAACAAGAGGGCCATGATGGCCCTGGATCGCTCAACTGAGGCAATAGAGAAATTTCACTCCACGTGCACAATTCAATTTCTGACCAATTGTCAGGTCAATTGAGCTTAAAATGTGACCTCTAGAGGGTCCACATGGACTTTCCGTAAGTTGGCATAGTGACCTACTTTATCACCATAGGTGACCCAATTTAGAACTCATCACAAATTGATCAAGACAAATATTATCAGTTTATTGAGCAATAAATGTGGCCTCCAGAGTGCCCACAAGGTATTTCTTTAATTTTTACCTAGTGACCTAGATTTGGACCCCATATGACCCAATTTTATGCTCATCCGATATTTCATCAAGATAAACATTCTGACCAATTTTCAAGTCAATTAAGAAAGAAATATGGCCTATATAGTGCCCTAAAGGTATTTCTTTAATTTGACCTAGTGACCTAGATTATGACCCCAGGTGACCCAATTTTGAACTTATCCTAGATTTCATCGAGAGAAATAATCTACCCAGTTCTCAAATCAATTTAACAATAAATGTGGCCTCTAGAAAGCCCTAGAGTTATATTTCTTTAGTTTGACCGAGTGACCTAGTTTAAGACCCCAGTTGACCCAAATTCATACTCATGTGAGATTTTATCAAGACAAACATTCTGACCAATTTTTAAGCCAGTTGAGCAAGAAATATGGCCTCTGTAGTGCCCTAAAGGTATTTCTTGAATTTGACCTAGTGACCTAGATTATGACCCTAGGAGATCGAATTTTGACTAATCCTAGATTTCATCAAGAGAAACATTTTCACCCAATTCCAGTTTCAGCAAAGAAGAAGTTTAAAGTTTTCCCTCTTTTGTTCCTAAATTTGAATTTGTGACCCCCGGGGCGGGGCCAGTTTGACCCCCGGGGCATCATATAAACAAACTTGGTAGAGGTCCACTAGGAGATGCTACCTACCAAAAATCAAAGTTCTACGCCTACCTGTTTCACAGAAGAAGATTTTTTAAAGTTTTCCTTTTTTGTTCCAATGTTCAAAATTGTACGCCCCGGGGCTGGGCCAGTTTTGACCCCAGGGACATCATATGAACAAACTTGGTGGAGGTCCACAAGGAGATGCTACATATCGAAGAACAAAGCTCTTCGCCTTCTAGTTTCAGAGATGAAGAATTCAAAAATTTTCCTTTTTTGTTCCAATGTTCAAACTTTCGACCATCGGGGCGGGGCCATTTATGACCCCAGCAGCATTGTATGAACAAACTTAGGAGAGGTTCACTAGGAAATGCTACATACCAAATATCAAAGCTCTACTCCTCCCAGTTTCAGAGAAGAAGAATTTCAAAGTTTTCCTTCTTTGTGCCTATGTTTCGAATTTGTGACTCCCCAGGGTGGGGCGAGTTTTAACTCCAGGGGCATCATATGAACAAACTTGGTAGACGTCCACTAGGAGATGCTACATACTAAAAATCAAATCTCTACACATTCTAGTTTCAGAGCTGAAGAATGTTAAAGTTTTCCTTCTTAGTTCCTATGTTCAAACTTGTGACCCCCGGGTGGGGCTAGTTTTAACCCCAGGGGCATCATATGAGCAAACTTGGTAGAGGTCCACTAGGAAATGCTACATACCAAATAATAAAGCTCTACTCCTTCCAGTTTCAGAGAAGAATAATTTTAGAGTTTTCCTTCTTTGTTCCTATGTTTCAAACTTGTGACCCCCGGGGCCGGGTTAGTTTTGACCCCAGGGACATCATATGAACAAAGTTGGTGGAGGTCCACTAGGAGATGCTTAATACCAAATATCAAAGCTCTACGCCTTCTAGTTTCAGAGAAGAAGATTTTCAAATATTTTACTATTTTTTTTAAATTTGGTTGCCATGGCAACCAGAGTTATGGATGGAATTCAATCTCTTGGACAAATTTGGTAGAGATTTACCCAAGGAACATCCCTGCCATGTATCATCAAGATTGGCCCAGTGGTTTAGGAGGAGAAGACGTTAAAAGAAATTGTGGACGACGGACGACGAACATTTGGCGATCACCATAGTTCATCTTGAGCACTTCGTGCTCAGGTGAGCTAAAATACTGGTTACTATCGTTGTCTCCCTTTTCCCAAAATATGTTTGAAAAGGGCTTTTGTTGCTTGGGTTGCTAAAACCTTTGGTATCGTGTGGTAAACATTTAACAACATGAACATTTAATTGACCATTTTTATTGGAATATACTGATAATCAAAAATCATTGAAAGCTAAGCAACTGAAATAAAGTAGTGGCAGGAAAGAATTTACTGTTTTTTTTTTTGTGGCTTTTGGGCCACACTTGAAATGCATCTCATCAGTTAGAAACTAATTCATAACAAACATGCAAAAAAAATATCACAACTGTTTTTCTGCAGGAAAAAAACTGCTGATTTTAGAGAGTAAAATTCTAACTAAGCAAAGATTAACTATTAATAATTACCCAAAGAGACAGAACTAATAACATTAAACTTTTTAAGTTGAAATTGGGAACATTTTGACAAGGAAATAAAGGCTTGGTTCTAACTTGTTCCTGAACCTCAAGTCCTTCACTTTTGGGCCCAAATGTTCACGAGTCAAAATGAATTTTTCAAGAGCCAAAGAGAAATGTACAAGGATCAAACTTAATGCCTCATAATGAAGAGATATGGGTGAAATAAACATAGATTTTTATAATTTCTATTTCATTTATGGAACGAAATTAAAACAGCAAAACTAATCTCCTTGTCTAAATTAGATAACTATCTTGTTGAATTGAAGTGGATAGAGCATTTTAGCTTGCAATCCTAATATGCAAATCATCATGAATAAATGGACACAAGCAATCTTTTGAGTGTTTGGCAAATAGCAAATTTCAGCCTTCTTGATATTTAATTTTAATACATTTGTAGACGACAACTCAAATGTGGCTAAAATGACTGGGTTTGTCTTTCATAGTTGAAACATTGTTGAAAAGGGAGAAAATAACTTTAGTAAAAGAACAATTGATCTTACTATGAATAATGTTTTTTTTTTTGTACCTTATTTTTTCTTCTTCGTATGATATGTAATATAATACAAGAGGGCCATGATGGCCCTGGATCGCTCACCTGAGTCAATAGGCTTTTTCACTTCACATGCATAATTCAATTTCTGACCAATTGTCAGGTCAATTGAGCTTAAAATGTGGCCTCCAAAGCATCCACAAGGAATATCCATCAGTCGACCTAGTGACCTAGTTTATCATCCCACCTGACCCAACATAAAACTCATCAAAAATTTATCAAGACAAACATTCTGATCAAATTTCAGGTCATTTGAGCAATAAATGTGGCATCTAGAGTGCCCACAAGGTATTTCTTGAATTTGACCAAGTGACCTAGTTTATAGCCCTATGTGACCTAATTTCAAACTCATCTGATATTTCTTCAAGACAAGCATTCTGACTAATTTTCAAGTCAATTGAGCAAGAAGTGTGACCTCTAGAGTGCCCACAGGTATTTCTTTAATTTGACAAAGTAACCTAGATTAAGACACCAGGTAACCAAATTTTGAACTCATCTCAGATTTCATCGAGAGAAACATTTTAATCAATTTTCAAAATAGTTGAAAGATAAATGTGGCCTCTAGAGTGCCCACAAGGTATTTCTTTAATTTGACCTAGTGACCTAGTTTATGACCCCAGTTGACCCAAATTCAAACTCATGTGAGATTTTATCAAGACAAACATTATGATCAATTTTCTAGTCAATTGAGTGTGGTCTCAAGAGTGCCCACAATGTATTTCTTTAATTTGACCTAGTGAAATAGTTTTTGATTCCAGGTGACCCAAAATCCAAACTCATCCGAGATTTCATCAAGACAAACATTCTGACCAAATTTCAGGTCATTTTAGCAATAAATGTAGGCAATAGTGTGCCCACAAGGTATTTCTTTAATTTGACCTGGTGACCTAGTTAATGACCCACGGTGACCCAATTTCGAACTCACTGAACATGTACTCAGGTGGGCTAACAAATTAAGAATAGGTACACTACATACAAAATATCGAAGCTGTGCGCCTTCCATTTCAGAAGATAACAATTTTAAAGTTTTCCTTCTTTGTTCCTGTGTTCGAACTTGGGACCCACAGGGCTGAGCCAGTTTTGAGCCCAGCGGCATCATATGAACAAACTTGGTAGAGGTCCACTAGGAGTTGCTACATACCAATTATGAAAGCTCTACACCGTCCAGTTTTAGAGAAGAAGTGTTTTAGAGTTTTCCTTCTTTGTTCCTATGTTCGAAATTGTGACCCCCAGGGCGGGGCCAGTTTTCACCCCAGGGGTATCATATGAACAAACTTGGTAGAGGTTTACTAGGAGATGCTACATACCAATTATGAAAGCTCTTTGCCTTCTAGTTTTAGAGAAGAAGAACTTTTAAGTTTTTCTTCTTTGTTCCTATGTTCGAAATTGTGACCCCTGGGGCGGGGCCAATTTTGATCCCAAGGGCATCATATGAACAAACTTGACTTGGTAGAAGTCTACTAGGAGATGCTACATGCCAAATATCAAAGCTCTAAGCCTTCTAGTTTTAGAGAAGAAGAACTTTTAAGTTTTCCTTCTTTGTACCTTTGTTCGAGATTGTGACCCCCGGTGCAGGGCAAGTTTTGACCCCAGGGGCATGATATGAACAAACTTGGTAGAGGTCCACTAGGACATACCATATATCAAAACTCTACGCCTTCTAGTTTTAGAGAAGAAGATTTTCAATTTTTTTGTTATTTTTTTCCTTTTGGTTGCCATGGCAACCAGAATTATGGGTGGAATTTAATCTCTTGAAAAAATTTGGTAGAACTTTACCCAAGGACCTTCCCTGCCAAGTATTATCAAGATTGGCCAAGTGGTTTAGGAGGTGAAGATGTTTAAAGAAATTGTGGATGACTGACGACGGACAACGGACATTGGGCGATCACAAAAGCTCACCTTGAGAACTTCGTGCTCAGGTGAGCTAACAAAACATGTGACAAGTGACTGTTTCACTCTTTACCAATCCACAAGAGTTTAGACTCGTCCAAATTGAAAGCATTTACAGACATCATCGTCAAACTCACACATTCCAATTTATTCTACAAAGTGCAAAAAGGTAAAAATGCCGGTTGCTTTAGTAAAAGAAACAGTCTAATCTTGCTTTCATTATTTTCCCTCCTCTATATGGCAAATAAAATAAATTTAGAACGGATGACAATTTTAACTCTACCAAACCACAGTAATTTAGACCAAATTTGATTTAAATTTAAATTTGCTGTTTGGCAAAGACTTAAACGATTGCTTGTGTCCATTTATTCGTGATGATTTGCATACTAGGACTTCAAGCTAAAATTCTCTATCCACTTTTTTTTTCCAAATCTAGAATGCATGTTAGACCAGCTGGCCAAATTAAGGCATTTGCAGAAAATATAAAAAGTATTACTCAACACTGGATTTTGCTTTTGGGAAGATACAGGCAGAAAAAGAAGAAAATGCTGGTAATCAGCATTTTCTCCTTTTCGTACTGTTTTCAACAGCCCTTTTGACTCAGGGGCACGAAAACACAGGACTATTTGATAAAGGTTAATTCTTTGGCAAACAACAGCAATTTAGACTAGTCCAAATTTAAAGCACTTGAAGATGACAAAATAAACGTAACTCAAAAATTGAAATTACAGAAAGCATTGTGGGAAAAAGGAGATAATCATGGTTACCAACACTTTCTCATTTTCCCTCAATGTTTTCAAAAGGCTTCTATCCCAGGGTCGTAAAAACCAGGGATTGTTTGGTAAAATGGTTAATAAAACAATATACATACAGTAAAACCTGTCTTAATGGCCACCTCTGTAAGCTAACAACTTCTATCAACCACCAAAACATGAATTATTAGACAGGAAACAATATGTGGAAATGTAAAAAAAAAATGTACTAGGCAAGTACCTGTCTGATGGTAACAAGATGACAAACATTTAGTCTCTTCAAAATTGAAAACAATTGCATTCTACAAATCATATATTGATTAAAATGTGAGATTTGTCTTCCAAAGTGAAGCAAACATCATGGGAAAAAGGAAAACATCTGCTTATTTACTTTTTCTCCTTTTCTCAATAGATCTATATTTTGAAAGTTTTTTCTCGTTAATGCTAAAAGTCAAGACCATTTAGTGAAGGGTTCACTGTTTAAACTTTGTCTATCAGCATTTTCTCCTTTACTCACAATGTTTTCAAAAGCTTTCTCTATCAGGGTCGTTAAAACTAGGGATTGTGTGGTAAATAGTTAACAAAAATCAAAATTTTACACAAACTGACAGCGTTTGCAGACAAGAAGAAAAAGTATATCAAAAAACGGGATTTGTCTTTTTAACGGCAGGAAACCAATGTGGGTAAAAAAGAAAGTTCTGTGTATCAGCATTTTCTTCTTTCTATTACCTACTTCATTTAACCTGACCCAGGTGAAAATCACTTACATAAATTAATATCCTATTTTTACTCTCGGCATCGCTCGTCATATGTTCCGAATGGTCACGGAAATACTTCGCATGACATACGTCAATCATCCCTTAATCTACTAGATAAGCTAATTGAAAATTTCCAGTCAATAGTAAAAAAAAAGCAAACATTGCAATTTCAAAGTTATTGTTTTTTTTTTGGAAATATCTCCTCATCGGACAGTGAAGATCCAAGATCAGACTGCATGTTCTCTGCAGTCTGATCTTGATCTATACTGCACGGAAAAGCACCTTGAGTCCATCTTTGTCGGCCAAGAGTTAAATTGCTTGCCTGTGTATATATAATTTTCCGAATAATAGTCGGAGTTCTATTTATATGTCTACTTAAATAATCAGCATAAAGGTCAGGATCAGGTTGAATGAAGTAGACAATACCAATGTCTCCAAATGTCCCTTTCTTCAGTCATTAACAAACATGACTGTTTGGTAAAGGATTAATAGAGTACATTTTATTATCCCTTAGGTGATTGCTTTATACAAGTTAGGCTGTACTTCAATAAATTAAAATAACTACGAGTCGTATATGTGAAAATACTCTATAAAAGTCCCTGTCCCTACCCGGACAGGACTTAGTACATAATAAAATATAATACGTGATTATCCCTCTACAACAATACAAACTATGGGCATGTCAAAATTTTATGCAGTAAATAAATGTGGTGAAAATGATAGGATTTCTGCTTTAACTCTTTACCAAACTACAAAGAATTTGACTCGTCCTTATGCACAGGTGTTGCAACAGACAAATAAAATGTGGCTCAATGTATGAAACTTGTGTCTGAAAATGGAAATAACATTAAGAGCTACAGATAAGAGGGAGTGATGGTATTCTAAATTCATTATTTCTCTTTCAAACCCTATTTTGTGGGTACTCATTATAATCATTTCGTCGAGACGATTCTAATGGCTACCCACAACATAGGGTTTAATTGAGAATAATTATTTTTTTCGATTTTGAAATCAAAATCACTCCTTCTATCTGGGGCTCTGAACATTGATGGATAGAGAAAAAAAAATCTGGTAATAGCTAGCATTTTTCCTTTTAATGCAATGCTTAAAATAATATTCTCCTTCACGGTTCTTGAAACTCAGAATTATGTGGTAAAAGATCAATGGGTAAAAACTTTGGAAAAGGAAAGAAATGCTGGACAGCAGTCTTTTCTACTCTCTCCACATTTTCTTTTTTCACGAGGTTTCTCTTTCATGCTTTTAAAACACAGGATTGTTTGATTATATGTAAACACAATAATTTCCATTTAACACTTTACCACACAATCCCGACTTTTAACGATCCCGAGAGAAAGGGAGGCCTTTTGAAAACATTGTGGGAAAAGGAGAAAATGCTGGTAACCAGAATTGTCTCCTTCTCTCACAATGTTTTCTACCCTTGCCAAAGCAAACTTCTTTTTTTGAGTCAAAATAATTATGTCGTCTGCAAATTCTTTCAATTTGGACCAGCCTAAAATTTTATCGTCTGGTAAAAAGTTAAACATAGCTATAATAATCACTTTTTTCATGTTGCCCGTTGTTTTTTTATCCTTTATCAAACAATAAAAGTACAAATCATTTGCAGACGACAAATTAAATGTGCCTCAAAGCAATTGATCAAATCTGTGAGAAAAATGGACAGGAAACATTCTGGAAAAAAGAGTAAATGCTAGTGAAATAAACGCAGATTTTTCAATTTCTATTTACTTCATTAATGGAAATAACTTAAAGCAGCAATTCTTATCTCCTCGTCTTATATTGATGTACAGACTTGTTGGATTGAAGTGGATAGAGAATTTTAGCTTGCAGTCCTAGTATGCAAATCATCATGAATAAATGGACACAAGCAATCTTTTAAGTGTTTGCCAAAGAGCAAATTTCAGCCTTATTCATATATAATCCTAAAACATTTCCAGACAACAACCCAACTGTGTCTCAATTGACTGGATTTGTCTTTCATAGCTTGGAACATTGTTGAAAAGGGAGAAAATAACTTCAGTAAAAGAAACTTTGATCTTACTATGAATGATGTTTATTTTTTTCTATCTACCTTAATTTTTCTTCTTCATATGATATGTAAAATAATACAAAAAATGTGACAAGTGACTGTTTCACTCTTTATCAATCCACAAGAGTTTAGACTTGTCCGAATTGAAAACATTTACAGACACCATCATCAAACACACACATTGCAATTTATTCTGCGAAGTGCAAAAAGGCAAAAATGCAGGTTGCTTTAGTAAAAGAACTAGTCTGATCTTGCTTTCATTCTTTTCCCTCCTCTATATGGCAAATAAAATAAATATAGAACGCATGACAATTTTAACTCTACCAAACCACAGGAGTTTAGACCAAATATGATTTAAATTTAAATTTGCTGTTTGGCAAACACTCAAATGATTCCTTGTGTCCATTTATTCGTGATGATTTGCAAACTAGGACTTCAAGCTAAAATTCACTATCCACTTTTTTTCCAAATCTAGAATGCATGTTAGACCAGCTGCCAAATTAAGGCATTTGCAGGAAACATAAAAATATTACTCAACATTGGATTTTGCTTTTGGGAAAACACAGGCAGAAAAAGAAGAAAATGCTGGTAATCAGCATTTTCTCCTTTTTGCAATATTTTCAACAGCCTTTTTGACTCAGGGGCACGAAAACACAGGACTGTTTCATAAAGGTTAGCTCTTTGCCAAAAAACAATTTAGACTAGTCCAAATTTAAAGCAACTTGCAGACGACAAAATAAACGTAACTCAAAAATTGAATTTTGTTTCCAGCAGGGCAGAAAACATTGAGGGAAAAAGAGAAAAAGATGGTTACCAGCATTTCTCCTTTTCCCACAATGTTTTCAAAAGGCTTCTGTCCCAGGGTCGTAAAAACCAGGACTTGTTTAGTAAATAGTTGATTAAACAATAAACATACAGTAAAACCTGTCTTAATGGCCACCTCTGTAAGCTATCAACTTCTATAAACCAGCAAAAAAATGAATTATCAGATGGGAAATAATATGTTGAAATGTAAAATAAAAAAACGGTACTAGGCAAGTACCTGTCTGATGGTAACAAGATGACTAAAGTTTAGACTCTTCAAAATTGAAAACAGTTGCATTCTATAAATCATATATCGATCAAAACGTGGGTTTTGTCTTCCAAAGAGAAGCAAACGTCATGGGAAAAAGGAAAACATCTGCTTATTTGCTTTTTCTCCTTTTCTCAATAGATCTATGTTTTGAAAGTTTTTTCTCGTTGATGCTAAAAGTCAAGACCATTTAGTGAAGGGTTCACTGTTTAAACTCTGTGTATCAGCATTTTCTCCTTTACTCACAATGTTTTCAAAAGCTTTCTCTGTCGGGGTCGTTAAAACTAGGGATTGTGTGGTAAAGAGTTAACAAAAAACAAAAGTTTACACAAACTGACAGCGTTTGCAGACAAGAAGAAAAAGTATATCAAAAAACGGGATTTGTCTTTTTAACGGCAGGAAACCAATGTGGGTAAAAAAGAAAGCTCTGTGTATCAGCATTTTCTTCTTTCCATTACCTACTTCATTTAACCTGACCCAGGTAAAAAACACTTACATAAATTAATATCCTATTTTTACTCTCGACATCGCTCGTCATATGTTCCGAATGGTCACGGAAATACTTCGCATGACATACGACAATCATCCCTTAATCTATTAGATAAGTTAATTGAAAATGTCCAGTCAATAGTAAAAAATAAAAAGCAAACATTGCAATTTCAAAGTTATTTTTTGGGGAAATATTTCCTCATTGAACAGTGAAGATCCAATATCAAACTGCACGTTCTGTGCAGTCTGATCTTGATCTACACTGCACGCAAAAGCATCTTGAGTCCCGCTTTGTCGTCCAAGAGTTAAATTGCTTACCTGTGTATGTATAATTTTCCGAATAATAGTCGGAGTTCTATTTATATGCATACTTAAATGTTCAGCATAAAGGTCAGGATCAGGTTGAATGAAGTAGACAATACCAATGTCTCCAAATGTCCCATTCTTCAGAGTCATTAACAAACATTATTGTTTGGTAAAAGATTAATAGAGTACATTTTATTATCCCTTAGGTGATAGTTTTATACAAGTTAGGCTGTTCTTTAACAAATTGAAATAACTACGACTCGTATATGTGAAAATACTCTACAAAAGTCCCTGTCCCCACCCGGACAGGACTTAGTACATAATAAAATATAATACGTGATTATCCCTCTACAACATTACAAACTATGGACATGTCATAATTGTATGCAGTAAATAAATGTGGTGCAAATGATAGGATTTGTGCTTTAACTCTTTACCAAACGACAAAGAATTTGACTCGTCCTTATGCACAGGTGTTGCAACCGACAAATAAAATGTGGCTCAATGTATGAAACTTGTGTCTGAAAATGGAAATAACATTAAGAGCTACAGATAAGAGGGAGTGATGGTATTCTAAATTCATTATTTCTCTTCCAAACCCTATGTTGTGGGTACTCATTAGAATTGTCTCGTCGAGACAATTCTAATGAGTACCAACAACACAGGGTTTATTTGACAATAAATATTTTCAGTTTTGAAATCAAAATCACTCTCTCTATCTGGGGCTCTGAACATTGATGGATAGACCAAAAAATTCTGGTAACTAGCATTTTTCCTTTTCATGCAATGTTTCAAAAAAGTTCCTCCTTCACGGTTCTTGAAACTTAAAATTGGGTGGTAAAAGGTCAAAGGGTAAAAATTGTGGGAAAGGAAAGAAAAACTGCTCAGCAGCATTTTCTACTCTCTCGACATTTTCTTTTTCATGAGGTCCCTCTTTCATGCTTTTAAAACACAGGATTGTTTGAATACGTGTAAACACAATCATTTCCATTTAAACATAGCTACAGTAATGGATAAGCATCTCCTTGCAATCACTTTTTTCATGTTGACGATATTTTTCTTTTATCCTTTATCAAACAATAAAAGTACAAAGCATTTGCAGACGACAAATTAAACATGCCTCAAAGTAAATGATCAAATCTGTGAGAAAAAGGACAAGAAACATTCTGGAAAAAAGAGTAAATGCTAGTTATAAGCATTTTCTCCTTTTCCACCATGTTTTTTTTTTTTTTTTTTTTTTAAAGCCTTTGGCGTTATGTTCATTTTAACTTGTGATTGTGTGGCGAAAGGGAAGGGTTAACAGTGGTCTGTCATGCAGGACTAAAATGACGTCCTACATTTGAACTGATTTTTAAATTCAAATACTTCGAGAGGAGCATCTAAGGCCTTTAAAAATAAGGCGGTCAAGGTAAACTTCTACGTAGGAGATGATGTTGCATAACACGAGTCATTAAAAGTACAAAGTGATTGTGAAAAGAAGCTTTCACAACAGAAAGTGTGAATTTACACTCCTCACTGATAAGGTATTTGTACAAAGGTGCTTTTACCAGAGATAATGTTGAATAGCACATGGCAGTCATGAAGTACTTGTGAAAAGTAGCTGTCACAACATAAAATATTTCATGAAACAAGTCACCATTAAAAAGTTTCTAGTGACAAAGGGCATTCATATAAAAGAAACGAAAAAAGTAAGTCACCAAATAAACTAGAGGCGCTTGAGCGCCTGTATCGCTCCACAGGCCTGATATTTCTATAATGGCGAAAGGAAGTTTTTAACAATCATCATTCAATCCTGCATTTTAGCTCACTGAAGAAACAATTTGGTAGACAACCACCATAGGAACTTACCTGCAAAACAACAATGAAATCCAATGAATAGTTTTAGAGAAGAAATTTTTCAAAGATTTTACTTTATACCATAAAAGGAAAATGAGTCTCCCATAAAAGCCATGTTTTTTGACAGATCTTTTTTTTTTAAGGAATTCTGTAAACCTGTATCTAAGGAACATTCCTGCAAAATAATAATGCTATCCAAATAGCGGTTTGGGAGGAGAAGATTTTTAAAGGTTTTTTACTTTGGTTGCCATGGCAACCAGAATTCTTCATGGAACACAATTATTTGAAGGAATTTGAAAGAGGACCACTAAAGGAACATTCCTGTGAAATTTGGTAAAAATCCAGTCAATAGTTTCTGAAGAGAAGTTTTTTAAAGAAAAAGTTTACGGACGCACGCACGGACGAACGGACGAACGAACGGACGCACGGACGAACGAACAGACGCACGACGGACACAACGCCATGACAATAGCTCTCTGGCCTTCGGCCAGTGGAGCTAACAACAATGAAATCCAATGAATAGTTTTAGAGAAGAAATTTTTCAAAGATTTTACTTTATACCATAAAAGGAAAATGAGTCTCCCATAAAAGCCATGTTTTTTGACAGATCCTTTTTTTTTTAAGGAATTCTGTAAACCTGTATCTAAGGAACATTCCTGCAAAATAATAATGCTATCCAAATAGCGGTTTGGGAGGAGAAGATTTTTAAAGGTTTTTTACTTTGGTTGCCATGGCAACCAGAATTCTTCATGGAACACAATTATTTGAAGGAATTTGAAAGAGGACCACCAAAGGAACATTCCTGTGAAATTTGGTAAAAATCCAGTCAATAGTTTCTGAGGAGAAGTTTTTTAAAGAAAAAGTTTACGGAGGCACGCACGAACGGACGGACGGACAGACGGACGGACGGACGGACGGACGGACGGACGCACGACGGACACAACGCCATGACAATAGCTCTCTGGCCTTCGGCCAGTGGAGCTAAAAACGGCCTCTCCTATGTTATAAGAAGGAAATAAGTACCAGTCAGTCTCAAATAAAAAAAAAACAACCTTTTCGAGTGGTCCTATGTTACACATGCATAAGAAATACTGAGTTTTTCCAATTTTCAAATGAATCATGGGTTGGATCTCTCCTCATTTCTCATTATCTCCCGCTTGATGGCATTCTACAAATACACATCCATCTAATTTGGGCATTCTGGGTACAGAAGCGGACTACCGTTACTTTGAATTTCAAAATGAAATAAACGTTTACTCAATAAAACGGAACCTGGTACGATTCATTCAGCTATCATCGGCTAGCATGTAACCTATACATTGGTCATTTATTAAAACAGCCCCTATATGCTTGGGTAATAGGCTAATAGCTTCGGTGTAAGCACTATGTTTCCCAAGTACTGGGGGATGGGTGATGCGTCATAGCAGACAGGTCGAATCTTCGAAGAATATGACATGCGCAGACAACGCCTCATTTCTCCTCCACACTTCTGTAACATCCGTTCACTTTATATTAATACAATAATGTCTTCTACATGGGAACTCTTCAATCGTCTCCCTTTATGATAGTAAATCGGCCTTTCCTACGTTATAAGAAGGAAATGAGTAAGCCTCATTTAATTAAAAAAAAGTCTTTTCGAGTTGTCCTATGTTACACATGTATAAGAAACACTGAGTTTTTCCAAGGAATCATGGGTAGAATTTCGCCTCATTTCTCCTGCACACTTCTAAAACATCTGTTCACTATATAGTAATACAATAATGTCTTCTACATGGCATCTCTTCAATCATCTCCCCTTATCTGAAAATACAGCAATTGAAAAATAAACAATTAGAATTTCTTAACGCTTTACCCACACAATCCTGAGTTTTAACTATCTTGAAGATGGAGGCTTTTAAAAACAATGTTGGAAAAGGAGGAAAAGCTGATAAGCCCAATTTTCTCCTTTTTCAACAAGATTTTTGTACCCTTTGAAACACAAATTTCAGAATTCTTTTTACATTCAAGTCTTTGTCTGCAAACCGTTCCAATTAGAACCAGTCTAATATTTTGTCGTTTGGTAAAGAGTTAACCTTTTAGCACAAAATCCCTAGTTTTAACGACCCAATGAAAGAAGACTTTCAGAGGCAAAGTTCATAAATTAAGACACTGCAAGTGCTTCCAATTTGGACCAATCTAGAATTTTGTCATTTTGTAAGGAATTAAAAGAGCATTACCAGTTCCTGAATAAACAGAACTGACATTTTACGAAGAAAATGAAACCCAAAATATTGAGAGTTCTAAGTCCGATTTACGAGAAAAAAAAAAATAATAATAATAACAATTTTGTGCGATGATCCAATGTTAAACTTAACACAAGGTGAATTTTAATCGTTACAGACATTGTATGACTGCTTAGGAAAACCTTATATTGAAGAATTTGGTAATGTTGTAGACATTAGACAGCTACATTAAATCACGGAAATTTTCACTAAGCCATAAAGACTGCATGTATATCAGTATGTCAAGGATTAATCCAGGAGATCTAAACGTTCCCATCTGGTCAATAAAATAATCATTTTCAGGTCTTAACTGTGGCTTCCCAGACCCCCATATCCCCCACCCTCACAGCAAAAGAGCACCTTTAGGTAAATGTTTACATAGCAGTGTAGATCATTATCAGTATACTGCCATATTTTTTTTCTAGATATAACCACTGTCCCACAGGTATTAACCCTTAGGCTGCTAAGCGCGACTCATTGCCCTTTTGCATACAGTGCAGGTCAAGATCAGACTGCACAGAACGTGCAGTCTGATCTTGGATCTACACTGTCCGATAAGGAGATATAATTTCCCAAACCATAACTTTGACATAGTAATATTTGGGTATTTACTATCAAATTGAAAATTTTATTTTAGTTAATTAGCAAGATAAGGGTTCATAAATATACTCACATTTCATTGCTCTATAAAAAGAGGGCTTAATACATCTGCAAAAAGTATCAACCCAGGTCAGCCAGTGCAGTCTGCTATTGTTCAATTTTGTGCATGTCAAAGGACTAGTGTACTTCATGATTCAGTCAGATGTTAGACAGAATGGATTTTATGGATACATAATTATATAATGACTTGCTTGGTATGATAGATTACAGAGATGTATTAAATTAAGCCCCCTCTTGCCAGAACATATCTCAATAGGTATAAAATGTTCAGTTTTGAAATAAGTGCAGATTTACAAACACAAGTTTTTATACCCCTGTAACAGACAGCCTTTGACAATCTCTACCAAATTACAAAACTTTATGCTAGCCTTAAATGAAAGCTTTTGCTAGCCCAAAAATGAAATTGACCCCAAAAATTGTAAAAACTGTTTTTGAAACTGTAGAGGTCATTGTTGAAAATGAAGAGAAAATGCTGATTACCATCAAATTCTTGTTTTCTCACAATGTTTCGTAATCTCGTTTTACGGCATCATTAAAACTACAGATTAATGCCATAAAGCCTTTAAGTAAACAGCCTAAGAATAAGTAATTGAGTAAAAGTTAATACATTTTTCCTTTTACTACAGTGTTTTCAAAAGTGACCTGTCGTGGAACAAACACATGCCTTCAATGTGTTAGATTTGGATAACCATCTGAATACTAAATACAATAGCAGATATTTTCACTCTCTACAATAGACTTATATACATGTACTTATATATATTTCATACTCGAGGCTGATTTTACAAAATCATCTCGCAAACACTATCCGATCATTCAAATCTATCCAAGATGAGTTTGCACTTTCTGTGCATTCTGATCTTGTTTTGCACAGTCTATAGAATCACATTATGCTTCACTGTGTATATAGAATTAACTCTACCAAACAACAAATTTTTGAACTCAACAAACTGAAAGTACTCGCAGACGACAAATTAAAAGTAGCTCAAATGACGATTTCTGTCTCTGGTATTGTAGAAAAATTGTGAGAAAAGGAAAAAAGGCTGGTTATCAGCATTTTCTCCTTTTCCCGCAATGTTTTCAAACGCCATCTCTTTCAATGTTGTAAATTCAGGATTATGTAGTAAATGATGAAATATCATTGCTGCTACTACTACAATTAACATTTGATGATGAAAATAGAAAATATCCATACAACATGTCACCAATATGTGTTGTTTTCTACAGCAGTTTATTTACACTTTACCAAACGACAAAATTTTAGACTTGTCCAAATTGGACACATTTGCAGACGACAAAATAAATGTGACCCGAAAACTGAAACTTGACTATAAAAGAGAAAAAATATTGTGTAAAAAGGAGAAATTGCTGGTTACCAGCATTTTCTCCTTTCTCTACAATGTTTTCATAAGGCATCTTCCTCTTGGTCGTAAAAACATGGGATTGTTTGGGAAAGGGTTAACAGACAAAGCATTTCTATTTTATACCACTATTTATATCTAAGATCAAACTGTATGTTCTGTGCAGCCTGATCTTAATCTACACAATGTACAAAAGCACTTACCGGTAAACGTTCTCTTTGTTTGCTGAGAGTTGAACAAATCTACTACTTGTACTGTTTTTCTATTAAATGTTAGGTCAAATGACAAGATTTGTCATTGAAAGGGGAGAAAATATTGTGGGAAAAAAAGCAAATGCTGATTACCAGCATTTGCTTCTTTTCCCACAATGTTTTCAAAATCTTTCTACTCCAGTGTCATTAAAACTCGGAATAGTGTTGTAAAGGGTTAAAAACACAAAACAGTGTGGTACAAGGTTAAATAAACTTACCCTTACAGCAGGTCACCAGTATGTGTTGTTTTCTACTGTAGTTGATAAACTGACAAAACAGTTGTTTTTGATGTAAACCCAACATGGCTGATATAAAGTTTATTTTCTGTTTCACAATATGTCACTGACTGTGGATGTTCCATTCCTTGTGTTTGATCCAGTAATATTTGTATGGGTCTACACTTTGTAGATATCTGGTGTATGTTGTGTGAATCACATCCAGCTATATAAATATTATCATATCTATCTACAGTCAGACCACATGTAGACTCCAGGTTAGTATCTCTGTAAACATTTTGAACTCTTCCCTGTAAATCTACACTTGTCACAGTGTTTGTCTGCCAGTCACTTACAAATAGTGTAGACTTGGAATTACTAAGACAAATATACCTGGGCCATTTAAACAAACGTTGTCCATTTTGGTTTGTAGAAAGGGTTTTCAATATTTCTCCATGTAGACTGATTAATTTAACAGCAGGTTTTGGTTTATCAAATGACACAAATAATTGATTATCATTAAAAATAATTCCACTACATTCTCCATTAACTCGAAGTTCTTTGTTTACAGTCAAAGTCTGTCCAACATTTACAAAAACTAATTTATTGTTACATGTAATGACAAGCTGACTTTTATCAATACAAGTAACATCCCATGGTCGTGTGGAAAGTTTTAGATAAGATAGAATACTCTTACTGTCAACATTTACAAGTTTTAAACTTTTATTGTTATAATCTGTTAGAGCTATTCTGTATGGATCTATCAGTACACTGCCTGTAATATAACAGTTAATGTTATCTTTTGAATGTTTAACATTGATTTGTCCTACATAACTGGCTCTAACAGATTTGGGATCTTTGTTGACAGGCTTTATGTTTTCTTTCTCCTTTCTCTCCATTTCTTTTTTGCCTCCCTCCTTCTCTCTATCCACTAATGTACCAAGAGTGTACATAGACTGAAGAAAATGCAGCATTTCCTCATTTTTGTGAAATTTATAATTTTTTATTTTGTTTTGACTGGATACGTCTGCAATTTTCTTTTCCAATTCACAAATTTCGGTTTCAGCTTTCTTTGCAGAGATCACCAAGTGTCGCTGTTGTTTGTATTGTTTATGTTTTTCTAAGTTAGTGACAATTTCATTGATGTCAGTGGTCACTGTATCACACGCTGTAGACACAGTTTGAGAAGTTTTTGTATCAAACTCCTTCACATCCTGGGCTTCCTTCAAAATGGTTGTTTCCATGGAATCTAGAAGGTTGTTGATTTCTGTACGAAATTATTTCACATCTGATACAAACTGGGTATATACTGTTTGTACGTCTTGGCTGTGTCTTGTTGAAGTTTTCTTTATATCTTTTAACTCCTGTAGAAGACTTCTAATTTTCTCTGTTAAAGATATGTACTCTGGACTTGTTTCAAAATTTTGCACAATATCGTCTATATATTCAATGGAACAAAGTTTGTGCTCCAGAGTTACACAAACAGTGAGAAGAAGTTTTTATGAACTTTACAATAGTACTCCAAATATTTTCCTGTGTGTTTAGAACAGACATTTTCCTGTGCTGAAGTAAGTTTCTGTGAAGGCATCTCATCCCCCGATAATAACTTGTGATTTGTAAGTAATTTAAACAGTTTATGAGCAGAAGAACAATTACCACAAAAAAACTCGTCACAGTCCACACAATAATGTTTAGCACTTATGTTTTTGTTCAACAATAAACAAGGATCACACTGAACATCTGTTGTTGTGTCGGCACTCCCTGTCTGATTTCTGCCTGACACTTCCATAATGCCAGGTGCCAGGTGTCAAGTCTATAAATAGAAAAGAAACAAACATTAACCCTTTACCATATAACCGCGAGTTTTACCGACCCAAATAAAAAAAGGCATTTTGAAAACATTGTGGGAAAAGGAGAAAATCCTGGAAATCAGCATTTTCTCCTTTTCCCACAATGATTTCTACCATATCAAAGACAAATTATATCATGGCAGCAACATTTAAATTGTAGTCTCCAACAGCTTTCAATTTGGATCAGTCTAAAATTTTGTGGTTTGGTGAAGGGTTAAATATACAAACTTTGCAGTTGCCTCATCAATTTGGCTTTTTATGCCACTATAATAAAATATGTTATATTATGTGGAACAGAGAAAGGAGTAAGGTTTTCGAAACCATTGACAGAAAAGAAAAAATACTGGTAACCAGCATATTCTCCTTGTCCCACAATGCTTTCTGCCCTAAACAGAGACAAACCCATTATGTGAGACAAATTTGATTTATTTGTCATCCACAAGTGCTTTCAAATTGGACAAGTCTAGAATGTTGTCGTTTGTTGAAGGCTTAAAGGCCCAGTAGCAGCCACGAGGTAAACAATGGGATGTAACAAGAGAGCCATTGGCCCTAAAGCGCTCACCTGAATAAAGTTACCTAATCATCTAGGATTGATAAAATTGAACACATTCTAGTGATGATGTAAACATATGAATGTTAGTGACCTACTTTGTGAGCAAATGTTACCAATTTCAAGCTTGTCAAAGGTATAATCAAGACAAATATTCTGAGCAAGAATTTCATGAGTATCAGACTAAAACTCTGGACTTTGGAGTGCACAAAAAGCTTTGACCAATAATTTCATGAGTATCAGACTAAAACTCTGGACTTTGGAGTGCACAATAAGCTTTTTCTAAGATTTTATGTGACCTAGATTTTGACTTTACGTGACCCCAGTTTTTAACTTTTACCAGAAAATATCAAGACAAACACTCTGACCAATTTTCGAATGCATCGGACTGAAATGTAGCCTTTTTGTCTAGAGTACACACAAGGTTTTTCTAATATTTACTCCAGTGACCTACTTTTATATCAGATATGAACCAATTAAAAATCGTCAAAAACATCAAGACAAACATTTTGGCCAAGTCTCATGAGTATCAGACTGAAAATATAGCTTAAAATGTGAACACTACGTTATTCTACGATTTGTCCCGATCAACTATTTTTTGACCCAACATGACAGAAATGTAAAAAAGCAGCTTTTTCTCTCCTTTTAACGGATAAAACAGACCCATTCCCAATCCGAAAATACCACCATTTGTGCCAAAATCGCACAAGAAATTTCCCTAAAACGAATTGTGTTTCTCAATGCATAATGGACCCATCCCAAAGCAGGGTCCCAATGTCTGTTTTGACAATGATTCTGTGATGGATTGAAATTCATATAGAGAATAGATGGTTGGTGTCTTGGATGGGTTAAGTTTATCGGGCAAGGCGGAGGAATTTATCTGGTGAGCCGAAGGCGAACCGGATAAATTTCGGAGCCGAGCCCGATAACCTTAACCCATCCAAGACACCAACCATCTATTCTATTTATCCTGTCACTCACTGTAACGGAACAAAACAAACAAACGGAAAAAAACATTGATAAAGACCGTACCTTCAATAAATTTCCGGAGCCGAGCCTGATCGACTTTCTTAATCCAAGACACCAACCATCTATTTTATTTATCCTTTTTCTGAATTATAATCCAAAAATCCGACTAAATTGAACATTTCGCTCGAAATAAGGCACATATTGACATCTTTCTCACTAGATCTATGAGAAACTTGAAATGAAGAACCGTGTTTACATAACCCTCTGGATATGCAGCTGTAATAATGACGTCATGAATGATATTGGCTACGTCATAATTATCAAACGTGACGTATCTCCGCAGAAAAATATTGTGGCGGAGAAGACAATGTGTTTTAACATAACAGACTATTAATTAAACGAGCAAAAGTATTCGCTAGCGATTGATTCATTCATTACGGCAGTAAGACGCTTGGTTGAAAATAGTCCCAGTCAGCAGGTGCGCACTTAGCGGTCATGTGACCAACTGACGGATAACAAAAAAAATATACGGCACCCTGTTATCCGTCAGGTAAACCCGGAAGTGACAGGATAAATTGTGGATTTCCCTCTGGCAAATTGTTTTGAATATGTAACATAAACAATCCAAATATCAGCAATTTCAATGATCTATAAGACGGAGTTTCTCAAAGTAGTAATCAACAAAAAAAAAGCCTGTGTCATCTGTCATAGAGGATCTTACATGAGTGTTTATGTATTATCATTTCTATCAAATGAGTTGACTAAAATTGTATGACGCGAGCCTTGGCGAGCGTCAAATACATTTTAGTCAACGAGTTTGATAAAAATGATAATACGTAAACACGAATGTGAGATTCTATTTATCTCATAAAACGAAAGACAGGAAAATATCCCGCATCATCACCTTTAGCCTCTATACCGTTCACGGGTCCATGTTTACAGTTGTAGTTTGGTTTCAAATGTGTACATACACAAGTAGATAGTTCTTTGACATTTACACCGAAAGAAGAGTGAAATAATGTACAGAGAGGTTTAGTCCACCTATTTCCGCAATAATACTGATTTTAAGAGACTTTTGCTGCATTTCTTGGTTTTTATCAAACACGAAAATCAAAAACTTTCCACGCGTATACGTCTTAGCAACAGTGACGTCATTTTTCCCAGAAACGGCATAACAGTACAAATTTCCGCACAAACTGTGATTGGTTTCTCTGGCTTCATGCGCTCGTGACTGAAAACTGATCAGAAGCTGGGCGCGAAAAACGATAATACACTAGTGTATTATCAAAAATATGTCATGGGTTTAATACACTGCCGGAGGAGGTTTTATGTGATAAAACAGTTTATGTTGGTAAACTGGTCTGCTCCAATGAATCACCAAAATACCAACAAAACACCAAAATACCCCTATTTTTATCGCTGGGTTCAGACAATTGATAGAAGTATGCAGAATTATTCTCCATTTCTTTTTTACAGAAAATATGCTTTATTAAAGTATAACTCATTACTGAGAAGAATTATTTCGTTAATATATATTGACCATTGATTAATGTATCCTTAACCATTGTTTGGTTAATCAGTTACAGCCTTCTTCATATGTACCTCGATGTTCCTAAAGATTAATGACGTGTATTTCACATGTCTGCCTATGGCTGACATATTTTCTGCGATTTTACATGAAAATTATATATTACCTAATTTTTTTATGCTACCTTTGAACTTTTATGATCACACACTATGTTAGATAATCTATATCTTTAAAACCTAAGTGTTTTTTGGGGGAGAGGGGAGAGAGAGGGAGAGAGAAAAGCAGCGAGAGAGAGATGTAGAACTATAATCAGTTATCTAACCTTTAAGGAATGATGATAGATAAAAATTGTTTGGGTGAAAAGAGCCTACTTGTATGTAAGATCAAATAGGAATGTCAATCCAATCAACCTCTTCAGCTAACTAGCAATAATTTCACTTGAATTATGAATAGATAAAAAGGACCTTACTGATAAAAACTATAATACTGATGATAATATTTAAAATACCTTCATGTACAGAATGTAGGAGGAGAGCTTTAAAGACTATTTTAGAATCAGGATGGATATGTAACCAGTGATATAATCAACCTAATGAACCACTTCAATCGACCACCAATCGACCACTTTTGACCAGTATTGACCAGTTATAACCGGTTAAAAACACCGGCCCAGTCAATACTCATATTGACCGGCTTTTTGCCAACCTTGTTTTCGACACCAGTGTTTACTTGTGGAAGGGACAACAAAACAGTCTGCAAGTCCTTTCTGTTTTTCTTTTTCGGTTTACCTGCTATTCTATGTTGGAAAGCGTCTAGAATACACAGACTGTACATGTTTAAAACGGGGCTACAAATTGACCTTCCTACAGTTATCCCGTACTTGGTTAATTATTGCTAAACAAGAGCTTACTGTGACTGTGGCAGAGAGAAGCAAGCTGGTAGCAATTTATGTTAATTCTTTTTTTGTACAGTGCTTGCAGGTATTTATCAATAAATTATCAATAAAATTGGTTTCAGACACTGGGCGCCATATCATAAACTCTTATTATAAAATAATCATGGTGTACGAAATCTTTCTCTGCATACGAACCTTATTTTGCCCCTTACTATTTCTGCTGCACATCATGGTGTGCATTATAAACTATTGTTTTGATTGAACTGGGATTTTTTGGTTGCGTCAGAAAAGACATCATTGCGTCAAACACCCAAGAAACGCACTCTGGGAGAAACAATGTTTTCAATGTTTTCAATTTCTGGTGCGTATTGTTTTAATTTTAGTTCTAATGACTGATATATATCCATAATAAATAATCAGTAATTTAGATTCTGTGGTTATCATGAAAATTCCCAATTTTTCAGAAAACGGCACGTTTTTTTTCCCAAATTACATGGTTTTGCACCTATTCCCAAACCAGTGAAAAAAGACATGGATGGTATGACCGAAGTTTTACTACTCTGTCCAAATTATGTTATTATGCACAAGAATGCATTTTCTCCCATTTTTCGCAAAATGTTGACTTTATCTTAGTTTCAGTTATGAAATAAACTGTAAAGTACAAAAATCAATGGAGGTCAACCGATGATGATTCATCCCAAGTTCAAAATCTCAGCGAAGTTTTATGTGACCACCAATGATTTTTGTCTGAGTTTTGTCCAATTTACCCTAGGCCTAACAAGAAATATCTGTGTTTAGGGTTTCGGTCCAAGATGCTGTAGGTAGGATAGGTAGAGATTTATTTTATTTTCGATACACTTTTCACATGGATGGTCTGACCATGTACTGAAATTACAACCGACAGATTTTGTTTTTGTTATAGCGTAAAAAGTTGTCAGCATTTTCTAGGTAGGATAGGGAAACCCTAAACAGAGACATTTTTTTTTTTTTGCCTTATGAAATGACTGAAACTGAAAGTGAAACAGTACAAAATCATTTAAGTACAAAATGGCTTGGGTACGAAAGGACCAGTAAACATTTCAGTGGCATCCTGCATGGATATATATCTAGTTTACATTCCGAGGAATTCTAGTGCAAGGTATTTGCCTCCAAATATAATGCCTTGCACCATTTTTGTCCAAATTGGCAGAATATTCGTTGTATGCAATTTACTTCCGGGTATTGAAATCGAATCAGGACTAGATATAAGATATGTACAGTACCTTTCTAGGCTATAATCTGATAGATTATTTATGTCCGAATCACGTTATCACTTCCTTTTTATCACAATATGTTGGTAGAATAAAAATCTAATGTCAAGATTTGGTAAGATCTTCGTACAACAGGAAGACGGCATCCTTACATGACTTTCCGAGGGCGTATTGACCTTTGAACTTTGTTTATCATACCGAAGTGGGACTAAAACGCGGATATATTAAGCGAACAATATGAATAAAAGGGGAAAAACGCGGACGCCGTCCATCACCTAATTCGGTGACTAGTATTTGTTTTTTGAGATAGATAAACATATACTTCTTTAATTTTACTTTGCTAAATACCTTGGTAATTAATGATTTATAGATCTATATAATTTTAGGGTTTTCGAGATAGATGAATAAAATTATTGTATATCACGACCACAACTCACAGTATGAATTCATGGATGTACAGGTACGTATTAACCAAACGTTCTCAAGAACGTTCTTTGTCTTATTCTGCAAGAATTTCCAAGTTTGAAAGTAACACACCTTCTGATTGGCTAAACCAAATTTGGAAAAAAATCTTGGAGAATAAGCCTAAGTATGTTCTTTAGAACAGTTAGTAAATACGGACCCTTGGTTTCACCAGTACTAGACTAGGGCTCTGAGGTGCCTTGCTATAAAATAATCCATGGAAAACCCCAGTGGTTCCAGTTAGGCTCGTACCCGGGGCTTCCATGTTACAAGTCCTACACTTTACCACCTAGCCACGCAGGACCCCTATGAAGAAACATGTATAATAACCATACTTATACAAAGTTATTCAAAGTTATACATTAAACCGAACTGACACGGGGCCATAAAATTAAAAAAGAAAATGATCCACGTACTTGGAAAATGGGGTTTATTGCATCTTCATGACACATTATACCAACAAATCATCGCATTGTTATGGACCCATAAAACCCGTTTTGTCTAACAACCGACTGCATCATGAGGTAGAATGGTCCGTGGACATGACAATTTATCAACAGCAAAAAGTTTAGAATCATGTCAGCCTGCGTGAACAGCGCACGCTGACATTGGTCGATACCTTTTTTGCTAATGCATTAAACACCTTTTCACGGAGTATATATATATAACGAGTATACTTACGCAAATTTACACAAAGTTATACATAAAACCCGATTAACGTAGGCTCATCAAATGAAAAATAAAATATACTGAACCAAAAAAGAAACTTCCCCTGTGTTTAAGTGCAGATATACACAAATATGAAAATCAGGATTAAACTAGATTTATATGCATTGAAAGAGTATTTTATTGCGACTTTGTGTGAAAAACATTATTGCTGAGGGTTTATCCAAACGTAGTGAAATGGTAGTTAAAATGCGGAAGGGGTTGCTCATCAAAATCACAAATTAATACCGGGTATGACCACCTTCAGCATGAAGGACTGTCTGGCATCGTTGGCGCATAGAACAGATAAGTGTATTGATTTCGGCTTGTGGAATGTTGTTCCATTCTTGAATTAAGGCTTGTCTTAGCTGAATGACTTTTGACGGTGGAATAGGGCGACGTCTAACACGCTGGTCTAAATTATCCCAAAGGTGTTCAATGGGATTCAGATCAGGACTTTTGGCAGGCCAGTCATTAATAAATGCAATGTCATTCGCCCTGAGGAAATTCACATTGTCCTTAGCTGTATGGCTTGTGGCATTATCATGCTGAAAAATAGTGATATTGGCATTATTTTGAATCAGTGGGATAACATGCCTCGCAAGAATTTCATCTCGGTAGCGTTGGGCATTCAAATTCCCTTCGATAACGACGAGATTAGTGCGAAAGCCATGTGCAATGCCCGCCCAGACCAAGACAGAACCCCCACCCCCTAAACGATCTCGTTCAAATACGCAACAGTCGGCACAACGTTAATTTCTCCTACGGTATACTCGAACCCTGCCATCACCTCGATGAATGGAAAACCTCGACTCGTCAGAGAAAAGAACGCCATTCCATTGTTGTCTAAGCCAGCGTTGGTGTGTACGTTATTTTTGATATGCCTAGAATTCCGCAAAATTTACGCGAACGTGCCATTGGCATGCTTAATGCTGGTATGACGATGAATGCTGTTGCTATGGATATTGGATGTTCTACTCGTGCTATTCGACACCTTAGGCAACGTTTTCAAGCAACAGGGCGTACTGTAGATCGACCACGTAGTGGACGTCCTCACGTCACGACGCGTGGCCAAGACCGCTATATTCGGAACACCCACCTGCGCAATCGCTTCCAAACTGCCACAGCCACTGCTGCTAACACCCCTGGTACACATAACAACCGTATATCTGCCCAAACTGTGCGCAATCGCTTGCGCGAGGGTGGGCTACGTGCACGTCGTCCATACGTTAGTTGTGTTTTGACGCGACGTCACCGCGTAAATCGTGTTAATTGGGCACGTACACACCAACGCTGGCTTAGACAACAATGGAATAGCGTTCTTTTCTCTGACGAGTCCAGGTTTTCCATTCATCGAGGTGATGGCAGGGTTCGAGTATACCGTAGGAGAAATGAACGTTATGCCAACTGTTGCGTACTTGAACGAGATCGTTTTGGGGGTGGGGTTTTGTCTTGGTCTGGGCGGGCATTGCACATGGCTTTCGCACTAATCTCGTCGTTATCGAAGGGAATTTGAATGCCCAACGCTACCGAGATGAAATTCTTACGAGGCATGTTATCCCACTGTTTCAAAATAATGCCAATATCACTATTTTTCAGCATGATAATGCCACAAGCCATACAGCTAAGGACAATGTGAATTTCCTCAGGGCGAATGACATTGCATTTATTAATGACTGGCCTGCCAAAAGCCCTGATCTGAATCCCATTGAACACCTTTGGGATAATTTGGACCAGAGTGTTACACGTCGCCCTATTCCACCGTCAAACGTCATTCAGTTAAGACAAGCCTTAATTCAGGAATGGAACAACATTCCACAAGCCGAAATCAATACACTTATCCGTTCTATGCGCCAACGATGTCAGGCAGTCCTTCATGCTGAAGGTGGTCATACCCGGTATTAATTTGTGATTTTGGTGAGCGACCCCTTCCGCATTTTAACTACCATTTCACTACTTTTGGATAAACCCTCAGCAATAATTTTTTTCACAAAAAGTCGCAATAAAATACTCTTTCAATGCATATAAATCTAGTTTAATCCTGATTTTCATATTTGTGTATATCTGCACTTAAACACAGGGGAAGTTTCTTTTTTGGTTCAGTATATATATCTTTTTTAATTTGGTGAGATGTGAAAAATCTAAATACCCACCTTTAAGGATAAGCATATTTCATGTACTCACCAGACCAGTTAACCCTTAAATTTTTACCACACAATCACGACTTTTAACACCCCTGTATAAGAATCCTTATGAAAATATTGTTTGAAAAGGAGAAAATGCTGGTAACAAGCATTTTCTCTTTTACCCACAATGTTTTCTTCCCTATCCAAAACAAAAATCATTATTTCAGTTACATTTACTTTGTCATCTGCAAATCCTTTCAATTTGGACCAGTCTAATTTTTTGTCGTTTGGTAAAGAGTTAAGCTCCTAAGCGTGACTAACTGACCTTTTTCGGACAGTGTAGATCAAGATCAGACTGCACAGAACGTGCAGTCTGATCTTGAATCTACACTGTCCGATAAGGAGATATTATTCCAGAAAGCCCAATTTTGAAATAGCAGTATTTGGGATTTTACTTTCGAGATGAAATTTTCATTTTAGCTATTCAGCGGTATGCAGGTTAATAATTATACCTACCTCCTCTCTGACGTCGATTTGTACTTTGATAACACCTGGATAACATCTTATCCTGAATATTCTATGGAACCAACTTCCCCCCCTCACCTCCCTCCCCCCCCCCTCCCCACGACCAATCTCTTAACTCTTTACCACACGGCAAACTTTTAGAATTGACCAAATTCAAAATGAACGTGACTCAAAAATTGAAACTTGACTTTAGAATAGTAGAAAAGAGTGTGGGAAAAGGAGAAAATGCTGGTTACCAGCATTTTCTGCTTTTCCCATAATATTTTAAGTAGGCTTTTTCCTCTGGGTCGTAAAACCAGGGATTGTTTGGTAAAGGGTTAACGTTTAACCTTTGCTGAGCTATGTAGCTCAGTCGGTAGCGTAGAGTACTCGAGAACAGAGGATCGCTGGTTATCTTCCTCTGACGGAAGCAAGATTGTACAGATTACGAAGCATAGAAAATGTATTTCATGTTGTGGAGGCCTTCAAAGTCAATCCTGCTGTTTTTTTTTTTGCTATTAAGGTAGTGGACCTGTAATAGAAAACAGCTATTTCCACTGTGATAATATTCTACAAAATTTGCCATGATTAAAAATGACTATTATTGTACTACTTTCACCGAGCCACTGTTTCCTTTTTGTCCTTCTTAGAATTATCATTTATAAATCTAAAACCACGATATTCTCATTACCTCCCTTTTCTGGAAACTAACAAAAATATCAACAAATAATTTCAAGATAGACATCAAAGGAATTTCTGGTCGGTTTAAAATGTGCAAAAGTATTATATCTGTGTAAATCCGTATTTATCAACTATCAAGAAATTTTATGCCATGCTGCACTAGAAGAGTCTACTGCCTTAAATTAGGATAAATCCCTTATGTTTTTCTTTCCTTACATCATATCTGTTGGTAATTTATCTCTTTACACAGCTGAGCCACTCTGCACACTTTCAAGTTTTTTTGTTTTTTTTTTCCTCTCTCTCTAGCTGTCAGAATGTATCTTTAACAAAATTAACACTATACAGCCTAGTTCTAGACATACCAAAAATTACATCGAAATATATAGACTTGTAGAAATTCAAAGCATTGGCAATTGACACTCCAAATGCGACTCAGATCATAAAACGTGTCTTTAATAAGCTAGAAAACATCGTGGGAAAAGGAGAAAATGCTGTTTACCAGCATTTTCTCCTTTTCCCACGATGTTTTCAAATGGCTTTACTTCCTCAGTGGTCGTTTAATATCGGGATCGTGTGGCACAGGGTAAATAGTGAGATAAAAGGAAAAGTAAAGATCGTTTGATCCGCTGTTTGTTTAGGTTTGCCTGCATGATTCCTGATCGTTATGTCAGGCCGTAGAATTTCTGCCAATAATGCTGACTTTCCCTGTAATACCATAGAGGTCACGAGTTTGAACTGTTGCCAAATTTCTTCCAGGTGTTAATTGACAGGCATTTTGGAGTAACGGTAAAGAATCGTCGAGATTAATGTGGTGTCCGCGGTTGTGAGGCAAAGCGTCGGCCTCGTAACCATTAGATCCCGAGTTCGATAACCATAACATAACATAATATCTCTTTATTACACCCAAGTATTATACAATACAACATGGGGAAATAATACAAATAAGATTGTAAAATAAAAACTAATGGCGTTCCGGGGAAAAAAGGAGGAGTCAAATATAGGGAGTACGATAAAGAAAAAGAAAGGTAAAGATTTGTTTTCAGAGCGCACAGTAAAAAAAAAAAGGTCTGTCGGAGCATAGCATTGTAGGGGATAGAGAGAAAGTGGCAATAATGGACGTACTGTACTATAGACGGGGGAAGAGGAAATAAGTAAGCAAGCTGGGACCGCAAAATTACAAAAAAAGTAGGAATTAAAGATATACATACATATTACAGTCAAAGAAAGGTGGATAGAACATTAGGATATAGGAAAGCCAAAAGGGTGATAAAAAGAGAAAGGAAAGAAAATGACAGCAATAGGAATATTACAGACACAATTAGTGCGTACGTAGGGTTTACAGGAAAACAGAGGAATAATGGGGGGGGGGGGGGAATCAGAGAGAATAAGTAGAGATAATAGCATATGTACATGTAGATACATTTTGCAACAATTTTATGCAGGAAAAAAAAATAAGGTAAATGTTGGGGAGATCGGGAGCTGTGGTCAACTTTGGGACTGATCATTGTTCCAAACATTCAGAGCGAGTACTGGTGTAGTTTCGAGGAAGCAGAATCGAGAGAGATTAGTATAAGATGCAAGAACATGTTTCTCAGTCGATGTAAAATAGATAGGTTTAAATTGAACGAAACTAAAGTTGTCAAGACTTTAACATACTATATTAGGAATTCAAATTAGGTCTATACATTACTGTTTGCGAACCGGACCTTTTTTTTTTTTTGGCGTAGCTAAATTTAATGGCTTTAGACCTACTATCTTTGTATTGATGTAATCGATTGAATAAGTAGAAATTTGCGATTGGTCAAAAAATGTAGACATGTTTATTCTGGGGATTCCTACGGGCCTATTTGCAGGCAGATTTACGCTGTCCTTCTTTCTTTAAAGATGTTTCTTGTTCAGTGTTTAGCGCATTTGTACAGTAAATATTTTACAGTGATCGAATTAATCGGCACAGCTCATCCGATTCCGTAACTACATCTAGCCTCGCCCGTATCAACGTGGTTTCCATTTTGAAATACTGTCAGTCACATGATCTTAAACATGGCGACCTCCATTAAAATCGATTAGCAAGGACAATAATAACCGCTACCAATCCGTTGCTCAAAACTACCGACGAAATCGCTAAACCATATCAAAAGGCGAATTCTTAAATTGTTTGTAGATGGAATTCATAAAATAATAGATTTCGATAGAAAATTGATTGTGACAGCGGTTCTTCTTTTTGTAATTGAAGTCTTACAATTCTAAGACCGGCAAAGCGGCGTATTTCCGTCGAATACATGTACCGCGTAGATACATATCATTCATCGTAACACAGCCGAGGGGTTTAAAAGGATAGAAAACACCGTGGAAAAAAGAAGAAAATGCTGGTTACCAGCATTTTCTACTTTTCCCACTATGTTTCCTAAAAGCCTTTCACAGGGTTGCGGAAATTCGAAATTGTTTGATTAGAAGTTAAAGACCGAACACAACGAAAATAAATTCCCCCAAAAGATCTCTATTGTGACTGACAAAGGTCAGTAGGTGCAAAAGTATGTATTGAATTATAGAAATTATCCATCCGATCCGAACGAAGAAAATAATTAGCTCTTATGATTGATATTAATAATTTTTTGTGTACCAGGCCTATATCCGTTACCTCACTGTGTAAATGTTTTCAAAATTTTAGGACCATAAAGAAGATATATCGAAAGATTCTATGGTTTTAACGTCGTTTTCAACATTACGTCAGTTATATCTAGACGGCCAGTGCACCTATCCATACTTTCCTGGGTCCAAATTCACCAATCATTCTTAGTTTGATTGTTTGTCTTATTCCAGATTTAGAAAATAACACAATTTCGATTGGCTAAACCATTTGGTAAACCATAAGCCAATCAAAAATAGTGTTACTTTCAAATTCAGAGAAAAATCTTTTGAATAAGACTAAGAATGTTCTCAAGAATGGGGGGTGAAAAACGGACAGAATAGTTTCTGTTATCGGTACTTTGAACCATGTTTTATCCAAGCCACTGGCTGCTTTTCCACATAACCATCGTTGAAAAAAGTATCATGGTTGAAAAGGGAATGAATCCTGCCGAAATGACTATCATCAATCCTCGTAAAGAAACTGGTCGGGCTGGAGATTTGAACCACCGTCACCCTGTTTTTAAGTCCTGTACGATGCCGACTGCTAAACCGAGCTTCGGCGAAAAGACTCTCAGACCCACCGTCTAAGTCACTGCAACATAGAGGCTGCTCGGAGTTTAAAAAAAAAAAATGGGGATTTGCAAACACATTCGGAAAAGGAGAATGTATTTGCAACTTCTGTTTTATTTTTGAAGGCAGTTATAGTTCACGCAAGTAAAGGAATTGAAAGAAAAAACGACCCCATAACCTGCTAAATAAACCAAATGAAACTTTCAAACCAATAGTAAAACCCCAAATTTTTATTATTTCAAAGGTGTTTTTGGAAAAAAAGATATAAATATATCTCTTTAACGGGCAGTGTAGCTTCAAGATCAGACTACACGTTTTGTGCAGTCTGATCTTGATCTACACTGTCCGCTAAAGGTCTTTGAGTCCCGCTTAGCAGCCTAGGGGTAACTGATTTTTATTATTTCAAAGGTGTTTTTGGAGAAAAAGATATAAAAATATCTCTTTAACGGGCAGTGTAGCTTCAAGATCAGACTACACGTTTTGTGCTGTCTGATCCTGATCTACACTGTCCGCTAAAGGTCTTTGAGTTTCGCTTAGCAGCCTAGGGGTAACTGATTTTTATTATTTCAAAGGTGTTTTTTTGAAAAAAAGATATAAATATGTCTATTTAACGGGCAGTGTAGCTCCAAGATCAGACTGCACGTTTTGTGCAGTCTGATCTTGATCTACAATGTCCGCTAAAGGTCTTTGAGTTCCGCTTAGCAGCCTAGGGGTAACTGATTTTTATTATTTCAAAGGTGTTTTTGGAAAAAAAGATATAAAAATGTCTATTTAACGGGCAGTGTAGCTCCAAGATCAGACTGCACGTTTTGTGCAGTCTGATCTTGATCTACAATGTCCGCTAAAGGTCTTTGAGTCCCGCTTAGCAGCCTTGGGGTAACTGATTGAAAGGTGTTTATCTTAAACCTACGAGAACACACAATCCAATGTCTTAACGTTTCCACGGGGGAGCCACTTCAACACATGGTGGCGAAAAAAGAAATTGCTTTGAATAAGAATTTTCCTCTTGTCCCACAACGTTCTCTACCCTATTGGAGAATTTCTGCACGTTCATTTTAAATTCTTAATGAATTTGTTGTCGGTAGATAATTAAAAATTTGGAATAGTCTATAATTTGTCTTTTGGAAAAGGAGTAAATCATCATTCATGTTTGATACATGGATTTATAAATTATCATTTCTTTTTCTGTATATTTTGGTAAAAGATAAAACAAGAAATATCTTAACAAAGAAAAAAAAGAGATAGACGGCGTACATTTTCTTGCAAATAGGCAGGAAGGTTTCTTAGAATAAACGTATCTGACCAACTGCAAATTTCTGTTAACATTCTGAACAGTTATTCTGAAGATTTTTTTTTTTTTTTTCATTTGAAAGTAACACAACTTCTGATTGGCTAAACCAAAATGGTTTAGCCAATCAGAAGTTGTGTTACTTTCTAAATTCAGAATAAGACTAAGAATTTTCTTATTAACGTTTGGCGAATATGCACACAGGAGAATTCTTCGGGAAAATACCAGCGAAGGCGTCTTCGCTCACTGATGTTTGTTTACACACGGAATTCCTTTCCTAAGTTTTTTGCACAAATACCTGGCAACTATTATATTAACAGAGAAATAAACAATTTAGAGGCAGGCTTGTTGAGTGCTGTTTTTATAGCTGGGATACACAGCATACAAGGTTAGCAAATTATGTAAGTGTAAGCAACATAGCAGTCTATTTGCAGACTGATCTAAGTGTTGTTGTGAAAAAAAAAAAAATAGGCTGGATCAAAATAATGCACGACCAGCTGACTGAGTGATTGTTCGGCTGATTTCCATGGTTAGTGGCTGACTGTCTTTCTTCGTTACTAATTGGGTTCCTGACTGACTGTCCCGCTGAGTGTCTGTTTAATTGACTGACTGGCCGGCTGACTGTCTGTTTAACAAACTGACTGTCTTACTGACTGTCTGCTTAATTGACTGACTGCGTGATTGACTGACTGTCCCGCTAACTGTCTGTCTGATTGACAGACTGTCTAATTGACTGACTGTCCGGCTGACCGTCTGTCTAATTGACTGATTGCGTGATTGACTGACTGTCCCGTTAACTGTCTGTCTAATTGACTGACTGCGTGACTGACTGCGTGATTGACTGACTGTCCCTCTAACTGCCTTTCTAATTGACTGACTGTCCATGCTGACCGTCTGTCTTATTGACTGACTGCGTGATTGACTGACTGTCCGGCTGATTGTCTGTCTAAGTGATTAACTGTGTAAGTAACTGACTGCCCGTGCTGACCGTCTGTCTAATTGACTGTGTAATTTACTGACTGTCCGCGCTGACCATCTGTCTAATTGACTGACTGCGTAATTGACTGACTGTCTGGTTGACTGTCTGTCTAATTGACTGACTGTCCGGCTGACCGTCTGTCTATTTGACTGACTCTGTGATTGACTGACTGTCCGGTTGACCGTCTGTATAACTGACTAATGGCGTGATTGACTGTCTAATTGGCTGGATGGCTGAGTCTCTCTAATTGACTGACTGTCCGGCTGACGTAGTGAATGACTTAATGAATAGAAGGTGAATTTTATAACTCTACAATATAGTTCACTACACCTAACCTTATGTATTGCTTTTAAGCCGGTTCATCATTGATACTGTGAGCCGATATGCATTATTTTTGTCTTATGTCCATTTTTGTAGTCGATACAGAATCTAACGTGTTGAAGGTGGAAGACTATCAGCTTCATAAACAAAGATATAAATCAGAGAGAGAGAGAGAGAGAGAGAGAGAGAGAGATGTGGTGAATATCAATATATCAAAAACAGGTGACAAAAGTTTGCTCTATAACAACTCATAGGAATTAAAAGAACCCAGGTTCCACAAACCCAACTACCCAAAAATGACTTTTATCTTCCACCTGGACTATGGTCTGTGTAAAGGGGGATTGATGTATAGATCTGCAAAAAGACACGACCCATGTCAGCCTACGCAGTCTGTGCGGGCTGGACTGTATCGAAATCTTTTGCTATATAGGTAAATACCCGAAGACTATTCTAACTCATAATTTAGTCGATTATCAGACAAAATCGATTTTATGAATACATAATTATGTTATAGCTTGCTTGGTATGATCCGTGACGGGATTGCATTAAACCCTTTTTAACCCTTTACCAGACCACAAAATTTTATCCTTGTCCAAATTGAAAGCATTTGCAGACGACAATTTCAGTGTGGCTCAAATAGTGTAATTTTTCTTTGATAGAGTAGAAAACATTGTAGGAAAGGGAGAAAATGCTGGTTAGCAGCATTTTCTCCTTTTCCCACAATGTTTTCTAAAGCCTTCTTTCTCAGGGTCGTGAAAAGTAGGGCTTGTGTGGTAATGGGTTAACCAGAGCATGTCTCATTTTCATTTTACCAATACATCTCTAATTGTCTCCTCCTCTAGCTCCCGAGTTCATACAGCGCCTCCAAGCGGAAGAAACAGTCGAAGAAGGAAGCTCCGTGACTTTCTCGTGCAAACTTGTAGGCTTATCCAAACCTACGGTGACGTGGTTCAAAGATAATGATGTCATTGGACCTGAAGCACGCGCAAAGACAGAATGTGACAACACAGGGTTTCATTCATTAAAAATTGGGGAAGTTTCACGCTGTGATGTAGGAACATACAAGGTCAAAGCCTCTAATTCGGAAGGTTCGTCCGCAAATAGCCTGTATTTATCCGTAAAAGGTATTTTTAGATCTTTATCTAAATACTTGACGTCACTTTCTGAGTGACGTGTGCTGACGTCAAGTGGTCACGTGTGCAGTTATTGTCGCTTTGGTAAAAAGAGCTTTTCTTTTACACAGTAATGCTTGTAGAAAATGCTTTCGTAGACACGTAGATCTATATAGAATAGATTTTTGTCTTGCTTTATTTTTGCGTATGAATATAAATGTGCGTGTGGATCTGGTAAATCTATTTTGTGTTGGCTGTTTTCATGTTTAGTGACGTAACCTGGAATGGATCTTAAAGATGAAGCCTTCCACTAAGGCTGTTGACTGAGCTTTCTTATATATTCGGCTAGATCTATTTCGGTCGTCTTTATGTTCTCGAAATGACATAGATCTTCTAGCAAAAATTGGTTATGAAGTCAGAGTTTCATGGCTTCTGGCGAACAACAGACCTGTAGATTCTGTCTTGGATTTTGTTGTGACATGGACTTGTAGAGATAACATTGAAATTGCAATTGTTGGCGTTTTTTCTGTATTAACCCTTTACCAGACAAAAAATGTAAACTCTTTCTTATTGAAAGCACTTGCAGATAACAAACTAAACATGGCTCCAGAGCTTGGAATTCTTTTTATAACAGTAGAAAACAAAGGAAAAGGTTCCCCGCTATACTTTCTGAAATCATGATTTCTTAAAGATCATTAAATTCGCCACTATTTGGTAAAAAATTGACTGAGAAAAGGAAACACAAATAAACACATAAATAGTTGGGAAATACTATCGAAAGGGTTATAAAATACCATGAAAACTGGCTTTGACCCACTGACAGAGATAAATAATGCTTCATAGTATCGTTATTCATCGTTGGCAAATCCAGTTTAACCAGCCAAAATCAGCCTAAACCCTTAGACCTGCACGTCCCCAAATGTGAAATTCTCATTCAGTAAAATAGTAACAGAAATGGCATATTCTGAACTGTTCCAGTGATGAGAGTTTTACAGATAATCGAACAAAGTAGACCTAAGATCAGACTGCACGTTCTGTGCAGTCTTATCTTGGATCTACACTGTCTGCGAAGAAAACTCAATTTTTCTTGTCGACCTCGGTATCAAGCTTTCTCACAAAGATATCAGGGCAGACTGAACTTTCTTACACGAAACATCAATAATCCTTCTATACTCATGGGACCACGGAATCCGCGTGTTAAACTACCGTTTCTGGTATTCGAGTTATGCGACTTTACAGTAAATGCCGGCAAGCAGCGCCTTTGGGAATGGTAAAATATCTCACAGACGTTATCGTCTTGAAGAAATTTTCGGACTTATTATTGTTAGCATCATGCGATGTATAGGCTCTAATAACTGACCTGGCAGGGCAGAGCTATGTTACAATTCAATCCAATTTAGAATTGGTTATTACTCTCAAGTGAAAACAACGTCTTTTTACGGTCGGCCAATTTCATAATAATTGGGGAAGCCGGTATTCTTCTCTTCTAAAATGCCCTCTTACTATTTATGTAATGAAGCAACGCGTTTAACCTGTCTTACCTTTTATGTCTTTGTTTTGTTATATTGTGCATGTCAACAAAGGCTAAAATTATCATCTGAGAGTAAAAGAATAGGTAATTCGGAGATCAAATGCAAACTAAAGATATGGAGTGCAAGAAATGAACAAGATGGATAAGAAGCACCTTTTTTCACAATGTTTTCAAACGGTAAATTAGTACGCACTTCGTGTGTCCGTAATTAAAAAAAAAATCGATAAAGTACAGTTGTGATGCATGTTTTTACGTAGATTTAAGACGAAAAATTGCGAACTGGCTCGAGGCCACTAAAATGAAAAATAAACTGGTCGACTAATGTCAAGGCTTAGCCAGGTCAATTCTTACAGACGACATGATAAACAGAAAATGAAATTTGTTTTTAGAGGCGTAGAAACTATCGAGGGAAATGGACAAAATGCTGGTTAACAGCAGGGTCGTCAAAAGTTTTATTGTGTGGTAAAAGAAAGTTAGGAATATTTAAGCCATGCTCTGTAAAAAGGGGGCTTAATGCATTTGCGAAAAGTTTCGATCCGGGTCAGGCTGCGCAGTTCGCGCAGGCTGACCTGGGCCGAAACTTTTCGCTAGTGGTCAATTTTCTGCATTCCCAAGGAGAAGTATATCTCATGATGAAGTTTGTTGTTAAAAGAAGTGGATGTTACGGATCCATAAGTATGTGATGGCTTGCTTGGTACCATGGATAACGGAGATGCATCAAGCCTCCTTTTGCCAGAGCACGGCTAACCTCTTCGTTTTAGTGCACTGTATTTTTTGCCGTCAAAACAGGCGAACTGTCACAGTCGAACTGTCACAGTCGTAAAATATCGGGATCGTGTGGTCTAAAAGGTTTAGATATTCATCACAAGTCTATTTGAAAACCGAAGCACATTCTTATATTATGGTGGCATATTTCTGCCGCGAGATACGAGATAGCTGTTGCGATAATTTAAGAGAACTATCGTGATAAAACAAAATTTACTGGAAATATTATCTAGATAATAATTTTTTTCACGATAAAAATGTAGCGATAATTCTTACTATTATCGTGATGTTCTATTTTTTTGCTTTCGTGCCCATAACTAACGTTCACGGTATTGATAATTAGATACGGTTTCGGAACACCTTCGTCTATATCCTTATGAACTCTCCTTTTTCCTGAATGGTTTTAAAGTTGTTCGTAGGTAGGAGTTATTTCGAGTCGTCTTTGTGATTTTACAGACTTCTGTTCATTTCGATTCTTGTCAAAATTTACCAATTAAGCTACTATTATTAATGATTCTAATTTTTACTTACTGCAATCTTGTGAAGTCAGAAACTACCGAGTTCATCCAAATAATGAATTTTCTATTTATAGATTTCGAGAAACAGACAGAACTATCACGATAATTTTATCACAAACGTCAGCTTCGTGCACGATTGAGAAATTTTGCGTTAAAATATTAAGAAACTTCAATTTATCGCCATAGTTTTCTAAAATTATCATGATAGCTATCCCCTATCCCGTGGCAGAAATATGCCACCATATTACGTAGATGAGAGCGTCGATATATCTACAACGCCCTAGGGAGGGTCTCTGAACTCGGAAGCCGCATGTTAAACCGCAATTGTGTTATATGGCAGAAAATTAAATAAAGCCGGGAACCAATACTCAAGGGACGGGTGTAAACTCTCCGATTTCGCTGTTAATGTCGTCTCTTTTACGAAGGAAATGGTAATAAATGCTACATACTGATAGAAATTTCGGACTATGGCTGACTGAATAATGTCATTCCGGGGGAAAAATTATCTGCAAATTTTAGTGGAAGATGCCAGTAAGAAGCTAGATTTTATATGTATTCTTTAACTGGCGATATAAAAATAAAACATGTCTAAACTGAATGCACTGGCAGACGTCAAAGTGCATCGGGCTCAAAATATGGGATTTGTATATGAAAAGGTTGTAAACAAGGGAGCTATACTCTCTGAAAAGGGGTTTAACACATCTGCGAAAAGTATCGACCCTGGTCAGCCTGCGCAGTCTGCGCAGGCTGATCTGGGCCGAAACTTTTCGTCATTGGTCAATCTTCTGTATGTCCACGGACCAGTCTACCTCAAGATTAAGTAGTCTGTTACAAAAAGTTGATATTATGGATCCATAAGTATGTGATGGCTTGCCTTGTACCATGGATCACGGAGATGCATTAAGTTTCCTTTTGCAGAAGCATGGGTCAAATGTAAGCTCTTTTCTCCTTGTCCTACAATGTTTTCAATAGTCTCTTCTCCTGATTCAAGGTCGTTAAAACTAAACATCATTTGGTAAAGGGTTATATAAGAATTAGGGGACAATCCAAAACCATTCTAAACCTGATTCTTAATATAAAGACCCTTCGCCTGATTGGTTTGGAAAGAGCATCTCAGCCAATAAGACAGCTAGTCTTAACCTTTTACCACACAATCCTAAGTTTTAACGATCCTGAGAAAGAGAGCTTTTGAAACATTGTGGGAAAAGCTGAAAATGCTGATAACCAGCATTTCCTTTTTTTTTTTCCCAGCAATGTTCTCTTATCTTTTACAAACAAATTACTTGTGCCACATTTACTATGTCCTTTAGAAATACTTCAAATTTGGATCTGTCTACAATTTTGTCATGTGGTAAAGAGTTATAATTTATAATCAGATTCGAATTTTGCATGGCTGGTGAATAGTTAGTAATAAGATGTATAGAAATTGGTTGTCTTTATGTTGCTATCTTAAAAAATGCTGCTTGTCAGCTATTTTCAGAAACGCAGCTTGTCATTGTTTGTATTCTTAGTTGTTTTATACTTTACGAAACAGTTCAGTGCTTTAACGACCCTGAAGAAGAAGGTTTTTTAAAACGTTTTGGGAAAAGAAGAAAACTTGGACAAGTCTGAAACTTTATAGTCTAGTAAAGGGTTGAACCTTAATTTGTCAACTAAAGCCATTAGTAATAAGTATCAAATTTAAAGTTTGGACATCGAAACATAATGTTTGAATTTGGAATAAACGAACATTCGGATATATTGGAATATTTAAAACGAAGATTCGAATATCCATTTTTGTATTCGTTTCCATCCTCATGGAAAAAAAGTATATTGCGATTTCAAAGTTGTAGCTCTCTAAAAAAAAAAAAAAGAAAAGATACGGGTATAGGACAGTGAAGATTAAGAATAAAATCGTGCATGCGGTGCAGTCTGAACTCAATCAACACTATTTGTAAAATTGCATTTAATTTCGCTTAGCAGTCCAGGGGTTAGTATCGTAGTTTTTGCATATGCCATAATAACTTCCCTGCATGTCTCAGTGTGCTTTTTGTATCGCTATATACTTTTGTCACAATGGTAACATCTCTTTCTCATTTATGTGGATCTAAGAATTTACGGCTGAATTGAATTGTATCAGAAACAGGTTGTGGTTTTGAAACATGTAAAAATAACAAAAAGAAACATACACTCAACCGAACAGACATAATATCTAAATTTGTGATCAATGCAAAATTTCGACATATTCACCCCAAGCTGCTACGCGCGACTGACTGAACTTTTGCGGACAATTTAGATCAAGATCAGACTGCATAGAACGTGCAGTCTGATCTTGGATCTACACTGTCCAATGGTATGCACTGTCGGCTTGAAAGTTTTATCTTAGTTGATTTAGCAGGAAAAGGTTAATAAAGTATCAATGTGTTTTGTATCCGTAAGTTTTGTGAAACAAATTATGGAGAGGGAATCACAAAAGGAAAATTACCTAACTACCTTTTCAAAAAAAAAAAACATAAAGAAGCAACGAATAGAGTCTATGTACGTCAAGTTAATCATAATCATAAAAAAAGAAAGCTATCATATTTCTTACATGTGTCTTTTCAGCAAGATCCAAAAACCGGAACCGGAAGAAGAAAAAATCACGGGTTGTTGCGTGCGCACCTATGTTTCCTGCCATCGTAGAACAGCATGCGGAAGAACAAAGGGCAACCCTTGAAGTGGAACGCCAACCCGAGTCACCCTTGACCCCGCTGTACACAAGCATTTCGAGACGATCTCCGGTCACGTGGCCCGAATTTCTTGGCGATTGGGGTTACAAAATGGAGGTGGACAAACAAGGTAAATTTCTATTCTTGAGGTTATAGCAACAAGTAGCTTTAAGTTTTACTCAAACGACAATATTTTAGGTGAGTCGAATTTGAAAGCACGTGCAGACGACAAAATATATATGGCACAAATGATGAGATTTGTATCAGACAGTCTAGAAAATATAGTGGGAAAAGGAGCAAATGCTGGTTACCACCATTTTCACCTTTTCCCACAATGTTTTCAAAAGGCCTACTTCTCAGGGTCGTTAAAACTTGGGATTGTATGGTTATAAAAATCAAATTTACTGTCAGTGCTTACTGTAGAACAAGCAGAATCTTTAAGTGGCAAAGGTGAAACAAAAAGTATTTTAACTGCCTTTTAGAGACGCGTAAAAGTCTTCACAATACACAACGCGAACATTTCTTTTGCGGTTTGAATGCAGACAACAGACTCGTTTTGAGAATTAGTCTGTTGATATAATCAAAATATATTTCACGTAAGGAAACTTAAAAAAAATTACACCTATCCTGGTCACCTTTTCAAAAAGCTTTCTCCTCTCTCTGGGTCTTTAAAACACTGAACTGATAGGTTTTCTTTTTTATATTGTAGAAATCGGAAATCAGTGGTAGGTATTGTGATGTATATGTCTGTCCGGATTGTATGGTATGTCCGAAAATAATGCATCTTTTTGAAAATTTGCACCATTACGTCTGTGTTTAGGAGTGTTTACAATAATAAATATCGGGAAAAAAGCAGAAGTTTCAGCTGCTTTGCTCTAATGATTTTGCAAAAAGCATAAATTTTGCGCAACTATATTTTAACACTTTCAGCGACAAATATATGTAGATCTATAAGCTATACCTCTTGCAGCAGTTCTAAATACTATCCACTTACATTCGGAAAGACTTTCTTTGTTAATCTTAAACGGTTGACTAAAACAAGCGGACAGTATAGTTCCAGTATCAGACTTCACATTCTGTGTAGTCTGATCTTGATCTATGCAGTCCGCAATAGCCCCTATTTACGCCCTACGGCGCCGAAGGAGTTAAAACTAACTATCAACTCACTTGTCAGCAACCCATGCATACTGAACGACTTGTTTGTTTGAATGGCTTTGAACGTCGATTTCAGCAGTTTTTAGCTACGACAACAGCTCTTTTTTGTCCCCATTGCCGAAGGCAATCAAGCTTGCGTCATGGCTTTGTGTCCGTCATGAGTGTGTGCGTGCGTTTTTATTATAAATATTATTCATTATTATTATTTTTTTTTTTTTTAATTGCAGATGTTTAATTAAAAGGATTATCTCGATATCATAGCGTTTAGAGTGTATTAACACAGGCCTTAGAAACTCCATTGCTTTATCACGGTATATTAAAGTTTTCATTGGTCGATCATCGAACACCATTACTAAAAATAGCACATCGGCTCATCGCCTCTGGATTGTTTATAGAAACACAAGTTATGCAACGAAATCGGAGAATACTTGCACAGACCTTCTGCTTTCAATTTGGATAAGTCTAAAATTTTGTCGTCTAGGAAAGTTTAGAGCGAATTAAAATAACCTGCTTAGGGGAAAAAAACTTGTAAAGGCTGAAAAATGTTTTTATTCTTATAGCGGTGACGTAAAGGGAGATAATTTTGATTTTTTTGGCACCTTTGAATTTAAATGTTGAAATTGATTTCTATTCTTTTCTCATGTGCTTAGTCAACGTGATAGAAGCTACTATCTACTTGCTTCTCTGAGTAAAAAAAATATATTTTCGAAATGCCATGGAATGTATAAAAACTTAAAACGATTCGTGTTTTCTAATATTTTCATATTCAAATCAGTAAATTTAAACATGTGTAAAAATAGGAAAAATTCAGAATACAATCAAAAAGGACATTCTTATTTTCAATACTACTATATGTGGCTTGCAACTCACGAAAAGTGGCACTCGGACGTTTGCGTAAAGTGTCGTTTTGGAATCAGCCTGCGCAGTCCACGCAGGCTAATCCGAGACGGCACTTTACGACTACATTAGATTTTGTGCTACAGCAGACTTGAGCAAAACAGAAAATTACATAAAAACGGAAAGTGTCGTTTCGGATTAGCCTGCGCAGACTGCGCAGGCTGATCCGAGATGACACTTTACGCAAATGTCCGAATGCCCCTTTTCGCGTGTTGCAAGCCATATATGACAACACTACATGAAGTTTTCTTTTTTTTTTTGAAGAAAACGACGAGTTATTGAAATAACCATGGCTTCGTCATCGTTGTGTGCAAAAACTGTGACATTTTGTGATATCTCTGTTATTACTAAAGGTATTTACATCAAACTTGGACAAGTTGTAAACTATCAAAAGATGAACTCAAACAACAGGGACAGGTAACCATCAAATTATTTTTCAACACAGCTGTGCCCCTTTCTCGACATGGAATTTTCACTGAAAATAAGCACTTGCAGCCGAGGGTTAGCATCCGCATGAGGCACTCTTGTTTTTCCCTAGACACCGGTCCGTGTACTTATGGGACCGATTCGCCAATGATTCTAAGTTGATCTATAATTCTAAATTCTATGAAAAGCCGTCTGATTTATTGAGACGTTGTGTCTCAGCCAATCCGCTGTTTAGTGTTGAATTTGAAATAGTAGTTCAATTTTGGATTGTTTGTCGGAGGTCTCATCCTATCAATTGGCTAGTTTTTCTTTATATTTAAAGATAGAATTAAATTTGAAATTAAGTGATGAGATACGGTCATTCCAATCAAAAAGATTTAACAAGCAAATTTTTATTTCATTCTTTACCGGACAACAACGTTTTAGGTATTTGCAGACATGAAATTAAACGCCAAACGATGGGATTTGGCTTTGAAACGGTAGAAAACTTCGTGTGGGAAAAGGAGAAAATGCTGGTTTCCAGCATTTTCTCCTCTTTCTCGATGTCTTCAAATGCTGTTTTCTTCAGGATACTTTAGCCAAAATACCGGTATTGGTAATTAGTTTTTCGTTTCACATATTTTTTCTGTGTTTTCCAGATACTATGGTTTTAGAGCTAGGTTGTGAGGACGTCTTCGACAGCGACAATGATAGTCCGACCACAGCTTGCCCTACTTTAACATTTGTCAGTTCAGCATATGCACAACTAAATGACGTCAAGAACGTCAACTCTGGGAAACACCGTGCAAACGGTTCTATAAAAAGTAACAAACATTCGCTTGACCACCGTGATTATCATGACGAGAGTGACAATATTGATGATGATTATAGTCCTAGCGAACGTGTAAAAGACTGTAAAATAATTGAACGGAATAATCATAACAGAAGTGCGTCACTGACTGATATTCTGAATAACAACGAGAAAAATAGAAATCTAAATGAGAACCCTACTATCAAGAGCGGAAGTGACGTCACAAGAAAGTCACGTGAGGACATGGTACGAAGGTCAAGAAGTGCTCGTATTTCCAACAAGGATATTGAGGAAAGAACGATATACTATGAACAGCCTACCATTTCGAAAATTGCTGTGAATAGGTCATATGCCACGGGTGATTCCACTTTTAGTGTTGCTAGGAGGAGTCCATCTCCGTATCCATACACGCTCACACCGGGTTGGTATTCTCAAAACGAGGCTACGTCGGGGATTTCCCCACATTCTAGTATAAAGGACACATCGACGTTACAGAACCTCAATAACGAAATAATATTAAAGAAAATGAAGCGTTCAGATATATTATTAATTTCATGGAACTATTTTTCTTTATTTTTGTACCGGATATGTGATGAGGTCCATGTTTCGGACCTATTTTTAATGTTGTGCGGTTGTACTTGTTTCGCGCTGTATTTAGACTTGTCCCCTTCCACCTTTATTTTAGATATTTTGATAGCTTTATTTATCAGAATGGTTTTGAAATTTGTTTTAGATGCCACGTAGCCATATAGAAGCTCGGTGGAGCCATGTTTGTTTAAGCCGTTTTGTTTTAGTTTTGTTTGTTGTCAAAGATTGTTAAAGATTTCATCTAGGGGCATTTTTAGGCCAAGAAATGAAAACACTGATATATGAAAAAGGGGAAAAGTCTGATTATGTTCTTAAGTCCTTCAGACAGAAATAGATTTACATGCAAATTTGAGAACGTAAAAATATTTCGAAAACCTTTCTTTTCGAGAAAGACAGCTCCTTACAAGGAGATCCGTATTCCTAAACCTTTCTAAATTATATTCTCAACCCTTTACCTGCTAAATGAATAAAATGAAACTTTCAAGCCGATGGTAAAACCCCAAATTTGTTATTTCAAGGGTACATTTTGGGGTAAAATAAATTTCCATATCGGACGGTGTAGATCCAAGATCAGACTGCACGTTCTGTGCAGTCTGATCTTGATCTACGCTGTCCGCAGAAGGTCGTTGAATCACACTTAGCAGATTAAGGATTAATCTTATTCCAAGTTTAGATAGTAAAACAATAATTTACATTTCAAAGAAACCAACATTCTGATTGGCTGAACCAAATAAGCCAATCGGAACGTTCGCTTCTTTGACATAGAACAACCCCTTAGACAAAGAATACAATTTACTGGTCCCAAATCTACTGAGGTAGTTGAATACGACTCTTACATTGGATACCTCAGGCTGTTTTGTGCATTGCTTAAAACGGTTGGTGTCATCTGCATAGGCGGTATATTGTTGTAACAGACACTATAGATCCTTAATCTAGTTGTATCCTTTTTTTTTTTACTTTTGCCTTAAAGATTTTCTAATAATGTTCTGCTGCTGAAGGAAGAAAAATAAAGCCAACCGTTGGCACCTTCATTCAGTTCTCTTGTCAAAACTTACAGCGGCAGTTAGTCAGTAGAGAAGTTTTATAATAATGCCTGATTAGATTTGTACATTTTTTTTGCAATATAACAATTATTTTTTTATACTCTGGGAAACTAAGCCGTAGAACGCCAAGCACCAATAAAGATGTTTCAGTAGATGCCGTAGCTTAAAATCAGACTGCTTCTTGCGGAAAGTGTAGATCGAGATCAGACTGCACAGAACGTGCCGTCTGATCTTAGATCTACACTGTTTGCTTGTTTGTGATATATTTCACACAAAAAAAACAACAAAAAAACACACTTGCCATAGAGCTTTTTCATTTTTTTTCTTGGTGAAAAACTGTATATTGAATCCAAAGGTAGAATGGTCCTTTGACATGTAGAAAATTTACCTAATGCAAAAAGTTTCGACTCAGGTCAGCCTGCGCGGACTGCCCAGGCTGACCTAGGTCCATACTTTTTTCCGATGCATTATGCCACTGTTTCACACAGCATGGGTCATTTATGTTATGAGAACTTTTTATTGTTTTCAACTATTTATTTTGTTTTGTTTGTTGTTGTTGTCATTTGTTTTGTGTAGTCGTAAGTTTTTTTAATACGAAAAAAATAGATTATTAAATCTGAATTGGAAAATGTATTTTTTGTTTTTGTGTTGGGTGCTTACAGCAGCTTTTCATATTTTCTCCTCCATATCGCGACGGCCAGTGCACCTATCTATGTAATCCTGAAGTTTCTATTACCTGTACTTTGCATGATTTACTTTCAAAACCTCTTGCTGCTTATCTATCCTTTTTATGACAAATCCAGGGTCCTGCGTTGCTTAATGTAAAAGTGTAGGACTCCAACCGATGGATCGATCAATTAATCAATCAATCAATCAATTAATCGGTCGGTCGGTGAGTAACCAGCAAACAGACCCTTTAATCGACCAACCAAATAACTAACTAACTAACCATCCAACCAACCAAACAACCAACCAACCAACTAACCAACCGACCGACCGACCGACCGACCAACTGACAGACAGACCGACCAACCAACCAACCAACCAACCAACCCTTCCACCAACCCACCCATCCGACCACCCAATTAACAAACCAACCAACCAACTAACGAACACAATCAACCAACAAACCAATCAACCAACCCATCCAAACCAACAAATCCAACCAACCAACCAACCAACCAACCAACCAAACAGACGACCAACTAACCAACCAACCAAACAGACGACCAACCAACCAACCATTTAATCAACCAACGAATAGATAAATTTAATCATATAAAGCACATTCAATTATTTGTTTGCAAAAAGAAAAGAAGAAGGAAAAGAAGAAGAGGAAGAAGAAGAAGAAGATGGATTACGACGACGGCTACGATGATGATGATGCTGATGATGATGCTGATGATGATGATGATGATGATGATGATGATGATGATGATGATGATGGCGACGACGATGATGATGATGTTGGTGATGAGGATGATAATCATGATACCTTATGATACCAATGATGATTGATTGATTATGATGATGATGGTTGATTGATTATGATGACGACGACGGCGATTGTGATGACGACTGATGATGATAATGATGATGATGATGATGATTGATGATGATGGTGAGGAGGATGATAGTCATGATACCTTACACATAATATAAGAAGAGGGAGAGCACATTACTATAGTGGTTTGTAGAGAATAAATTTAATCATATAAAGCACATTCAATTATTTGTTTGCAAAAAGAAAAGAAGAAGGAAAAGAAGAAGAGGAAGAAGAAGAAGAAGATGGATTACGACGACGGCTACGATGATGCTGATGCTGATGATGATGCTGCTGCTGCTGCTGCTGCTGCTGCTGCTGCTGATGATGATGATGATGATGATGATGATGATGATGATGATGATGATGATGATGGCGACGACGACGATGATGATGTTGGTGATGAGGATGATAATCATGATACCTTATGATACCAATGATGATTGATTGATTATGATGATGATGGTTGATTGATTATGATGACGACGACGGCGATTGTGATGACGACTGATGATGATAATGATGATGATGATGATGATTGATGATGATGGTGAGGAGGATGATAGTCATGATACCTTACACATAATATAAGAAGAGGGAGAGCACATTACTATAGTGGTTTGTAGAGAATACAGATCAAGATGCGGCTGCACAGAATAGGCACTCTGATCTTTGATCTGCACCGTTCAAGTCTTGTGCAAAGTTTTATGAATTATTATGACGAAATTCCTCGAAATTGCGCAAATTCGGTGAAGTGTCTTATTTTCGCTCATAGAAATTAAATGGCCTGCAACACGCGATAAGGGACATTCGGACTTTTGCGTAAAATGTCTTCCCGGATCAGCCTGCGCAGGCTTCTCTGAGACAACACTTTCCGATCGTGTGTGATTTTCTGCTTCACGCAAGTATACTGTGGGCCAAAATCTAATGTTGACGTAAAGTGCTGTCTCGGATTAGCCTGCGAGAACTGCGCAGGCTGATTCGAGACGACACTGTACGCAAATGTCCGAATGCCCCTTTTCGCATATTGCAAGACATTAATTATCCACTCATGTAACAATGCCATTTTTTACGACCTTGAGGAAATAGATTGTTGAAAACATTGTGGGGAAGACACAACGACTCCATGGCATATTCTTGGGAAACTTTGAAAACGTAAGGTATCATCAAGATATGATAAAAATACTTAAATAGACGTTTAAAATATTAACTAAAGTTGAATAACTCTTTACAAGACCCAAAATTTAGGGTTTGTCCAAATAGAACGGGTTTCCAGACGGCGCCTTAAGGTCTACGACCCCTAACTCATCGGTAAATATCGTGTAACATCGGCAGCTTCCGTCTTTTAATGTGAGAGTTAGGGGCTGTCGACTCACTAACTCACCGGTAAATTCTTATATCATGTAGCATCGACGTTTTCGTCAAGGCTATTCGGCCAATCTCGGCAGATTCCGTCTTTTACTATAAGAGTTAGGGGCCGCAGACCTTAAATGTGGCACCATTATGAAGATTTGTCTTGACAAGAATGGAAAACATTGTTCGGAAAAAAAATTCTCCTTTTTCAAAGAAAAACAAAACCAGTATTGAAAATTAAAATTCGTTAAAGGGAGCTAACTCAAAATTCGTTAGTAAACAACACATCGAGTATAAGCTAGAGTTATCTTTCTTGATATAGTACACAAAATATGCCCTGAATTTCGAACCTTGACCGATATCGAATAGAGATCTCAATATAATTACAGTGAGTGTTCGACTTTATTGAGGAAAAATATATTGAAGACGTCAATACTCTCGCGTCTGATATAATTATAGATCTATGTGTGTGTTTACATCTGGACAAACTTTTATAAACTCAGCGATTTTTTTGCGTTTGTGCAAAGCATTTCGAAACGGTAAAATTCATTGGTAAGCTGTATATTGGAACTGAACACTATTTGTGAAAGCTTTGACGGGTTTGTTCTGAGGAGGTGAAATACAGCGTGTGGGAAATCGAGATTTTTTGTACTATTATATCGTACATGTACTGTAAGCGGGTATGTAATGTTTCTCTTTGTACGTTATCTTGATTACATGTATGCCTCTATATTTATTATCTTGATTATGTGTATATTTATCTTAAATCTTATTAAAGCGCCTTTCACAAATACAGTTGCCTTTTGCGGCCAGTGTAGATCAAAGATCAGACTGCACAAAATGCAGTCTGATCTTTGAACTACACTGTCCGCTTTGCTAACACACTGCAGATAAAAGCAACCTCTAAATTTCACTTAATTAGGTAGTTTTCCTGGGCTGAAAATGCTTGTTGATTTTATTTTGGCGCTCTTTGTTTCTTTTGTTTTTTTCATGAGGGTCCTGCGCGGCTCAGTGGTACGGTGTAGGACTCTTGACCTGGAGGTCCAGGCTTCGAGCCTTTTCTAAGCCACTGGGTTTTTTGTTGGAGTGTCCTTGGGCAAGACAATTCAGAGCCAAAGCCTAGTACTGGTGAAATTCAGGAAATACGTGAATATGTAGATCTAGCTCAGTCACTAGCGTACAAGACTTTAGAATATTGGCTTGCTGGTTCGAACAACTTCTTTCGGAGGATTTATGATAGTTATTGCGACAGAATTCATTACTTTTTCACCGCTGACCAATAATAAATTATTTCAGAAAAAAAACAGTTGCTTAGAACGAGTATAATGCGGAGTACTGGGAAAAGAAAATTCAGGAAAGCATGGATAGGTGGACTGGGCGCTGCGATGTAACTGAAATAATGGTGAAAACGGCGTTAAACACCATACAATCAGTCAACTATCTGACTTGCTGTCCGTCCGTCCATGTGTCTATCTTTCTGTCAATCTTCCTGTCTGTCTGTCTGTCTGTCTGCCTGCCTGTCCGTCCGTCCGTCCGTCCGTCCGTCTGTCTGTTTAGCATAATCACTCACAGGCTAAAAGACCAATGTTCATTACTTTACGGGTATGTGTAGTTAAAAAAAGATTTATATCTGTTTATTTGCGTTAACTCAAGCATGCATAACATAAATATATACTTACGTTTCTCTCCACGCTTAGTTGATAAACTATACGTGTGGAGGTTAACTCCCTACTTAACCAAACAATTTCGTCTTTTAGCGATCTTACTACAAGATCTTTTGAAAACATTGTGTGAAAAGGAGAAAATGCTGGTAACCAGCATTTTCTCCTTTTTCCACAATGTTTTCTAAAGCCTTCATCAGAGTCATTAAAAACGAGATTGTTTGGTCGAAGATAAAATTGGTTGGTAGGTTGTATTGGGGTTTAACGCCACTTTAACAGCTAAGGTCAGGGTTATGAAATTACGATTTTGTTTTGTAAAGGTAAAAGAAGCGCAGAACTGTACATTAACTGCATAAAATTTGCTAGTTTTTACCCTCGACTTGCTTACAGAGTTCCAGATAGATGGGGCGATCTTGATTTCATAATTGAAAATATTAATTATTCTCCACTAAACCCTATGTTGTGGGTACTCATTAGAATCGTCTCATCGAGACGATTCTAATGAGTACCCACAACATAGGATTTGGAAGAGAAATAACATATTTAGAATGCCATCACTCCCTCTTATCTGGAGCTCTGTGCTTAGCAAGTGAAATAAAACGTTCAAGGTGATCGTTAAAAACCTGTATGTTACTTTTCAAAGGTATTTTTGGTGGGAAAAAATGTCCTTATCGGACTGTGTAGATCCAAGATCAGACTGCACTTTCTGTGCAGTCTGATCTTGATCTACACTGTTCGCATAATGTCCTTGAGCCGCGCTAAGCAGCCTGAAGGTTACATATCCTATAGACGCACGGTTTATGAACGATTATTGCAATAATTAATTGATTTATAAGTAGTTTATAATAAGTTTTGGAGGATATCTAGGATATCCGTGTTAGAGAGAGAGAGAGAGAGAGAGAAATAGAGAGACACAGAGAGACAAATAGAAAAACAGAGAGAGAGACAGAGACAGAAAGAGAGAGACAGAGAGAGAGAAATAGAGAGACAGAGAGAGAGAGAGAGAAATAGAGAGACAGAGAGAGAGAAATAGGGAGACAGAGAGAGAGAGAAATAGAGAAACAGAGAGAGAGACAGAGACAGAAAGAGAGAGACAGAGACAGAGAGAGAGAGAGAGAGAGAGAGAGAGACAGACAGACAGACAGACAGACAGAGACAGACAGACAGACAGACAGACAGAGAGCATATGCAAATAGCTTCAAAGCTACAACAGACAGAAGCAAAGACACACAAACATTCAGGCATGTGTTACCGGCACGTGTGAAAAACTAACAAGGTCGTCATAAATTCATAATAAGATTTATCCAGGATTACGATGTTTCTTTGGGAAAGACTAGAATTAAATTTGAAAAACGGCATTAAGCACTGATCCATCCATCCATCAACCCACTTACACATCCATCTATCCATCCATCCATCCATCCATCCATAAATCAAAATGTTTTCACCAATTGAAAAGACAAATGTCATGGTTTGAGTAGCATTTTAATTTGTCGTCTGCAAATGCTTTCTGTTTGGAAAAGTTTTTAATTTTGACGTCTGGTAAGGACTTAACTTTCAGGCTTCTAAGCGCGACTCAAAGACCTTTTGCGGACAGTGTAGATCAAGATCAGACTTCACAGAATGTGCAGTCTGATCTTGGATCTGCATTGTCCGAGAAGAAGATATATTTCCCCCTAAAATACCTTTGAAATAGAACCATTTCGGATTTTACTATCCGTTTGACAGTTTCATTTCATTAATTTATTGGGATAAGTATTAACTCTTAGGATGCTAAGCGCGACTCACTGACTTTTTGCGGACAGTGTAGATCAAGATCAGACTGCACAGAACGTGCAGTCTGATTTTCGATCTACACTGCCCGTTAAGGGCATATTTTCCGCACAAAATTACCTTTGAAATAGCAAAAACCTGTAACGCCGTGCCTCGGTAGCCCAGTCGATAGCGTGCAGGACTTGAGAACAGGGGCTCGTGGGTTCGATCCCTGGCTTGGCCAATTTCTTTCCGAGAATTGATAATTGTCATTGTGACAGGATTCATTCCTCTCCCATCGCTGACCATTGTCTCGACGATAGTTATGTGGGAAGGCAGCCAGTGGCTTGGAAAGAAAATTGTGCGGAGTACTGGTAAAAGAGTCTCAAGGAAAGCATGGATAGGTGCACTGGCCGCCGCGATATAACTGAAATAATGTTGCAAATGGCGTTAAACACCATACAATCAGTCAATTAAACCTGTAATCCGAAATACAAACAATAATATAAACTTACAATGAAAGGTTTATCGTGTGAGAGCTATACAGAGTTCATGTTAAACGAAATCCGCAAATACCGTGTTCGCGTTATACTGTGTCTTCCGAATGACAATTGTTTAGACTTGTCCAAGTTTAATGCAAATGGAAACGACATTAATATAGCTCAAGCAGTGGAAATTGTCTGTGAAAGGGTAGAAAACATTGTTGGAAAAACCTAGCAGCATTTTCTCCGTTCACGGTTACGAGGCCTACACTCTACCTCACAACGACGGACACCACACAATGCATTTGAATTTAAGTCACACCATTTTAAAGGGTGGAAATTATTGTGAGGATGACAATCAAAAGAGTATTTCATTTTTTTTTTTAATCATTTGTCAAACAATCCAGAATTTGAACGACCAGAAAGAAGAAGACTTTTGAAAACATTGTGGAAAAGGGAGAAAATGCTAGATACCTCGGTTTGATTAGTAAATGACTTGGACACTGCAGGTTTTCGTCCAAGGAAAATACCCCAACATGGTTGTTGCATTTGATGTGTAAAAAGATTGATGGGTCAATTGTTTATTTGATAACTGATTATATAATGTTTCACGCCGTTTTCAACATTATTTCAGTTATATCAAAGCAACAGCTTGCTTATTCATTTATGTCCAAGGTTTCACCAGTACTGGGGTAAGGCTTTGAAATATCTTGCCCTAGGACATAGGGGTCCATAGTTTGACTCCTATCACCCATAGACTAAAACAAGGAATTTAACTGTATGCAGCCCGTTACTCGCCCCCGGTTACAAAAAAACAATGTATCTTTTCTACCCCATCAGTTATTCTCCTGATTTTTTCTACAGCTGAGAACTAAAACATTTTTCTACCAGAAAAACACAACTGTTTGTCAGTGGCTAATGCAGTCTGACTGATACATTCGCTCGAACTTGTAAACTCGCTCAAAAATCTTCGCCATTGACACTGTCCGATATGGAGATATTCTAACCCCATAATACCTTTGAAATCTTTAAGTTTGGGATTTTTCAGAGTGACTTGAATTATTCATTTTACTTTGGACAATTTAGCAGGCTATGTTTGATGATCATTGGGAACTTCTGCGGAATTGGTGTTACGGTCTTCTTTAGTTTTATGATAGTGAGTAAGAGAAATGGGTTGCGTAGACCGAGTAGAATGAATAAAAGAAAGAAAGAAAGAAAGAAAGAAAGATAAGATTTGGTTTGTATTAGAGTTTAACGCCATTTTAAAAGCGCAGGTCATATCATGGCGGTCAGTACGCACCCATGTGTTTCCTGTCTTTCTCACACCAGTACTGACACAACTTTCTTTCCAAGAAAGATAGATAGATAGATAGATGGATAGATAAATGAAAGAAAGAAAGAAAGAAAGAAAGATACACATGAAGACATAGAAAAGACATACATACAGACATGAGAGATATTCTTTAGACCGATCAAATGGATAGAGAGACAAACAAACATCAAACAGAGACAGGAAAAGAGGGTATATACATGCATAAGTAACTATACGGACACACGTATCGAACGATTGGTTGCAATAAATCACATAAGATATTTGAATCTTTCATCAGCCATGAACGGTACGATCGATCTAAACGCAGTCCAGAATCTGTATAATTATACGTCTACAGACTGTCTGTCAAGAGAGAGAGAGAGAGAGAGAGAGAGAGAGAGAGAGAGAGAGAGAGAGAGAGAGAGAGAGAGAGAGAGAGAGAGAGAGAGAGAGAGAGAGAGAGAGAGAGGGAGAGGGGAGATTTAAACACAGAACATACGTTATATATATTTATACGTCTTGAGACTGTCTATCATATTGGTTCGAGGAGGGGACAGAAGAAAGAGAGAGAGAGAGAGAAAGAGATCTAAACGCAGTGCAGACGTTATATAGTAATACGTCTTGAGACTGTCTGTCATCTGTCATATTGGTCCGAGGAGGGGACAGAGGGCAGAGAGAGAGAGAGAGAGAGAGAGAGAGAGAGAGAGAGGGAGAGGGAGAGAGAGAGGAGATCGATCTAAACACAGTCTAGACGTTTAATTTATACGCCTAGAGACTGTCTCTCATCTTGGTCGGGAGTGGGAGCAGAGAGAGAGAGAGAGAGAGACAGAGAGAGAGAGAGAGAGAGATCTTAACATCGTCCAGACGTTATGAGGGGGACAGAGACAGAGAGATAGAGAAGGGAGAGAGAGAACGAGGGGGAAAGAGAACGAGAGAGAGAAAGAAAGACGGAAAAATATAGAGAACGAGAGAGAACGAGAGAGAGAGAACGAGAGAGAGAGAGAGAGAGAGAGAGAGAGAGAGAGAGAGAGCCAGAGAGAGAAGGGAAGAGAGAGGGGGGAGAGATTTGTTGGTATTATCTTCTAGAGAGATAGAGAGGGAGAGAAAGAGAGATACAACCAACTTAGAAAACAAACAAAGACAGCACATGTCGCTGTCTTCAAAAGCTCCCTTATTCGCTTACAAAATCTTAGAAACGTCCATATTTAAAGCATAATGGACAATGTTTTGTGGAAAGGAGGCTTAATGTATTTGCGAAAACTATTGACAATGTCAGCCCGCGCAGACTGACATGGGAAGAAACTGTTCACTATCTTCCATTTTACAATGGTATACAGCGCTGTATCATCACTGCCTCCATTCCCCACAAGTTTTTTTTTTTTTTAATCCTTTTTCCTCTGGATAGTTCAAATTTGGATTAGTTTGGTAAAGGAATTAATGTATTATTTGAAGTTTCATCCAGCTTTTCTAGGTACTTACAATTCAAAAGATAAACGATACACAAATATCCCTTCTTTGTTCATTTTTTTTAACACAAGCATTGCCATTTGCGATTTCTATTGAATGATGTTAGGCTGGTCTAAATTGAGAGTAATTATAGACAACAAATTAGATGTGGCACAAATGATAGAAATTGAAAGTATCGAAAATGTTGTTGGTAAAGAAAACAAGAGGGCGATGATGGCCCTGGATCGCTCACCTGAGTCAATAGGCGAAATTTCACTCCACGTGCACAATTCAATTTCTGACCAATTGTCAGGTCAATTGAGCTTAAAATGTTACCTCTAGAGGGTCCACATGGACTTTCCGTAAGTTGGCATAGTGACCTACTTTATCACCATAGGTGACCCAATTTAGAACTCATCACAAATTGATCAAGACAAACATTCTCAACAGTTTATTGAGCAATAAATGTGGCCTCCAGAGTGCCCACAAGGTATTTCTTTGATTTTACCTAGTGACCTAGATTTGGACCCCAGGTGACCCATTTTCATACTCATCCGGTATTTCATCAAGATAAACATTCTGACCAATTTTCAAGTCAATTGAGCAAGAAATGTGGCCTATGTAATGCCCTAAAGGTATTTCTTTAATTTGACCTAGTGACCTAGATTATGACCCCAGATGACCCAATTTTGGACTTATCCTAGATTTCATCAAGAGAAACAATCTACCCAGTTCTCGAGTCAATTGAACAATAAATGTGGCCTCTAGAAAGCCCTAGAGTTATATTTCTTTAATTTGACCTAGTGACCTAGTTTATGACCCCAGTTGATCCAAATTCATACTCATGTGAAATTTTATCAAGACAAACATTCTGACCAATTTTCAAGCTAGTTGAGCAAGAAATGTGGCGTCTGTAGTGCCCCAAAGGTATTTCTTTAATTTGACCTAGTGACCTAGATTATGAGCCCAGGAGACCGAATTTTGACTAATCCTAGATTTCATCAAGAGAAACATTTTCACCCAATTCCAGTTTCAGCAAAGAATAATTTTAAAGTTTTCCCTCTTCTGTTCCTAAGTTTGAATTTGTGACCCCCGGGGCGGGGCCAGGTTTGACCCACGGACATCATATGAACAAACTTGGTAGAGGTCCACTAAGAGATGCTACATACCAAAAATCAAAGTTCTACGCCTTCCAGTTTCACAGAAGAATATTTTTTAAAGTTTTCCTTTTTTGTTCCAATGTTCAAACTTGTACGCCCCGGGGCGGGGCCAGTTTTGATCCCAGGGACATCATATGAACAAACTTGGTAGAAGTCCACGAGGAGATGCTACATACCGAATAACAAAGCTCTTCACCTTCTAGTTTCAGAGCTGAATAATTTAAACTATTTCCTTTTTTGTTCCAATGTTCAAACTTTCGACCACCGGGGCGGGGCCATTTATGACCCCAGGAGCATTGTATGAACAAACTTAGGAGAGGTTCACTAGGAAATGCTACAAACCAAATATCAAACCTCTACTCCTCCCAGTTTCAGAGAAGAAGAATTTCAAAGTTTTCCTTCTTTGTGCCTATGTTTCGAACTTGTGACCCCCCACGGTGGGGCGAGTTTTAACTCCAGGGACATCATATGAACAAACTTGGTAGAAGTCCACAAGGAGATGCTACATACTAAAAATCAAAGCTCTACACCTTCTAGTTTCAGAGCTGAAACATTTTAAAGTTTTCCTTCTTTGTTCCTATGTTCAAACTTGTGACCCCGGGGTATGGCCAGTTTTAACCTCAGGGACATCATATGAGCAAACTTGGTAGAGGTCCACTAGGAAATGCTACATACCAAATAATAAAGCTCTACTCCTTCCAGTTTCAGAGAAGAAGAATTTTAGAGTTTTCCTTTTTTGTTTCTATGTTTCAAACTTGTGAGCCCTGGGGCGGTTCCAGTTTTGACCCCAGGGGTGTCATAAGAACAAACTTGGTACTGGTTCACTAGGTGATGGTACATACCAAATATCAAAGCTCTACGCCTTCCAGTTTCAGCAATGAAAAATTTTAAAGTTTCCCTTCTTTGTTCCTATGTTCAAACTTGTGACCCACGAGGCCGGGCTAGTTTTGACCCCAGGGGCATCATATGAACATACTTTGTAGAGGTCTACTAGGAGATTCTACATACCAAATATCAAAGCTCTACGCCTTCTAGTTTCAGAGAAGAAGAATTTTAAATTTCTTTTTTGTTCCTATGTTTCGAACTTGTGACCCCGGTGCCGGGGTCAGTTTTGACCCCAGGGGCATCATATGAACAAAGTTGGTAGAGGTCCACTAGGAGATGCTTCATAACAAAAATCAAAGCTCTACACCTTCTGGTTTCAGAGAAGAAGATGTTCAATGGTTTTGCTATTTTTTCCATTTGGTTGCCATGGCAACCAGAGTTATGGATGGAATTCAATCTCTTGGACAAATTTGGTAGAGCTTTACTCAAGGAACATCCATGCCAAGTATCATCAAGATTGGCCGAGTGGTTTAGGAGGAGAACACGTTAAAAAAATTGTGGACGATGGACGACGAACAATGGGCGATCACCATAGCTCATCTTGAGCACTTCGTGCTCAGGTGAGCTAAAATACTGGTTACTAGCGTTGTCTCCCTTTTCCCAAAATATGTTTGAAAGAGCTTTTGTTGTTTGAGTTTCTAAAAACTTTGGTATCGTGTGGTAAACATTTAACAACATAAAAATTTAATTGACCATTTTTATTGGAATATACTGATAATCAAAAATCATTGAAAGCTAAGCAACTGAAAAAAAGTAGTGGCGGGAAAGAATTTACTGTTTTTTTGTATGGCTTTTGGACCACACTTGAAATGCATTTCGTCAGTTAGAAACTAACTCATAACAAACATGCATTTTGGAAAAAAATATCAGAACTGTTTTTCTGCAGGAAAAAAGCTGCTGATTTTAGAGAGTAAAATTCTAACTAAGCAAATATTAACTATTTATAATTACGAAAAGAGACAGAACTAATAACATTAAACTTTTTAAGTTGAAATTGGGAAAGTTTAGACAAGGAAATAAAGATTTTTCTTTGCACCGTAAGGTTCTAACTTGTTCCTGAACCCCAAGTCATTCACTTTCGGGCCCAAATGTTCACGAGTCAAAATGGAATTTTCAAGAGCCAAAGAGAAATGTACAAGGATCAAACTTAATGCCTCATAATAGAGAGATATGAGTGTAATAAACATAGATTTTTCAATTTCTATTTACTTTATGGAACGAACTTAAAACAGCAAATCTTATCTCCTTGTCTTACGTAGATGTACTAACTTGTTGAATTGAAGTGGATAGAGAATTTTAGCTTGCAGTCCTAATATGCAAATCATCATGAATAAATGGACACAAGCAATCTTTTAAGTGTTTTCCAAACTGCAAATGTCAGCCTTCTTGATATTTAATTTTAATACATTTGCAGACGACAACTCAAATGTGGCTCAAATGACTGGGTTTGTCTTTCATAGGTTGAAACATTGTTGAAAAGGGAGAAAATAACTTTAGTAAAAGAACAATTGATCTTATTATGAATATATATATATATCTTTTTTTTTTTATGTACCTTAATTTTTCTTCTTCGTATGATATGTAAAATAATACAAGAGGGCCATGATGGCCCTGGATAGCTCACCTGAGTTAATAGGCTTTTTCACTTCACGTGCATAATTCAATATCTGACCAATTGCCAGGTCAAATGAGCTTAAAATGTGGCCTCTAAAGCTTCCACAAGGAATTTCCATCAGTTGACCTAGTGACCTAGTTTATCACCCCACCTGACCCAACATAAAATTCATAAAAAAATTATCAAGACAAACATTCTGATCAAATTTCAGGTCATTTAAGCAATAAATGTGGCCTCTAGAGTGCCCACAAGGTATTTCTTGAATTTGACCAAGTGACCTAGTTTATAGCCCTATGTGACCTAATTTCAAACTCATCTGATATTTCACCAAGACAAGCATTCTGACTAATTTTCAAGTCAATTGAGCAAGAAGTGTGACCTCTAGAGTGCCCACAGGTATTTCTTTAATTTGACAAAGTAACCTAGATTATGACACCAGATAACCAAATTTTGAACTCATCTCAGATTTCATCGAGAGAATCATTTTAATCAATTTTCAAAATAGTTGAACGATAAATGTGGCCTCTAGAGTGCCTACAAGGTATTTCTTTAATTTGACCTAGTGAACTAGTTTATGACCCCAGTTGACCCAAATTCAAACTCATGTGAGATTTTATCAAGATAAAAATTATCATCAATTTTCAAGTCAATTGAGCAAAGAAATGTGGCCTCAAGAGTGCCCACAATGTATTTCTTTAATTTAACCTAGTGAAATAGTTTTTGATTCCAGGTGACCCAAATCCAAACTCATCCGAGGTTTCATCAAGACAAACATTCTGACCAAATTTCAGGTCATTTGAGCAATAAATGTAGGCACTAGAGTGCCCACAATGTATTTCTTTAATTTGACCTGGTGACCTAGTTAATGACCCAGGGTGACCCAATTTCGAACTCACTGAACATGTACTCAGGTGGGCTAACAAATTAAGAACAGGTACACTACATATAAAATATCAAAGCTGTGCGCCTTCCATTTCAGAAAATAACAATTTTAAAGTTTTCCTTCTTTGTTCCTATGTTCGAAATTGGGACCCCCAGGGCTTGACCAGTTTTGAGCCCAGCGGCATCATATGAACAAACTTGGTAGATGTCCACTAGGAGTTGCTACATACCAATTATGAAAGCTCTACACCGTCCGGTTTCAGAGAAGAAGAGTTTTAGAGTTTTTCTTCTTTGTTCCTATGTTCGAACTTGGGACCCCAAGGGCGGGGCCAGTTTTCACCCCATGGGCATCATATGAACAAACTTGGTAGAGGTTTACTGGGAGATGATACATACCAATTATGAAAGCTCTATGCCTTCTAGTTTTAGAGAAGAAAAACTTTTAAGTTTTTCTTCTTTGTTCCTATGTTCGAAATTGTGACTCCTGGGGCGGGGCCAATTTTGATCCCAAGGGCATCATATGAACAAACTTGGTAGAAGTCTACTAGGAGATGCTACATGCCAAATATCAAAGCTCTAAGCCTTCTAGTTTTAGAGAAGAAGAACTTTAAAGTTTTCCTTCTTTATACCTTTGTTCGAGATTGTGACCCTCGGTGCTGGGCAAGTTTTGACCCCAGGGGCATGATATGAACAAATTTGGTAGAGGTCCACTAGGAGATGCTACATACCATATATCAAAACTCTACGCCTTCTAGTTTCAGAAAAGAAGATTTTCAAATATTTTGCTATTTTTTTCCTTTTGGTTGCCACGGCAACCAGAGTTATGGGTGGAATTTAATCTCTTGAACAATTTTGGTAGAACTTTACCCAAGGACCATCCCTGCCAAGTATCATCAAGATTGGCCGAGTGGTTTAGGAGGTGAAGATGTTTAAAGAAATTGTGGATGACAGACGACGGACATTGAGTGATCACAAAAGCTCACCTTGAGCACTTCGTGCTCAGGTGAGCTAACAAAACATGTGACAAGTGACGGTTTCACTCTTTACCAATCCACAAGAGTTTAGACTCGTCCAAATTCAAAGCATTTACAGACATCATCGTCAAACTCATACATTGCAATTTATTCTACAAAGTGCAAAAAGGTAAAAATGCCGGTTGCTTTAGTAAAAGAAACATTGATATTGCTTTCATTCTTTTCCCTCCTCTATATGGCAAATGAAATAAATATAAAACGCATGACACTTTTAACTCTACCAAACCACAGGAGTTTAGACCAAATTTGATTTAAATTTAAATTTGCTGTGTGGCAAACACTTAAAAGATTGCTTGTGTCCATTTATTCGTGATGATTTGCAAACTAGGACTTCAAGCTAACTTCTCTATCCACTTATTTTTTCCAAATCTAGAATGCATGTTAGACCAGCTGGCCAAATTAAGGCGTTTGCAGAAAATATAAAAACTATTACTCAACATTGGATTTTGCTTTTGGGAAAACACAGGCAGAAAAAGAAGAAAATGCTGGTAATCAGCATTTTCTCCTTTTTGCACTGTTTTCAACAGCTCTTTTGACTCAGGGGCACGAAAACACAGGATTGTTTCATAAAGGTTAACTCCTTGCCAAACGACAAACTTTTAGACTAGTTCAAATTTAAAGCACTTGAAGACGACAAAATAAACGTAACTCAAAAATTGAAATTTGTTTCCAGCAGGGCAGAAAACATTGTGGGAAAAGGAGAAAATGATGGTTACCAGCATTTTCTCCTTTTCCTTTAATGTTTTCAAAAGGCTTCTATCTCAGGGTCGTAAAAACCAGAGATTGTTTGGTAAAATGGTTAATCAAACAATATACATACAGTAAAACCTGTCTTAATGGCCACCTCTGTAAGCTAACAACTTCTATCAACCACCAACACATGAATTATTAGACAGGAAACAATATGTGGAAATGTAAAAAAAAAATAATGTACTAGGCAAGTACCTGTCTGATGGTAACAAGATGACAAAAATTTATTCTCTTCAAAATTGTAAAAAATTGCATTCTACAAATCATATATCGATCAAAATGTGAGATTTGTCTTCCAAAGTGAAGCAAACATCATGGGAAAAAGGAAAACATCTGCTTATTTACTTTTTCTCCTTTTCTCAATAGATCTATGTTTTGAAAGTTTTTTCTCGTGGTCGCTAAAAGTCACGACCATTTAGTGAAGGGTTCACTGTTTAAAATCTGTGTATCAGCATTTTCTCCTTTACTCACAATGTTTTCAAAAGCTTTCTCTGTCGGGGTCGTTAAAACTAGGGATTCTGCGGTAAAGACTTAACAAAAAACAAAATTTTACACAAACTGACAGCGTTAGCAGACAAGAAGAAAAAGTATATCAAAAAACGGGATTTGTCTTTTTAACGGCAGGAAACCAATGTGGGTAAAAAAGAAAGCTATGTGTATCAGCATTTTCTTCTTTCTATTACCTACTTCATTTAACCTGACCCAGGTGAAAATCACTGACATAAATTAATATCCTATTTTTACTCTCGGCATCGCTCGTCATATGTTCCGAATGGTCACGGAAATACTTCGCATGACATACGCCAATCATCCCTTAATCTATTATATAAGTTAATTGAAAATTTCCAGTCAATGGTAAAAAATAAAAAGCAAACATTGCAATTTCAAAGTTAATTTTTGGGGAAATATTTCCTCATTGAACAGTGAAGATCCAAGATCAGACTGCACGTTCTGTGCAGTCTGATCTTGATCTACACTGCACGCAAAAGCACCTTGAGTCCATCTTTGTCGGCCAAGAGTTAAATTGCTTACCTGTGTATATAAGTACCTTCCCGTGTATATATAATTTTCCGAATAATAGTCTGAGTTCTATTTATATGCTTACTTAAATATTCAGCATAAAGGTCAGGATCAGGTTGAATGAAGTAGACAATACCAATGTCTCCAAATGTCCCATTCTTCAGAGTCATTAATAAACATGATTGTTTGGTAAAAGATTAATAGAGTACATTTTATTATCCCTTAGGTGATTGCTTTATACAAGTTAGGCTGTTCTCCAACAAATTGAAATAACTATAACTCGTATATGTGAAAATACTCTACAAAAGTCCCTGTCCCCACCCGGACAGGACTTAGTACATAATAAAATATAATCCCTCTACAACATTACAAACTATGGACATGTCATAATTGTATACAGTAAATGAATGTGGTGCAAATGATAGGATTTGTGCTTTAACTCTTTACCAAACGACAAAGAATTTGACTCGTCCTTATGCACAGGTGTTGCAACCGACAAATTAAATATGGCTCAATGTATGAAACTTGTGTCTGAAAATGGAAATAACATTAAGAGCTACAGATAAGAGGGAGTGATGGTATTCTAAATTCATTATTTCTCTTTCAAATCCTATGTTGTGGGTACTCATTAGAACCATTTCGTCGGGACGATTCTAATGGGTACCCACAACATAGGGTTTAATTGAGAATAATTATTTTTTTCAATTTTGAAATCAAAATCACTCCTTCTATCTGGAGCTCTGAACATTGATGGATAAAGAAAAAAAAATCTGGTAATAGCTAGCATTTTTCCTTTTCATGCAATGCTTCAAAAAAGTTTCTCTTTCATGGTTCTTGAAACTCAAAATTGTGTGGTAAAAGATCAATGGGTAAAAACTTTGGAAAAGGAAAGAAATGCTGGACAGCGGTATTTCTACTCTCTCCACAATTTCTTTTTCACGAGGTTTCTCTTTCATGCTTTTAAAACACAGGATTGTTTGAATATATGTAAACACAATTATTTCCATTTAACACTTTACGACACAATCCCGACTTTTAACGATCCTGACAGAGAGGGAGGCCTTTTGAAAACATTGTGGGAGTAGATATAAATTGAGAGAGCTGGAACAAGCACAATCTCAACCAGTCAACCATAACTTTCACAAGGCTAAATCTCAACCATCTTCCTCAAATCTACATCATCGTGGATCATCGTTCTGAGGTTAAAGGTCAGTCATCCTGTCAAGGTCAAAATCTAGGACGAAATCTCAAAATCGGATTTTCCCTGGCCGGGGGCGCGGCTTCGCACTAACCCTTAAGATTTAGGTCACTAGGTCATCGCATCAAGGCTATCGCGTCAAGGCAAACTTTCGACTCAAGGCATCAAGGCTATCGCGTCAAGGCAAACTTTCTACTCAAGGCATCAAGGCTATCGCGTCAAGGTTATCGCGTCAAGGCAAAGTGTTAGCCAATTTAAAAAAATAATAAATATATAAAATGCAAATATTATGGGCTCCTGCGGAAGATTTTAAATACCCGTACAAAATTCGTACGGACACGGTAGTGGAAGTATATTCGCAAAGTGAAATACTACTAAAACCCGGGGAATGTTTAGAAATAAAACTCGGTCTTGGATATTATATACCGGACGCACGTGGCGATATTAAAATTTTACTAAATAGCGAGCTTCTCTTACGAGGCGTAAGAATCGGGGAAATCGCTACATCGAAGGAGGATATATTTACGCGCGTTAAAAATATTTCTGATACGGAAATAACTATCGCGGAAAATACTCCGTTGTGTTTTGTTGCGTATGATAAAATATAACTTTTGATAAACAGAGTTATATTTTACAAGTCTAACTCTATTAAAATAGATATGTAAGCGTGTGTTACATTACGGTTATCTGATCTCGAGATAAAGTTTACGATGTCGCATTGTTTTATCTCTAACGCCTTCGGAAAAACTATACAGCTACAAATTTCATTCGCTTTTTTAATAATAGAGTAAGCAACCTGCTCTGTTCCGTTTACCGCTTTATTAACTTTTACCTCTTCTTCTGGTACATTAGGACCATCTTTAACGATTGTTAAACTTCCTCTTATGATTCTACCCTTAGCATTCATACAGTAACCACCCAGACCATGCTTTTTACCCGAATTACCATTACCGAATGAAAATTCGAAATTACCGTTTCCAATTGGTCCGTTTTCTTCGGCCCACACTGTTATAATAGGTCGTTTCAAAGTAATCAGGTTTACTAGAGTTCTCTTCAGTTGTATTGCAGTTTCATCCAAATAGGATTTTCTTACTAAATCTCTCTCTTCTAACGGTGTTGCAGCGTTTTTTAAAGAAAAACCCTGAAGATCTATGTCAGCCACCACCGTGAAACTTCCATCCGGTTTTTTTACGATGGCTCCACCATTATCGACATAATTTTTATTAGCAGCGGCATCGCGGGATATAGGATTTGGTAACCCAGTAATTGAGTTATCTTTCATATCTATTTCACCATCCATTGAATAGAATCCGTCTTGTATTTTTGTTAATGCTTTTTCACCCGCGGTAGCTACCTCAACGACGGTATTTACGTAAAACTTATTTACAGCTTGATCATTTTCTAAAGAACTTCCAACATTGTTAATCCTTCGTCCTCCCATAGAAACGTTACCAACTGCCAAATACATACCAGGAAGATGGTTGAGATTTAGCCTTGTGAAAGTTATGGTTGACTGGTTGAGATTGTGCTTGTTCCAGCTCTCTCAATTTATATCTACTTGTGGGAAAAGGAGAAAATGCTGGTAAACAGCATTTTCTCCTTCTCCCACAATATTTTCTACCCTTCCCAAAGCAAACTTCTATTTTTGAGTCAAAGTAATTCTGTCGTCTGCAAATGCTTTCAGTTTGGACCAGCCTAAAATTTTGTCGTCTGGTAAAAAGTTAAACATAGCTATAGTAATGGATAAGCATCTTCTTGCAATCACTTTTTTCATGTTGCCACATTTTTTTTTTTTTTTTTATCCTTTATCAAACAATAAAAGTACAAATCATTTGCAGACGACAAATTAAATGTGCCTCAAAGCAAACGATAAAATCTGTGAGAAAAAGGGCAGGAAACATTCTGGAAAAAAAAATAAATGCTAGTTATAAGCATTTTCTCCTTTTCCGCCATGTTTTTAAAAGCCTTTGGCGTCATTTTCATTTTAACTCGTGATTGTGTGGTGAAGGGTTAACAGTGGTCTGTCATGCAGGACTAAAATGATGTCCTACATTGGAACTGATATTGAAATTCAAGTACTTCGAGTGAATTGATTGAATTTCTGTTTATTTATCATCGCCACCGGTTTCCCATATGGGCTATGTCACCTGAAGGCTGTTAGTATTGTTACGGGGAAAGTGCAGATACAGGACGAAACTCATCTTAAGTTTCGCCTGGTTCTTTAACATGCTCGGTGTATAGCACCGTCACACGGGATCTCGGTTTAACGTCTCATCCGAAAGACTATTCGTAATTTTAGGTGGCCAGCTGTGGAGATCGAACCCATACCCTCATAATCACAAGTCCTACGCTCAACCAACTGAGCTATGCAGGCTGGTCATACTCCGAGAGGAGCATCTAAGGCCTTTAAAAACAAGGCAATCAAGAGGAACTTCTACGCAAAAGATGATGTTACATAACTCGAGTCATTAAAAGTACAAAGTGATTGTGAAAAGAAGCTTTCACTACAGAAAGTGTGAATTTACGAACCTCACTGATAAGGTATTTGTACAAAGCTGTTTTTACCAGATATATTGTTGAATAACACACGGCAGTCATGAAGTACTTGTGAAAAGTACTTGTCAATACATAAAATATTTCATGATACAAGGCACCATTCAAAAGTTTCTAGTGACAAAAGGCATTCATATAAAAAAGAAAAGGAAAACAAGAGGGACATGATGGCCCTGTATCGCTCCACTGGCTTTTTAACCCTTTACCACACAAATCAAAGAGTTGATGACCCTGAAAAAGAAAGCTTTCGAAAACATTTAATATTTTCAGGCAATACACGCAGGTTTATTCAATGGCATGAAAGGTAAAGTTCTTGGAGAAAAAAAAATGAATGACAGAAATCTTACTTTGAATTTAATATTCCACTCATGTGAGCATAACTATTAGCATCAAAAAGAATCACTCTCCCTGAAAACAGAATATTTTCTATCAAAAAACTTAAATACCTAGCACCAATCACTGCAGTTTGATAATCAAGGGAGGTAAATAGCAACAAACTTTATCCTTAAAACAGGAGTTATTTCCCTTGATTAATATTTAAATGGAAGTGACTATATAAGCAAGTCCATGTTAAACTTGTGATCCATGGAATGGAGCCAATTTTGACCCTAGGCCTATAATATGAAGAGACTTGTTAAAGGTCCATTAGATAAAGCTACATGCCAAATTTAGTAGCCCTAGGCCCTATGGTTTTGGAGAAGATTATTAAAAATGTTGAATCTTTTTCAGTTTTGTTGCCATGGCAACCAGAAATTTTGAAATAATAAAATTATTTCAAGAAATTCTGAAGAGGACCATGGCAGGATAATTTCTGTGAAGTTTCATCAAATTTGGATGGGTAGTTTTAGAGAAGAAGATGTTTGAAATAAAAGTTAACGGACGGACGGACAGATGGACGGACGGACAGAGGGACGCACGTACGACGGACACTGGGCCATGACATAAGCCCGCTGGTCTTTGGCCAGTGGAGCTAAAAACTAAATCAACAGTAAAAAAAGGCCTTTCCTATGTTATAATAAGGAAATAAGTAAGTCTATAAAAACAGCCTTTCCGAGTTGTCCTATGTTACACAAGTGTAAGAACACTGAGTTTTTCCAAGGAATCATGTGTAGAATTTCTCCTCATTTCTCTTCCACACTTCTGTAACATCTTTTCACTATATATTAATACAATAATGTGTTCTACATGGCATCTCTTCAATCGTCTCCCCTCATCTGAAAATACAGCAGTTGAAAAAATAATAATAATAAACAATTAGAATTTCTTAACCCTTTACCCACACAATCACAAGTTTTAACAATCTTGAAGGAGGCTTTTAAAAACAATGTTGGAAAAGGAGGAAATGCTGATAAGCCCAATTTTCTACTTTTACAACAAGATTTTTCTACCCTTTGAAAGACAAATGTCAGAATTATTTCTACATTAAATTCTTTGTCTGCAAAAGCTTCCAATTTGAACCAGTCTAAGAGTTTGTCGTTTGATAAAGAGTTAACCTTTTAGCACACAATCCCTGGTTTTAACGACCCAATGAAAGAAGACTTTTGAAAACATAGTGGGAAAAGGAAAGAATGCTGGTACCCAGCATTTTACCCTTTTCCCACAAGGTTTTCTACCCTTTCAGAGGCAAATTTCATAAATTAACACACTGCAAATGCTTCCAATTTGGACCAATCTTGAGTTTTGTCGTTCGGTAAAAAATTAAAAGAGCATAGCCAGTTCCTGAATAAACAGATCTAATATTTTACGAAGAAAATGAAACCCAAAATATTGAGAGTTCTAAGTCCGGTTCACGGAAAAAATTAACAATTTTGTGCAATGATCCAATGTTAAACTGAACACTAGGTGAATTTTTATCTTGACAGACATTGTATGACTGCATAGGAAAATTTTATATTGAAAAATTTGGTAATATTAGAGACGTTAGACAGCTACATTAAATCACGGAAATTTTCACTGAGCCATAAAGACCTGCATGTATATCAGTATGTCACGGATTATTCCAAGAGATTTAAACGTTCCCACCTGGTCATTAAACAAGAAGGTTATGATGGCCCTGTATCGCTCCACTCGCTAATAAGTCAAGACACTACAAGCCAAACATTGCAGTACTTGGCCAATTGGTTTCAAACTAGAAGACATACAATTTTTTTTCTATAAAATCCTACAAGAATTTTTTTGACCACAACGCTATACATGCTTGAAACGTGGTGGAGATCAACAACATAAAGCCACTTACCAAACAATACAGGTCTGGAACTTGTGGTTATAAACAAGAAAATGTTCAAAGTTACCTCAATAAAAGGCCCTGTAAAAAAATGAGACCCCTGAGACAGGGCTAAATTTAGTAGCCCTAGCTCTTATTACAGTTAGTAACAAGAAGATTTATAAAGATTTTTAAAAAAAGCACATGTAAAACTTGTGACCCCTTATGTGGGGACAAACTTGACCCCAAGGTTATAATTCGAGCCCTCTTGGTAGTGGCCCACTAGATAAAGCTATAGGCAAAATTTGGTAGCCCTAGGCCTTATGGCTAGATATAAGTAAATTTTAAAAGTTTTCCCTATATAAGCCCGTGTAAAACTTGTGACCCCCGGGTTGGGACCAAATTTGACCCCAGGGCTATAATTTGGGCAATCTTGGTAGACATCCACAAGACAAAGATACATGCAAAATTTGGTAGCCCTAGGTCCTATGGCTAGGTACGAGAATATTTTTAAAGTTGTTCCTTTATAATCCCATATAAAACTTCTGACCGCCGGGCGGGGCCAAATTTGACCCTAGGGCTATAATGTGGGCCCTCTTGGTAGACATCTACTTGATAAAGCTACATGCCAAATTTTGTAGTCCTAGGCTCTATGGTTAGGTACCAGAGGGATTTTAAATGTTTCCCTATATAAGCCTATATAAAATTTGTGACCCCCGGGGTGAGGCTAATTTTGACCCCAGGGCTACAATTTGAAGACACTTGGTAGAGGTCCAATAAAGCTACATGCCAAATTAAGTAGCCCTAGGCCTTATGGTTTTTAGATAAGAATATTTTCAAAGATTTCCAATATTTTTTCAGTTTTGTTGCCATGGAAACCAGAGTTTTTGAAAGAATCAAATTATTTCAAGAAATTCTGAAGAGGACCATGGCAGGATCATTTCTGTGAAGTTTCATTAAAATTCGATGTGTATTTTCAGAGAAGAAGACGTTTGAAATAAAAGTTAATGCACGGACGGACAGACAGACAGAAGGATGGACGGACGGATGGATGGATGCATGGACGCATGCCGGACACTGGGCCATGATATTAGCCTGCTGGCCTTCAGCCAGTGGAGCTAAAAAATATTTTTCAAATCTTAAAGAATCATAAAATTACAAAAAAAAAAATTTTGATGGTGTTCCCTTAACAGGCTACGTAGCCTCTTAAGGTACTTTTAGATTTTGCGCCAGAATTAGAAAAGGCATTGTGGGAATGTCAAGTGACTGGTACGTGCCTAATGATGCTTAAATTCCATAACATAACAAAGATGTAATTATTTTCCACAATGTCTTCTTCGGACGCTATGTTTGAAGCTTTGTCTGTGTATTCCAGGTATGTAAATGAGCGAGTTGCTCATGTAAAAATAGAACATGTTTTCCGTCAGTGTCGACCTGGGCCGTAGTAAATCTCTAATTTCTCTTGTTGTCAGATGGTTTTCGACTACTGGGGTTTTATGAATGAAAATTAAAAGTCTTTGGGAGTATAAGGATTATTTTTTTTTGTATTTTTGTAAAATTTTCGTCCCAAAATCTGAAGGGCCACCTTTAACCCTTAGGCTGCAAAGCACGACTCACTGACCTTTTGGGGACAGTGCAGATCTAGATCAGACTGCACAGAAAATGCAGTCTGATCTTGATTCTACACTGTCCGATAAAGATATATAATTCCTTAAACCATAACTTTGACATACAAATATCTAGGTCTTTATTATCGAAATGAATAGGTATTTACCCTTAGACTGCTAAGTGCGACTCACTGACCTTTTGCAGACAGTACAGATCAAGATCAGACTGTACAGAACATGCAGTCTTATCTTGGATCTACACTGTTCGAGCAGGAGGTATAATTCCCCAAACCATAACTTTGACATAGCAATATGTGGGTATTTACTATCAAAATGAAAATTTCATTTTAGATATTTAGCAAGATACGGGTCCATAAATATACTAATTTTTCCATGCCCTGTAAAAAAAAGGGCTTAATACATCTGCAAAAAGTCTCAACCCAGGTCAGCCAGTGCAGTCTGTTATTGTTCAATTTTCTGCATGTCAAAGGACTAGTGTACTTCATGATTCAGTCAGATTTTAGACAGAATGGAGTTTATGGATACATAATTATATAATGACTTGCTTGGTATGATAGATTATAGAGATGTATTAAATTAGGCCCCCTCTTGCAAGAGCATATCTCGTAGATATAAAATTTTCAGGTCTGAAATTACTGCAAATTCACAAACACAAGTTTTTATACCCCTGTAACAGACAGCCTTTGACATTCTCCACCAAATTACAAAACTTTATGCTAGCCTTAAATGAAAACTTTTGCTGACCCAAAATAAATTTGACCCCCCAAAAATTGTAAAAACTGTTTTTGAAATTGTAGAGGTCATTGCTGAAAATGAAGATAAAATGCTGATTGCCATCAAATTCTTGTTTTTTCACAATACTTAAAACAAGAGGGCCAAGATGGCCCTGGATCGCTCACCTGAATTTTTGAGAGAACCATAACCAACTTTTTTTAAAGTATTGAAATTAAAATTTCACGAACAGTGTTTGAAAAGTGTCATTCAAGGAACATATCTGTGAAATTATTTCAAAATCTGACCAGCGGTTTCAGAGGAGAATATTTTTATAGCATTGTTGACACCAATGGACGCCAAGAGCCCTCCCCCCCCCATGTCCATGTTTTTCAACGAATCAACATTTCACGAAGACTTTTTGAAAAGGGTCACCCAAGGAACATATCTGTGAAATTATTTCAAAATCTGACCAGCAGTTTCAGAGGAGAAGATTTTTAAAGAATTTCTTAGAAAATTCCATTTGGTTGCCATGGCAACCAGAGTTGTTGATGAAATCAAATTCTGTGAACAATTTTTAAAGATGACCTCCCAAGGAACATTCCAGCCAAGTTTAGTCCAAATCGGCCAAGCAGTGTAGGAGGAGAAGATGTTTAAAGAATTGTTGAAACCGCTGGACGCCAAGAGCCCCCCATCACGGCCATGTTTTTCGACGGATCAAAATTTCACGAACAAGTTTTGAAAAGGGTTACCCAAGGAACATACCTGTGAAAATATTTCAAAATCTGACCACCAGTTTCAGAGGAGAAGATTTTTATTAGAATTGTTGACACCGCTGGACTCCAAGAGCCCCCCCTTCCACCATGGCCATGTTTTTCGACGGATCAAAATTCGCGAAGAATTTTTGAAAAGGGTCACCCAAGGAACATATCTGTGAAATTATTTTAAAATCTGACCAGCAGTTTCAGAGGAGAAGATTTTTAAAGAATTTCTTAGAAAATTCCATTTGGTTGCCATGGCAACCAGAGTTGTTGATGAAATCAAATTCTGTGGACACCTTTTAAAGAGGACCTCCCAAGGAACATTCCAGCCAAGTTTGATCCAAATCGGCCAAGCGCTGTAGGAGGAGAAGATATTTAAAGAATTGTTCACACCGCTGGACGCCAAGAGCCCCGCCCCTCCATCACGGCCATGTTTTTTGACGGATCAAAATTTCGCGAACAATTTTTTAAAAGGGTCACCCAAGGAACATATCTGTGAAATTATTACAAAATCTGACCAGCGGATTCAGAGGAGAAGATTTTTAAAGAATTTCTTAGAAGATTCCATTTGGTTGCCATAGCAACCAGAGTTTTTGATGAAATCAAATTCTGTGATCACTTTTAAAGAGGACCTCCCAAGGAAAATTCCAGCCAAGTTTGGTCCAAATCGGCCAAGCGGTGTAGGAGGAAAAGATGTTTAAAAAAATTGTTGACACCGCTGGACGCCAAGAGCCCCCCTTTCCACCACGGCCTTGTTTTTCGACGGATCAAAATTTCGTGAACAATTTTGAAAAGGGTCACCGAAGGAACATATCTGTGAAATTATTTCAAAATCTGACCACCAGTTTCAGAGGAGAAGATTTTTATAGCATTGTTGACACCAATGGACGCCAAGAGCCCCCCCTTCCACCACGGCCATGTTTTTCGACGAATCAAAATTTCGCAAACAGTTTTTGAAAAGGGTCACCCAAGGAACATATCTGTGAAATTATTTCAAAATCTAACCAGCGGTTTCAGAGGAGAAGATTTTTAAAGAATTTCTTGAAAAATTCCATTTGGTTGCCATGGCAACAAGAGTTTTTGATGAAATCAAATTTTGTGAACAGTTTTTAAAGAGGACCTCCCAAGGAACATGCCAGCCAAGTTTGGTCCAAATTGGCCAAGCGGTTTAGGAGGAGAAGATGTTTAAAGAATTGTTGACGCCGGACGACGGACGACGCACAACGGACACAGAGTGACCCTAAAAGCTCCCCTTGAGCACGTTGTGCTCAGGTGAGCTAAAAATCTCGTTTTACAACATCATTAAAACTACGGATTAATGCCATAAAGCCTTTAAGTAAACAGCCTAAGAATAAGTAATTGAGTACAAGTGAATAAATTCTCCTTTTACTACAGTGTTTCTAAAAGTGACCTGCTGTGGAACAAACACAAGTCATGCCTTCAATGTGTTAGATTGCGATAACGAACTGAATACTAAATACAATAGCAGACATTTTCACTCTGCACAATTGACTTATATACATGTATTTATATATATTTCATACTCGAGGCTGATTTTACAAAATCATCTCGCAAACACTATCCGATCATTCAAATCTATTCAAGATGAGTTTGCACTTTCTGTGCAGTCTGATCTTGTTCTGCACAGTCTATAGAATCACATTATGCTTCACTGTGTATATAGAATTAAATCTTTACCAAACGACAAAATTCTGAACTCAGCAAAACTGAAAGTACTCACAGACAACAAAGTAAATGCAGAGCAAATGACTGTCTCTGGTAGGGCAGAAAAAATTGTGAGAAAAGGAAAAAAGGCTGGTTATCAGCATTTTCTCCTTTCCCGCAATGTTTTCGAAGGCCATCTCTTTCAATATTGTAAATTCAGGATTATGTAGTAAATGGTGAAATATCATTGCTGCTACTACTACAATTAACATTTGATGATGAAAATAGAAACTATCCATACAACATGTCACCAATATGTGTTGTTTTCTACAGCAGTTTATTTACACTTTACCAAACGACAAAATTTTAGACTTGTCTAAATTAGACACATTTGCAGACGATAAAATAAATGTGACCCGAAAACTGAAACTTGACTATAAAAGAGAGAAAAATATTGTGTAAAAAGGAGAAAATGCTGGTTACCAGCATTTTCTCCTTTTTTCACAATATTTTTATAAGGCTTCTTCCTCTTGGTCGTAAAAACCAGGGATTGTTTGGGAAAGGGTTAACAGACAAAGTATTTCTAATTTATACCACTATTTAAATCTAAGATCAAACTGTATGTTCTGTGCAGCATGATCTTAATCTACACAATGTAAAAAAGCACTTACTGGTAAACATTCTCTTTGTTTGCTGAGAGTTGAACAAATCTACTACTTCTACTCTTTCTTCTATTAAATGTTTGTCAAATGAAAATATTTATCTTTGAAAGTGGAGAAAATATTGTGGGAAAAGAAGCAAATGCTGGTTACCAGCATTTGCTTCTTTTCCCACAATGTTTTCAAAATATTTCTACTCCAGTGTCGTTAAAACTCGGAATAGTGTGGTAAATGGTTAAAAAGACAAAACAGTGTGGTACAAGGTTAAATAGACTTACCCTTACAGCAGGTCATCAGTATGTGTTGTTTTCTACTGTAGTTGATAAACTGACAAAACATTTCTTTTAGATGGAGACACAACATGGCTGATATAAAGTTTGTTTTCTGTTTCACAATATGTCACTGACTGTGGATATTCCATTCCTTGTGTTTGATCCAGTAATATTTGTATGGGTCTACACTGTGTAGATATCTGGTGTATGTTGTGTGAGCCACATCCAGCTATATAAATATTATCATATCTGTCTACAGTCAGACCACATGGAAACTTCAGGTTGATATCTCTGTAAACATTTTGAACTCTTCCCTCTAAATCCACACTTGTCACACTGTTTGTCTGCCAGTCACTAACAAATAGTGTAGACTTGGAATTACTAAGACAAATATACAAGGGACGTTCAAACAAAGGTTGTCCATTTTGGTCTATAGAAAATGTTTTCAATATTTCTCCATGTAGACTGATTAATTTAACAGCAGAATCTGGTTGATCAAATGACACAAATAATTGATTATCATTAAAAATAATTCCTCTACAGGCTGCATTAACTTGAAGTTCTTTGTTTACAGTCAAAGTCTGTCCAACATTTACAAAAACTAATTTATTGTAACATGTAATAACAAGCTGACTTTTATCAATACAAGTAACATCCCATGGTTCTGTGGAAAGTTTTAGATGAGATAGGATACTGTTACTGTCAACATTTACAAGTTTTACACTGTAGTTGTTATAATCTGTTAGAGCTATACTGTATGGATCTATCATTACACTGCCTCTAATACAACAGTTCAAACAGTCATATTCATCTTCTGAATGTTCAACACTGATTTGTCCTACATAACTGGCTCTAACATATTTGGGATCTTTGTTGACCAGCTTTACATTTTCTTTCTCCTTTCTCTCCATTTCTGTTTGTCCTCCCTCCTTCTCTCTATCCTCTAATGTACCAAAATTGTACATAGACTGAAGTAAATTCAGCATTTCCTCATTTTTGTGGAATTTATAATTTTTCATTTTGTTTTGACTGGATATGTCAGCCATTTTCTTTTTTAAGTCATAAATTAGGGTTTCAGCTTTCTTTGCAGAGATTACCAACTGTCGCTGTTGTTTGTATTTTTTATGTTTTTCTAAGTTAGTGACAATTTCGTTGATGTCAGTTGTCACTGTATCACACGCTGTAGACACAGTTTGAGCAGCTTTGATGTCAAACTCCTTCACATCCTGGGCTTCCTTCAAAATGGTTGTTTCCATGGAATCTAGAAGGTTGTTGATTTCAGTATGAAATGAGTTAACGTCCGATACGAACTGGGTGTACACTGTTTGTACGTCTTGGCCGTGTCTTGTTGAAGTTTTCTTTATATCTTTTATCTGCTGTAGAAGACTTGTAATTTTCTCTGTTAAAGATATGTACTCTGGACTTGTTTCAAAGTTTTGCGCAATATCGTCTATGTATTCTATAGAACAAGTTTTGTGTTCAACAGTCAAACAAACACCACAAAAAAAGTTCTTATGAATCTTACAATAGTACTCCAAATGTTTTCCTTTGTGCTGAAGTAAGTTTCTGTGAAGGTATCTCATCCCCCGATAATAACTTGTGATTTCTAGCTAATTTAAACAGTTTATGAGCAGAAGAACAATTGTCACAAAAAAACTCGTCACAGTCCACACAGTAATGTTTAGCACTTATATTTTTGTTCAACAATAAACAGGGATCACATTGAACACCTGTTGTTGTGTTGGCACTCCCTGTCTGATTTCTGCCTGACACTTCCATATTGCCAGGTGCAAGGTGTCACGTCTATAAATAGAAAAGAAACAAACATTAACCCTTTACCATATAACCCCGAGTTTTACCGATCCAAATAAAAAAAGGCATTTTGAAAACATTGTGGGAAAAGGAGAAAATCCTGGAAATCAGCATTTTCTCCTTTTCCCACAATGATTTCTACCATATCAAAGACAAATTATATCATGGCAGCAACATTTAAATTGTAGTCTCCAACAACTTTCAATTTGGATCAGTCTAAAATTTTGTGGTTTGGTGAAGGGTTAAATATACAAACTTTGTAGTTGCCTCATCAATTTGGCTTTTTATGCCACTATAATAAAAGATTGACAGAAAAGATAAAATACTGGTAACCAGCATATTCTCCTTGTCCCACAATTCTTTCTGCCCTAAACAGAGACAAACCCATTATGTGAGACAAATTTGATTTATTTGTCATCCACACGTGCTTTCAAATGGGACAAGTCTAGAATGTTGTCGTTTGTTGAAGGCTTAAAGGCCCAGTAGCAGCCATGAGGTAAACAATGGGATGTAACAAGAGAGCCATTGGCCCTAAAGCGCTCACCTGAATAAAATCACCTTATCATCTAGGATTGATAAAATTGAACACATTCTAGTGATGATGTAAACATGTGAATGTTAGTGACCTACCTTGTGACCTAATGTTACCAATTTCAAGCTTGTCCAAGGTATAATCAAGACAAATATTCTGAGCAAGAATTTCATGAGTATCAGACTAAAACTCAGGACTTTGGAGTGCACAATAAGCTTTGACCAAGAATTTCATGAGTATCAGACTAAAACTCTGGACTTTGGAGTGCACAATAAGATTTTTCTAAGATTTTATGTGACCTAGATTTTGACCTTACGTGACCCCTTTTTTTTAACTTTTACCAGAAAATATCAAGACAAACACTCTGACCAATTTTCGAATGCATCGGACTGAAACGTAGCCTCTTTGTCTAGAGTACACACAAGGTTTTTCTAATATTTACTCCAGTGACCTACTTTTATACCAGACATGAACCAATTAAAAATCGTCAAAAACATCACGACAAACATTTTGGCCAAGTCTCATGAATACCAGACTGAAAATATGGCTTAAAATGTGAACACTACGTTATTCTACAATTTGTCCCGATCTACTATTTTTTGACCCAACATGACAGAACTCTAAAAAAGCAGCGTTTTCTCTCCTTTTAACGGATAAAACAAATCCATTCCTAATCCGAAAACACCACCATTTGTCCTAAAATCGCACAAGAAATTTCCCTAAAACGAATTGTGTTTCTCAATGCATAATGGACCCATCCCAAAGCAGGGTCCCAATGTCTGTTTTGACAATGATTCTGTGATGGATTGAAATTCATATTGTGGATTTCCCTCTGGCAAATTGTTTTGAATATGTAACATAAACAATCCAAATATCAGCAATTTCAATGGTCTATAAGACAGATTTTCTCAAAGTAGTAATCAAAAAAAAAAAAAAAAAAAAAAAAAAAAAAAAAAAAAAAAACTTGTGCCATCTGTAATAGAGCATCTTACATGAGTGTTGATGTATTATCATTTTTATCAAACGAGTTGACTAAAAGTGTATGACGAGAGTCTTGGCGAGCGTCAAATACATTTTAGTCAACGAGTTTGATAAAAATGATAATACGTAAACACGAATGTGGATTCTATTTATCACATAAAACGAATGACAGACAGGAAAATATCCCGCATCATCACCTTTAGCCTCTATACCGTTCACGGGTCCATGTTTACAGTTGTAGTTTGGTTTCAAATGTGTACATACACAAGTAGATAGTTCTTTGACATTTACACCGAAAGAAGAGTGAAATAGTTTACAGAGAGGTTTAGTCCACCTATTTCCGCAATAATACTGATTTTAAGAGACTTTCGCTGCAATTCTTGGTTTTTATCAAACACAAAAATCAAAAACTTTCCACGCGTATACGTCTTAGCAACAGTGACGTCATTTTTCCCCGAAACAGCGTAACAGTACAAATTCCCGCACAAACTGTGGTTGGTTTCTCTGGCTTCACGCGCTCGTGACTGAAAACTGATCAGAACCGGGATGCAAAAAAACGATAATACACTAGTGTATTATCAAAAATATGTCAAGGGTTTAATACTCTGCCGGACGAGGTTATTTTGTGATAAAACAGTTTATGTTGGTAAACTGGTCTGCTCCAATGAATCACCAAAATACCAACAAAACACCAAAATACCCCTATTTTTATCATTGGGTTCAGACAATTGATATAAGTATGCAGGATTATTCTCCATTTCTTTTTTACAGAAAATATGTTTTATCAAAGTATAACTCATTACTGAGAAGAATACTTTTGTTAATATATATTGACCATTGATTAATGTATCCTTAACCATTGTTTGGTTAATCAGTTACAGCCTTCTTCATATGTACCTCGATGTTCCTAAAGATTAATGATATGTGTATTTCACATGTCTGCCTATGGCTGACATATTTTCTGCGATTTTACATGAAAATTATATATTAGGCCTAAAAAAAAAATAGTTTGTTTAGGGTAACGTCTCCAAAAATGTTAGGTAGGGTAGGGACGAATTTTTTTTTTTTTTTTTTTTTTTTAACTCCCCCCCCCAAAAAAAAAAAAAACAACATTTTGAAATTGTGGTATTTGCTTTCGAAAATGGGAAAAAAAAGAGAAAATGGTGGCTACCAGCTCTGAGTCCCTTTTCTCATTATGTGTTCAAAAGACCTCTATTCTGTCACTAACTTTCTGATTGTGCGGTAAATGGTCAAATTCTATCTAAACTATACTTCTATATTTGCATCTTTTTTCCCCACTGAATGCTGTCCACTGTCCACATGCTGTTTAACTCTTTTCTGAACTGAAATTTTTTAGACTTGTCCAAATTAAAAGTATTTGCTGACAACAAAACAAATGTAACTCACAAATTGAAATTCGTTTTGGGAAGGGTAGAAAACATGGGAAACAAAGAAAATATGGGTTTATAGCATTTTCTCCTTTTCCCTCAATTTTCCCACAATGTTTTCAAAAGTTTTTTTTAAGGATTGTTAAAACTGGATTGTGTGGTAAAGAGCTAAAACAGCTGAAAAAGTGAAAAACATTTATTTGCAAGTTTCTAAATAAACTGAATAAATACTAGAATGTTTCGTTTGTTTTTATGTTTAATACCCTCCCCCTCCAGAACACTTTAGAGGACTATATATATTATACTGATTTAAAGTAAACATTTTATCTGTAGAAAAGTTGGGTTTACAAAGGTTATGCATATTGTTTTTTATCTAGAACACACATTCTTGACACAACTTTGAAATTACAAGTATCCACTTTTGTTGTCCTTCAGAGTTATAATGTGAAACAAGAGTGTCGTCATCACAATATACGCCGCCACATGGCTGCTATTTCAAGCAGCTAGCTTTAGAGACTAAAGTGTTGGAATTTCTAGCACCTACCTGGGTAGCTCAATGGATATATTGTGTTACTTGTGATCTAAAAGTTTTACGCATGGACTGATGGATGGACAGACGGACACACAACGGACTCATTGGTCATTGGCTTTGATTAAGCAATAAAAATATGAAGTTTCATTAAATTATGTCCATTAGTTGGAGATACATTGATGAAAAACATTTTTTTTCCCATGACACAGCAATAAATTCCAAAACCCTGACAATATGCGCTAGGTCACATGCTCTGTGAAAATTTCATCCAAATCCGTTGAGATATGTCAAGTAATTAAAGAGATATTGGTGAAAAATGAAATACAACATGAGGCCCCCTTTTTCCATGATGCAACTATAAATCGCAAAACCTTGACAATCTGCACTAGGTCACATGATGAGAAACATTCTATGAACATTTTATCCAAATCCGTCAAGAAATGTGGGAGGAGTTGCGTTCACAAGAAACAGACTTTTGTAAGGATGGACGCAGTTTAAATTTGACATGAAGCCCCCTTTTTCCATGACACAGTAATAAATTCCAAAACCCTGACAATATGCGCTAGGTCACATGATCTGTGAAAATTTCATCCAAATCCGTTGAGATATGTCCAGTATTAATTAAAGAGATACTGGTGAAAAATGAAATACAACATGAAGCCTCCTTTTTCCATGATGCAGCTATGAATTGCAAAACCTTGACAATATGCGCTAGGTCACATGATGAGAAACATCCTGTGAAAATTTTACCCAAATCCGTCAAGAAATGTGGGAGAAGTGCTGCTGCTCCTCAATTTTATATAGATCAGACACATTTTACCTGGAAACTAAAGTGGCATCACTTGCCAGAAGTATTGGAAAATTTTTGGATAGCGGCTCCTAGCCTAGGCAGTTTCAGGTTTTTCTCTAAGACCAGGTAGGGTAAATCAAGCTGAGTGAAGGGGGGGGGGCAGAGCGAGAACAAGGCAAGTTTGGGTAGATTTATATTTTCCGAAAGAAATTATTGTTGCCTAATTGTAACAAAGATAGAAAAAAAAAAAAAAAAAATATGAAAATACCTGTCTAATATGAAGACCTATCGACGCTTGATAGAAATCTAAACTTCTATCGTTGCCGTCATCTAGTTTAGTCCAGTCCGTCCTATCAGATAAGTTGCAAGAGAAACGTCCATTAAAATTTTTCGAATGTTATATCTGCATTGAACACCTTAATTGTTCGTAGTTCTGGAGCATGCTAGCACTTTTGCCGAATGACGTTTAACAGAACTTGTTCAATCCGAAATCTAGCAAACCGAAAGTAGCGACAATGCACTACAGAACCGGAAATGCGGTGATGACAACAGAGATGACGGGATCCTGTCTATATTTTACGCGAAGAAAAGCGAAAATCACAAGTAAAAGTTCGTTACACAGTCTGTATAGTACCGCAGTATTTCGGGCGTGATTTGTTGTAGAAGATAAAACTGGTACCCGTTTGTCTTTTGTAATCGTGCGATAGGATACGAACGTTCGATAAACAGAAGTTCCTGTGTGGAGTTAGCGAAAAAGCCCGATCTCTCCGCCTGCTTGTATGTATTTTTAGAAATGGAAAACCCACGTTATTGCGTTTGACAATTTGTGTTTAAGGTCGGTTCAATATACTCCGATACACGGTAGCTTTTGTACAGGCGTAGGAGTTTTCATGCATAATTATGTATGTAGTAGTACATGATTGTACACCTATAATATAATGCGCAATATTTGCCGAAACAGGCGTCCTGTGACACAGTATGATAAAAGGCTGATTTTTTTTTTATCGGAAGACAAAAAAAAAAAAAAAAAAAAATTAGGGTCGGGGCAAAATCTCCAGGTAGGGTCGGGTTACCCGAAACAAACTATTTTTTTTTTTTACGCCTTACCTAATTTTTTTATGCTACCTTTGAACTTTTATGATCACACACTATGTTAGATAATCTATATCTTTCAAACCTAAGTGTTTTTTGGGGGAGAGGGAAGAGAGAGGGAGAGAGAGAAGCAGCGAGAGAGAAAAACAAGGGAGGTCAACCGATGATGATTCATCCCAAGTTCAAACTCTCAGCAAAGTTTTATGTGAGCACCAATGATTTTTGTCTGAGTTTTGTCCAATTTACCCTAGGCCTAACAAGAAATATCTGTGTTTAGGTTTTCGGTCCAAGATGCTGTAGGTAGGATAGGTAGAGATTTATTTTATTTTCGATACACTTTTCACATGGATGGTCCGACCATGTACTGAAATTACAACCGACAGATTTTGTTTTTGTTATTGCGTAAAAAGTTGTCAGCATTTTCTAGGTAGGATAGGGAAACCCTAAACAGACACTTTTTTTTTTTGGCCTTATGAAATGACTGAAACTGAAAGTGAAACAGTACAAAATCATATAAGTACAAAATGGCTTGGGTACGAAAGGACCAGTAAACATTTCAGTGGCATCCTGCATGGATACATATCTAGTTTACATTCCGAGGAATTCTAGTGCAAGGTATTTGCCTCCAAATATAAGGACCTGCACCAGTTTTGTCCAAATTGGCAGAATATTCGTTGTATGCAATTTACTACCGGGTATTGAAATCGAATCAGGACTAGATATAAGATATGTACAGTACCTTTCTAGGCTATAATCTGATAGATTATTTATGTCCAAATCACGTTATCACTTCCTTTTAATCACAATATGTTGGTAGAATAGAAATCTAATGACAAGATTTGGTAAGATCTTCGTACAACAGGAAGACGGCATCCTTACATGACTTTCCGAGGGCGTATTGACCTTTTCTAAATACCTTGGTAATTAATGATTTATAGATCTATATAATTTTAGGGTTTTCGATATAGATGAATAAAATTATTGAATATCACGACCACAACTCACAGTATGAATTCATGGATGTACAGGTCCGTATACACCAAACGTTCTCAAGAACGTTCTTTGTCTTATTCTGCAAGAATTTCCAAGTTTGAAAGTAACACACCTTCTGATTGGCTAAACCAAATTTGGAAAAAAATCTTGGAGAATAAGCCTAAGTATGTTCTTGAGAACGGTTAGTAAATACGGACCTTTGGTTTCACCAGTACTAGACTAGGGCTCTGAGGTGCCTTGCTATAAAATAATCCATGGAAAACCCCAGTGGTTCCAGTTAGGCTCGTACCCGGGGCTTCCACGTGACAAGTCCTACACTTTACCACCTAGCCACGCAGGACCCCTATGAAGAAACATGTATAATAACCATAATTATACAAAATTATTCAAAGTTATACATTAAACCGAACTGACACGGGGCCATAAAATTAAAATAGAAAATGATCCACGAACTTGGAAAATGGGGTTTATTGCATCTTTATGACACATTATACCAACAAATCATCGCTTTGTTATGGACCCATAAAACCCGTTTTGTCTAACAACCGACTGCATCATGAGGTAGAATGGTCCGTGGACATGACAATTTATCAACAGCAAAAAGTTTCGACTCATGTCAGCCTGCGTGGATAGCGCAGGCTGAAATTAGTCGATACCTTTTTAATGCATTAAACACCCTTTTCACGGAGTATATATATAACGAGTATACTTATGCAAATTTACACAAAGTTATACATAAAACCCGATTAACGTAGGCTCATCAAATGAAAAATAAAATACTTTTTTTCCTTTTTCCCATTATTATACAAGTTTTACCTGCTCTTCAGGGTCCTGCGTGGCTCAGTTGTAAATTGTAGGACTCGTAACCTGGAGGTTCCGGGTTCGAGCCACGCTTGACGCACTAAGCCTCTCGTAGGAGTGCTTTTTGGCAAGACACTTAAGAGATCTAGCCAGGTACTGGTGACACCTTGGACATACATAAATACATTAGCTGTCGCCGTGATATGACTGAAATAATATTGAAAGCGGCTTTAACCACCATTCAGTCAATCAATAAATTACTAGCTCTTTAGTGGATCAAGAAGGCGTTTTTTATCATTGTTTACACACCTGAGCCATTGTACACACTTTCAAGTTTTAACATTTTTTTTTTTTTATCTATAAGGATGTCTCTTTAACTCTTTGAAACGATAAAAGCATTTTCTACTTTTTCCACAATGTTTTTGCGTGCTTTATTTCTCGGGGATGTCAAAACTCGGAACCATTTAGTAAAGGTTAAATATGAACTTATCTAACTGGTATTTCAACAAAACTCTATCTAAATGTTAATTTTCATTGTTTCGTTCAAAAATACGAGTCCTTTAATGAAACCGTATACTTAACCCTTCACCAAACAATCCCTGGATTTTACGACCCTAGGATAGAAGTCTTTTGAAAACATTGTGGGAAAAGGAGATAATGCTGGTAACAAGCATTTTCTCCTTTTCCCACAATGTTTTCTACCCTGCTGGAAACAAACTTCAATTTCTGATTTACGTTGATTTTGTCGTCTGCAAATGCTTTCAAATTGGACCAGTCTAAAACTTTGTCGTTTGGTAAAGGGTTAATTTGCAATTTAGGTTTTTCGTCGTCCCTTAAGTGCTGGCTTTTGACCAGCATGTACTCTTTGGTACTGAAAATAAACTGATGGATAGAAATTTGAGATTGGGCAAAAATGGAGACATGTTTATTTCTAAGGGCCCCTGTCTGTTTGCGGGCAAATTTACGCCGCCTATTATTTTAAATGGATATTTCTTGTTTACCATTAGTGGGAAATTTCCATAACAAGAGAGAGAGAGGGAGAGGGGGAGAGAGACACACACAGACAAACATACAGACAGACATACAGACAGACAGACAGACAGGCAGACAGACGAACAGACAAGCACATACATAGACGAACAGACAGACAAACAGACAGACGAACAGACAAACACACACAGACAGACGAAGAAACAAGCACACACAGACAGAGAGAAAGATACTAGTATACAGAGACAGACGTTGAAAGAGAGATAGACAGAGAGAGATCGATAGACGGAGAGAGAGAGAGAGAGAAAGAGAGAGACGGAGACAGAGTAAGTACATGTATTATCCGAATTTCCCCCATCTATATAAGATTCTTGACTCTTTCAGTGATCAACATGAATTGAATATTGTCAAATAGATGTGAAAATATTGCTTTCTTCAGGCCGTTTTTGTCGGAACATCTGTCATAGAAGCAGACAGTGTAGATCCAAGATCAGACTGCACGTTTTATGCAGTCTGATCTGAATATACTCTATCTGCATAAGCAGTTAACACTCGGTTCAGCCCCACGAGGTTTTACATCTCACGCACTTTGCCCTCGGGCTGCTAAGCACGACTCCTTTACTTTTTGCAGACAGTGTAGATCAAGATCTGACTGCACAGAACGTGCAGTCTGATCATGGACCTACACTATCCGATACGGAGACATTTTTCCTCTTAAAGAATAGTTTTGAAATAGCAACAACTATGTTGTTACTGTCGCCTAGAAACGTTCATTTAACTTACTAGGAACGTTAAAGGTGGTCCTTCAGATTTTGGGACGAAAATTTTACAAAAATACAAAAAAATCATCCTTATACTCCCAAAGACTTTTAACTTTCATTCATAAAACCCCAGTAGTCGAAAACCATCCGACAACAAGAGAAATTAGAAATTTACTACGGCCCAGGTCAACAACGATTGGAAAAACATTCTATTTTTACATGAGCAACACCCTCATTTACATACAGGAAATACACAGACAAAGCTTTAAACATAGCGCCTGAAGAAGATATTATAGAAAATAATTACATGTTTGTTATGTTACGGAATTTAAGCGTCATTAGTCACGTGCCAGTCACTTGACATTCCCACGATGCTTTTTTGATTTCTGGCGCGAAATCTAAAAATACCTTAAGAGGCTACGTAGCCTTTTAAGGGAACACCATCAAATTTTTTTTTTTTTTTGTAATTTTATGATTCGTAACTATTGATGGTTTGTATTGATTTTTTTTTTTTCATATAAATTTCAGTGATATATATATATTTTCTTTAATTTGGTGAGATGTGAAAAATCTAAATACCCACCTTTAAGGGTATGCATATTTCATATACTCGCCAGACCAGTTAACCCTTAAATTTTTACCACACAATCACGACTTTTAACACCCCTCTATAAGAATCCTTATGAAAACATTGTTTGAAAAGGAGAAAATGCTGGTAACCAGCAAATTCTCCTTTTCCCACAATGTTTTCTTCCCTATCCAAAACAAAAATCATTATTTCAGTTACATTTAATTTGTCATCTGCAAATCCTTTCAATTTGGACCAGTCTAATTTTTTGTCGTTTGGTACAGAGTTAAGCTCCAAAGCGTGACTAACTGACCTTTTTCGGACAGTGTAGATCAAGATCAGACTGCACAGAACGTGCAGTCTGATCTTGAATCTACACTGTCCGATAAGGAGATATTATTCCAGAAAGCCCAATTTTGAAATAGCAGTATTTGGGATTTTACTTTCGAGATGAAATTTTCATTTTAGCTATTCAGCGGGATACAGGTTAATAATTATACCTACCTGCACTCTGACGTCGATTTATACTTTGATAACACCTGGATAACATCTTATCCTGAATATTCTATGGAACCAACTTTTCCCCCCCACCTCCCTCCCCCCCCCACGACCAATCTCTTAACTCTTTACCACACGGCAAACTTTTAGAATTGTCCAAATTCAAAATGAACGTGACTCAAAAATTGAAACTTGATTTTAGAAGAGTAGAAAACAGTGTGGGAAAAGGAGAAAATGCTGGTTACCAGCATTTTCTGCTTTTCCCATAATTTTTTAAGAAGGCTTTTTCCTCTGGGTCGTAAAACCAGGGATTGTTTGGTAAAGGGTTAACGTTTAACCTTTGCTGAGCTATGTAGCTCAGTCGGTAGCGTAGAGTACTCGAGAACAGAGGATCGCTGGTTATCTTCCTCTGACGGAAGCAAGATTGTACAGATTACGAAGCATAGAAAATGTATTTCATGTTGTGGAGGCCTTCAAAGTCAATCCTGCTGTTTTTTTTTTTGCTATTAAGGTAGTGGACCTGTGATAGAAAACAGCTATTTCCACTGTGATATTATTCTACAAAATTTGCTATGATTAAATATGAGTATTATTGTACTACTTTCACCGAGCCACTGTTTCCTTTTTGTCCTTCTTAGAATTATCATTTATAAATCTAAAACCACGATATTCTCATTACCTCCCTTTTCTGGAAACTAACAAAAATATCAACAAATAATTTCAAGATAGACATCAAAGGAATTTCTGGTAGTTTAAAATGTGCAAAAGTATTATATCTGTGTAAATCCGTATTTATCAACTATCAAGAAATTTTATGCCATGCTGCACTAGAAGAGTCTACTGCCTTAAATTAGGATAAATCCCTTATGTTTTTCTTTCCTTACATCATATCTGTTGGTAATTTATCTCTTTACACAGCTGAGCCACTCTGCACACTTTCAATTTTTTTTGTTTTTTTTTTCCTCTCTCTCTAGCTGTCAGAATGTATCTTTAACAAAATTAACAAAATTACATCGAAATATATAGACTTGTAGAAATTCAAAGCATTGGCAATTGACACTCCAAATGCGACTCAGATGATAAAACGTGTCTTTAATAAGCTAGAAAACATCGTAGGAAAAGGAGAAAATGCTGTTTACCAGCATTTTCTCCTTTTCCCACGATGTTTTCAAATGGCTTTACTTCCTCAGTGGTCGTTTAATATCGGGATCGTGTGGCACAGGGTAAATATTGAGATAAAAGGAAAAGTAAAGATCGTTTGATCCGCTGTTTGTTTAGGTTTGCCTGCATGATTCCTGATCGTTATGTCAGGCCGTACAATTTCTGCCAATAATGCTGACTTTCCCTGTAATACCATAGAGGTCACGAGTTTGAACTGTTGCCAAATTTCTTCCAGGTGTTAATTGACAGGCATTTTGGAGTAACGGTAAAGAATCGTCGATATTAATGTGGTGTCCGCGGTTGTGAGGCAAAGCGTCGGCCTCGTAACCATTAGATCCCGAGTTCGATAACCATAACATAACATAATATCTCTTTATTACACCCAAGTATTATACAATACAACATGGGGAAATAATACAAATAAGATTGTGAAATAAAAACTAATGGTGTTCCGGGGAAAAAAGGAGGAGTCAAATATAGGGAGTACGATAAAGAAAAAGAAAGGTAAAGATTTGTTTTCAAAGCGCACATTAAAAAAAAAAAAAAAGGTCTGTCGGAGCATAGCATTGTGGGGGATAGAGAGAAAGTGGCAATAATGGACGTACTGTACTATAGATGGGGGGAGAGGAAATAAGTAAGCAAGCTGGGACCGCAAAATTACAAAAAAGTAGGAATTAAAGATATACATACATATTACAGTCAAAGAAAGGTGGATAGAACATTAGGATATAGGAAGGCCAAAAGGGTGATAAAAAGAGAAAGAAAGAAAATGACAGCAATAGGAATATTACAGACACAATTAGTGCGTACGTAGGGTTTACAGCAAAACAGAAGAATAATGGGGGGGTGGAATCAGAGAGAATAAGTAGAGATAGTAGCATATGTACATGTAGATACATTTTGCAACAATTTTATGCAGGAAAAAAAAATAAGGTAAATGTTGGGGAGATCTGGAGCTGTTGTCAACTTTGGGACTGATCATTGGTCCAAACATTCAGAGCGAGTACTGGTGTAGTTTCGAGGAAGCAGAATCGAGAGAGATTAGTATAAGATGCAAGAACACGTTTCTCAGTCGATGTAAAATAGATAGGTTTAAACTGAACGAAACTAAAGTTGTCAAGACTCAAACATACTATATTAGGAATTGAATTTAGGTTTATACATTACCGTTTGCGAACCGGACCTTTTTTTGAATCGGCGTAGCTGAATTTGTTGGCTTTAGACCTACTACCTTTGTATTGATGTATTCGATTGAAAAAGTAGAAATTTGCGATTGGTCAAAAAAATGTAGACATGTTTATTCTGGGGATTCCTAGGGGCCTATTTGCAGGCAGATTTACGCTGTCCTTCTTTCTTTAGAGATGTTTCTTGTTCAGTGTTTAGCGCATTTGTACAGTAAATCCTCTTACAGTGATCGAATTAATCGTCACAGCTCGGCCGATTCGGTAACTACATCTAGCCTCGCCAGTATCAACGTGGTTTCCATTTTGAAATACTGTCAGTCACATGATCTTAAACATGGCGACCTCCATTAAAATCGATTAGCAAGGACAACAATAACCGCTACCAATCCGTTGCTCAAAACTACCGACGAAATCGCTAAACCATATCAAAAGGCAAATTCTTAAATTGTTTGTAGATGGAATTCATAAAATAATATATTTCGATAGAAAATTGATTGTGACAGCGGTTCTTCTTTTTGTAATTGAAGTCTTACAATTCTAAGACCGGCAAAGCGGCGTATTTCCGGCGAATACATGTACCGCGTAGGTACATATCATTCATCGTAACACAGCCGAAGGATTTAAAAGGATAGAAAACACCGTGGAAAAAAGAAGAAAATGCTGGTTACCAGCATTTTCTACTTTTCCCACTATGTTTCCAAAAAGCCTTTCACAGGGTTGCGGAAATTCGGAATTGTTTGATTAGAAGTTAAAAACCGAACACAACGAAAATAAATCCCCCCAAAAGATCTCTAGGGTGACCGGCAAAGGTCAGTAGGTGCAAAAGTATGTATTGAATTATAGAAATTATCCATCCGATCCGAACGAAGAAAATAATTAGCTCTTATGATTGATATTAATATTTTTTTTATGTACCAGGCCTATATCCGTTACCTCACTGTGTAAATGTTTTCAAAATTTTAGGACCCTAAAGAAGATATATCGAAATATTGTATAGTGTTAATGTCGTTTTCAACATTACGTCAGTTATATCTAGACGGCCAGTGCACCTATCCATGATTTCCTGGGTCCAAATTCACCAATCATTCTTAGTTTCATTCTTTATCTTATTCCAGATTTAGAAAATAACATAATTTCGAATGGCTAAACCATTTGGTTTAGCCAATCAAAAATAGTGTTACTTTCAAATTCAGAGAAAAATCTTTTGAATAAGACTAAGAATGTCCTCAAGAATGGGTGGTGAAAAACGGACCGAATAGTTTCTGTTGCCAGTACTTTGAACCATATTTTATCCAAGCCACTGGCTGCTTTCCCACATAACCATCGTTGAAACAATTATCATCGTTGAGAAGGGAATGAATCCTGTCGCAATGACTATCATCAATCCTCGTAAAGAAACTGGTCGGGCTGGAGATTTGAACAACCGTCACCCTGTTTTTAAGTCCTGTACGATGCCGACTGCGCAACCGGGCTTCTGTGAAAAGACTCTCAGACCCACCGTCTAAGTCACTGCAACATAGAGGCTGCTCGGTGTTTAAAAAAAAAATGGGGATTTGCAAACACATTCGGAAAAGGAGAATGTATTTGCAACCTTCTATTTTGTTTTTGAAGAAAGTTGTAGTTCACACGAGTAAAGGAATTCAAGGAATAAACGACTCCTTAACCAGTTAAATAAATCAAATGAAACCTTTAAACCAATAGTGAAACCCCAAATTTTTATTATTTCAAAGGTGTTTTTGGAAAAAAAGATATAAAGATGTCTCTTTAACGGACAGTGTAGCTCCAAGATCAGACTGCACCTTTTGTGCAGTCTGATCTTGATCTACACTGTCCGCTAAAGGTCTTTGAGTCCCGCTTAGCAGCCTTGGGGTAACTGATTGAAAGGTGTTTATCTTAAACCTACGAGAACACACAATCCAATGTCTTAACGTTTCCACGGGGGAGCCACTTCAACACATGGTGGCGAAAAAAGAAATTGATTTGAATAAGAATTTTTCCTCATGTCCCACAACGTTCTCTACCCTATTGGAGAATTTCTGCACGTTCATTTTAAATTCTTAATGAATTTGTTGTCGGTAGATAATTAAAAATTTGGAATAGTCTATAATTTGTCTTTTGGAAAAGGAGTAAATCATCATTCATGTTTGATACATGGATTTATAAATTATCATTTCTTTTTCTGTATGTTTTGATAAAAGCTAAAACAAGAAATATCTTAACAAAGAAAAAAAGAGATAGACGGCGTACACGTGATTGCAAATAGGCCGGAAGGTTCCTTAGAATAACATGTCCACATATCTGACCAACTGCAAATTTCTGTTAACATTCTGAACAGTTATTCTGAAGATTGTTTTTGTTTTCATTTGAAAGTAAGACAACTTCTGATTGGCTAAACCAACATGGTTTAGCCAATCAGAAGTTGTATTACTTTCTAAATTCAGAATAAGACTAAGAATTTTCTTAATAATGTTTGGCGAATATGCACACAGGAGAATTCTTCGGGAAAATACCAGCGAAGGCGTCTTCGCTCACTGATGTTTCTTTACACACGGAATTCCTTTCCTAAGTTTTTTGCACAAATACCTGGCAACTATTATATTAATAGAGAAATAAACAATTTAGAGGCAGGCTTGTTGAGTGCTGTTTTTATAGCTGGGATACACACCATACAAGGTTAGCAAATTATGTAAGTGTAAGCAACATAGCAGTCTGTTTGCAGACTGATCTAAGTGTTGTTGTGAAAAAAAAAATAGGCTGGATCAAAATAATGCACGACCGACTGACTGAGTGATTGTTCGGCTGATTTCCATAGTTAGTGGCTGACTGTCTTTCTTCCTTACTAGTTGGGTTCCTGACTGACTGTCCCGCTGAGTGTCTGTTTAATAAACTGACTGTCTTACTGATTGTCTGTCTAACTGACTGAATGCGTGATTGAGTGACTGTCCCGCTAACTTTCTATCTAATTGACTGACTGCGTGATTGACTGACTGTCCCTCTAACTGTCTGTCTAATTGACTGACTGCGTGATTGACTGATTGTCCCGCTGTGTATCTAATTGACAGACTGTATAATTGTCTCACTGTCCATGGTGACCATCTGTCTTATTGATTGACTGCGTGATTGACTGACTGTCCTGCTGATTGTCTGTCTAAGTGACTAACTGTGTAATTGACTGACTGCCCGTGCTGACCGTCTGTCTAATTGCCTGCGTAATTTACTGACTGTCCGCGCTGACTGTCTGTCTAATTGACTGACTGCGTGATTGACTGACTGCCCGGCTGACTGTCTAATTGACTGACTGTCCGGCTGACCGTCTGTCTATTTTACTGACTGTGTGATTGACTGACTGTCCGGTTGACCATCTGTCTAATTGACTAAGGGCGTGATTGACTGTCTGTCTAATTGGCTGGATGGCTGACTGTCTCACTAATTGACTGACTGTCCGGCTAACTGAGTGAATGGCCTAATGAATAGAAGGTGAATTTTATAAGTCTACAATATAGTTCACTAGAACTAACCATATGTACTGCTTTTAAGAGGGTTCATCATTGATACAGTGAGCCGATATGCTTTATTTTTGTCTGATGCCCATTTTTGTAGTTGATACAGAATCTAATGTTTTGAAGGTGGAAGACAATCAGCTTCATAAACAAAGATATAAATCCGAGAGAGAGAGAGAGAGAAATGTGAAGAATATCAATATATCAAAAACAGGTGACAAAAGTTTGCTCTATAACAACTCATAGGAATTAAAAGAACCCAGGTTCCACAAACCCAACTACCCAAAAATGACTTTTATCTTCCACCTGGACTATGGTCTGTGTAAAGGGGGTTTGATGTATAGATCTTCAAAAAGAAACGACCCATGTCAGCCTACGCAGTCTGTGCGGGCTGGACTGTATCGAAATCTTTTGCTATATAGGTAAATATCCGAAGACTATTCTAACTCATAATTTAGTCGATTATCAGACAAAATCTATTTTATGAATACATAATTATGTTATAGCTTGCTTGGTATGATCCGTGACGGGATTGCATTAAACCCTTTTTAACCCTTTACCAGACCACAAAATTTTATCCTTGTCCAAATTGAAAGCATTTGCAGACGACAATTTCAGTGTGGCTCAAATGGTGTAATTTTTCTTTGATAGAGTAGAAAACATTGTAGGAAAGGGAGAAAATGCTGGTTACCAGCATTTTCTCCTTTTCCCACAATGTTTTCTAAAAGGCTTCTTTCTCAGGGTTGTCAAAAGTAGGGATTGTGTGGTAATGGGTTAACCAGAGCATGTCTCATTTTCATTTTACCAATACATCTCTAATTGTCTCCCCCTCTAGCTCCCGAGTTCATACAGCGCCTCCCAGCGGAAGAAACAGTCGAAGAAGGAAGCTCCGTGACTTTCTCGTGCAAACTTGTAGGCTTACCCAAACCTACGGTGACGTGGTTCAAAGATGATGATATCATTGGACCTGACGCACGCGCAAAGACAGAATGTGACAACACAGGATTTCATTCATTAAAAATTGGGGAAGTTTCACGCTGTGATGTAGGAACATACAAGGTCAAAGCCTCTAATTCGGAAGGTTCGTCCGCAAATAGCCTGTATTTATCCGTAAAAGGTATTTTTAGATCTTTATCTAGATACTTGACGTCACTTTTTGAGTGACGTGTGCTGACGGCAAGTGGTCACGTGTGCAGTTATTGTCGCTTTGGTAAAAATAGCTTTTCTTTTACACAATAATGCTTGTAGAAAATGCTTTCGTAGACACGTAGATCTATATAGAATAGATTTTTGTCTTGCTTTATTTTTGCGTATGAATATAAATGTGCGTGTGGATCTGGTAGATCTATTTTGTGTTGCCTGTTTTCATGTTTAGTGACGTAACCTGGAATGGAGCTTAAAGATGAATCCTTCCACTAAGGCTGTTGACTGAGCTTTCTTATATATTCGGCTAGATCTATTTCGGTCGTCTTTATGTTCTCGAAATGACATAGATCTTTTGGCAAAAATTGGTTATGAAGTCAGAGTTTCATGGCTTCTGGCGAACAACAGACCTGTAGATTCTGTCTTGGATTATGTTTTGACATGGACTTGTAGAGATAACATTGAAATTGCAATTGTTGGCGTTTTTTCTGTATTAACCCTTTATCAGACAAAAAATGTAAACTCTTTCTTATTGAAAGCACTTGCAGATAACAAACTAAACATGGCTCCAGAGGTCGGAATTCTTTTTATAAAAACAGAAAACATCAAAGGAAAAGGTTCCCCGCTATGCTTTTTGAAATCGTGATTTCGTAAAGATCATTAAATTCGCCACTGTTTGGTAAAAGATTGACTGAGAAAAGGAAACACAAATAAACACATAAATAGTTGGGAAATACTATCGACAGGGTTATAAAATACCATGAAAATCGGCTTTGACCCACTGACAGAGATAAATAATGTTACATGGCATCGTTATTCATCGTTGGCAAATCCAGTTTAACCAGCCAAAATCAGCCTAAATCCTTAGACCGGCACGTCCCCAAATATGAAATTCTCATTCAGTAAAATAGTAACAGAAATGGCATATTCTGAACTGTTTCAGTGATGAGAATTTTACAGGTAATCGAACAAAGTAGACCTAAGATCAGACTGCACGTTCTGTGCAGTCTTATCTTGGATCTACACTGTCTGCGAAGAAAACTGAATTTTTCTTGTCGACCTCGGTCTCAAGCTTTCTCACAAAGATATCAGGGCAGACTGAACTTTCTTACACGAAACATCAATAATCCTTCTATACTCATGGGACCACGGAATCCGCGTGTTAAACTACCGTTTCTGGTATTCGAGTAAGGTCTCAGTGTACAGTAAATACCACAGTTCCTCTGTTGTCGACAAACAACTACGACACCGACTTGAAAATTTCCTTCAAACACCAACCTGAAAACAAAGAGACCTGTTCTTAGTCTAAATGCAATGTACAACTGCTAATTAATCACAACAAATCATATGAATACTGTAAGAAAAGCACAAAACCTATCACTCATAGCTATTTGGCACGTTTGCGGAAACTGCTCGAAATCGAGCGATTTTACGATAAACTCAAAGTGCAGCAGACAGCAGATTTGCATTGATGGCCTCTAACTGGCATGCTTTCTGTACAGTAAAATCAATTCAAAGTCTGTGGACATGCCAAAAAATACCATGATTCCAGCTACTTTTTCCACAATTTTATGGCGTATTCCTACCTTTCAAAATAAGCACGCAAAAACAGAAAAAGTCCGCAAACCTACCACTTTGGATTCCTAGAGGCACAGGTTACCGGTAAACTGTGGAAGAGTCATGAGCTTTTAGTTCCGAATTTGCAAATGGGCTTTATTTCAGATTTTGAACCCATTCAAGGCACCAGTATCAATCCTTACCTTCAAATCTGCGGTCAAATCTTGCCTTTTCCTGATATTTATAAATTTGACCATGGCCACTTCGAATATTCCACGCCTTACTGTACACTGATACCTTAAGGAGTGAAAAAGTTTTGTGCTTACCTTAGTTTACTCTAGATTTAAACACTTTAGGCTAATTCTGAATGATTTAGACCACTTAAATCACAGCTGGATGCTATAAAGCATGTAAATAATTGAAATTAACCCTTGCACCAAACAGCACATTTCACCCCATTTTAGAGTGCAGAATTTACTCACAGTCAGTTGATTTCAAAAACTCCTTCTTCCCTTGAAGCTTCTTTCTCATACTTTTACACCCACTGATCAATCTTGGTTTACATTCTAGTGTATTAAATGATACCTTCTGCATGATCCTTTCATCTCTAAGTGCAAATTTAACTTGCAGAAAACAGTTTTTCGGCCCGTACCATGCCAATTTATCTGTGAATTTTGACAAACTTGCTTCCTTTTTCCTTACCTAAGAACTGCTACTGCAATATTACATCACTCACAGCTTGGAGAACATTAGATAATCAAATGCAAATTCAAATAAGCCCTTATTTAAATAATATTGTGACAAAATACCCAATGCAGGAGTGTATTTACAGTCCAGGGGAGGTAATTCAAATTTTCCAACTTGAGTTCTCTATCTCAACTGATTTTCAAAACCCAAGTCCAAGCATCTCTGAGGCAAGCACTTGCACTGTAAAGATGAAACCTGATATTGCAGCTGATAAACCAACATATTTAATTGTCTTAATGGTCATTTTATCTACAAACCTGTCCGAAAAACAAAGAAATCTGACCAACATCTCACTTTCTATGTGGACTTAGTCTTGCACAGAACAGTTTTCTAAAGAAAATCAGTGGTTTTTGGAATTTACAATGTCTTTCCAACCTTATAGAACACGGAGAAGCTGTAACAATTCATACAAAAAGAGGGCTACCCAGTTTAAGAAGGGTTCGCGCCAAGTCATGGATAATGTCGTGGAAAATGAAATTGAACCTGAGCCCATGCCTTCAACCTCGGGATGTCATGCACCAAAAAGATGTCGCCTTACAAGCCAAGAGGCAGTCGATTTGGCAAAAATTTCAACTTCTCCTGACCTTCCCTATATTCTTCGACCGAAACATGTCACAGATGAATGCCCGGGCATAGAAAATACAAAAATGGAGGAAAATGTTATCGTCAATATGAGAAACGTAGCTGAGCTGATAAACCAAGTACATGGATTTACGTGCAAAAAATCAAGAGTCACTGTCGATCTTGTTAACCGAACTGGCCTATGTGTATCATTTGCAATGAAGTGTAGTTCATGTGGATTTAGACTTGAGCCTTTCCGAATGTCAGACACAGTGAAGAAAACTAAAGGCCCACCGGCCGGTGCACTGAATGAAATGGTTGTATTACCCGCAATCAAAACAAAAGTTGGCCTAGCTGATATTACTACAGTCTTAGCCTGTTTAAACATCAAAGCTCCAAGCAAAAAAGCAATGCAGCTGAAATTCAATGCTATGTGCGACAAAATGACAGCACTCAATGAGAGGCAAATGGGACTAAACCAAGAGTACCTACAACGTGTAACCTCATTAGTTCCGACACATGCGGGAATTGATGTTCAGTACGACGCTTCATATTCAAGTCGACCGCAAGGCGGCTGTGAAAAGGCAGAACAGAGCTTTGCCCCTCTGATTGAACATTCAACAACCAGGAAGCTTCCAATTGCAGTCGGGGTGGCCAACAAACACTGCAGATTAAAGGCCTGTGACCATAACAATGCAAAATGCAAGAAGAACTACAGTTCAGTTGATACTATAGCCTCCAGTGAGCGCTCACTTTTATTCGACACGCTTAACGATGTTCGAAAGAGGGGTCACATTACACTTCGCTCGGTAACGACTGATGCCAGCCAACAACTCAGCAGAGCCCTAAAGGATTTCAAAGCCAACACCAATTCAAACATATCGCATCAAGTTTGTTTCATACATAGAGGCCGAACACTTCAAAAACACATTCGAGCGATGAAGTTAACCAGCATACCTACATGTTACGACAAACGAATGTATCAACAAAAATTGGCCAGTTGTATAAGGATTAGAATTAGAATGGAGCTTAAAAAGGCAAGAGCAGTTACAAAAAGTGACGACTCTTTCGTTCTTGCTGGCTCGAGAGCTACAGGTGTCGTAATGAAATGTCTTTCTGGTCAACACCAGCTTTGCCGAGAATTTTCCTACGTATGCAGGAGCCACCTAGCTTCTTACACAACAAGTCACTTACCATTTGGGGTACATTTACAGCTCAGCCAAAGAGAATTGTGCTTAATTCAGAAAGAAATTAACGAAGTATTTAATGAAGATAGCCTAAAAAGCATGAGCAGATTATTTACCACCAATTACTGTGAAAGCTTGCATTCTGCAGTGTTTACACTGGCTCCAAAATCGGTTTGTTACACACGCAACTTTGCAGCCATGTGCCATTCCGCCACACATTCTCGCTCTGTAGGACCAAGCCGATCAATGATAAGTATTGCACAAGAAGCCGGCTTAAAGGTTTACAAGCAATCTAGATTCTATAAGCAGCTGAAACTAGCAGACCGACAAAGGCAATATCACTCTAGAAGACAGGCTTCTACAGAATTTAAGCAGCAAAGATACTATCTGCGAAAAAGAAAATCACACAGTTTCTTCTTCAACAGTGACTCCCTGTATAGTATGGAAAATGTCGCCTCTCGGTCTGCTATTGATCATAGCTATGGCCTATCCTCATGAACAAAAGTAACAAGAACAGAATATGAACAAACTCTTCAAACAACAAAACCGAGTAACCACAGAAAATGTATGCAACAGAACGTTTTTCCCCTTTTCCGAAAATAAACGATTCTTACCGCATCTGGGAAGAGACATCGCTTCATTGCCCGATGACCAGTGCATTCTCCATTTTGTCTACAAACTTTCCTCGCATTGTTAACTGATGCAGGTTCATACGACAAGTGGTCTATATTTACACAAAGCTTATTGTGACAGACATGAGAAACATGCATGGAGCTGCATAACTGTACTGGACTATTCTCCAGAAAGAACATTAGTCGGTGAACCAGCAGTTTCAACCGTTTGCCATTCACAGTAACCCTATATATACCATAACCATATACATCAGTTGGACCGGTCCAAACGACACACTCACCGCCAGCAGCTACGAATTTGCTGACTAGAGCAAGACGTATCGTATCAGCATGTTCATGATCCAAAGCAGTTCCGAAGAATGCACGGGCCATATTTGGGTATGTTGAATTTATTTCTGTAATATCAGGAAAAGCGAATTTGTTGATAGGCAACCCATATTTATCGGTTGCTAGCCATAAAAATACTTGAAACTGTCTATAGAGGACGAAACTTGGTAAAATTTTGATTAACGGACTTTTCCAGAAAAAAACGATTTTGGAAGCTTATTCCTACATATTGGATTACCTCCCCTGTTCAGAGTCCTTCTATTGATATATCATAAGCTTCAGAGCATTGCAAAGGGCATTTTATGTTTGGAAACTGGTCGAATATCTGACCGAAATACATTTCAGCCTGATTTTCAACGAAAAAAAAATTGTCATCTTACCTCTTAAGGTCTCAGTGTACAGTAAATACCACAGTTCCTCTGTTGTCGACAAACAACTACGACACCGACTTGAAAATTTCCTTCAAACACCAACCTGAAAACAAAGAGACCTGTTCTTAGTCTAAATGCAATGTACAACTGCTAATTAATCACAACAAATCATATGAATACTGTAAGAAAAGCACAAAACCTATCACTCATAGCTATTTGGCACGTTTGCGGAAACTGCTCGAAATCGAGCGATTTTACGATAAACTCAAAGTGCAGCAGACAGCAGATTTGCATTGATGGCCTCTAACTGGCATGCTTTCTGTACAGTAAAATCAATTCAAAGTCTGTGGACATGCCAAAAAATACCATGATTCCAGCTACTTTTTCCACAATTTTATGGCGTATTCCTACCTTTCAAAATAAGCACGCAAAAACAGAAAAAGTCCGCAAACCTACCACTTTGGATTCCTAGAGGCACAGGTTACCGGTAAACTGTGGAAGAGTCATGAGCTTTTAGTTCCGAATTTGCAAATGGGCTTTATTTCAGATTTTGAACCCATTCAGGGCACCAGTATCAATCCTTACCTTCAAATCTGCGGTCAAATCTTGCCTTTTCCTGATATTTATAAATTTGACCATGGCCACTTCGAATATTCCACGCCTTACTGTACACTGATACCTTAAGGAGTGAAAAAGTTTTGTGCTTACCTTAGTTTACTCTAGATTTAAACACTTTAGGCTAATTCTGAATGATTTAGACCACTTAAATCACAGCTGGATGCTATAAAGCATGTAAATAATTGAAATTAACCCTTGCACCAAACAGCACATTTCACCCCATTTTAGAGTGCAGAATTTACTCACAGTCAGTTGATTTCAAAAACTCCTTCTTCCCTTGAAGCTTCTTTCTCATACTTTTACACCCACTGATCAATCTTGGTTTACATTCTAGTGTATTAAATGATACCTTCTGCATGATCCTTTCATCTCTAAGTGCAAATTTAACTTGCAGAAAACAGTTTTTCGGCCCGTACCATGCCAATTTATCTGTGAATTTTGACAAACTTGCTTCCTTTTTCCTTACCTAAGAACTGCTACTGCAATATTACATCACTCACAGCTTGGAGAACATTAGATAATCAAATGCAAATTCAAATAAGCCCTTATTTAAATAATATTGTGACAAAATACCCAATGCAGGAGTGTATTTACAGTCCAGGGGAGGTAATTCAAATTTTCCAACTTGAGTTCTCTATCTCAACTGATTTTCAAAACCCAAGTCCAAGCATCTCTGAGGCAAGCACTTGCACTGTAAAGATGAAACCTGATATTGCAGCTGATAAACCAACATATTTAATTGTCTTAATGGTCATTTTATCTACAAACCTGTCCGAAAAACAAAGAAATCTGACCAACATCTCACTTTCTATGTGGACTTAGTCTTGCACAGAACAGTTTTCTAAAGAAAATCAGTGGTTTTTGGAATTTACAATGTCTTTCCAACCTTATAGAACACGGAGAAGCTGTAACAATTCATACAAAAAGAGGGCTACCCAGTTTAAGAAGGGTTCGCGCCAAGTCATGGATAATGTCGTGGAAAATGAAATTGAACCTGAGCCCATGCCTTCAACCTCGGGATGTCATGCACCAAAAAGATGTCGCCTTACAAGCCAAGAGGCAGTCGATTTGGCAAAAATTTCAACTTCTCCTGACCTTCCCTATATTCTTCGACCGAAACATGTCACAGATGAATGCCCGGGCATAGAAAATACAAAAATGGAGGAAAATGTTATCGTCAATATGAGAAACGTAGCTGAGCTGATAAACCAAGTACATGGATTTACGTGCAAAAAATCAAGAGTCACTGTCGATCTTGTTAACCGAACTGGCCTATGTGTATCATTTGCAATGAAGTGTAGTTCATGTGGATTTAGACTTGAGCCTTTCCGAATGTCAGACACAGTGAAGAAAACTAAAGGCCCACCGGCCGGTGCACTGAATGAAATGGTTGTATTACCCGCAATCAAAACAAAAGTTGGCCTAGCTGATATTACTACAGTCTTAGCCTGTTTAAACATCAAAGCTCCAAGCAAAAAAGCAATGCAGCTGAAATTCAATGCTATGTGCGACAAAATGACAGCACTCAATGAGAGGCAAATGGGACTAAACCAAGAGTACCTACAACGTGTAACCTCATTAGTTCCGACACATGCGGGAATTGATGTTCAGTACGACGCTTCATATTCAAGTCGACCGCAAGGCGGCTGTGAAAAGGCAGAACAGAGCTTTGCCCCTCTGATTGAACATTCAACAACCAGGAAGCTTCCAATTGCAGTCGGGGTGGCCAACAAACACTGCAGATTAAAGGCCTGTGACCATAACAATGCAAAATGCAAGAAGAACTACAGTTCAGTTGATACTATAGCCTCCAGTGAGCGCTCACTTTTATTCGACACGCTTAACGATGTTCGAAAGAGGGGTCACATTACACTTCGCTCGGTAACGACTGATGCCAGCCAACAACTCAGCAGAGCCCTAAAGGATTTCAAAGCCAACACCAATTCAAACATATCGCATCAAGTTTGTTTCATACATAGAGGCCGAACACTTCAAAAACACATTCGAGCGATGAAGTTAACCAGCATACCTACATGTTACGACAAACGAATGTATCAACAAAAATTGGCCAGTTGTATAAGGATTAGAATTAGAATGGAGCTTAAAAAGGCAAGAGCAGTTACAAAAAGTGACGACTCTTTCGTTCTTGCTGGCTCGAGAGCTACAGGTGTCGTAATGAAATGTCTTTCTGGTCAACACCAGCTTTGCCGAGAATTTTCCTACGTATGCAGGAGCCACCTAGCTTCTTACACAACAAGTCACTTACCATTTGGGGTACATTTACAGCTCAGCCAAAGAGAATTGTGCTTAATTCAGAAAGAAATTAACGAAGTATTTAATGAAGATAGCCTAAAAAGCATGAGCAGATTATTTACCACCAATTACTGTGAAAGCTTGCATTCTGCAGTGTTTACACTGGCTCCAAAATCGGTTTGTTACACACGCAACTTTGCAGCCATGTGCCATTCCGCCACACATTCTCGCTCTGTAGGACCAAGCCGATCAATGATAAGTATTGCACAAGAAGCCGGCTTAAAGGTTTACAAGCAATCTAGATTCTATAAGCAGCTGAAACTAGCAGACCGACAAAGGCAATATCACTCTAGAAGACAGGCTTCTACAGAATTTAAGCAGCAAAGATACTATCTGCGAAAAAGAAAATCACACAGTTTCTTCTTCAACAGTGACTCCCTGTATAGTATGGAAAATGTCGCCTCTCGGTCTGCTATTGATCATAGCTATGGCCTATCCTCATGAACAAAAGTAACAAGAACAGAATATGAACAAACTCTTCAAACAACAAAACCGAGTAACCACAGAAAATGTATGCAACAGAACGTTTTTCCCCTTTTCCGAAAATAAACGATTCTTACCGCATCTGGGAAGAGACATCGCTTCATTGCCCGATGACCAGTGCATTCTCCATTTTGTCTACAAACTTTCCTCGCATTGTTAACTGATGCAGGTTCATACGACAAGTGGTCTATATTTACACAAAGCTTATTGTGACAGACATGAGAAACATGCATGGAGCTGCATAACTGTACTGGACTATTCTCCAGAAAGAACATTAGTCGGTGAACCAGCAGTTTCAACCGTTTGCCATTCACAGTAACCCTATATATACCATAACCATATACATCAGTTGGACCGGTCCAAACGACACACTCACCGCCAGCAGCTACGAATTTGCTGACTAGAGCAAGACGTATCGTATCAGCATGTTCATGATCCAAAGCAGTTCCGAAGAATGCACGGGCCATATTTGGGTATGTTGAATTTATTTCTGTAATATCAGGAAAAGCGAATTTGTTGATAGGCAACCCATATTTATCGGTTGCTAGCCATAAAAATACTTGAAACTGTCTATAGAGGACGAAACTTGGTAAAATTTTGATTAACGGACTTTTCCAGAAAAAAACGATTTTGGAAGCTTATTCCTACATATTGGATTACCTCCCCTGTTCAGAGTCCTTCTATTGATATATCATAAGCTTCAGAGCATTGCAAAGGGCATTTTATGTTTGGAAACTGGTCGAATATCTGACCGAAATACATTTCAGCCTGATTTTCAACGAAAAAGAAATTGTCATCTTACCTCTTAAGGTCTCAGTGTACAGTAAATACCACAGTTCCTCTGTTGTCGACAAACAACTACGACACCGACTTGAAAATTTCCTTCAAACACCAACCTGAAAACAAAGAGACCTGTTCTTAGTCTAAATGCAATGTACAACTGCTAATTAATCACAACAAATCATATGAATACTGTAAGAAAAGCACAAAACCTATCACTCATAGCTATTTGGCACGTTTGCGGAAACTGCTCGAAATCGAGCGATTTTACGATAAACTCAAAGTGCAGCAGACAGCAGATTTGCATTGATGGCCTCTAACTGGCATGCTTTCTGTACAGTAAAATCAATTCAAAGTCTGTGGACATGCCAAAAAATACCATGATTCCAGCTACTTTTTCCACAATTTTATGGCGTATTCCTACCTTTCAAAATAAGCACGCAAAAACAGAAAAAGTCCGCAAACCTACCACTTTGGATTCCTAGAGGCACAGGTTACCGGTAAACTGTGGAAGAGTCATGAGCTTTTAGTTCCGAATTTGCAAATGGGCTTTATTTCAGATTTTGAACCCATTCAGGGCACCAGTATCAATCCTTACCTTCAAATCTGCGGTCAAATCTTGCCTTTTCCTGATATTTATAAATTTGACCATGGCCACTTCGAATATTCCACGCCTTACTGTACACTGATACCTTAAGGAGTGAAAAAGTTTTGTGCTTACCTTAGTTTACTCTAGATTTAAACACTTTAGGCTAATTCTGAATGATTTAGACCACTTAAATCACAGCTGGATGCTATAAAGCATGTAAATAATTGAAATTAACCCTTGCACCAAACAGCACATTTCACCCCATTTTAGAGTGCAGAATTTACTCACAGTCAGTTGATTTCAAAAACTCCTTCTTCCCTTGAAGCTTCTTTCTCATACTTTTACACCCACTGATCAATCTTGGTTTACATTCTAGTGTATTAAATGATACCTTCTGCATGATCCTTTCATCTCTAAGTGCAAATTTAACTTGCAGAAAACAGTTTTTCGGCCCGTACCATGCCAATTTATCTGTGAATTTTGACAAACTTGCTTCCTTTTTCCTTACCTAAGAACTGCTACTGCAATATTACATCACTCACAGCTTGGAGAACATTAGATAATCAAATGCAAATTCAAATAAGCCCTTATTTAAATAATATTGTGACAAAATACCCAATGCAGGAGTGTATTTACAGTCCAGGGGAGGTAATTCAAATTTTCCAACTTGAGTTCTCTATCTCAACTGATTTTCAAAACCCAAGTCCAAGCATCTCTGAGGCAAGCACTTGCACTGTAAAGATGAAACCTGATATTGCAGCTGATAAACCAACATATTTAATTGTCTTAATGGTCATTTTATCTACAAACCTGTCCGAAAAACAAAGAAATCTGACCAACATCTCACTTTCTATGTGGACTTAGTCTTGCACAGAACAGTTTTCTAAAGAAAATCAGTGGTTTTTGGAATTTACAATGTCTTTCCAACCTTATAGAACACGGAGAAGCTGTAACAATTCATACAAAAAGAGGGCTACCCAGTTGAAGAAGGGTTCGCGCCAAGTCATGGATAATGTCGTGGAAAATGAAATTGAACCTGAGCCCATGCCTTCAACCTCGGGATGTCATGCACCAAAAAGATGTCGCCTTACAAGCCAAGAGGCAGTCGATTTGGCAAAAATTTCAACTTCTCCTGACCTTCCCTATATTCTTCGACCGAAACATGTCACAGATGAATGCCCGGGCATAGAAAATACAAAAATGGAGGAAAATGTTATCGTCAATATGAGAAACGTAGCTGAGCTGATAAACCAAGTACATGGATTTACGTGCAAAAAATCAAGAGTCACTGTCGATCTTGTTAACCGAACTGGCCTATGTGTATCATTTGCAATGAAGTGTAGTTCATGTGGATTTAGACTTGAGCCTTTCCGAATGTCAGACACAGTGAAGAAAACTAAAGGCCCACCGGCCGGTGCACTGAATGAAATGGTTGTATTACCCGCAATCAAAACAAAAGTTGGCCTAGCTGATATTACTACAGTCTTAGCCTGTTTAAACATCAAAGCTCCAAGCAAAAAAGCAATGCAGCTGAAATTCAATGCTATGTGCGACAAAATGACAGCACTCAATGAGAGGCAAATGGGACTAAACCAAGAGTACCTACAACGTGTAACCTCATTAGTTCCGACACATGCGGGAATTGATGTTCAGTACGACGCTTCATATTCAAGTCGACCGCAAGGCGGCTGTGAAAAGGCAGAACAGAGCTTTGCCCCTCTGATTGAACATTCAACAACCAGGAAGCTTCCAATTGCAGTCGGGGTGGCCAACAAACACTGCAGATTAAAGGCCTGTGACCATAACAATGCAAAATGCAAGAAGAACTACAGTTCAGTTGATACTATAGCCTCCAGTGAGCGCTCACTTTTATTCGACACGCTTAACGATGTTCGAAAGAGGGGTCACATTACACTTCGCTCGGTAACGACTGATGCCAGCCAACAACTCAGCAGAGCCCTAAAGGATTTCAAAGCCAACACCAATTCAAACATATCGCATCAAGTTTGTTTCATACATAGAGGCCGAACACTTCAAAAACACATTCGAGCGATGAAGTTAACCAGCATACCTACATGTTACGACAAACGAATGTATCAACAAAAATTGGCCAGTTGTATAAGGATTAGAATTAGAATGGAGCTTAAAAAGGCAAGAGCAGTTACAAAAAGTGACGACTCTTTCGTTCTTGCTGGCTCGAGAGCTACAGGTGTCGTAATGAAATGTCTTTCTGGTCAACACCAGCTTTGCCGAGAATTTTCCTACGTATGCAGGAGCCACCTAGCTTCTTACACAACAAGTCACTTACCATTTGGGGTACATTTACAGCTCAGCCAAAGAGAATTGTGCTTAATTCAGAAAGAAATTAACGAAGTATTTAATGAAGATAGCCTAAAAAGCATGAGCAGATTATTTACCACCAATTACTGTGAAAGCTTGCATTCTGCAGTGTTTACACTGGCTCCAAAATCGGTTTGTTACACACGCAACTTTGCAGCCATGTGCCATTCCGCCACACATTCTCGCTCTGTAGGACCAAGCCGATCAATGATAAGTATTGCACAAGAAGCCGGCTTAAAGGTTTACAAGCAATCTAGATTCTATAAGCAGCTGAAACTAGCAGACCGACAAAGGCAATATCACTCTAGAAGACAGGCTTCTACAGAATTTAAGCAGCAAAGATACTATCTGCGAAAAAGAAAATCACACAGTTTCTTCTTCAACAGTGACTCCCTGTATAGTATGGAAAATGTCGCCTCTCGGTCTGCTATTGATCATAGCTATGGCCTATCCTCATGAACAAAAGTAACAAGAACAGAATATGAACAAACTCTTCAAACAACAAAACCGAGTAACCACAGAAAATGTATGCAACAGAACGTTTTTCCCCTTTTCCGAAAATAAACGATTCTTACCGCATCTGGGAAGAGACATCGCTTCATTGCCCGATGACCAGTGCATTCTCCATTTTGTCTACAAACTTTCCTCGCATTGTTAACTGATGCAGGTTCATACGACAAGTGGTCTATATTTACACAAAGCTTATTGTGACAGACATGAGAAACATGCATGGAGCTGCATAACTGTACTGGACTATTCTCCAGAAAGAACATTAGTCGGTGAACCAGCAGTTTCAACCGTTTGCCATTCACAGTAACCCTATATATACCATAACCATATACATCAGTTGGACCGGTCCAAACGACACACTCACCGCCAGCAGCTACGAATTTGCTGACTAGAGCAAGACGTATCGTATCAGCATGTTCATGATCCAAAGCAGTTCCGAAGAATGCACGGGCCATATTTGGGTATGTTGAATTTATTTCTGTAATATCAGGAAAAGCGAATTTGTTGATAGGCAACCCATATTTATCGGTTGCTAGCCATAAAAATACTTGAAACTGTCTATAGAGGACGAAACTTGGTAAAATTTTGATTAACGGACTTTTCCAGAAAAAAACGATTTTGGAAGCTTATTCCTACATATTGGATTACCTCCCCTGTTCAGAGTCCTTCTATTGATATATCATAAGCTTCAGAGCATTGCAAAGGGCATTTTATGTTTGGAAACTGGTCGAATATCTGACCGAAATACATTTCAGCCTGATTTTCAACGAAAAAAAAATTGTCATCTTACCTCTTAAGGTCTCAGTGTACAGTAAATACCACAGTTCCTCTGTTGTCGACAAACAACTACGACACCGACTTGAAAATTTCCTTCAAACACCAACCTGAAAACAAAGAGACCTGTTCTTAGTCTAAATGCAATGTACAACTGCTAATTAATCACAACAAATCATATGAATACTGTAAGAAAAGCACAAAACCTATCACTCATAGCTATTTGGCACGTTTGCGGAAACTGCTCGAAATCGAGCGATTTTACGATAAACTCAAAGTGCAGCAGACAGCAGATTTGCATTGATGGCCTCTAACTGGCATGCTTTCTGTACAGTAAAATCAATTCAAAGTCTGTGGACATGCCAAAAAATACCATGATTCCAGCTACTTTTTCCACAATTTTATGGCGTATTCCTACCTTTCAAAATAAGCACGCAAAAACAGAAAAAGTCCGCAAACCTACCACTTTGGATTCCTAGAGGCACAGGTTACCGGTAAACTGTGGAAGAGTCATGAGCTTTTAGTTCCGAATTTGCAAATGGGCTTTATTTCAGATTTTGAACCCATTCAGGGCACCAGTATCAATCCTTACCTTCAAATCTGCGGTCAAATCTTGCCTTTTCCTGATATTTATAAATTTGACCATGGCCACTTCGAATATTCCACGCCTTACTGTACACTGATACCTTAAGGAGTGAAAAAGTTTTGTGCTTACCTTAGTTTACTCTAGATTTAAACACTTTAGGCTAATTCTGAATGATTTAGACCACTTAAATCACAGCTGGATGCTATAAAGCATGTAAATAATTGAAATTAACCCTTGCACCAAACAGCACATTTCACCCCATTTTAGAGTGCAGAATTTACTCACAGTCAGTTGATTTCAAAAACTCCTTCTTCCCTTGAAGCTTCTTTCTCATACTTTTACACCCACTGATCAATCTTGGTTTACATTCTAGTGTATTAAATGATACCTTCTGCATGATCCTTTCATCTCTAAGTGCAAATTTAACTTGCAGAAAACAGTTTTTCGGCCCGTACCATGCCAATTTATCTGTGAATTTTGACAAACTTGCTTCCTTTTTCCTTACCTAAGAACTGCTACTGCAATATTACATCACTCACAGCTTGGAGAACATTAGATAATCAAATGCAAATTCAAATAAGCCCTTATTTAAATAATATTGTGACAAAATACCCAATGCAGGAGTGTATTTACAGTCCAGGGGAGGTAATTCAAATTTTCCAACTTGAGTTCTCTATCTCAACTGATTTTCAAAACCCAAGTCCAAGCATCTCTGAGGCAAGCACTTGCACTGTAAAGATGAAACCTGATATTGCAGCTGATAAACCAACATATTTAATTGTCTTAATGGTCATTTTATCTACAAACCTGTCCGAAAAACAAAGAAATCTGACCAACATCTCACTTTCTATGTGGACTTAGTCTTGCACAGAACAGTTTTCTAAAGAAAATCAGTGGTTTTTGGAATTTACAATGTCTTTCCAACCTTATAGAACACGGAGAAGCTGTAACAATTCATACAAAAAGAGGGCTACCCAGTTGAAGAAGGGTTCGCGCCAAGTCATGGATAATGTCGTGGAAAATGAAATTGAACCTGAGCCCATGCCTTCAACCTCGGGATGTCATGCACCAAAAAGATGTCGCCTTACAAGCCAAGAGGCAGTCGATTTGGCAAAAATTTCAACTTCTCCTGACCTTCCCTATATTCTTCGACCGAAACATGTCACAGATGAATGCCCGGGCATAGAAAATACAAAAATGGAGGAAAATGTTATCGTCAATATGAGAAACGTAGCTGAGCTGATAAACCAAGTACATGGATTTACGTGCAAAAAATCAAGAGTCACTGTCGATCTTGTTAACCGAACTGGCCTATGTGTATCATTTGCAATGAAGTGTAGTTCATGTGGATTTAGACTTGAGCCTTTCCGAATGTCAGACACAGTGAAGAAAACTAAAGGCCCACCGGCCGGTGCACTGAATGAAATGGTTGTATTACCCGCAATCAAAACAAAAGTTGGCCTAGCTGATATTACTACAGTCTTAGCCTGTTTAAACATCAAAGCTCCAAGCAAAAAAGCAATGCAGCTGAAATTCAATGCTATGTGCGACAAAATGACAACACTCAATGAGAGGCAAATGGGACTAAACCAAGAGTACCTACAACGTGTAACCTCATTAGTTCCGACACATGCGGGAATTGATGTTCAGTACGACGCTTCATATTCAAGTCGACCGCAAGGCGGCTGTGAAAAGGCAGAACAGAGCTTTGCCCCTCTGATTGAACATTCAACAACCAGGAAGCTTCCAATTGCAGTCGGGGTGGCCAACAAACACTGCAGATTAAAGGCCTGTGACCATAACAATGCAAAATGCAAGAAGAACTACAGTTCAGTTGATACTATAGCCTCCAGTGAGCGCTCACTTTTATTCGACACGCTTAACGATGTTCGAAAGAGGGGTCACATTACACTTCGCTCGGTAACGACTGATGCCAGCCAACAACTCAGCAGAGCCCTAAAGGATTTCAAAGCCAACACCAATTCAAACATATCGCATCAAGTTTGTTTCATACATAGAGGCCGAACACTTCAAAAACACATTCGAGCGATGAAGTTAACCAGCATACCTACATGTTACGACAAACGAATGTATCAACAAAAATTGGCCAGTTGTATAAGGATTAGAATTAGAATGGAGCTTAAAAAGGCAAGAGCAGTTACAAAAAGTGACGACTCTTTCGTTCTTGCTGGCTCGAGAGCTACAGGTGTCGTAATGAAATGTCTTTCTGGTCAACACCAGCTTTGCCGAGAATTTTCCTACGTATGCAGGAGCCACCTAGCTTCTTACACAACAAGTCACTTACCATTTGGGGTACATTTACAGCTCAGCCAAAGAGAATTGTGCTTAATTCAGAAAGAAATTAACGAAGTATTTAATGAAGATAGCCTAAAAAGCATGAGCAGATTATTTACCACCAATTACTGTGAAAGCTTGCATTCTGCAGTGTTTACACTGGCTCCAAAATCGGTTTGTTACACACGCAACTTTGCAGCCATGTGCCATTCCGCCACACATTCTCGCTCTGTAGGACCAAGCCGATCAATGATAAGTATTGCACAAGAAGCCGGCTTAAAGGTTTACAAGCAATCTAGATTCTATAAGCAGCTGAAACTAGCAGACCGACAAAGGCAATATCACTCTAGAAGACAGGCTTCTACAGAATTTAAGCAGCAAAGATACTATCTGCGAAAAAGAAAATCACACAGTTTCTTCTTCAACAGTGACTCCCTGTATAGTATGGAAAATGTCGCCTCTCGGTCTGCTATTGATCATAGCTATGGCCTATCCTCATGAACAAAAGTAACAAGAACAGAATATGAACAAACTCTTCAAACAACAAAACCGAGTAACCACAGAAAATGTATGCAACAGAACGTTTTTCCCCTTTTCCGAAAATAAACGATTCTTACCGCATCTGGGAAGAGACATCGCTTCATTGCCCGATGACCAGTGCATTCTCCATTTTGTCTACAAACTTTCCTCGCATTGTTAACTGATGCAGGTTCATACGACAAGTGGTCTATATTTACACAAAGCTTATTGTGACAGACATGAGAAACATGCATGGAGCTGCATAACTGTACTGGACTATTCTCCAGAAAGAACATTAGTCGGTGAACCAGCAGTTTCAACCGTTTGCCATTCACAGTAACCCTATATATCCATAACCATATACATCAGTTGGACCGGTCCAAACGACACACTCACCGCCAGCAGCTACGAATTTGCTGACTAGAGCAAGACGTATCGTATCAGCATGTTCATGATCCAAAGCAGTTCCGAAGAATGCACGGGCCATATTTGGGTATGTTGAATTTATTTCTGTAATATCAGGAAAAGCGAATTTGTTGATAGGCAACCCATATTTATCGGTTGCTAGCCATAAAAATACTTGAAACTGTCTATAGAGGACGAAACTTGGTAAAATTTTGATTAACGGACTTTTCCAGAAAAAAAACGATTTTGGAAGCTTATTCCTACATATTGGATTACCTCCCCTGTTCAGAGTCCTTCTATTGATATATCATAAGCTTCAGAGCATTGCAAAGGGCATTTTATGTTTGGAAACTGGTCGAATATCTGACCGAAATACATTTCAGCCTGATTTTCAACGAAAAAGAAATTGTCATCTTACCTCTTAAGGTCTCAGTGTACAGTAAATACCACAGTTCCTCTGTTGTCGACAAACAACTACGACACCGACTTGAAAATTTCCTTCAAACACCAACCTGAAAACAAAGAGACCTGTTCTTAGTCTAAATGCAATGTACAACTGCTAATTAATCACAACAAATCATATGAATACTGTAAGAAAAGCACAAAACCTATCACTCATAGCTATTTGGCACGTTTGCGGAAACTGCTCGAAATCGAGCGATTTTACGATAAACTCAAAGTGCAGCAGACAGCAGATTTGCATTGATGGCCTCTAACTGGCATGCTTTCTGTACAGTAAAATCAATTCAAAGTCTGTGGACATGCCAAAAAATACCATGATTCCAGCTACTTTTTCCACAATTTTATGGCGTATTCCTACCTTTCAAAATAAGCACGCAAAAACAGAAAAAGTCCGCAAACCTACCACTTTGGATTCCTAGAGGCACAGGTTACCGGTAAACTGTGGAAGAGTCATGAGCTTTTAGTTCCGAATTTGCAAATGGGCTTTATTTCAGATTTTGAACCCATTCAGGGCACCAGTATCAATCCTTACCTTCAAATCTGCGGTCAAATCTTGCCTTTTCCTGATATTTATAAATTTGACCATGGCCACTTCGAATATTCCACGCCTTACTGTACACTGATACCTTAAGGAGTGAAAAAGTTTTGTGCTTACCTTAGTTTACTCTAGATTTAAACACTTTAGGCTAATTCTGAATGATTTAGACCACTTAAATCACAGCTGGATGCTATAAAGCATGTAAATAATTGAAATTAACCCTTGCACCAAACAGCACATTTCACCCCATTTTAGAGTGCAGAATTTACTCACAGTCAGTTGATTTCAAAAACTCCTTCTTCCCTTGAAGCTTCTTTCTCATACTTTTACACCCACTGATCAATCTTGGTTTACATTCTAGTGTATTAAATGATACCTTCTGCATGATCCTTTCATCTCTAAGTGCAAATTTAACTTGCAGAAAACAGTTTTTCGGCCCGTACCATGCCAATTTATCTGTGAATTTTGACAAACTTGCTTCCTTTTTCCTTACCTAAGAACTGCTACTGCAATATTACATCACTCACAGCTTGGAGAACATTAGATAATCAAATGCAAATTCAAATAAGCCCTTATTTAAATAATATTGTGACAAAATACCCAATGCAGGAGTGTATTTACAGTCCAGGGGAGGTAATTCAAATTTTCCAACTTGAGTTCTCTATCTCAACTGATTTTCAAAACCCAAGTCCAAGCATCTCTGAGGCAAGCACTTGCACTGTAAAGATGAAACCTGATATTGCAGCTGATAAACCAACATATTTAATTGTCTTAATGGTCATTTTATCTACAAACCTGTCCGAAAAACAAAGAAATCTGACCAACATCTCACTTTCTATGTGGACTTAGTCTTGCACAGAACAGTTTTCTAAAGAAAATCAGTGGTTTTTGGAATTTACAATGTCTTTCCAACCTTATAGAACACGGAGAAGCTGTAACAATTCATACAAAAAGAGGGCTACCCAGTTTAAGAAGGGTTCGCGCCAAGTCATGGATAATGTCGTGGAAAATGAAATTGAACCTGAGCCCATGCCTTCAACCTCGGGATGTCATGCACCAAAAAGATGTCGCCTTACAAGCCAAGAGGCAGTCGATTTGGCAAAAATTTCAACTTCTCCTGACCTTCCCTATATTCTTCGACCGAAACATGTCACAGATGAATGCCCGGGCATAGAAAATACAAAAATGGAGGAAAATGTTATCGTCAATATGAGAAACGTAGCTGAGCTGATAAACCAAGTACATGGATTTACGTGCAAAAAATCAAGAGTCACTGTCGATCTTGTTAACCGAACTGGCCTATGTGTATCATTTGCAATGAAGTGTAGTTCATGTGGATTTAGACTTGAGCCTTTCCGAATGTCAGACACAGTGAAGAAAACTAAAGGCCCACCGGCCGGTGCACTGAATGAAATGGTTGTATTACCCGCAATCAAAACAAAAGTTGGCCTAGCTGATATTACTACAGTCTTAGCCTGTTTAAACATCAAAGCTCCAAGCAAAAAAGCAATGCAGCTGAAATTCAATGCTATGTGCGACAAAATGACAGCACTCAATGAGAGGCAAATGGGACTAAACCAAGAGTACCTACAACGTGTAACCTCATTAGTTCCGACACATGCGGGAATTGATGTTCAGTACGACGCTTCATATTCAAGTCGACCGCAAGGCGGCTGTGAAAAGGCAGAACAGAGCTTTGCCCCTCTGATTGAACATTCAACAACCAGGAAGCTTCCAATTGCAGTCGGGGTGGCCAACAAACACTGCAGATTAAAGGCCTGTGACCATAACAATGCAAAATGCAAGAAGAACTACAGTTCAGTTGATACTATAGCCTCCAGTGAGCGCTCACTTTTATTCGACACGCTTAACGATGTTCGAAAGAGGGGTCACATTACACTTCGCTCGGTAACGACTGATGCCAGCCAACAACTCAGCAGAGCCCTAAAGGATTTCAAAGCCAACACCAATTCAAACATATCGCATCAAGTTTGTTTCATACATAGAGGCCGAACACTTCAAAAACACATTCGAGCGATGAAGTTAACCAGCATACCTACATGTTACGACAAACGAATGTATCAACAAAAATTGGCCAGTTGTATAAGGATTAGAATTAGAATGGAGCTTAAAAAGGCAAGAGCAGTTACAAAAAGTGACGACTCTTTCGTTCTTGCTGGCTCGAGAGCTACAGGTGTCGTAATGAAATGTCTTTCTGGTCAACACCAGCTTTGCCGAGAATTTTCCTACGTATGCAGGAGCCACCTAGCTTCTTACACAACAAGTCACTTACCATTTGGGGTACATTTACAGCTCAGCCAAAGAGAATTGTGCTTAATTCAGAAAGAAATTAACGAAGTATTTAATGAAGATAGCCTAAAAAGCATGAGCAGATTATTTACCACCAATTACTGTGAAAGCTTGCATTCTGCAGTGTTTACACTGGCTCCAAAATCGGTTTGTTACACACGCAACTTTGCAGCCATGTGCCATTCCGCCACACATTCTCGCTCTGTAGGACCAAGCCGATCAATGATAAGTATTGCACAAGAAGCCGGCTTAAAGGTTTACAAGCAATCTAGATTCTATAAGCAGCTGAAACTAGCAGACCGACAAAGGCAATATCACTCTAGAAGACAGGCTTCTACAGAATTTAAGCAGCAAAGATACTATCTGCGAAAAAGAAAATCACACAGTTTCTTCTTCAACAGTGACTCCCTGTATAGTATGGAAAATGTCGCCTCTCGGTCTGCTATTGATCATAGCTATGGCCTATCCTCATGAACAAAAGTAACAAGAACAGAATATGAACAAACTCTTCAAACAACAAAACCGAGTAACCACAGAAAATGTATGCAACAGAACGTTTTTCCCCTTTTCCGAAAATAAACGATTCTTACCGCATCTGGGAAGAGACATCGCTTCATTGCCCGATGACCAGTGCATTCTCCATTTTGTCTACAAACTTTCCTCGCATTGTTAACTGATGCAGGTTCATACGACAAGTGGTCTATATTTACACAAAGCTTATTGTGACAGACATGAGAAACATGCATGGAGCTGCATAACTGTACTGGACTATTCTCCAGAAAGAACATTAGTCGGTGAACCAGCAGTTTCAACCGTTTGCCATTCACAGTAACCCTATATATACCATAACCATATACATCAGTTGGACCGGTCCAAACGACACACTCACCGCCAGCAGCTACGAATTTGCTGACTAGAGCAAGACGTATCGTATCAGCATGTTCATGATCCAAAGCAGTTCCGAAGAATGCACGGGCCATATTTGGGTATGTTGAATTTATTTCTGTAATATCAGGAAAAGCGAATTTGTTGATAGGCAACCCATATTTATCGGTTGCTAGCCATAAAAATACTTGAAACTGTCTATAGAGGACGAAACTTGGTAAAATTTTGATTAACGGACTTTTCCAGAAAAAAACGATTTTGGAAGCTTATTCCTACATATTGGATTACCTCCCCTGTTCAGAGTCCTTCTATTGATATATCATAAGCTTCAGAGCATTGCAAAGGGCATTTTATGTTTGGAAACTGGTCGAATATCTGACCGAAATACATTTCAGCCTGATTTTCAACGAAAAAGAAATTGTCATCTTACCTCTTAAGGTCTCAGTGTACAGTAAATACCACAGTTCCTCTGTTGTCGACAAACAACTACGACACCGACTTGAAAATTTCCTTCAAACACCAACCTGAAAACAAAGAGACCTGTTCTTAGTCTAAATGCAATGTACAACTGCTAATTAATCACAACAAATCATATGAATACTGTAAGAAAAGCACAAAACCTATCACTCATAGCTATTTGGCACGTTTGCGGAAACTGCTCGAAATCGAGCGATTTTACGATAAACTCAAAGTGCAGCAGACAGCAGATTTGCATTGATGGCCTCTAACTGGCATGCTTTCTGTACAGTAAAATCAATTCAAAGTCTGTGGACATGCCAAAAAATACCATGATTCCAGCTACTTTTTCCACAATTTTATGGCGTATTCCTACCTTTCAAAATAAGCACGCAAAAACAGAAAAAGTCCGCAAACCTACCACTTTGGATTCCTAGAGGCACAGGTTACCGGTAAACTGTGGAAGAGTCATGAGCTTTTAGTTCCGAATTTGCAAATGGGCTTTATTTCAGATTTTGAACCCATTCAGGGCACCAGTATCAATCCTTACCTTCAAATCTGCGGTCAAATCTTGCCTTTTCCTGATATTTATAAATTTGACCATGGCCACTTCGAATATTCCACGCCTTACTGTACACTGATACCTTAAGGAGTGAAAAAGTTTTGTGCTTACCTTAGTTTACTCTAGATTTAAACACTTTAGGCTAATTCTGAATGATTTAGACCACTTAAATCACAGCTGGATGCTATAAAGCATGTAAATAATTGAAATTAACCCTTGCACCAAACAGCACATTTCACCCCATTTTAGAGTGCAGAATTTACTCACAGTCAGTTGATTTCAAAAACTCCTTCTTCCCTTGAAGCTTCTTTCTCATACTTTTACACCCACTGATCAATCTTGGTTTACATTCTAGTGTATTAAATGATACCTTCTGCATGATCCTTTCATCTCTAAGTGCAAATTTAACTTGCAGAAAACAGTTTTTCGGCCCGTACCATGCCAATTTATCTGTGAATTTTGACAAACTTGCTTCCTTTTTCCTTACCTAAGAACTGCTACTGCAATATTACATCACTCACAGCTTGGAGAACATTAGATAATCAAATGCAAATTCAAATAAGCCCTTATTTAAATAATATTGTGACAAAATACCCAATGCAGGAGTGTATTTACAGTCCAGGGGAGGTAATTCAAATTTTCCAACTTGAGTTCTCTATCTCAACTGATTTTCAAAACCCAAGTCCAAGCATCTCTGAGGCAAGCACTTGCACTGTAAAGATGAAACCTGATATTGCAGCTGATAAACCAACATATTTAATTGTCTTAATGGTCATTTTATCTACAAACCTGTCCGAAAAACAAAGAAATCTGACCAACATCTCACTTTCTATGTGGACTTAGTCTTGCACAGAACAGTTTTCTAAAGAAAATCAGTGGTTTTTGGAATTTACAATGTCTTTCCAACCTTATAGAACACGGAGAAGCTGTAACAATTCATACAAAAAGAGGGCTACCCAGTTTAAGAAGGGTTCGCGCCAAGTCATGGATAATGTCGTGGAAAATGAAATTGAACCTGAGCCCATGCCTTCAACCTCGGGATGTCATGCACCAAAAAGATGTCGCCTTACAAGCCAAGAGGCAGTCGATTTGGCAAAAATTTCAACTTCTCCTGACCTTCCCTATATTCTTCGACCGAAACATGTCACAGATGAATGCCCGGGCATAGAAAATACAAAAATGGAGGAAAATGTTATCGTCAATATGAGAAACGTAGCTGAGCTGATAAACCAAGTACATGGATTTACGTGCAAAAAATCAAGAGTCACTGTCGATCTTGTTAACCGAACTGGCCTATGTGTATCATTTGCAATGAAGTGTAGTTCATGTGGATTTAGACTTGAGCCTTTCCGAATGTCAGACACAGTGAAGAAAACTAAAGGCCCACCGGCCGGTGCACTGAATGAAATGGTTGTATTACCCGCAATCAAAACAAAAGTTGGCCTAGCTGATATTACTACAGTCTTAGCCTGTTTAAACATCAAAGCTCCAAGCAAAAAAGCAATGCAGCTGAAATTCAATGCTATGTGCGACAAAATGACAGCACTCAATGAGAGGCAAATGGGACTAAACCAAGAGTACCTACAACGTGTAACCTCATTAGTTCCGACACATGCGGGAATTGATGTTCAGTACGACGCTTCATATTCAAGTCGACCGCAAGGCGGCTGTGAAAAGGCAGAACAGAGCTTTGCCCCTCTGATTGAACATTCAACAACCAGGAAGCTTCCAATTGCAGTCGGGGTGGCCAACAAACACTGCAGATTAAAGGCCTGTGACCATAACAATGCAAAATGCAAGAAGAACTACAGTTCAGTTGATACTATAGCCTCCAGTGAGCGCTCACTTTTATTCGACACGCTTAACGATGTTCGAAAGAGGGGTCACATTACACTTCGCTCGGTAACGACTGATGCCAGCCAACAACTCAGCAGAGCCCTAAAGGATTTCAAAGCCAACACCAATTCAAACATATCGCATCAAGTTTGTTTCATACATAGAGGCCGAACACTTCAAAAACACATTCGAGCGATGAAGTTAACCAGCATACCTACATGTTACGACAAACGAATGTATCAACAAAAATTGGCCAGTTGTATAAGGATTAGAATTAGAATGGAGCTTAAAAAGGCAAGAGCAGTTACAAAAAGTGACGACTCTTTCGTTCTTGCTGGCTCGAGAGCTACAGGTGTCGTAATGAAATGTCTTTCTGGTCAACACCAGCTTTGCCGAGAATTTTCCTACGTATGCAGGAGCCACCTAGCTTCTTACACAACAAGTCACTTACCATTTGGGGTACATTTACAGCTCAGCCAAAGAGAATTGTGCTTAATTCAGAAAGAAATTAACGAAGTATTTAATGAAGATAGCCTAAAAAGCATGAGCAGATTATTTACCACCAATTACTGTGAAAGCTTGCATTCTGCAGTGTTTACACTGGCTCCAAAATCGGTTTGTTACACACGCAACTTTGCAGCCATGTGCCATTCCGCCACACATTCTCGCTCTGTAGGACCAAGCCGATCAATGATAAGTATTGCACAAGAAGCCGGCTTAAAGGTTTACAAGCAATCTAGATTCTATAAGCAGCTGAAACTAGCAGACCGACAAAGGCAATATCACTCTAGAAGACAGGCTTCTACAGAATTTAAGCAGCAAAGATACTATCTGCGAAAAAGAAAATCACACAGTTTCTTCTTCAACAGTGACTCCCTGTATAGTATGGAAAATGTCGCCTCTCGGTCTGCTATTGATCATAGCTATGGCCTATCCTCATGAACAAAAGTAACAAGAACAGAATATGAACAAACTCTTCAAACAACAAAACCGAGTAACCACAGAAAATGTATGCAACAGAACGTTTTTCCCCTTTTCCGAAAATAAACGATTCTTACCGCATCTGGGAAGAGACATCGCTTCATTGCCCGATGACCAGTGCATTCTCCATTTTGTCTACAAACTTTCCTCGCATTGTTAACTGATGCAGGTTCATACGACAAGTGGTCTATATTTACACAAAGCTTATTGTGACAGACATGAGAAACATGCATGGAGCTGCATAACTGTACTGGACTATTCTCCAGAAAGAACATTAGTCGGTGAACCAGCAGTTTCAACCGTTTGCCATTCACAGTAACCCTATATATACCATAACCATATACATCAGTTGGACCGGTCCAAACGACACACTCACCGCCAGCAGCTACGAATTTGCTGACTAGAGCAAGACGTATCGTATCAGCATGTTCATGATCCAAAGCAGTTCCGAAGAATGCACGGGCCATATTTGGGTATGTTGAATTTATTTCTGTAATATCAGGAAAAGCGAATTTGTTGATAGGCAACCCATATTTATCGGTTGCTAGCCATAAAAATACTTGAAACTGTCTATAGAGGACGAAACTTGGTAAAATTTTGATTAACGGACTTTTCCAGAAAAAAACGATTTTGGAAGCTTATTCCTACATATTGGATTACCTCCCCTGTTCAGAGTCCTTCTATTGATATATCATAAGCTTCAGAGCATTGCAAAGGGCATTTTATGTTTGGAAACTGGTCGAATATCTGACCGAAATACATTTCAGCCTGATTTTCAACGAAAAAAAAATTGTCATCTTACCTCTTAAGGTCTCAGTGTACAGTAAATACCACAGTTCCTCTGTTGTCGACAAACAACTACGACACCGACTTGAAAATTTCCTTCAAACACCAACCTGAAAACAAAGAGACCTGTTCTTAGTCTAAATGCAATGTACAACTGCTAATTAATCACAACAAATCATATGAATACTGTAAGAAAAGCACAAAACCTATCACTCATAGCTATTTGGCACGTTTGCGGAAACTGCTCGAAATCGAGCGATTTTACGATAAACTCAAAGTGCAGCAGACAGCAGATTTGCATTGATGGCCTCTAACTGGCATGCTTTCTGTACAGTAAAATCAATTCAAAGTCTGTGGACATGCCAAAAAATACCATGATTCCAGCTACTTTTTCCACAATTTTATGGCGTATTCCTACCTTTCAAAATAAGCACGCAAAAACAGAAAAAGTCCGCAAACCTACCACTTTGGATTCCTAGAGGCACAGGTTACCGGTAAACTGTGGAAGAGTCATGAGCTTTTAGTTCCGAATTTGCAAATGGGCTTTATTTCAGATTTTGAACCCATTCAGGGCACCAGTATCAATCCTTACCTTCAAATCTGCGGTCAAATCTTGCCTTTTCCTGATATTTATAAATTTGACCATGGCCACTTCGAATATTCCACGCCTTACTGTACACTGATACCTAATGCGACTTTACAGTAAATGCCGGCAAGCAGCGCCTTTGGGAATGGTAAAATATCTCACAGACGTTATCGTCTTGAAGAAAATTTCGAACTTATCATTGTTAGCATCATGCGATGTATAGGCTCTAATAACTGACCTGGCAGGGCAGAGCTATGTTACAATTCAATCCAATTTAGAATTGGTTATTACTCTCAAGTGAAAACATTGTCTTTTTACGGTCGGCCAATTTCATAATAATTGGGGAAGCCGGTATTCTTCTCTTCTAAAATGCCCTCTTACTGTTTATGTAATGAAGCAACGCGTTTAACCTGTCTTACCTTTTATGTCTTTGTTTTGTTATATTGTGTATGTCAACAAAGGCTAAAATTATCATCTGAGAGTAAAAGAATAGGTAATTCGGAGATCAAATGCAAACTAAAGATATGGAGTGCAAGAAATGAACAAGATGGATAAGAAGCACCTTTTTTTACAATGTTTTCAAACGGTAAATTAGTACGCACTTCGTGTGTACGTAATTTAAAAAAAATCGATAAAGTACAGTTGTGATGCATGTTTTTACGTAGATTTACGACAAACAATTGCGAACTGGCTCGAGGCCACTAAAATGAAAAATAAACTGGTCGACTAATGTCAAGGGTTAGCCAGGTCAATTCTTACAGCCTATACAGACGACATGATAAACAGAAAATGAAATTTGTTTTTGGAGGCGTAGAAACTATCGACGGAAATCGACAAAATGCTGGTTAACAGCAGGATCGTCAAAAGTTTTATTGTGTGGTAAAAGAAAGTTAGGAATATTTAAGCCATGCTCTGTAAAAAGGGGGCTTAATGCATTTGCGAAAAGTTTCGATCCGGGTCAGGCTGCGCAGTTCGCGCAGGCTGACCTGGGCCGAAACTTTTCGCTAGTGGTCAATTTTCTGCATTCCCAAGGAGAAATCTATCTCATGATGAAGTTTGTTGTTAAAAGAAGTGGATATTACTAATCCATAAGTATGTGATGGCTTGCTTGGTACCATGGATAACGGAGATGCATTAAGCCCCCTTTTGCCAGAGCACGGCTAACCTCTTCGTTTTAGTGCACTGTATTTTTAGCCGTCAAATCAGGCGAACTGTCATAGTCGTAAAATCTCTGGATCGTGTCGTCTAAAAGGTTTAGATATTCATCACAAGTCTATTTGAAAACCGAAGCACATTCTTATATTATGGTGGCATATTTCTGCCGCGAGATACGAGACAGCTATGGCGAAAATTTAAGAGAACTATCGCGATACAACAAATTTTCCCTGAAATATTATCTAGATGATAATTTTTTTCACGATTGCTTTCGTGCCTAACATAACTAACATTCATGGTATCTATAATTAGATACGGTTTCGGAACATCTTCGTCTACATCCTTATGAATTCTCCTTTTTCCTGAATGGATTTAAAGTTGTTCGTAGATGGAATTTCGAGTCGTCCTTGTGATTTTACAGACTTCCGTTCATTTTGAGTCTTGTCAAAATTTATCAACAAAGCTGCAATTGTTAATGATTCGCAATTTTACTTACTGCAATCTTGTGAAGTCAGAAACTACCGAGTTCATCCAAATAATCAATTTTCTATTTATAGATTTCGAGAAACGGATAGAATTATCACGATAATTTAACCTCGAACGTCAGCTTCGTGCACGATTGCGAAATTTTGCGTCAAATTATTAAGGTTATTGTGATATTTTTTTTTCAGGAAACGTTTCACTATCTCGATAGAATTTCCAGGAAACTTTAATTTGTCGCGATAGTTTTCTAAAATTATCATGATAGCTATCCCCTATCCCGTGGCAGAAATATGCCACCATATTACATAGATGAGAGCGTCGATATATCTACAACGCCCCAGGAAGGGTCTCTGAACTCGGGAGCCGCATGTTAAACCGCAATTGTGTTATATGGCAGAAAATTAAATAAAGCCGGGAACCAATACTCAAGGGACGGGTGTAAACTCTCCGATTTCGCTGTTAATGTCGTCTCTTTTACGAAGGAAATGGTAATAAATGCTACATACTGATAGAAATTTCGGACTATGGCTGACTGAATAATGTCATTCCGGGGGAAAAAATTATCTGCAAGTTTTAGTGGAAGATGCCAGTAAGAAGCTAGATTTTATATGTATTCTTTAACAGGCGATATAAAATTAAGACATGTCTAAACTGAATGCACTGGCAGACGTCAAAGTGCATCGGGCTCAAAAGATGGGATTTGTATATGAAAAGGTTGTAAACAAGGGAGCTATACTCTCTGAAAAGGGGTTTAACATATCTGCGAAAAGTATCGACCAAGGTCAGCCTGCGCAGTCTGCGCAGGCTGATCTGGGCCGAAACTTTTCGTCATTGGTCAATCTTCTGTATGTCCAAGGAACAGTCTACCTCAAGATTAAGTAGTCTGTTACAAAAAGTTGATATTATGGATCCATAAGTATGTGATGGCTTGCCTTGTAGCATGGATCACGGAGATGCATTAAGCACCCTTTTGCAGAAGCATGGGTCAAATGTAAGCTCTTTCTCCTTTTCTTACAATGTTTTCAATGGCCTCTTCTCCTGATTCAAGGTCGTTAAAAACTAAACATCGTTAGGTAAAGGGTTAAATGAATTAGGCGTCGATCCAGAAACCTTTCTAAATCTGATTCTTTATCGAAAGACCATTCGCCTGATTGGTTTAGAAAGAGCTTCTCAGCCAATAAGGCAGCTAGCCTTAAAATTTAGAGTAAAATTCGAATTTAGAATGGTGAATAGGTCAGTACTTAGATCAATAAAAATATTGTTTTCTTTATGTTGCTATTTTTTAGAAACGGTGCTTGTCAGCTCTTTTTAAAAACGCAGCTTATCAATGTTTGCATCTTTATAGTTGTTTAATACTTTACTAAACAATTCTGTGCTTTAACGACCCTGGGCCCTGTTTTACTAAGGTAGTTACGAACAAAATTTGCGTAAGTTTTACGTAACTATAATATAGTGGCTTTAATCTGCTACGAGATACGAGATAACTATCATGATTATTTTAGAAAACTATTGCGATAAATCAAAGTTTCCTGGAAATTTTATCTTTTCATTTTATCTAGATAAAATTTCCAGAAACTTTGATTTATCTCAATAGTTTTCTAAAATAATCATGATAGGTATCATGTATCTCGTAGCAGATTAATGCCACAATACTATAGTTACGTAAAACTTACGCAAATTTTGTTCGTAACTACCTTAGTAAAACGGGGCCCAGCTGGAGAGGAAGGCCTTTAAAACAAGTATTGGGAAAAGGAAAAAAAGCTGGTCACCAGCATTTTCTTATATGTCCAAATTGTTTTCTACCGTATATTCTAACATGACACGTGAATTCGGCTCTATAAACACAGTGCAACGAAAGCGTGGTAAAATCTACGTTATTCTATGTGGAGTGACGTCATTCTATATAGAGTGACGTCATTCTGTATAAAGTTAGTAAGTAAGTTATTCAATGGAATATAATCTGCATCCGCGTTTTTACTCTAAGTATGAACTTGTTTTCCTTTCATTAAGAGTTGGTCATGTTAGAATCGAAATAATCTTCTTTCTAAATTGGTTTATCGTTCAATTAACCAAGTTGTGAGTTATGAGGCACAGTGAATAACCCACTTCGGCTATCGCCCTCGTGGATTATTTATTGTGCTTCATAACTCACAACTGTGGTTTATTTAAGAATAAATCTTCTTTCTATCGTGGTTTATCGTTCAATTAACCACGTTGTGAGTTATGAGGCGCAGTGAATAACCCACTTCGGCTATCGCCCTCGTGGATTATTTATTGTGCCTCATAACTCACAACTGTGGTTTATTTAAGAAATAATCTTCTTTCTATCGTGGTTTATCGTTCAATAAACCACAGTTGTGAGTTATAAGGCACAATAAATAATCCACGAGGGCGAATCCCTTGATTGGAAGTACGTTTAATTTTCCATTTGCAAATCTTTCAAGCACGGACAAGTCTACAATGTTATAGTTTCGTAAAGGCTTAACACTTTATTTGTTAATACAAAAATTGGAAAAAAAGCCAGTAGTGATAAGTTTCAAGTTTAAAGTAAGGACATCGAAATATGTTTGAATTTTTTACACGAATATTCGGATGTATGTTTAAAACGAATATTCGTATATCCATTTTTGTATTCGTTTCCATTCAAGTGAAAAAAATATTGCCATTTCAAAGCTATATCTCACTAATAACTATGTAATGTACTGGCCAGTGAAGATAGAAATTAGAATTGTGCATGCAGTGAAGTACTGATCTTGATCTACACTATTTGCAAAATCGCATTTAGTTTTTCTTAGCAGCCCAGGTTAAACATTGTAGCTGTTGTATATGCCTGGATAACTTACCTGCATGTCTCCGTGTGCTTTTTGTGTCGCTATGTACTTCTGTCACGATGTTTGAATCTCTTTCTTATTTATGTGGATCTAAGAATTCACGTCTGAATTGAATTTAGTATCAGATACAGGTTGTGGTTTTGAAACATGAAAAAAAATAACAATAAGAAACACGCACATAACCAAACAAACATAATGTCTAAACTTGTGATCAATGCAAAGTTTCGACATATTCACCCCCAAGCTGCTACGCGCGACTCACTGACCTTTTGCGGACAATGTAGATCAAGATCAGACTGCATAGAACGTGCAGTCTGATCTTTGACCTACACTGTCCGATGATATGCACTGTCGGCTTGAAAGTTTCATCTTAGTTAATTTAGCAGGAAAAGGTTAATTAAGCATCAATGTGTTTTGTATCCGTAAGTTTTGTGAAACAAATTATGGAGAGGGAATCACAAAAGAAAAATGACCTAACTACCTTTTCCAAAAAAACATAAGGAAGTAACGAATAGTGTCTATGTCGTATATACATGTACGTCAAGTTAATCATAATAATAAAAAAAATGAAAGCTATCATATTTCTTACATGTGTCTTTTCAGCAAGATCCAAAAACCGGAACCGGAAGAAAAAAAAATCACGGGTTGTTGCGTGCGCACCTATGTTTCCTGCCATCGTAGAACAGCATGCGGAAGAACAAAGGGCAACCCTTGAAGTGGAACGCCAACCCGAGTCACCCTTGACCCCGCTGTACTCAAACATTTCGAGACGATCTCCGGTCACGTGGCCCGAATTTCTTGGTGATTGGGGTTACAAAATGGAGGTGGACAAACAAGGTAAATTTCTATTCTTGAGGTTATAGCAACAAGTAGCTTTAAGTTTTACCCAAACGACAATATTTTAGGTGAGTCGAATTTGAAAGCACGTGCAGACGACAAAATATATATGGCACAAATGATGAGATTTGTATCAGACAGTCTAGAAAATATAGTGGGAAAAGGAGAAAATGCTGGTTACCACCATTTTCACCTTTTCCCACAATGTTTTCAAAAGGCCTACTTCTCAGGGTCGTTAAAACTCGGGATTGTATGGTTATAAAAAAAAATTATTTACTGTCAGTGCTTACTGTAGAACAAGCAGAATCTTTAAGTGGCAAAGGTGAAACAAAAAGTATTTTAACTGCCTTTTAGAGACGCGTAAAAGTCTTCACAATACACAACGCGGTTTGAATGCAGACAACAGATTCGTTTTGAGAATTAGTCTGTTGATATAATCAAAATATATTTCACGTAAGGAAACTTAAAAAAAATACCACCTATCCTGGTCATCTTTTCAAAAGGCTTTCTCCTCTGGGTCCTTAAAACACTGAACTGATAGGTTTTCTTTTTTATATTGTAGAAATCGGAAATCAGTGGTAGGTACTGTGATGTATATGTTTGTCCGGATTGTATGGTATGTCCGAAAATGATGCATCTTTTTGAAAATTTGCACCATTACGTCTGTGTTTAGGAGTGTTTACAATAAAAAATATCGGGAAAAAAAAACCCAGAAGTTTCAGCTGCTTTGCTCTAATGATTTTGCAAAACGCATAAATTTTGCGCAACTATATTTTAACACTTTCAGCGACAAATATATGTAAATCTATAAGCTGTACCTCTTGCAGCAACTCTAAATACTATCCACTTACACTCGGAAATACTTTTTTTGTTAATGTTATACGGTTGACTAAACCAAGCGGACAGTATAGATCCAGTATCAGACTGCACGTTCTGTGCAATCAGATCTTGATCTATGCAGTCGGCAATAGCCCCTATTTATGCTCTACGGCGCCGAAGGAGTTAAAACTAACTATCAACTCACTTGTCAGCAACCCTTGCATAATGAGCGACTTGTTTGTTTGAATTGCTTTGAACGTCGATTTCAACAGTTTTTAGCTACGACAACAGCTCTTTTTTTTTTTTTGTCCCGATTGCCGAAGGCAAGCTAGCTTGCGTCATGGCTTTGTGTCTGGCTTTGTGTCCGTCATGAGTGTGTGCGTGCGTTTTTATTATTATTATTATTATTATTATTATTATTGAATTGCAGATGTTTAATTAAAAGGATTATCTCGATATCATAGTGTTTAGAGTGTATTAGCACAGGCCTTAGAAACTCCATTGCTTTATCACGGTATATCAAAGTTTTCATTGGTCGATCATCGAACACCGTTACTAAAAAAAGCACATGGGTGCATCGCCTCTGGATTGGTTATAAAAATACAAGTTATGCAACGAAATCGGAGAATACTTGCACAGACCTTCTGCTTTCAATTTGGACAAGTCTAAAAGTTTGTCGTCTAGGAAAGTTTAGAGCGAATTACAAATAACCTGCTAGGGGGAAAACACTTGTAGAGACTGAAAAATGTTTTTATTCTTATGGCGGTGACGTAAAGGGAGATAATTTTGATTTTTTTTTTTTTTTGGTCACCTTTGAATTTAAATGTTGAAATTGATTTCTATTCTTTTCTCATATGTTTAGTCATCGTGCTAGAAGCTACTATCTACTTGCTTCTCTGAGTAAAAGAAATATATTTTCAAAATGCCACGGAGTGTATAAAAAACTTAAAATGATTCGTGTTTTCTAATATTTTCATATCCAAATCGGTAAATTAAAACCCGTGTAAATATAGGAAAAATTCAGAATACATTGTAAAAGGACATTCTTATTTTGAATACTACTATATATGGCTTGCAACTCGCGAAAAGGGACACTCGGACATTTGCGTAAAGTGTCTTCTCGGAATCAGCCCGCGCAGTCCGCGCATGCTAATCCGAGACGGCACTTTACGGCTACATAAGATTTTGTGCTACAGCAGACTTGTGCAAAACAGAAAATTACATAAAAACATAAAGTGTCGTTTAGGATTAGCCTGCGCAGACTGCGCAGGCTGATCCAAGACGACACTTTACGCAAATGTCCGAATGCCCCTTTTCACGTGTTGCAAGCCATATATAACAACACTTCAAGAAGTGAGTTTTCTTTTTTTTTTTCGAAGAAAACGACGAGTCATTGAAATAACCCTGGCCTCGTCGTTGTGGTGCAAAACTTTGACATTTTGTGACATCTCTGTTATTACTAAAGGTATTTACATCAAACTTGGACAATTTATAAACTATCAAAATCTGAACTCAAACAACAGGGGCAGGTAACCATAAAGTATTTTTCAACACAGTTGTGCCTCTTTCTTGACTTAGAATTTTTACTGAAAATAAGCACTTGCTGCCGAGCGTTGGTACCCGCATGTGGCGCTCTTGTTTTTCCCTATACACAGGTCCGTGTACTTCCGAGATCTATAAATCTAAATGCTTTGAAAAGCCGTCTGATTTATTGAGACGTTGTGTCTCAGCCAATCCGCTGTTTAGTGTTGAATTTAAAATAATAGTTCAATTTTGGATTGTTTGTCGGAGGTCTCATCCTATCAATTGGCTAGTTTTTTTTTTATATTTAAAGATAGAAATAAATTTAAAACTAATTGATGAGATACGGTCATTCCAATCAAAACAATTTAACAAGCAATTTTTTATTTCATTCTTTACCAGACAACAACGTTTTAGGCATTTGCAGACATGAAATTAAACGCCACACGACGGCGTTTGGCTTTGAAACGGTAGAAAACTTTGTGTGGGAAAAGGAGAAAATGTCTTCAAATGCGGTTTTCTTCAGGATACTTTAGCCAAAATACCGGTATTGGTAATTAGTTTTTCATTTCACATATTTTTTCTGTGTTTTCCAGATACTATGGACTTAGAGCTAGGTTGCGAGGACGTTTTCGACAGCGACAATGATAGTCCGACCACAGCTTGCCCTACTTTAACATTTGTCAGTTCAGCATATGCACAACTAAATGACGTCAACAACGTCAACTCTGGGAAACACCGTGAAAACGGTTCTATAAAAAGTAACAAGCATTCGCTTGACCACCGTGATTATCATGACGAGAGTGACAGTATTGATGATGATTATAGTCCTAGCGAACGTGTAAATGACTGTAAACTAATTGAGCGGAATAATCATAACAGAAGTGCGTCACTGACTGATATTCTGAATAACAACGAGAAAAATAGAAATCTAAATGAGAACCCTACTATCAAGAGCGAAAGCGACGTCACAAGAAAGTCATGTGAGGACATGGTACGAAGGTCAAGAAGTGCTCGTATTTCCAACAGGGATATTGAGGAAAGAAGGATATACTTTGAACAGCCTAGCATTTCGAAAATTGCTGTGAATAGGTCATATGCCACGGGTGATTCCACTTTTAGTGTTGCTAGGAGAAGTCCATCTCCGTATCCATACACGCGCACACCGGTTTCGTATTCTCAAAACGAGGCTACGTCGGGGATTTCCCCACATTCTAGTACAAAGGACATATCGACGTTACAAAACCTCAATAACGAAAGAATATTAAAGAAAAGGGAGCGTTCAGATATATTATTAATTTCATGGAACTATTTTTCTTTATTTTTGTACCGGATATGTGATGAGGTCCATGTTTCGGAACTATTTTTAATGTTGTGCGGTTGTACTTGTTTCGCGCTGTATTTAGACTTGTCCCCTTTCACCTTTATTTTATATATTTTGATATCTTTATTTATCAGAATGGTTTTGAAATTTGTTTTAGATGCCACGTAGCCATATAGAAGCTCGCTGGAGCCATGTTTGTTTAAGCCGATTTGTTTTAGTTTTGTTTGTTGTTAAAGATTGTTAAAGATTTCATCTAGGGGCATTTTTAGGCCAAGAAATGAAAACACTGATATATAAAAAAGGGGAAAAGTCTGATTATGTTCTTAAGTCCTTCAGACAGAAACAGATTTACATGCAAATTTGAGAACGTAAAACTATTTCGAAAAGCTATCTTTTCGAGAAAGACGGCATCTTACAAGGAGATCCGTATTTACTTTTCGAGAAAGACGGCATCTTACAAGGAGATCCGTATTTACTTTTCGAGAAAGACGGCATCTTACAAGGAGATCCGTATTTACTTTTCGAGAAAGACGGCATCTTACAAGGAGATCCGTATTTACTTTTCGAGAAAGACGACATCTTACAAGGAGATCCGTATTTACTTTGCGAGAAAGACGACATCTTACAAGGAGATCCGTATTTACTAGCCTTTTCTAAATTATATTCTTAACCCTATACCTGCTAAATAAATAAAATGAAATTTTCAAGCCGATGGTAAAACCCCAAATTTGTTATTTCAAGGGTACATTTTGGGGTAAAATAAATTTCCATATCGGACGGTGTAGATCCAAGATCAGACTGCACGTTCTGTGCAGTCTGATCTTGATCTACGCTGTCCGCAGAAGGTCGTAGAGTCATGCTTAGCAACTTTAGGGCTAACCTTATTCCAAGTTTAGATAGTAGAACAATAATTTACATTTCAAAGAAACCAACATTCTGATTGGCTGAACCAAATAAGCCAATCGGAACGTTCGTTTCTTTGACATAGAAAAACCCTTGAGACAAAGAATACAATTTACAGGTCCCAATCTACAGAGGTAGTTGAATATGACTCTTACGTATCCGACTGATTAGGTAGTTATTTCTTTTCGATGCCGTAGCGGTACATGCTCCTACCTGATATATATGCAAAAGTTCATAATATGCAAATGAGATTAGCCGTTCCAGTGTGTTTTACTTTTTTAATGTAGATATAAGCTAGGGCTGTCACAAATTGTACCCGACATTGGATACCTCAGGTTGTTTTGTGCATTGCTTAAAACGGTTGGTGTCATCTGCATAGGCAGTATATTGTTGTAACAGACACTATAGATCCTTAATCTAGTTGTATCCTTTTTTTTTTTCCTTTTGCCTTAAAGATTTTCTAAAAATGTTCTGCTGCTGAAGGAAAAAATAAAGTCAACCGTTGGCACCTTCATTCAGTTCTCTTGTCAAAACTTACAGCGGCAGTTAGTCAGTAGAGAAGTTTTATAATAATGCCTGATTAGACTTGTAAATTTTTTTTGCAATATAACAATTAATTTTTTATACTCTGGGAAACTAAGCCGTAGAACGCCAAGCACCACTACAGATGTTTCAGTAGATGCCGTAGCTTAAAATCAGACTGCTTCTTGCGGAAAGTGTAGATCAAGATCAGACTGCACAGAACGTGCCGTCTGATCTTAGATCTACACTGTTTGCTAGTTTGTGATATATTTCACACAAAAAAAAAAAAAAAAAAAACACACACTTGCCATAGAGTTTTTTCATTTTTTTTTCTTGGTGAAAAACTGTATATTGAATCCAAAGGTAGAATGGTCCTTTGACATGTAGAAAATTTACCTAATGCAAAAAGTCTCGACTCAGGTCAGCCTGCGCGGATTGCGCAGGCTGACCTGGGTCGATACTTTTTTCCGATGCATTATGCCCCTGTTTCACACAGCATGGGTCATTTATGTTATGAGAACTTTTTATTGTTTTCAACTATTTATTTTGTTTTGTTTGTTGTTGTCATTTGTTTTGTGTAGTCGTAAGTTTTTTTAATACGAAAAAAATAGATAATTAAATCTGAATTGGAAAATTTATCGTTTGTTTTTGTGTTGGGTGCTTACAGCAGCTTTTCATATTTTCTCATCCATATCGCGACGGCCAGTGCACCTATCTATGTAATCCTGAAGTTTCTATTACCTGTACTTTGCATGATTTATTTTCAAAACCTCTTGCTGCTTATCTATCCTTTTTATGACAAATCCAGGGTCCTGCGTTGCTTAATGTAAAAGTGTAGGACTCCAACCGATGGATCGATCAATTAATCAATCAATCAATCAATTAATCGGTCGGTCGGTGACTAACCAGCCAACAGACCCTTTAATCGACCAAGCAAATAACTAACTAACCATCCAACCAACCAAACAACCAACCAACCAACTAACCAATCGACCGACCGACCGACCGACCGACCGACCGACAGACCGACCGACCAACCAACCAACCCTTCCACCAACCCACCCATCCGACCACCCAATTAACCAACCAACCAACCAACTAACCAACACAATCAACCAAGAAACCAATCAACCAACCCACCCAAACCAACAAACCCAACCAACCAACCAACCAACCAACCAACCAACCAAACAGACGACCATTTAATCATCCAACGAATAGATAAATGTAATCATATAAAGCACATTCAATTATTTGTTTGCAAAAAGAAAAGAAGAAGAAAAAGAAGAAGAGAAAGAATAAGAAGAAGATGGATGACGACGACGGCTACGATGATGATGATGATGATGATGACGATGATGATGATGATGATGATGATGATGATGATGATGGCGACGACGAAGATGATGATGTTGGTGATGAGGATGATAATCATGATACCTTATGATACCAATGATGATTGATTGATTATGATGATGATGGTTGATTGATTATGATGACGACGACGGCGATTGTGATGACGACTGATGATGATAATGATGATGATGATGATTGATGATGATGGTGAGGAGGATGATAGTCATGATACCTTACACATAATATAAGAAGAGGGAGAGCACATTACTATAGTGGTTTGTAGAGAATACAGATCAAGATGCGGCTGCACAGAATAGGCACTCTGATCTTTGATCTGCACCGTTCAAGTCTTGTGCAAAGTTTTATGAATTATTATGACGAAATTCCTCGAAATTGCGCAAGTTCGGTGAAGTGTCTTATTTTCGCTCATAGAAATTAAATGGCCTGCAACACGCGATAAGGGACATTCGGACTTTTGCGTAAAATGTCTTCCCGGATCAGCCTGCGCAGGCTTCTCTGAGACAACACTTTCCGATCGTGTGTGATTTTCTGTTTCACGCAAGTATACTGTGGGCCAAAATCTAATGTTGACATAAAGTGCCGTCTCGGATTAGCCTGCAAGAACTGCGCAGGCTGATTCGAGACGACACTGTACGCAAATGTCCGAATGCCCCTTTTCGCATATTGCATGCCATTAATTATCCACTCATGTAACAATTCCATTTTTTACGACCTTGAGGAAATAGATTGTTGAAAACATTGTGGGGAAGACACAACGACCCCATGGCATATTCTTGGGAAACTTTGGAAACGTAAGGTATCATCAAGATATGATAAAAATACTTAAATAGACGTTTAAAATATTAACTAAAGTTGAATAACTCTTTACCAGACCCAAAATTTCTGGTTTGTCCAAATAGAACGGGTCTCCAGACGGCGTCTTAAGGTCTACGACCCCTAACTCATCGGTAAATATCGTGTAACATCGGCAGCTTCCGTCTTTTAATGTGAGAGTTAGGGGCTGTCGACTCACTAACTCACCGGTAAATTCATATATCATGTAGCACCGACGTTTTCGTCAAGGCTATTCGGCCAATCTCGGCAGATTCAGTCTTTTACTATGAGAGTTAGGGGCAGTAGACCTTAAATGTGGCACCATTATGAAGATTTGTCTTGACAAGACTGGAAAACATTGTTCGGAAAAAAAATTATCCTTTTTCAAAGAAAAACAAAACCAGTATTGAAAATTAAAATTCGTTAAAGGGAGCTAACTCAAAATTCGTTAGTAAACAACACATCCAGTATAAGCTAGAGTTATCTTTCTTGATATAGTACACAAAATACGCCCTGAATTTCGAACCTTGACCGATATCGAATAGAGATCTCAATATAATTACAGTGAGTGTTCGACTTTATTGAGGAAAAATATATTGAAGACGTCAATACGCTCGCGTCTGATATAATTTTAGATCTATGTGTGTGTTTACATCTGGACAAACATTTATAATATCAGCGATATTTTTGCGTTTGTGCAAAGCATTTCGAAACGGTAAAATTCATTGGTAAGCTGTATATTGGAACTGAACACTATTTGTGAAAGCTTTGACGGGTTTGTTTTGAGGAGGTGAAATACAGCGTGTGGGAAATCGAGAGTTTTTGAACTATTATATCGTACATGTACTGTAAGCGGGTATGTAATGTTTCTCTTTGTACGTTATCTTGATTACATGTATGCCTCTATATTTATTATCTTGATTATGTGTATATTTATCTTAAATCTTATTAAAGCGCCTTTCACAAATACAGTTGCCTTTTGCGGCCAGTGTAGATCAAAGATTAGACTGCACAAAATGCAGTCTGATCTTTGAACTACACTGTCCGCTTTGCTAACACACTGCAGATAAAAGCAACCTCTAAATTGCACTTAATTAGGTATTTTTTCTGGGCTGAAAAAGCTTGTTGATTTTATTTTGGCGCTCTTTGTTTCTTTTGTTTTTTTCATGAGGGTCCTGCGCGGCTCAGTGGTACAGTGTAGGACTCTTGACCTGGAGGTCCCGGCTTCGAGCCTTTTTTAAGCCACTGGGTTTTTTGTTGGAGTGTCCTTGGGCAAGACAATTCAGAGCCAAAGCCTAGTACTGGTGAAATTCAGGAAATACGTGAATATGTAGATCTAGCTCAGTCACTAGCGTACAAGACTTGAGAATATTGGCTTGCTGGTTCGAACAACTTCTTTCGGAGGATTTATGATAGTTATTGCGACAGAATTCATTACTTTTTCACCGTTGACCAATAATAAATTATTTCAGAAAAAAAACAGTTGCTTAGAACGAGTATTATGCGGAGTACTGGGAAAAGAAACTTCAGGAAAGCATGGATAGGTGCACTGGGCGCTGCGATGTAACTGAAATAATGGTGAAAACGGCGTTAAACACCATACAATCAGTCAACTATCTGATTTGCTGTCCGTCCGTCCATGTGTCTATCTTTCTGTCATTCTTCCTGTCTGTCTGTCTGTCTGTCTGTCTGCCTGTCCGTCCGCCCGTCCGTCCGTCTGTCTGTTTAGCATAATCACTGACAGGCTAAAATATTAATGTTCATTACTTTACGGGTATGTGTAGTTAAAAAAAGATTTATATCTGTTTATTTGCGTTAACTCAAGCATGCATAACATAAATATATACTTACGTTTCTCTCCACGCTTAGTTGATAAACTATACGTGTGGATGTTAACTCCCTACTTAACCAAACAATTTCGTCTTTTAGCGATCTTACTACAAGATCTTTTGAAAACATTGTGTGAAAAGGAGAAAATGCTGGTAACCAGCATTTTCTCCTTTTTCCACAATGTTTTCTAAAGCTTTCATCAGAGTCATTAAAAACGAGATTGTTTGGTCGAAGATAAAATTGGTTGGTTAGTTGTATTGGGGTTTAACGCCACTTTAACAGCTATGGTCAGGGTTATGAAATTTCGATTTTGTTTTGTAAAGGAAAAAGAAGCGCAGAACTGTACAGTAACTGCATAAAATTTGCTAGTTTTTACCCTCGACTTGCTTACAGAGTTCCAGATAGATGGGGCGATCTTCATTTCATAATTGAAAATATTAATTATTCTCCACTAAACCCTATGTTGTGGGTACTCATTAGAATCGTCTCATCGAGACGATTCTGATGAGTACCCACAACATAGGGTTTGGAAGAGAAATAACATATTTAGAATGCCATCACTCCCTCTTATCTGGAGCTCTGTGCTTAGCAAGTGAAATAAAACTCAAGTTGATCGTTAAAAACCTGTATGTTACTTTTCAAAGGTATTTTTGGTGGGGAAAAATGTCCTTATCGGACTGTGTAGATCCAAGATCAGACTGCACGTTCTGTGCAGTCTGATCTTGATCTACACTGTTCGCATAATGTCCTTGAGCCGCGCTAAGCAGCCTGAAGGTTACGTATCCTATAGACGCACGGTTTATGAACGATTATTGCATTAATTAATTGATTTATAAGTAGTTTATAATAAATTTTGGAGGATATCTAGGATATCCGTGTTAGAGAGAGAGAGAGAGAGAGAGAGAGAGAGATAGAGAGACAGAGAGAGAGAAATAGAGAAACAAAGAGAGAGACAGAGAGAGAGAGAGACAGAGAGAGAGAGACAGAGAGAGAGAAATAGAGAGACAGAGAGAGAGAGAGAAATATAGAGACAGAGAGAGAGAGAGAAATAGAGAGACAGAGAGAGAGAAATAGAGAGACACAGAGAGAGAGACACACACAGAGAGAGAGAAAGAGAGAGAGAGAGAGAGACAGAGAGAGAGATAGAGAGACAGACAGACAGACAGACAGACAGACAGACAGATAGACACAGAGCATATGCAAATAGCTTCAAAGCTACAACAGACAGATGAAAAGACAAACAAACATTCAGGCATGTGATACCGGCACGTGAGAAAAACTAACAAGGTCGTCATAAATTCATAATAAGATTTATCCAGGATCAGGGTGTTTCTTTGGGAAAGACAGGAATTAAAGTTGAAAAACGGAATTAAGCACTGATCCATCCATCCATCAACCTACTTACCCATCCATCCATCTATCCATCCATCCATAAATCAAAATGTTTTCGCCAATTGGAAAGACAAATGTCATGGTTTGAGTAACATTTTAATTTGTCGTCTGCAAATGCTTTCAGTTTGGAAAAGTTTTTAATTTTGACGTCTGGTAAGGACTTAACCTTCAGGCAGCTAAGCGCGACTCAAGGACCTTTTGCGGACAGTGTAGCTCAAGATCAGACTGCACAGAACTGTAGTCTGATCTTGGATCTGCATTGTCCGAGAAGGAGATATATATTGAACCAAAAAAAGAAACTTTCCCTGTGTTTAAGTGCAGATATACACAAATATGAAAATCAGGATTAAACTAGATTTATATGCATTGAAAGACTATTTTATTGCGACGTTGTGTGAAAAAAATTATTGCTGAGGGTTTATCCAAAAGTAGTGAAATGGTAGTTAAAATGCGGAAGGGGTCACTCACCAAAATCACAAATTAATACCGGGTATGACCACCTTCAGCATGAAAGACTGCCTGGCATCGTTGGCTCATAGAACGGAAAAGTGTATTGATTTCGGCTTGTGGAATGTTGTTCCATTCCTGAATTAAGGCTTGTATTAGCTGAATGATGTTTGACGGTGGAATAGGGCGACGTCTAATACGCTGGTCCAAATTATCCCAAAGGTGTTCAATGGGATTCAGATCAGGGCTTTTGGCAGGCCAGTCATTAATAAATGCAATGTTATTCGCCCTGAGGAAATTCACATTGTCCCTAGCTGTATGGCTTGTGGCATTATCATGCTGAAAAAGAGTGATATTGGCATTATTTTGAAACAGTGGGATAACGTGCCTCGCAAGAATTTCATCTCGGTAGCGTTGGGCATTCAAATTCCCTTCGATAACGACGAGATTAGTGCGAAAGCCATGTGCAATGCCCGCCCAGACCAAGACAGAACCGCCACCCCCAAAACGATCTCGTTCAAGCACGCAACAGTCGGCATAACGTTCATTTCTCCTACGGTATACTCGAACCCTGCCATCACCTCGATGAATGGAAAACCTGGACTCGTCAGAGAAAAGAACGCTATTCCATTGTTGTCTAAGCCAGCGTTGGTGTGTACGTGCCCAATTAACACGATTTACGCGGTGACGTCGCGTCAAAACACAACTAACGTATGGACGACGTGCACGTAGCCCACCCTCGCGCAAGCAATTGCGCACAGTTTGGGCAGATATACGGTTGTTATGTGTACCAGGGGTGTTAGCAGCAGTGGCTGTGGCAGTTTGGAAGCGATTGCGCAAATGGGTGTTCCGAATATAGCGGTCTTGGCCGCGCGTCGTGACGCGAGGACGTCCACTACGTGGTCAATCTTCCGTATGCCCTGTTGCTTGAAAACGTTGCCTAAGGTGTCGAATAGCACGAGTAGAACATCCAGTATTCATAGCAACAGCATTCATCGTCATACCAGCATTAAGCATGCCAATGGCACGTTCGCGTAAATTTTGCGGAATTCTAGGCATATCAAAAATAAAGAAAACTAAAAAGAATTTAATTTTTTTCAACGTCTTTTTCTTATTGACATGAAAGTCTATAAAATTAGACTGAAAGGTTTAAAAAAATATACACGAATTATACTGGTCCGTGCATGCACGTGAAAATCGCTTTCAGTGAGTTTCTTCTGCAAAATGCTTTCAATCGAGTTAAAATTTGTTTTATCGGACACATAATCGTTCGCCCGAATATATGTAGGTCATCTGACATTTTGATTTTTGTAATAACATTGCATTTGTACTTAAACACAGGGCAAGTTTCTTTTTTGGTTCAGTATATTTCCCCTTAAAATACCTTTGAAATAGAACCATTTGGGTTTTTACTCTCCGTTTGACAGTTTCATTTCACTAATTTATTGGGATAAGTATTAACACTTGGAATGCTAAACGCGACTTACTGACCATTTGCAGATAGCGTAGATCAAGATCAGACTGCACAGAACGTGCAGTCTGATCTTCGATCTACACTGTCCGATAAGGGCATATTTTTCGCACAAAAATACCTTCGAAATAGCAAAACTTTGGTTTTTCCTATCTGTTTGAAAGTTTCGTTTTACTAATTTATTGGGATATTAGGATGCTAAACGCGATTTACTGACCTTTTGCGGACAGTGTAGATCAAGATCAGACTGCACAGAACGTGCAGTCTGATCTTGGATCTGCACTGTCCGAGAAAGAGATATAATTATTTCTACCTAAAGTACATTTTAAATAGAACCATTTGGGTTTTTACTATCCGTTTAAAAGTTTCATTGGAACACTCATTTATCAAGATAAGAGTAAAGAGTTTACACAAAATCCCGAAGAACAACATTTACATTCTGTACGTGGACATTCCGTCCACTCTGTACACGTATAAACCGAACACGATAAATTTGCCATCTACCTGGATCAATCAACCAAACTTGAATGGCTTTGAACATCGCCAGTACGACAACCTAACCACACTCGTCACAACTCGACCGATTCCGTACCTACATCTAACCTCGTCTGCATAAAGGTCGATTCCATTTGAACTGCCAATCATGTGGTCTTATACATTGCGGCGCTACTCTCACTCCTTTAGCAACGACATAAACAACCTCGATGAAGTTATTCACATCTATCTATCTGTCGGTGAAAACTTCAATCGGAATTGATAAACCACGTTAAAAATGAATGTACGAACCGTTTGTCAACTGAAACATAGAAAGATTTCGATAGAAAATTGAAACTCAAGTTTTCTTTTTTAAGAGGAGCTTTACAATTTTCAGCACGGTAAACCGGCGTATTTCAGGCGATGAAACGAACTGTTTAGGTGCATATCAATCCACCAGATACAGCCGAGGGATTTGATGGCTCCCATCACCAGAGGTATGCCGAATGAACCTAACCACTGTTCCAAAGTAACGGATACACTGCTTGCAATATAAAACATGTTAAAGTGTTTTACTCTCGCTTGATAAACCTTACATTATCAGTTTATATCACTGTTTGTTCTTATCGGGAATATGGTAACTTTAAAATCATGTGCTGTGAAAAGAATATATGAACATTATCGAGTGGGATTTATAAATCATCTCGTCACGGTATGTGATTTTAAACCTGTAACGCCGAGCCCCTATAGCTCAGTCGGTAGCCTGCAGGACTTGAGAACAGGGGGTCGTTGGTTCGATCCCTGGTGTGGCCAATTTCTTTCCGAGGGTTGATGATAGTCATTGCGACAAGACTCATTCCTCTCCCTCTGCTGACCATTGTCTCGACGATAGTTATGTGGGAAAGCTGCCAGTGGCTTGGAAAGAAAATTGTGCGGAGTACTGGTAAAAGAGACTCCAGGAAAGCATGGATATGTGCACTGGCCGGCGCGGTTTAACTGAATAATGTTGTAAATGGCGTTAAACAACATACAATCAGTCAATTAAACCTGTAATCCGAAACACAAACAATAATATAAACTTACAATGAAAGGTTTATCGTGTGAGAGCTATACAGGGTTCATGTTAAACGAACTCCGCAAATACCGTGTTCGCGTTATACTGTGTCTTCCGAATGACAATTTTTTAGACTTTTCCAAGTTTAATGCAAATGGAGACGACAAATTAATGTAGCTCAAGCAGTGGAAAATTGTCTTCGGAAAGGTAGAAAACATTGCTGGGAAAAAAAAAAAACTAGCACCATTTTCTCCGTTCACGGTTACGAGGCCTACACTCTACCTCACAACCACGGACACCACACAATGCATTTGAATTTAAATCATGTCATTTTAAAGGGTGGAAATTATTGTGAGGATGACAATCAAAAGAGTATTTCAGTTTTATTAATCAGTTGTCAAACAATCCCGAGTTTGAACGACCAGAAAGAAGACTTTTGAAAACATTGTGGAAAAGGGAGAAAATGCTAGATACCTCGGTTTGACTAGTAAATGACTTGGAGACTGCAGGTTTTTGTCCAAGGAAAATACACTAACATGGTTGTTGCATTTGATGTGTAAAAGGATTGATTGGTCAATTGTTTATTTGATAACTGATTATATAATGTTTCACGCCGTTTTCAACATTATTTCAGTTATATCAAAGCTATAGCTTGCTTATTCATTTATATCCAAGGTTTCACCAGTACTGGGGTAAGGCTTTGAAATATCTTGCCCTAGGACATAGGGGTCCATAGTTTGACTCCTATCACCCATAGACTAAAACAAGGGATTTAACTGTATGCAGCCCGTTACTCGCCCCCGGTTACAAAAAAACAACGTATCTTTTCTACCCCATCAGTTATTCTCCTATTTTTTTCTACAGCTGAGAGCTAAAACATTTTTCTACCAGAAAAACACAATTGTTTGTCAGTGGCTAATTCATTCATATCTTTATTTCCTCCAGCAAGTGAAGATTTACAAGTATACAAAGATATACAAAGACTAAACTACAACACATATACATCTAAGTCAAGAAATCCGGAAAAAAAAAAAAAAGAAAACACAGAAAGGAAAGGGACAGAGAGAGAGAGAGCGAGAGAGATTACACAGACGAATCATCGGAAAAAAAAGTAACGATAAGGATAACATTGGACATGAAAATACAATGTAATAAAATGGAAATAATTAAGGTAATATTATAATCACCACTTAAATGATGCTATTTCCGTCATTGCCAATATAAGCGCATCAAGTACTATTATACCAAAAAGCAGTATCCGCTATGTATTAAATACTACCCACGTGGCATGAATATAGTATAACAGAGACACTACAAAATCTGTGTGTTCTACAGTTAAAAGTGATATAAAATCTGGTATAGGTGCACCAAGAAGAATGCTAGTTTTAGTTAAATCACACGAATTTCTGAAGTAGTCACTTACACGTGAACCATATTTTGATAATAACATGTAGAAAAGTTTTTCTCTAATTTCCTTCGTAGAATAGCAATGCAAAAGACCATGTACAGCTATAATGTCAAAATTGTCCACATTTGACACACAGAGTACGTTCAATATTGCGCCCAAGCGTTGAAATAATTTTTACAGCTGTATTACAATATGTGCGATACTTAAACTTACATCTGCTTATGTACCAAAATATACTTTCACAGAAAGCCGGATGAAGTGTGGCAAAAAGATTTAATTCAATATTTTTATTGATATTCATATACCACATACCCATAAAATATGTATCAACTTGCTTCTTCACTGTTTTTTTCCAACGTGAACGCTCTAGAAAACAGCCGTTTTCATAAAAATCTAACAGGGACTGATCGAGGTTATACTTACAACATATACTAAAAATATCATGAAAATATCCCCTTTGGTTTTGCCCCGATATCATGAAATTACATAAGCGATATAAGAAAACCTCTTTAACTTTATTTTGAGGGCTAAGACGACATAGGTGTCCAAGAAGGGTTAATTTACGGATATCAATGATACTTTCTATATTTATCAATTTCAACATACCTAAGGCGATATCTGTGCGGGTATATTTCCCCATACCTTGTATTTTCTTTATACAAAAGCGATGACACCTCTCTAACTGTGTAAGTTCATTGTTGGACAATGATAACCAAGTTTCACATCCAAATAGCCCCCCAGGTAGGACAATAGTATTGTACAATTTTTTGCTCGTAAAAGGATGAAGCGATTTTTCATTAACCCCGCTATTAAAGAGTTTCATAAATGACCCCCTTAACTTTAAGACAGCTTCTTTTATACAACCAGAATTTGATAGATATTTGTCGCAAAAAAACACCAAGATGTGTATAACCTTCACTTTCGTCAATTTGTTCAGACCCTATGAACCATTTCCTTTTTGTCATAGCAAATTCACGCTTGCTCTCATTAAAAACAATAACACTGCATTTTTTAGAATTATACTCAAAAAGCCATTTTCTGGAGTAAGCATGACAAATATCTAGCATTCTGTCCAAACCTTTCTTTGAGAGACTTAGTAGAACCATGTCATCAGCTGAAGTAATACACGGTAAGTGAATGTTGCCTAAATTTAGACCATAATTACATTTTTCCAATTCACAAAGAAGTCCATTTATATAGCAAAGATAGAAGAATGGTGAACTTAACCCACCCTGCCGGGTTCCGATTTCGACACTGAAAAGTTCTGACCTATATCCATGGAATAGTACACTACACTGTGTCTCATCGTAAATACTAATGACGGATTTTAGGGTATTTACGGTAATTCCCATTTCATGCAACTTGTAAAATAAACCATTTTGCCACACCCTATCAAACGCTTTTTGTATATCTAAGAAACACGTATAAAGTTTACTGTGAGATTCTCTGGTATAGTATAGACATTCTTTGAAGAGAAAGGAAGTCATAGTACAACTGACACCTGGCTGGAAACCAAACTGCAGGGAGCTTGGTTGTACTTTGATTTCCGACTTAACAGACTGTAGTAATAATGCCTCATAAAGCTTTAATATTGCAGACGACAAGGTTATCGCTCTGTAATTATTCGGATCCGTTTTACTCTTGTTCCCTCCTTTGAATAGCGTGACAATTAAGCCATACTTCAACATTTTCGGCACAAAAGAAAATTTAAACATTAAATTATAAAGTTTTAACAAACATTTATGTAAAGTTTTACCACCATAAATAATATGCTCATTAAAAATACTATCCTGAGAACATGCTTTATTTTTGTTCAATCGCAGAACTGACTTCGAGATGTCATCGATATTGAATCGATCTTCAACTCGAAGACAGGACTCCGATCGGACACGACTAACCCATTCATTGATATGATTTATGGCAGGCTGATCACCATTGCTATCTGGATTGCACGTGTATAGATTTTTGAAATAGATACCCCACTGATAGGTTACATCTTTAGGATCCCGATAAGTCACATTATCAAATACCATAACACTGTCGTGAGTGCGCGAAGAATTGTGCTTTCTTTTGCTGTAGAGTCTCCAAAACGTGCGCGGGTCAAGCTCTGCAGCATTGTCGATTTCGTCGTTTAAGGAGGAAAGATACTGTTCAGCATAAAATCTATGTTTATTTCTGAACAGTCTCTTTGCTTCTTTGTATTCATTATATTCTGTAGATGAAGACGTCCTAGGTTTATCTTTCAAGCGCCATTTGCGCCTCTTATCCCTCATACAGTAATGAAGTAATTTCAATTCCTCGTTCCAAAATGGTTTAAGATACTTTCTATATTTGCGTTTTGAAGTTAAAGGGCTGGAAGCTTCATGTATCAAGGAACATAGTTTGAGGTACATATCTGTGATAACCGACTTATAGTTACAGTGATCTATATTTTTCTCAAATAGTTCCGTACAACTCTCTAATTTCTCAGATAGAGAAGCCTCATATTTTTTTAGTCTATCTTCACTTACTGTTTTCCACCGAATATGCAATTTAAAACTACCACTGTCAGTAGAAATTGGCGTATGAAGAGTCAACATTAACATAACAGGTCTATGATTGGATACATTAAGACAATCATCATCTAAAATTTTACATGATATGATTTTGTCGATCGTGTATGCGGGGATCAGTATGTGATCGATAAGTGACTGTGATTGCATACTGTATGAAACAAAAGTAGTCAGTGCTCCACTAGTTAGAGGTAGTGTACCGACAGAAATATAATCGTGTACATTCAAAAAATCCTGTAGGGCATAGCCCCGTCTATCTAAAGGCTTTATAAAAGTGGTCCCGTTTAAATGAGCATTAAGATCGCCCATAATATAGATATTACCCTGCATAGAATAAAAGTTGACAATATCATGTAGCTTTTCGATATATCTTATGAACTCATCATATCTATGGCCACTACTTGGAAAGTACATTTGGAATATAAAGCAGCAGCCACCATTTTCATATTGTAAACTTATACCTATGATTCGCTCATCGTTTGTGTCTAACACTCGCACACTGGCATTTAGTGATTTTTTCCACAGTAGAGCGACACCTCCCTTCCTTACCATTCTTGCACAAGGGTTTAGATATTGTGACTGATACGAGGAACTACTAACTCCATAGTAATTGGTGTGTATACTGTTTACGAAATGGCCGTCCCAGGGATATAACCATGTTTCGGAAACACCACACACATCAATGTTATTTTTCTGTAGTAAGTCACTCAAACAGACGCTACTAGACATGAGACCTGTAGCATTCCAGGTTAAAAGACTGAGACTAGCCATTAACACAGAGTAAAATCTGAATAAATATATTGTGTGGAACTTAATTTCTAGCATAACTGTGGTGGTAATTGTAATCATTATATCTGTTATCGTTATAATAATCGTCATTTTCCTCATTGTAGATGTCGTACTGATAATCATTTTGAACAGTGTTATAAGAATGAATTTGTCTGTTATTTCTACGGCGCTCTCTTGTATTTCTGGTCAACCAAGGTTTACATATAACATAACGCGGCCAGAATGTCCTCTCCAAAACAAAATCACTATTGTCATTGTCTTCAACATTCAATCGTATGACCACACGATTACTGTTTCTCATAGGAAATATCGTAACCCATGTTACTGTGACGCCCCTTGTCTCAACGTAATCGACCAACTTGTCCGTGGTAATCAAATTTATAAACCCTCCGACGTAGAAACGCTTTACTCTGCGATAAACATATTTGCTGAAATCATCTTCATCTATTTCATTTGAAATTTCTGATGCATCCCGCCTAGTACCTCGTCCTCTAGTTATTCTTTGGGGGCGGGGAAACCGATTGTTTCTATCTACAGTATTGCTTTTTTCCATGTTAGTACGTGACTCGTTTAAGCGAACGTAACTCGGCGCGTGAACATCATTTGACAAATCACTGCGATCAGCATGCCTACTTCCGCGCGACTTATACGTATTCGATCGCTGTTCGTCCTGTATTCTGTCGAATTGTCTAAAACTAGAAAAACGCTCCGGATTATTTTGAGATTGTGACTGCAAATTTCTGCTCGACTGGGATTCAAACATATATTTATCATTTTCTATCTCTTTACCCTGAAGGACGTCAGCATAGGATCTGTCCTTATCTACATCTGTTTGACTTGGAGAGCGTGTATTCTCTGTATCATGGCCATCCACTATCACACAATCATCTTTCGCAGTGTATTGTAACCGCGTATCATTGTTTTGTTTAGTACTGTTTTGTATAGTTTGACCCGTACTCTGTTTATCGGTATTTTCTTGTTTATGTTCTTCAGCAGACGAATTATCTCTATAAGAATTGCTGACATTGTTTCTCTCCAGTTTGTTAAGCCTTTTCAAAATCTGGGCGTGCTTTTCATTTATGTTCTCTACTCTCTTAGATTCTGCTTTATTTACCAGCGCATCGTGTAGCTCCTTCACCTCAGCTTTAATGAGTCTGATATCTGATTTCAGTGAAGCATTACCATTACTTTTCTCATCAACAATCCTGTCGATTGACTGTGCGTTTGTTTTTACATCACCTCTTAAATCAGATATTTCCATTTGCAGTTCTACTTGCAACTTTTTCACAGATTCTTTCACCTCTTGCACTTCTTTTGTCATGCTGTTTTTAAGATCTGAGTATTCCTGTTTCAAAGCTAAAATATCCGCTTTCATTGTGTTTATCACTGTCTTAAGAGATTCTATTTCAGCACTATTTGTGATTCCGTAGTTCAAAATGCTGCTGTCAAGGTTTGAACTTTTACTGTGCGGTATGCTCAGACAATCACGCAATTCATGAAACTCTGCTCCTTCAAGTACTTGCACTAAAGTGTGGATATCTTTTGCTACTTTGTGTAATTTACTCTCTCCCCCATACGTATTCTTCCTTCTTTTCAATTCTGCATTAATATCATAGGGGTATCCATCAGTCACCTTTACTGCTTCAAAGACTCTTATCCGGATGTCTTCCAAATCGGGATATTCCGTTGTAATCTGATTTATGAACAAATCTCTTGTCAAGTTACAAGATAAATCAGCTAATTTTGAAATTAGATTGTAATCGTCGCTATTTTGCTGACCGTCAATCAAGGATTCTGAATCGTTTGAAACATTTAAAGACGTATTCCCACTTTCCTGGCTCTCTCTTTGTGACTCGGCTCTGTTCGACTCGTCTCCCTTTGAACTACATGGATTACGTCCCTTACGTAATCCGAATTCCATTACGAGACCTTAACTGTACACTTAATCACTCATGCGTGAAATTTTTTCAGTCATTACATGTGGCCTGGGGGTAAATATTTTCACTTTGGTCAATGTAGTACCCCACCCACGGCCAATATCGCAGCGATAAATTTCAAGTTGATTTAGTCTGTTGGTACTCACAAAGTTACTAATCTGCATATAATATCATCACGTTGATACTTATGGATCTACCTGTCTGTTGAAATCTCACAGAAAAATGTATAGTCGATAAGAATTACTCAAAAATCATCTTTAAGCAATACAGTGCAATGTTCGCTCCATGACCGCTGGTTCCCAATTGATAATTTCCCAATTTGCTCGAACTTGTAAACTCGCTAAAAAAATCTTCGCCATTGACACTGTCCGATATGGAGATATTCTAACCCCAAAATACCTTTGAAATCGTTAAGTTTGGGATTTTTCAGAGTGACTTGAATTATTCATTTTACTTTGGACAATTTAGCAGGCTATGTTTGATGATCATTGGGAACTTCTGCGGAATTGGGGTTACGGTCTTCTTTAGTTTTATGATAGTGAGTAAGAGAAATGGGTTGCGTAGACCGAGTAGAATGAATAAAAGAAAGAAAGAAAGATTGGATTTGGTTTGTATTAGAGTTTAACGCCATTTTAAAAGCGCAGGTCATATCTTGGCGGTCAGTACGCACCCATGTGTTTCCTGTCTTTCACACACCAGTACTGACACAACTTTCTTTCCAAGAAAGATAGAGAGATAGATAGATAGATAGATAGACAGATAAATAGATAGATAGATAGATAGATAGATAGATGAACGAAAGAAAGAAAGAAAGAAAGAAAGAAAGAAAGATACACATGCAGACATAGAAAAGACATACATACAGACATGAGAGATATTCTTTAGACCGATCAAATGGATAGAGAGACAAACAAACATCAGACAGATACAGGAAAAGAGGGTATATACATGTATAAGTAACTATACGGACACACGTATCGAACGATTGGTTGCAATAAATCACATAAGAATTTGAATCTTTCATCAGCCATGAACGGTACGATCGATCTAAACACAGTCCAGACTTTGTATAGTTATACGTCTTCAGACTGTCTGTCATTTTGTTTGGGGGAGAGAGAGAGAGAGAGAGAGAGAGAGCGAGAGAGAGATTTAAACACAGAACAGACGTTATATATAGTTATACGTCTTGAGACTGTCTGTCATATTGGTTCGAGGAGGGGACAGAAGAAAGAGAGAGAGAGAGAGATCTAAACACAGTCCAGACGTTATATAGTAATACGTCTTGAGACTGTCTGTCATCTGTCATATTGGTCCGAGGAGGGGACAGAGGGCAGAGACAGAGAGAGAGAGAGAGAAAGAGAGAGAGAGAGAGAGAGAGGGAGAGAGAGAGGAGATCGATCTAAACACAGTCTAGACGTTTAATTTATACACCTAGAGACTGTCTCTCATCTTGTTCGGGGGTGGGAGCAGAGAGAGAGAGAGAGAGAGAGAGAGATCTTAACATCGTCCAGACGTTATGAGGGGGACAGAGACAGAGACAGAGAGATAGAGAAGGGAGAGAGAGAACGAGGGGGAAAGAGAACGAGAGAGAGAAAGAAAGACGGAAAAAGATAGAGAACGAGAGAGAGAGAGAGAGAGAGAGAGAGAGAGAGAGAGAGAGAGAAGAGAGAGAAGGGAAGAGAGAGGGGAGAGATTTGTTGGTATTATCTTCTAGAGAGAGAGAGAGGGAGAGAAAGAGAGATACAACCAACTTAGAAAACAAACAAAGACAGCACATGTCGCTGTCTTCAAAAGCTCCCTTATTCGCTTACAAAATCTTAGAAACGTCCGTATTTAAAGCATAATGGACAATGCTTTGTGGAAAGGAGGCTTAATGTATTTGCAAAAAGTATCGACAATGTCATCCCGCGCAAACTGACATGGGAAGAAACTTTTCACTATCTTCCATTTTACAATGGTATACAGCGCTGTATCATCACTGCCTCCATTCCCCACAAGTTTTTTTTTTTAAATCCTTTTTCCTCTGGATGGTTCAAATTTTAATTAGTTTGGTAAAGGAATTAAGGTATTATTTGAAGTTTCATCCAGCTTTTCTAGGTACTTACAATTCAAAAGATAAACCATACACAAATATCCCTTCTTTGTTCATTTTTTTTTAACACAAGCATTGCCATTTGCGATTTCTATTGAATGATGTTAGGCTGGTCTAAATTGAGAGTAATTATAGACAACACATTAGATGTGGCACAAATGATAGAAATTGAAAGTATCGAAAATGTTGTTGGTAAAGAAAACAAGAGGGCCATGATGGCCCTGGATCGCTCACCTGAGTCAATAGGCGAAATTTCACTCCACGTGCACAATTCAATTTCTGACCAATTGTCAGGTCAATTGAGCTTAAAATGTGACATCTAGAGGGTCCACATGGACTTTCCGTAAGTTGGCATAGTGATCTACTTTATCACCATAGGTGACACAATTTAGAACTCATCACAAATTGATCAAGACAAACATTCTCAACAGTTTATTGAGCAATAAATGTGGCCTCCAGAGTGCCCACAAGGTATTTCTTTAATTTTACCTAGTGACCTAGATTTGGACCCCGTATGACCCAATTTCATACTCATCCGGTATTTCATCAAGATAAACATTCTGACCAATTTTCAAGTCAATTGAGCAAGAAATGTGGCCTATGTAATGCCCTAAAAGTATTTCTTTAATTTGACCTAGTGACCTAGATTATGACCCCAGATGACCCAATTTTGGACTTATCCTAGATTTCATCAAGAGAAACAATCTACCCAGTTCTCGAGTCAATTGAACGATAAATGTGGCCTCTAGAAAGCCCTAGAGTTATATTTCTTTATTTTGACCTAGTGACCTAGTTTATGACCCCAGTTGACCCAAATTCATACTCATGTGAGATTTTATCAAGACAAACATTCTGACCAATGTTCAAGCCAGTTGAGCAAGAAATGTGGCCTCTGTGGTGCCCTAAAGGTATTTCTTTAATTTGACCTAGTGACCTAGATTATGACCCCATGAGACCGAATTTTGACTAATCCTAGATTTCATCAAGAGAAACATTTTCACCCAATTCCAGTTTCAGCAAAGAAGAATTTTAAAGTTTTTTCTCTTCTGTTTCTAAGTTTGAATTTATGACCCCTGGGGCGGGCCCAGTTTTGACCCACGGATATCATATGAACAAACTTGGTAGAGGTCCACTAAGAGATGCTACATACCAAAAATCAAAGTTCTACGCCTTCCAGTTTCACAGAAGAATATTTTTTAAAGTTTTCCTTTTTTGTTCCAATGTTCAAACTTGTACGCCCCGGGGCGGGGCCAGTTTTGACCCCAGGGACATCATATGAACAAACTTGGTAGAAGTCCACGAGGAGATGCTACATACCGAATAACAAAGCTCTTCGCCTTCTAGTTTCAGAGCTGAATACTTTAAAATATGTCCTTTTTTGTACCAATGTTCAAACTTTCGACCACCGGGGCGGGGCCATTTATGACCCCAGGAGCATTGTATAAACAAACTTAGGAGAGGTTCACTAGGAAATGCTACAAACCTCTACTCCTCCTAGTTTCAGAGAAGAAGAATTTCAAAGTTTTCCTTCTTTGTGCCTATGTTTCGAACTTGTGACCCCCCCAGGGTGGGGCGAGTTTTAACTCCAGGGACATCATATGAACAAACTTGGTAGAAGTCCACAAGGAGATGCTACATACTAAAAATCAAAGCTCTACACCTTCTAGTTTCAGAGCTGAAGAATTTTAAAGTTTTCCTTCTTTGTTCCTATGCTCAAACTTGTGACCCCGGGGTGGGGCCAATTTTAACCTCAGGGGCATCATATGAGCAAACTTGGTAAAGGTTAACTAGGAAATGCTACATACCAAATAATAAAGCTCTACTCCTTCCAGTTTCAGAGAAGAAGAATTTTAGAGTTTTCCTTTTTTGTTTCTATGTGAGCCCAGGGGCGGGGCCAGTTTTGACCCCAGGGATGTCATATGAACAAACTTGGTAGAGGTTCACTAGGTGATGGTACATACCAAATATCAAAGCTCTACGCCTTCCAGTTTCAGCAATGAAAAATTTTAAAGTTTCCCTTCTTTGTTCCTATGTTCAAATTTGTGACCCCCGAGGCCGGGCTAGTTTTGACCCCAGGGGCATCATATGAACAGACTTGGTAGAGGTCTACTAGGAGATTCTACATACCAAATATCAAAGCTCTACGCCTTCTAGTTTCAGAGAAGAAGAATTTTAATTTCTTTTTTGTTCCTATGTTTCGAACTTTTGACCCCCGGTGCCGGTGTCAGTTTTGACCCCAGGGGCATCATATGAACAAAGTTGGTAGAGGTCCACTAGGAGATGCTTCATAACAAAAAATCAAAGCTCTACACCTTCTAGTTTCAGAGAAGAAGATTTTCAATAATTTTGCTATTTTTTTCCGTTTGGTTGCCATGGCAACCAGAATTATGGATGGAATTCAATATCTTGGACAACTTTGGTAGAGCTTTACTCAAGGAACATTCCTGCCAAGTATCATCAAGATTGGCCAAGTGGTTTAGGAGGAGAAGACGTTAAAAAAATTGTGGACGACGGACGACGGACGACGAACATTGGGCGATCACCATATCTCATCTTGAGCACTTTGTGCTCAGGTGAGCTAAAATACTGGTTACTAGCGTTGTCTCCCTTTTCCCAAAATATGTTTGAAAGAGCTTTTGTTGTTTGGGTTTCTAAAAACTCTGGTATCGTGTGGTAAACATTTAACAACATGAACATTTAATTGACCATTTTTATTGAAATATACTGATCATCAAAAATCATTGAAAGCTAAGCAACTGAAAAAAAGTAGTGGCGGGAAAGAATTTACTGTTTTTTGTATGGCTTTTGGACCACACTTGAAATGCATTTCGTCAGTTAGAAACTAACTCATAACAAACATGCATTTTGGAAAAAAATATCAGAACTGTTTTTCTGCAGGAAAAAAAACTGCTGATTTTAGAGAGTAAAATTCTAACTAAGCAAATATTAACTATTTATAATTACGAAAAGAGACAGAACTAATAACATTAAACTTTTTAAGTTGAAATTGGGAAAGTTTAGACAAGGAAATAAAAGCTTTTCTTTGCACCGTAAGGTTCTAACTTGTTCCTGAAACCCAAGTCATTCACTTTGGGCCCAAATGTTCACGAGTCAAAATGGAATTTTCAAGAGCCAAAGAGAAATGTACAAGGATCAAACTTCATAATGGAGAGATATGAGTGTAATAAACATAGATTTTTCAATTTCTATTTACTTTATGGAACGAAATTAAAACAGAAAATCTTATCTGCTTGTCTTACGTAGATGTACTAACTTGTTGAATTGAAGTGGATAGAGAATTTTAGCTTCCAGTCCTAATATGCAAATCATCATGAATAAATGGACACAAGCAATCTTTTAAGTGTTTGCCAAACAGCAAATTTCAGCCTTCTTGATATTTAATTTTAATACATTTGCAGACGACAACTCAAATGTGGCTCAAATGACTGGGTTTGTCTTTCATAGGTTGAAACATTGTTGAAAAGGGAGAAAATAACTTTAGTAAAAGAACAATTGATCTTATTATGAATATTGTTTTTTTTTATGTACCTTAATTTTTCTTCTTCGTATGATATGTAAAATAATACAAGAGGGCCATGATGGCCCTGGATAGCTCACCTGAGTTAATAAGCTTTTTCACTTCACTGCATAATTCAATTTCTGACCAATTGCCAGGTCAAATGAGCTTAAAATGTGACCTCTACAGCTTCCACAAGGAATTTCCATCAGTTGACCTAGTGACCTAGTTTATCACCCGACCTGACCCAACATAAAATTCATAAAAAAAAGTATCAAGACAAACATTCTGATCAAATTTCAGGTCATTTGAGCAATAAATGTGGCCTCTAGAGTGCCCACAAGGTATTTCTTGAATTTGACCAAGTGACCTAGTTTATAGCCCTATGTGACCTAATTTCAAACTCATCTGATATTTCACCAAGACAAGCATTCTGACTAATTTTCAAGTCAATTGAGCAAGAAGTGTGACCTCTAGAGTGCCCACAGGTATTTCTTTAATTTGACAAAGTAACCTAGATTATGACACCAGGTAACCAAATTTTGAACTCATCTCAGATTTCATCGAGAGAAACATTTTAATCAATTTTTTTAAATAGTTGAACGATAAATGTGGCCTCTAGAGTGCCTACAAGGTATTTCTTTAATTTGACCTAGTGAACTAGTTTATGACCCCAGTTGACCCAAATTCAAACTCATGTGAGATTTTATCAAAATTAACATTATGATCAATTTTCAAGTCAATTGAGCAAAGAAGTGTGACCTCAAGAGTGCCCACAATGTATTTCTTTAATTTGACCTAGTGAAATAGTTTTTGATTCCAGGTGACCCAAATCCAAACTCATCCGAGATTTAATCAAGACAAACATTCTGACCAAATTTCAGGTCATTTGAGCAATAAATGTAGGCACTAGAGTGCCCACAAGGTATTTCTTTAATTTGACCTGGTGACCTAGTTAATGACCCACGGTGACCCATTTTCGAACTCACTGAACATGTACTCAGGTGGGCTAACAAATTAAGAACAGGTACACTACATACAAAATATCAAAGCTGTGCGCCTTCCATTTCAGAAAATAACAATTTTAAAGTTTTCCTTCTTTGTTCCTATGTTCGAAATTGGGACCCCCAGGGCTTGACCAGTTTTGAGCCCAGCGGCATCATATGAACAAACTTGGTAGAGGTCCACTAGGAGTTGCTACATACCAATTATGAAAGCTCTACACCGTCCGGTTTTAGAGAAGAAGAGTTTTAGAGTTTTTCTTCTTTGTTCCTATGTTCGAACTTGGGACCCCAAGGGCGGGGCCAGTTTTCACCCCAGGGGCATCATATGAACAAACTTGGTAGAAGTTTACTAGGAGATGCTACATACCAATTATGAAAGCTCTATGCCTTCTAGTTTTAGAGAAGAAAACATTTTAAGTTTTTCTTCTTTGTTCCTATGTTCGAAATTGTGACTCCTGGGGCGGGGCCAATTTTGATCCCAAGGGCATCATATGAACAAACTTGGTAGAAGTCTACTAGGAGATGCTACATGCCAAATATCAAAGCTCTAAGCCTTCTAGTTTTAGAGAAGAACTTTAAAGTTTTCCTTCTTTGTACCTTTGTTCGAGATTGTGACACCCGGTGCTGGGCAAGTTTTGACCCCAGGGGCATGATATGAACAAACTTGGTAGAGGTCCACTAGGAGATGCTACATACCATATATCAAAACTCTACGCCTTCTAGTTTCAGAAAAGAAGATTTTCAAATATTTTGCTATTTTTTTTCCTTTTGGTTGCCACGGCAACCAGAGTTATGGGTGGAATTTAATATCTTGAACAATTTTTGTAGAACTTTACCCAAGGACCATCCCTGCCAAGTATCATCAAGATCATAAAGTGGTTTAGGAGGTGAAGATGTTAAAAGAAATTGTGGATGACGGACGACGGACATTGGGCGATCACAAAAGCTCACCTTGAGCACTTCGTGCTCAGGTGAGCTAACAAAACATGTGACAAGTGACGGTTTCACTCTTTACCAATCCACAAGAGTTTAGACTCGTCCAAATTGAAAGCATTTACAGACATCATCGTCAAACTCATACATTGCAATTTATTCTACAAAGTGCAAAAAGGTAAAAATGCCCGTTGCTTTAGTGAAAGAAACATTGATCTTGCTTTCATTCTTTTCCCTCCTCTATATGGCAAATAAAATAAATATAGAACGCAAGACAATTTTAACTCTACCAAACCACAGGAGTTTAGACCAAATTTGATTTAAATTTAAATTTGCTGTTTGGCAAACACTTAAAAGATTGCTTGTGTTCATTTATCCGTGATGATTTGCAAACTAGGACTTCAAGCTAACTTCTCTATCCACTTATTTTTTCCAAATCTAGAATGCATGTTAGACCAGCTGGCCAAATTAAGGCATTTGCAGAAAATATAAAAAAAATATTACTCAACATTGGATTTTGCTTTTGGGAAAACACAGGCAGAAAAAGAAGAAAATGCTGGTAATGAGCATTTTCTCCTTTTTGCACTGTTTTCAACAGCCCTTTTGACTCAGGGGCATGAAAACACAGGACTGTTTCATAAAGGTTAACTCTTTGCCAAACGACAAAATTTTAGACTAGTACAAATTTAAAGCACTTGAAGACGACAAAATAAACGTAACTCAAAAATTGAAATTTGTTTCCAGCAGGGCAGAAAACATCGTGGGAAAAGGAGAAAATGATGGTTACCAGCACTTTCTCCTTTTCCTTTAATGTTTTCAAAAGGCTTCTATCTCAGGGTCGTAAAAATCAGGGATTGTTTGGTAAAATGGTTAATCAAACAATATACAGACAGTAAAACCTGTCTTAATGGCCACCTCTGTAAGCTAACAACTTCTATCAACCACCAAAACATGAATTATTAGACAGGAAACAATATATGGAAATGCAAAAAAAAAAATAATGTACTAGGCAAGTACCTGTCTAATGATAACAAGATGACAAAAATTTAGTCTCTTCAAAATTGAAAACAGTTGCATTCTACAGATCATATACATATGTATCGATCAAAATGTGAGATCTGTCTTCCAAAGTGAAGCAAACATCATGGGAAAAAGGAAAACATCTGCTTATTTACTTTTTCTCCTTTTCTCAATAGATCTATGTTTTGAAAGTTTTTTTTATCGTGGTCGCTAAAAGTCAAGACCATTTAGTGTTGGGTTCACTGTTTAAAATCTGTGTATCAGCATTTTCTCCTTTACTCACAATGTTTTCAAAAGCTTCCTCTATCGGGGTCGTTAAAACTAGGGATTGTGCCGTAAAGAGTTAACAAAAAACACAATTTTACACAAACTGACAGCGTTTGCAGACAAGAAGAAAAAGTATATCAAAAAACGGGATTTGTCTTTTTAACGGCAGGAAACCAATGTGGGTAAAAAAGAAAAGCTCTGTGTAACAGCATTTTCTTCTTTCTATTAACGACTTCATTTAACCTGACCCAGGTGAAAATCACTTACATAAATTAATATCCTATTTTTACTCTCGGCATCGCTCGTCATATGTTCCGAATGGTCAAGGAAATACTTCGCATGACATACGCCAATCATCCCTTAATCTATTAGATAAGTTAATTGAACATTTCCAGTCAATAGTAAAAAATAAAAAGCAAACATTGCAATTTCAAAGTTATTTTTTGGGGAAATATTTCCTCATTGAACAGTGAAGATCCAAGATCAGACTGCACGTTCTGTGCAGTCTGATCTTGATCTACACTGCACGCAAAAGCACCTTGAGTCCATCTTTGTCGGCCAAGAGTTAAATTGCTTACCTGTGTATATAAGTACCTTCCCGTGTATATATAATTTTCCGAATAATAGTCGGAGTTCTATTTATATGCATACTTAAATATTCAGCATAAAGGTCAGGATCAGGCTGAATGAAGTAGACAATACCAATGTCTCCAAATGTCCCATTTTTCAGAGTACATTTTATTATCCCTTAGGTGATTGCTTTATACAAGTTAGGCTGTTCTTCAACAAATTGAAATAACTACAACTCGTATATGTGAAAATACTCTACAAAAGTCCCTGTCCCCACCCGGACAGGACTTAGTACATAATAAAATATAATACGTGATTATCCCTCTACAACATTACAAACTATGGACATGTCAAAATTGTATGCAGTAAATAAATGTGGTGCAAATGATAGGATTTGTGCTTTAACTCTTTACCAAACGACAAAGAATTTGACTCGTCCTTATGCACAGGTGTTGCAACCGGCAAATTAAATGTGGCTCAATGTATGAAACTTGTGTCTGAAAATGGAAATAACATTAAGAGCTACAGATAAGAGGGGGTGATGGTATTCTAAATTCATTATTTCTCTTCCAAACCCTATGTTGTGGGTACTCATTAGAATTGTCTCGTCGAGACAATTCTAATGAGTACCAACAACACAGGATTTAGTTGACAATAAATATTTTCAGTTTTGAAATCAAAATCACTCTCTCTATCTGGGGCTCTGAACATTGATGGATAGACCAAAAAATTCTGGTAACTAGCATTTTTCCTTTTCATGCAGTGTTTCAAAAAAGTTCCTCCTTCACGGTTCTTGAAACTTAAAATTGGGTGGTAAAAGGTCAAAGGGTAAGGAAAGGAAAGAAAAACTGCTCAGCAGCATTTTCTACTCTCTCCACATTTTCTTTTTCATGAGGTCTCTCTTTCATGCTTTTAAAACACAGGATTGATTGAATACGTGTAAACACAATCATTTCCATTTAAACATAGCTACAGTAATGGATAAGCATCTCCTTACAATCACTTTTTTCATGTTGCCGATATTTTTCTTTTATCCTTTATCAAACAATAAAAGTACAAAGCATTTGCAGACGACAAGTTAAATATGCCTCAAAGCAAATGATCAAATTTGTGAGAAAAAGGACAAGAAACATTCTGGAAAAAAGAGTAAATGCTAGTTATAGGCATTTTCTCCTTTTCCACCATGTTTTTTTTTAAAGCCTTTGGCGTTATGTTCATTTTAACCCGATATTGTGTGGCGAAAGGGAAGGGTTAACAGTGGTCTGTCATGCAGGACTAAAATGACGTCCTACATTTGAACTGATTTTGAAATTCAAATACTTCGAGAGGAGCATCTAAGGCCTTTAAAAATAAGGCGGTCAAGGTAAACTTCTACGTAAGAGATGATGTTGTATAACACGAGTCATTAAAAGTACAAAGTGATTGTGAAAAGAAGCTTTCACAACAGAAAGTGTGAATTTACACTCCATACTGATAAGTTATTTGTACAAAGGTGCTTTTACCTGAGATAATATTGAATAACACACGGAAATCATGAAGTACTTGTGAAAAGTACCTGTCACAACATAAAATATTTCATGAAACAAGTCACCATTAAAAAGTTTCTAGTGACAAAGGGCATTCATATAAAAGAAACGAAAAAAACAAGTCACCAATAAAAAACGGCCTCTCCTATGTTATAAGAAATTAATAAGTACCAGTCAGTCTCAAATAAAAAAAGCCCAACCTTTTCGAGTTGTCCTATGTTACATATGCATAAGAAATACTTCGTTTTTCCAATTTTCAAATGAATCATGGGTTGAATCGCTCCTCATTTCTCATTATCTCCTGCTTGATGGCATTCTACAAATACACATCCATCTAATTTGGGCATTCTGGGTACAGAAGCGGACTAATTTTTCAAAACAACAACCGTTACTTTGAATTTCAAAATGAAATAAACGTTTACTCAATAAAACGCAACCTGGTGCGATTCATTCAGCTATCATCAGCTAGCATTTAACCTATACATTGGTCATTTATTAAAACAGCCCCTATATGCTTGGGTAATAGGCTAATAACTTCGGTGTAAGCCCTACTTTTCCCAAGTAGTGGGGGATGGGTGATGCGTCATAGCAGACAGGTCGAATCTTCGAAGAATATGACATGCGCAGACAACGCCTCATTTCTCCTCCACACTTCTGTAACATCTGTTCACTTTACATTAATACAATAATGTCTTCTACATGGGAACTCTTCAATCGTCTCCCTTTATAATAGTAAAACGGCCTTTCCTACGTTATAAGAAGGAAATGAGTAAGCCTCATTTAATTAAAAAAAAGCCTTTTCGAGTTGTCCTATGTTACACATGTATAAGAAACACTGAGTTTTTCCAAGGAATCATGGGTAGAATTTCTCCTCATTTCTCCTCCACACTTCTAAAACATCTGTTCACTATATAGTAATACAATAATGTCTTCTACATGGCATCTCTTCAATCATCTCCCCTTATCTGAAAATACAGCAATTGAAAAATAAACAATTAGAATTTCTTAACGCTTTACCCACACAATCCTGAGTTTTAAATATCTTGAAGATGGAGGCTTTTATAAACAATGTTGGAAAAGGAGGAAATGCTGATAAGCAGAATTTTCTCCTTTTACAACAAAATTTTTCTACCCTTTGAAACACAAATTTCAGAATTCTTTTTACATTCAAGTCTTTGTCTGCAAACCGTTCCAATTAGAACCAGTCTAACATTTTGTCGTTTGGTAAAGACTTAACCTTTTAGCACAAAATCCTTAGTTTTAACGACCCAATGAAAGAAGACTTTTGAAAACATTGTGGGAAAAGGAGAAAATGCTGGTGACCAGCATTTTCTCCTTTTCCCACAAGGTTTTCTACCTTTCAGAGGCAAAGTTCATAAATTAAGACACTGCAAAAGCTTCCAATTTGGACCAATCTAGAATTTTGTCATTTTGTAAGGAATTAAAAGAGCATTACCAGTTCCTGAATAAACAGAACTGACATTTTACGAAGAAAATGAAACCCAAAATATTGAGAGTTCTAAGTCGGATTTACGAGAAAAAAAAAAAAAAAAAATTTTGTGCGATGATCCAATGTTAAACTCAACACAAGGTGAATTTTAATCGTTACAGACATTGTATGACTCCTTAGGGAAACCTTATATTGAAGAATTTGGTAATGTTATAGACATTAGACAGCTACATTAAATCACGGAAATTTTCACTAAGCCATAAAGACTGCATGTATATCAGTATGTCAAGGATTATTCCAGAAGATCTAAACGTTCCCATCTGGTCATTAAAATAATCATGTTCAGGTCTTAACTGTGGCTTTCCCCGACCCCATCTCCCCCACCCTCACAGCAAAAGAGCACCTTTAGGTAAATGTTCACATAGCAGTGTAGATCATTATCAGTATACTGCCATAATTTTTTTCTAGATATAACCACTGTCCCACAGGTATTAACCCTTAGGCTGCTAAGCGCGACTCATTGCCCTTTTGCAGACAGTGCAGGTCAAGGTCAAACTGCACAGAACGTGCAGTCTGATCTTGGATCTACACTGTCCAATAAGAAGATACTTGGATCTACACTGTCCGATAAGGAGATATAATTTCCCAAACCATGACTTTGACATAGTAATATTTGGGTATTTACTATCAAATTGAAAATTTTATTTCAGTTAATTAGCAAGATAAGGGTTCATAAATATACTAACATTTCCATGCTCTATAAAAAGAGGGCTTAATACATCTGCAAAAAGTATCAACCCAGGTCAGCCAGTGCAGTCTGCTATTGTTCAATTTTCTGCATGTCAAAGGACTAGTGTACTTCATGATTCAGTCAGATGTTAGACAGAATGGATTTTATGGATACATAATTATATAATGACTTGCTTGGTATGATAGATTACAGAGATGTATTAAATTAAGCCCCCTCTTGCCAGAACATATCTCAATAGATATAAAATGTTTAAGTTTGAAATAAGTGCAGATTTACAAACACAAATTTTTATACCCCTGTAACAGACAGCCTTTGACAATCTCTACCAAATTACAAAACTTTATGCTAGCCTTAAATGAAAGCTTTTGCTGACCCAAAAATGAAACTGACCCCAAAAATTGTAAAAACTGTTTTTGAAACTGTAGAGGTCATTGTTGAAAATTAAGAGAAAATGCTGATTACCATCAAATTCTTGTTTTCTCACAATGTTTCGTAATCTCGTTTTACGGCATCATTAAAACTACAGATTAATGCCATAAAGACTTTAAGTAAACAGCCTAAGAATAAGTAATTGAGTAAAAGTGAATACATTTCTCCTTTTACTACAGTATTTTCAAAAGTGACCTGTCTTGGAACAAACACATGCCTTCTCCTTTTACTACAGTGTTTCTAAAAGTGTCCTGCTGTGGAACAAACACAAGTCATGCCTTCAATGTGTTAGATTAGGATAACGAACTGAATACTAAATACAATAAGCAGACATTTTCACTCTGCACAATAGACTTATATACATGTACTTATATATATTTCATACTCGAGGATGATTTTACAAAATCATCTCGCAAACACTATCCGATCATTCAAATCTATCCAAGATGAGTTTGCACTTTCTGTGCAGCCTGATCTTGTTTTGCACAGTCTATAGAATCACATTATGCTTCACTGTGTATATAGAATTAACTCTACCAAACAACAAATTTTTGAACTCAACAAACTGAAAGTACTCGCAGACGACAAATTAAAAGTAGCTCAAATGACGATTTCTGTCTCTGGTATTGTAGAAAAAATTGTGAGAAAAGGAAAAAAGGCTGGTTATCAGCATTTTCTCCTTTTCCCGCAATGTTTTCAAAGGCCATCTCTTTCAATGTTGTAAATTCAGCATTATGTAGCAAATGGTGAAATAGCATTGCTGCTACTACTACAATTAACATTTGATGATGAAAATAGAAAATATCCATACAACATGTTACCAATATGTGTTGTTTTCTACAGCAGTTTATTTACACTTTACCAAACGACAAAATTTTAGACTTGTCCAAATTGGACGCATTTGCAGACAACAAAATAAATGTTACCCGAAAACTGAAACTTGATTATAAAAGAGAGAAAAATATTGTGTAAAAAGGAGAAAATGCTGGTTACCAGCATTTTCTCCTTTTTTCACAATATTTTCATAAGGCTTCTTCCTCTTGGTTGTAAATACCAGGGACTGTTTGGGAAAGGGTTAACAGACAAAGTATTTCTATTTTATACCACTATTTATATCTATGATCAAACTGTATGTTCTGTGCAGCCTGATCTTAATCTACACAATGTACAAAAGCACTTACCGGTAAACGTTCTCTTTGTATACTTCTACTGTTTCTCCTATTAAATGTTTGTCAAATGAAAAGATTTGTCATTGAAAGTGGAGAAAATATTGTGGGAAAAGAAGCAAATGCTGGTTACCAGCATTTGCTTCTTTTCCCACAATGTTTTCAAAATCTTTCTACTCCAGTGTCGTTAAAACTCGGAATAGTGCGGTAAAGGGTTAAAAACACAAAATAGTCTGGTACAAGGTTAAATAGACTTACCCTTACAGCAGGTCATCAGTATGTGTTGTTTTCTACTGTAGTTGATAAACTGACAAAATATTTCCTTTAGATGGAAGCCCATCATGGCTGATATAAAGTTTGTTTTCTGTTTCACAATATGTCACTGACTGTGGACCTTCCATTCCTTGTGTTTGATCCAGTAATATTTGTATGGGTCTACACTGTGTAGATATCTGGTGTATGTTGTGTGAGCCACACCCAGCTATATAAATGTTATCATATCTATCTACAGTCAGACCACATGGAGACTCCAGGTTAGTATCTCTGTAAACATTTTGAACTCTTCCCTCTAAATCCACACTTGTCACACTGTTTGTCTGATAGTCACTAACAAATAGTGTAGACTTGGAATTACTAAGACAAATATACCAGGGACGTGCAAACAAAGGTTGTCCATTTTGGTCTGTAGAAAATGTTTTCAATATTTCTCCATGTAGACTGATTAATTTAACAGCAGGTTCTGGTTGATCAAATGACACAAATAATTGATTATCATTAAAAATAATTCCACTACAGTCTCCATTAACTTGAAGTTCTTTGTTTACAGTCAAAGTCTGTCCAACATTTACAAAAACTAATTTATTGTTACATGTAATGACAAGCTGACTTTTATCAGTACAAGTAACATCCCGTGGTTGTGTGGAAAGTTTTAGATAAGATAGAACACTCTTACTGTCAACATTTACAAGTTTTACACTGTAGTTGTCACAATCTGTAAGAGCTATTCTGTATGGATCTATCATTACACTGCCTGTAATATAACAGTCATCTTTATCTTCTGAATGTTTAACATTGATTTGTCCTACATAACTGGCTCTAACAGATTTGGGATCTTTGTTGACCAGCTTTACATTTTCTTTCTCCTTTCTCTCCATTTCTGTTTTTCCTCCCTCCTTCTCTCTATCCTCTAATGTACCAAGATTGCACATAGATTGAAACAAATTCAGCATTTCATCATTTTTGTGAAATTTATAATGTTTAATTTTGTTTTGACTGGATATGTCAGCCATTTTCTTTTTTAAGTCATAAATTAGGGTTTCAGCTTTCGTTGCAGAGATTACCAACTGTCGCTGTTGTTTGTATTTTTTATGTTTTTCTAAGTTAGTGACAATTTCGTTGATGTCAGTTGTCACTGTATCACACGCTGTAGACACAGTTTGAACAGCTTTGATGTCAAACTCCTTCACATCCTGGGCTTCCTTCAAAATGGTTGTTTCCATGGAATCTAGAAGGTTGTTGATTTCTGTACGAAATGAGTTAACTTCCGATATGAACTGGATGTACACTGTTTGTACATCTTGGCTGTGTCTTGTTGAAGTTTTCTTTATATCTTTTATCTGCTGCAGAAGACTTGTAATTTTCTCTGTTAAAAATATGTACTCTGGACTTGTCTCAAAGTTTTGCGCAATATCGTCTATGTATTCTATAGAACAAGTTTTGTGTTCAACAGTCAAACAAACACCACAAAAAACGTTCTTATGAATCTTACAATAGTACTCCAAAATTTTTCCTTTGTGTTTAGAACAGACATTTTCTTGTGCTGAAGTAAGTTTCTGTGAAGGTATCTCATCCCCCGATAATAACTTGTGATTTGTAAGTAATTTAAACAGTTTATGAGCAGAAGAACAATTGTCACAAAAAAACTCGTCACAGTCCACACAATAATGTTTAGCACTTATATTTTTGTTCAACAATAAACAGGGATCACATTGAACACCAGTTGTTGTGTTGGCACTCCCCGCCTGATTTCTGCCTGACACTTCCATATTCCCAGGTGCAAGGTGTCAAGTCTATAAATAGAAAAGAAACAAACATTAGCCCTTTACCATATTACCCCGAGTTTTACCCACCCAAATAAAAAAAGGGCATTTTGAAAACATTGTGGGAAAAGGAGAAAATCCTGGAAACCAGCATTTTCTCCTTTTCCCACAATGATTTCTATCATATCAAAGACACATTATATCATGGCAGCAACATTTAAATTGTAGTCTCCAAAAGCTTTCAATTTCGATCAGTCTAAAATTTTGTGGTTTGGTGAAGGGTTAAATATACAAACTTTGCAGTTGCCTCATCAATTTGGCTTTTTATGCCACTATAATAAAAGATGTTATATTATGTGGAACAGAGAAAGGAGTAAGGTTTTCGAAACCATTGACAGAAAAGATAAAATACTGGTAACCAGCATATTCTCCTTGTCCCACAATGCTTTCTGCCCTAAACAGAGACAAACCCATTATGTGAGACAAATTTGATTTATTTGTCATCCACAAGTGCTTTTAAATTGGACAAGTCTAGAATGTTGTCGTTTGTTGAAGGCTTAAAGGCCCAGTAGCAGCCATGAAGTAAACAGTGGGATGTAACAAGAGAGCCATTGGCCCTAAAGCGCTCACCTGAATAAATTCACCTTATCATCTAGGATTGATAAAATTCAACACATTCTAGTGATGATGTAAACATGTGAATGTTAGTGACCTACTTTGTGACCTAATGTTACCAATTTCAAGCTTGTCCAAGGTATAATCAAGACAAATATTCTGAGCAAGAATTTCATGAGTATCAGACTAAAACTCTGGACTTTGGAGTGCACAATAAGCTTTGACCAAGAATTTCATGAGTATCAGACTAAAACTCTGGACTTTGGAGTGCACAATAAGCTTTTTCTAAGATTTTATGTGACCTAGATTTTGACCTTATGTGACCCCTTTTTTTAGCTTTTACCAGAAAATATCAAGACAAACACTCTGACCAATTTTCGAATGCATCGGACTGAAATATAGCCTCTTTGTCTAGAGTACACACAAGGTTTTTCTAATATTTACTCCAGTGACCTACTTTTATACCAGACATGAACCAATTAAAAATCGTCAAAAACATCAAGACAAACATTTTGGCCAAGTCTCATGAGTATCAGACTGAAAATATAGCTTAAAATGTGAACACTACGTTATTCTACGATTTGTCCCGATCAACTATTTTTTGACCCAACATGACAGAAATGTAAAAAAGCAGCGTTTTCTCTCCTTTTAACGGATAAAACAGACCCATTCCCAATCCGAAAATACCACCATTTGTGCCAAAATCGCACAAGAAATTTCCCTAAAACGAATTGTGTTTCTCAATGCATAATGGACCCATCCCAAAGCAGGGTCCCAATGTCTGTTTTGACAATGATTCTGTGATGGATTGAAATTCATATTGTGGATTTCCCTCTGGCAAATTGTTTTGAATATGTAACATAAACAATCCAAATATCAGCAATTTCAATGATCTATAAGACGGAGTTTCTCAAAGTAGTAATCAACAAAAAAAAAAAACCTGTGTCATCTGTCATAGAGGATCTTACATGAGTGTTTATGTATTATCATTTCTATCAAATGAGTTGACTAAAATTGTATGACGCGAGCCTTGGCGAGCGTCAAATACATTTTAGTCAACGAGTTTGATAAAAATGATAATACGTAAACACGAATGTGAGATTCTATTTATCACATAAAACGAAAGACAGGAAAATATCCCGCATCATCACCTTTAGCCTCTATACCGTTCACGGGTCCATGTTTACAGTTGTAGTTTGGTTTCAAATGTGTACATACACAAGTAGATAGTTCTTTGACATTTACACCGAAAGAAGAGTGAAATAGTTTACAGAGAGGTTTAGTCCACCTATTTCCGCAATAATACTGATTTTAAGAGACTTTCGCTGCATTTCTTGGTTTTTATCAAACACGAAAATCAAAAACTTTCCACGCGTATACGTCTTAGCAACAGTGACGTCATTTTTCCCAGAAACGGCGTAACAGTACAAATTTCCGCACAAACTGTGATTGGTTTCTCTGGCTTCATGCGCTCGTGACTGAAAACTGATCAGAACCTGGGCGCAAAAAACGATAATACACTAGTGTATTATCAAAAATATGTCATGGGTTTAATACACTGCCGAAGGAGGTTTTATGTGATAAAACAGTTTATGTTGGTAAACTGGTCTGCTCCAATGAATCACCAAAATACCAACAAAACACCAAAATACCCCTATTTTTATCACTGGGTTCAGACAATTGATAGAAGTATGCAGAATTATTCTCCATTTCTTTTTTACAGAAAATATGCTTTATTAAAGTATAACTCATTACTGAGAAGAATGATTTCGTTAATATATATTGACCATTGATTAATGTATCCTTAACCATTGTTTGGTTAATCAGTTACAGCCTTCTTCATATGTACCTCGATGTTCCCAAAGATTAATGACGTGTATTTCACATGTCTGCCTATGGGTGACATATTTTCTGCGATTTTACATGAAAATTATATATTACCTAATTTTTTTATGCTACCTTTGAACTTTTATGATCACACACTATGTTAGATAATCTATATCTTTAAAACCTAAGTGTTTTTTGGGGGAGAGGGAAGAGAGAGGGAGAGAGAAAAGCAGCGAGAGAGAGATGTAGAACTATAATCAGTTATCTAACCTTTAAGGAATGATGATAGATAAAAATTGTTTGGGTTAAAAGAGCCTACTTGTATGTAAGATCAAATAGGAATGTCAATCCAATCAACCTCTTCAGCTAACTAGCAATAATTTCACTTGAATTATGAATAGATAAAAAGGACCTTACTGATAAAAACTATAATAATGATGATAATATTTAAAATACCTTCATGTACAGGATGTAGGAGGAGAGCTTTAAAGACTATTTTAGAGTCAGGATGGATATGTAACCAGTGATTTAATCAACCTAATGAACCACTTCAATCGACCACCAATCGACCACTTTTGACCAGTATTGACCAGTTATAACCGGTTAAAAACACCGGCCCAGTCAATACTCATATTGACCGGCTTTTTGCCAACCTTGTTTTCGACACCAGTGTTTACTTGTGGAAGGGACAACAAAACAGTCTGCAAGTCCTTTCTGTTTTTCTTTTTCGGTTTACCTGCTATTCTATGTTGGAAAGCGTCTAGAATACACAGACTGTACACGTTTAAAACGGGGCTACAAATTCACCTTCCTACAGTTATCCCGTACTTGGTTAATTATTGCTAAACAAGAGCTTACTGTGACTGTGGCAGAGAGAACCAAGCTGGTAGCAATTTATGTTAATTCTTTTTTTGTACAGTGCTTGCAGGTATTTATCAATAAATTATCAATAAAATTGGTTTCAGACACTGGGCGCCATATCATAAACTCTTATTATGAAATAATCATGGTGTACGAAATCTTTCTCTGCATACGAACCTTATTTTGCCCCTTACTATTTCTGCTGCACATCATGGTGTGCATTATAAACTATTGTTTTGATTGAACTGGGATTTTTTGGTTGCGTCAGAAAAGACGCACACAATGAATTTTAGTGCGTCAGCTAAGACATCATTGCGTCAAACACCCAAGAAACGCACTCTGGGAGAAACAATGTTTTCAATGTTTTCAATTTCTGCTGCGTAATGTTTTAATTTTAGTTCTAATGACTGATATATATCCATAATAAATAATCAGTAATTTAGATTCTGTGGTTATCATGAAAATTCCCAATTTTTCAGAAAATGGCACGTTTTTTTCCCAAATTGCATGGTTTTGCATCTATTCCCAAACCAGTGAAAAAAGACATGGATGGTATGACCGAAGTTTTACTACTCTGTCCAAATTATGTTATTATGCACAAGAATGCATTTTCTCCCATTTTTCGCAAAATGTTGACTTTATCTTAGTTTCAGTTATGAAATAAACTGTAAAGTACAAAAATCAATGGAGGTCAACCGATGATGATTCATCCCAAGTTCAAACTCTCAGCGAAGTTTTATGTGATCACCAATGATTTTTGTCTGAGTTTTGTCCAATTTACCCTAGGCCTAACAAGAACTATCTGTGTTTAGGGTTTCGGTCCAAGATGCTGTAGGTAGGATAGGTAGAGATTTATTTTATTTTCGATACACTTTTCACATGGATGGTCCGACCATGTACTGAAATTACAACCGACATATTTTGTTTCTGTTATAGCGTAAAAAGTTGTCAGCATTTTCTAGGTAGGATAGGGAAACCCTAAACAGAGACATTTTTTTTGGCCTTATGAAATGACTGAAACTGAAAGTGGAACAGTACACAATCATTTAAGTACAAAATGGCTTGGGTACGAAAGGACCAGTAAACATTTCAGTGGCATCCTGCATGGATATATATCTAGTTTACATTCCGAGGAATTCTAGTGCAAGGTATTTGCCTCCAAATATAATGACTTGCACCAGTTTTGTCCAAATTGGCAGAATATTCGTTGTATTCAATTTACTTCCGGGTATTGAAATCGAATCAGGACTAGATATAAGATATGTACAGTACCTTTCTAGGCTATAATCTGATAGATTATTTATGTCCGAATCACGTTATCACTTCCTTTTTATCACAATATGTTGGTAGAATAGAAATCTAAAATGACAAGATTTGGTAAGATCTTCGTACAACAGGAAGACGGCATCCTTACATGACTTTCCGAGGGCGTATTGACCTTTGAACTTTGTTTATCATACCGAAGTGGGACTAAAACGTGGATATATTAAGCGAACAATATGAACAAAAGGGGAAAAACGCGGACGCCGTCCATCACCTAATTCGGTGACTAGTATTTGTTTTTTGAGATAGATAAACATTTACTTTGCTAAATACCTTGGTAATTAATGATTTATAGATCTATATAATTTTAGGGTTTTCGAGATAGATGAATACAATTATTGTATATCACGACCACAACTCACAGTATGAAATCATGGATGTCCAAGTCCGTATTAACCAAACGTTCTCAAGAACGTTCTTTGTCTTATTCTGCAAGAATTTCCAAGTTTGAAAGTAACACACCTTCTGATTGGCTAAACCAAATTTGGAAAAAAAATCTTGGAGAATAAGCTTAAGTATGTTCTTGAGAACGGTTAGTAAATACGGACCCTTGGTTTCACCAGTACTAGACTAGAGCTCTGAGGTGCCTTGCTATAAAATAATCCATGGAAAACCCCAGTGGTTCCAGTTAGGCTCGTACCCGGGGCTTCCACGTGACAAGTCCTACACTTTACCACCTAGCCACGCAGGACCCCCTATGAAGAAACATGTATAATAACCATACTTATACAAAGTTATTCCAAGTTATACATTAAACCGAACTGACACGGGGCCATAAAATTAAAAAAGAAAATGATCCACGTACTTGGAAAATGGGGTTTATTGCATCTTCATGACACATTATACCAACAAATCATCGCATTGTTATGGACCCATAAAACCCGTTTTGTCTAACAACCGACTGCATCATGAGGTAGAATAGTCCGTGGACATGACAATTTATCAACAGCAAAAAGTTTAGAATCATGTCAGCCTGCGTGAACAGCGCAGGCTGACATTGGTCGATACCTTTTTTGCTAATGCATTAAACACCCTTTTCACGGAGTATATATATATAACGAGTATACTTACGCAAATTTACACAAAGTTATACATAAAACCCGATTAACGTAGGCTCATCAAATGAAAAATAAAATATACTCAACCAAAAAAGAAACTTCCCCTGTGTTTAAGTGCAGATATACACAAATATGAAAATCAGGATTAAACTAGATTTATATGCATTGAAAGAGTATTTTATTGCGACTTTGTGTGAAAAACATTATTGCTGAGGGTTTATCCAAAAGTAGTGAAATGGTAGTTAAAATGCGGAAGGGGTTGCTCATCAAAATCACAAATTAATACCGGGTATGACCACCTTCAGCATGAAGGACTGTCTGGCATCGTTGGCGCATAGAACAGATAAGTGTATTGATTTCGGCTTGTGGAATGTTGTTCCATTCTTGAATTAAGGCTTGTCTTAGCTGAATGACTTTTGACGGTGAAATAGGGCGACGTCTAACACGCTGGTCCAAATTATCCCAAAGGTGTTCAATGGGATTCAGATCAGGACTTTTGGCAGGCCAGTCATTAATAAATGCAATGTTATTCGCCCTGAGGAAATTCACATTGTCCCTAGCTGTATGGCTTGTGGCATTATCATGCTGAAAAATAGTGATATTGGCATTATTTTGAAACAGTGGGATAACGTGCCTCGCAAGAATTTCATCTCGGTAGCGTTGGGCATTCAAATTCCCTTCGATAACGACGAGATTAGTGCGAAAGCCATGTGCAATGCCCGCCCAGACCAAGACAGAACCCCCACCCCCTAAACGATCTCGTTCAAATACGCAACAGTCGGCACAACGTTAATTTCTCCTACGGTATACTCGAACCCTGCCATCACCTTGATGAATGGAAAACCTCGACTCGTCAGAGAAAAGAACGCTACTCCATTGTTGTCTAAGCCAGCGTTGGTGTGTACGTGCCCAATTAACACGATTTACGCGGTGAGTCGCGTCAAAACACAACTAACGTATGGACGACGTGCACGTAGCCCACCCTCGCGCAAGCGATTGCGCACAGTTTGGGCAGATATACGGTTGTTATGTGTACCAGGGGTGTTAGCAGCAGTGGCTGTGGCAGTTTGGAAGCGATTGCGCAGGTGGGTGTTCCGAATATAGCGGTCTTGGCCACGCGTCATGACGCGAGGACGTCCACTACGTGGTCGATCTACCGTACGTCCTGTTGCTTGAAAACGTTGCCTAAGGTGTCGAATAGCACGAGTAGAACATCCAATATTCATAGCAACAGCATTCATCGTCATACCAGCATTAAGCATGCCAATGGCACGTTCGCGTAAATTTTGCGGAATTCTAGGCATATCAAAAATAAAGAAAACTAAAAAGAATTTAATTTTTTTCAACGTCTTTTTCTTATTGACATGAAAGTCTATAAAATTAGACTGAAAGGTTTCAAAAAATATACACGAATTATACTGGTCCGTGCATGCACGTGAAAATCGCTTTCAGCGGGTTTCTTCTGCAAAATGCTTTCAATCGAGTTAAAATTTGTTTTATCGGACACATAATCGTTCGCCCAAATATACGTAAGTCATCTGATATTTTGATTTTTTTAAATAACATTACATTTGCACTTAAACACAGGGGAAGTTTCTTTTTTGGTTGAGTATACTTTTTTTTCCTTTTTCCCATTATTATACAAGTTTTACCTGCTTTTTAGGGTCCTGCGTGGCTCATTTGTAAATTGTAGGACTCGTAACCTGGAGGTTCCGGGTTCGAGCCGCGCTTGACGCACTAGGCCTCTCGTAGGAGTGCCTTTTGGCAAGACACTTAAAAGATCTAGCCAGGTACTGGTGACACCTTGGACATACATAAATACATTAGCTGTCGCCGTGATATGACTGAAATAATATTGAAAGCGGCTTTAACCACCATTCAGTCAATCAATAAATTACTAGCTCTTTAGTGGATCAAGAAGGAGTTTTTTATCATTGTTTACACACCTGAGCCATTGTACACACTTTCAAGTTTTAACATTTTTTTTTATCTATAAGGACGTCTCTTTAACTCTTTGAAACGATAAAAGCATTTTCTACTTTTTCCACAATGTTTTTGCGTGCTTTATTTTTCGGGGATGTCAAAACTCGGAACCATTTAGTAAAAGTTAAATATGAACTTGTCTAACTGGTATTTCACCAAAACTCTATCTAAATGTTAATTTTCATTGTTTTGTTTAAAAATACAAGTCCTTTAATGAAACCGTATACTTAACCCTTCACCAAACAATCCCTGGTTTTTACGACCCTGGGATAAAAGTCTTTTGAAAACATTGCGGGAAAAGGAGATAATGCTGGTACCAAGCATTTTCTCCTTTTCCCATAATTTGTTTCTACCCTGCTGGAAACAAACTTCAATTTCTGAGTTACGTTTATTTTGTCGTCTGCAAATGCTTTCAAATTGGACCAGTCTAAAACTTTGTCGTTTGGTAAAGGATTAATTTGCAATTTAGGTTTTTCGTCGTCCCTTAAGTGCTGGCTTTTGACCTGCATGTACTCTTTGGTACTGAAAATAAACTGATGGATAGAAATTTGAGATTGGGCAAAAATGGAGACATGTTTATTTCTAAGGGCCCCCGTCTGTTTGCGGGCAAATTTACGCCGCCTATTACTTTAAACGGATATTTCTTGTTTACCATTAGTGGGAAATTTCCATAACAAGAGAGAGAGAGGGAGAGGGGGAGAGAGAGAGACACAGACAGACATACAGACAGGCAGACAGACGAACAGACAAGCACACACACAGACGAACAGACAAACAGACAGACGAACAGACAAACACACACAGACAGACGAAGAAACAAGCACACACAGACAGAGAGAAAGATACTAGTAGACAGAGACAAACGTTGAAAGAGAGATAGACAGAGAGAGATCGATAGACGGAGAGAGAGAGAGAGAGAGAGAGAGAGTAAGTACATGTATTATCCGAATTTCCCCCATCTATATAAGATTCTTGACTCTTTCTGTGATCAACATGAATTGAATATTATCAAATACATGTGCAAAATATTGCTTTCTTCAGATCGTTTTTGTCGGAACATCTGTCATAGAAGCAGACAGTGTAGATTCAAGATCAGACTGCACGTTTTATGCAGTCTGATCTGAATATACACTATCTGCATAAGCAGTTAACACTCGGTTCAGCCCCACGAGGTTTTACATCTCATGTACTTTGCCCTCGGGCTGCTAAGCTCGACTCCTTTACTTTTTGCAGACAGTGTAGATCAGGATCTGACGGCACAGAACGTGCAGTCTGATCATGGACCTACACTATCCGATACGGAGACATTTTTCCTTTTAAAGAATAGTTTAACTCCTTTACTTTTTGCAGACAGTGTAGATCAAGATCTGACGGCACAGAACGTGCAGTCTGATCATGGACTTACACTATCCGATACGGAGACATTTTTCTACTTAAAGAATAGCTTTGAAATAGCAACAACTATTTTGTTACTGTCGCCTAGAAACTTTCATTTAAGTAACTAGGAACGTTAAAGGTGGCTCTTCAGATTTTGGGACGAAAATTTTACAAAAATACAAAAAAAAATCATCCTTATACTCCCAAAGCCTTTTAATTTTCATTCATAAAACCCCAGTAGTCGAAAACCATCTGACAACAAGAGAAATTAGATATTTACAACGGCCCAGGTCGCCACCGACTGGAAACACGTTCTATTTTTACATGAGCAAGTCCCTCTTTTACATACCGGAAATACACAGACAAAGCTCTAAACATAGCGTCCGAAGAAGATATTATAGAAAATAATTACACGTTTGTTATGTTATGGAATTTAAGCGTCATTAGTCACGTGCCAGTCACTTGACATTCCCACAATATGCTTTTTTGATTTCTGGCGCGAAATCTGAAAATACCTTAAGAGGCTACGTAGCCTTTTAAAGGTACACCATCAATGTTTTTTTTTGTAGTTTTATGATTCTTAACTATTGATGATTTTTATTGTTCTTTTTTTTCCATATAAATTTCAGTGATATATATATATATATATATATATATATATATATATATTGGTGAGATGTGAAAAATCTAAATACCCACCTTTAAGGGTAAGCATATTTCATATACTCGCCAGACCAGTTAACCCTTAAATTTTTACCACACAATCATGACTTTTAACACCCCTGTATAAGAATCCTTATGAAAACATTGTTTGAAAAGGAGAAAATGCTGGTAACCAGCATTTTCTCCTTTTCCCACAATGTTTTCTTCCCTATCCAAAACAAAAATCATTATTTCAGTTACATTTAATTTGTCATCTGCAAATCCTTCCAATTTGGACCAGTCTAATTTTTTGTCGTTTGGTAAAGAGTTAAGCTCCTAAGCGTGACTAACTGACATTTTTCGGACAGTGTAGATCAAGATCAGACTGCACAGAACGTGCAGTCTGATCTTGAATCTACACTGTCCGATAAGGAGATATTATTCAAGAATTTTTCAAGGATTTTTAGAGGAGATACTATATGAAAAAATAAGACAACTCAAAGACGAAAACTTCTCAGATTATATATACAAACAATGGAAAAGATATCTTGATGATTGTTTTATTTTCTGGACATACTCAATTAATGATTTATCAGTTTTTAATGACATACTTAACTCATTACATAAAGATATAAAATTTAAGATGGATATGAACTTATACAAAATGCCTTTTCTTGACGTGTTAGTGATAAAAAATGATTGTACAATTGTCACTGATATTTATTTCAAAATTACAGATTCTAAGCAATATTTGAATTTCAGGTCATGCCACCCAAAACATAACAAGACCAATATTCCGTTCTCCCTAGCTCGAAGGATCTGCACAATAGTATCTGACAGAAAAATTCTACAGTTAAGATTACGTGAACTTGAAAACATGTTAATTGAAAGAAAATACCCTAAAGCAGTAATCTTAGCAGGAATAAGTAAAGCTCTTAATATTCCAAGACGTACTCTTTTACAGGTAAAGGTTAAAAATGATGACAATATCATGACATATATTTCGACATTTAATCCTAAAAACAGAGAGTTATTTGGAATTATTAAGAATAATTTTGAAATTTTGGAGAATGATCAAACAATGTCACAAATACTAAGAAACACCAAATTAATTAAATGTAAGAGACAACTTCCAAATCTAAAACGAATTTTGATTAAATCAGAATTCAAAGACACAACTTCAAAATCTTCCGTGAAAAAATGTAATGAGTCCCGCTGTGGTCTCTGTAAACATATTATCGAAGGAAATGAATTCAAAATCAAGGATAAAACATTTACTGTCAAAGAAGATATGGACTGTAAAGTTTCCAACTGTTTGTATCTTTTAGTATGCAATGGCTGCCAAGAGTTTTATATTGGTCAAACAGGAGATAAACTTAGGAATAGAATTACAATACATAATCAACAGATTAGGGACCCTTCAACAAGACAAATACCATTGAGTTATCATTTAGATAGCTGTTGTAAAACAGATCCAAAATTTTCAATTTTTCCATTTTTTAAATGCAAATCACCCGACGTTTCAGCTAGAGTAACAAAGGAAAAATATTTCATAAACATTTTTCGTCCAAAATTAAACTGTATTTAACCGTTGTTCTATGACGTCAAAATGACGTTAGTTACGATGTTTCATTAAAGCGTTGCCCTGATGAGCGTAAGCGAAACCGGTTGGCACGTTGAAAATACTATTTGTAGTGTCATTTCTCTTTTATTATATATATATATATATATATATATATATATATATTTTTTTTTTTTGTGAGATGTGAAAAATCTAAATACCCACCTTTAAGGGTAAGCATATTTCATATACTCGCCAGACCAGTTAACCCTTAAATTTTTACCTCACAATCATGACTTTTAACACCCCTGTATAAGAATCCTTATGAAAACATTGTTTGAAAAGGAGAAAATGCTGGTAACCAGCATTTTCTCCTTTTTCCACAATGTTTTCTTCCCTATCCAAAACAAAAATCATTATTTCAGTTACATTTAATTTGTCATCTGCAAATCCTTTCAATTTGGACCAGTCTAATTTTTTGTCGTTCGGTAAAGAGTTAAGCTCCTAAGCGTGACTAACTGACCTTTTTCGGACAGTGTAGATCAAGATCAGACTGCACAGAACGTGCAGTCTGATCTTGAATCTACACTGTCCGATAAGGAGATATTATTCCAGAAAGCCCAATTTTGAAATAGCAGTATTTGGGATTTTACTTTCGAGATGAAATTTTCATTTTAGCTATTCAGCGGGATACAGGTTAATAATTATACCTACCTGCTCTCTGACGTCGATTTGTACTTTGATAACACCTGGATAACATCTTATCCGGAATATTCTATGGAACCAACTTTCCCCCCCCACCTCTCTCCCCCCCCCCCACGACCAATCTCTTAAGTCTTTACCACACTGAAAACTTTTAGAATTGTCCAAATTCAAAATGAACGTGACTCAAAAATTGAAACTTGACTTTAGAAGAGTAGAAAACAGTGTGGGAAAAGGAGAAAATGCTGGTTACTAGTATTTTCTACTACTCCCATAATGTTTTAAGAAGGCTTTTTCCTCTGGGTCGTAAAACCAGGGATTGTTTGGTAAAGGGTTAACGTTTAACCTTTGCTGAGCTATGTAGCTCAGTCTGTAGCGTACAGTACTCGAGAACAGAGGATCGCTGGTTATATCCCTCTGACGGAAGCAAGATTGTACAGATTACGAAGCATAGAAAATGTATTTCATGTTGTGGAGGCCTTCAAAGTCAATTCTGCTGTTTTTTTTTTTGCTATTAAGGTAGTGGACCTGTAATAGAAAACAGCTATTTCCACTGTGATATTATTCTACAAAATTTGCCATGATTAAAAATGAATCTTATTGTACTACTTTCACCGAGCCACTGTTTCCTTTTTGTCCTTCTTAGAATTATCATTTATAAATCTAAAACCACGATATTCTCATTACCTCCCTTTTCTGGAAACTAACAAAAATATCAACAAATAATTTCAAGATAGACATCAAAGGAATTTCTGGTTGGTTTAAAATGTGCAAAAGTATTATATCTGTGTATATCCGTATTTATCAACTATCAAGAAATTTTATGCCATGCTGCACTAGAAGAGTCTACTGCCTTAAATTAGGATAAATCCCTTATGTTTTTCTTTCCTTACATCATATCTATTGGTAATTTATCTCTTTACACAGATGAGCCACTCTGCACACTTTCAAGTTTTTTTTTTCCCTCTCTCTCTAGCTGTCAGAATGTATCTTTAACAAAATTAACACTATACAGCCTAGTTCTAGACATACCAAAAATTACATGGAAAAAATATAGACTTGTACAAATTCAAAGCATTTGCAATTGACAATCGAAATACGACTCAAACGATAAAATTTGTCTTTAATAAGCTAGAAAACATCGTGGGAAAAGGAGAAAATGCTTGTTCAAAGCGCACAGTAAAAAAAAAAAGGTCTGTCGGAGCATAGCATTGTGGGGGATAGAGAGAAAGTGGCAATAATGGACGTACTGTACTATAGACGGGGGGAGAGGAAATAAGTAAGCAAGCTGGGACCGCAAAATTACAAAAAAAGTAGAAATTAAAGATATACATACATATTACAGTGAAAGAAAGGTGGATAGAACATTAGGATATAGGAAGGCCAAAAGGGTGATAAAAAGAGAAAGGAAAGAAAATGACAGCAATAGGAATATTACAGACACAATTAGTGCGTACGTAGGGTTTACAGCAAAACAGAGGAAAAATGGGGAGGGGGGGGGGATCAGAGAGAATAAGTAGATATAGTAGCATATGTACATGTATAAACATTTTGCAACAATTTTATGCAGGAAAAAAAATTAAGGTAAATGTTGGGGAGATCGGGAGCTGTTGTCAACTTTGGGACTGATCATTGGTCCACACATTCAGAGCGAGTACTGTTGTAGTTTCGAGGAAGCAGAATCGAGAGAGATTAGTATAAGATGCAAGAACATGTTTCTCAGTCGATGTAAAATAGATAGGTTTAAAGTGAACGAAACTAAAGTTGTCAAGACTCAAACATACTATATTAGGAATTCAATTTAGGTCTATACATTACTGTTTGCGAACCGGACCTTTTTTTTTTTAATTGGCGTAGCTAAATTTAATGGCTTTAGACCTACTATCTTTGTATTGATGTAATCGATTGAATAAGTAGAAATTTGAGATTGGTCAAAAAATTGTAGACATGTTTATTCTGGGGATTCCTACGGGCCTATTTGCAGGCAGATTTACGCTGTCCTTCTTTCTTTAAAGATGTTTCTTGTTCAGTGTTTAGCGCATTTGTACAGTAAATCCTCTTACAGTGATCGAATTAATCGTCACAGCTCGGCCGATTCCGTAACTACATCTAGCCTCGCCCGTATCAACGTGGTTTCCATTTTGAAATATTGTCAGTCACATGATCTTAAACATGGCGACCTCCATTAAAATCGATTAGCAAGGACAATAATAACCGCTACCAATCCGTTGCTCAAAACTACCGACGAAATAGCTAAACCATATCAAAAGGCGAATTCTTAAATTGTTTGTAGATGGAATTCATAAAATAACAGATTTCGATAGAAAATTGATTGTGACAGCGGTTCTTCTTTTTGTAATTGAAGTCTTACAATTCTAAGACCGGCAAAACGGTGTATTTCCGGCGAATACATGTACCGCGTAGGTACATATCATTCATCGTAACACAGCCGAGGGATTTAAATGGATAGAAAACACCGTGGAAAAAAGAAGAAAATGCTGGTTACCAGCATTTTCTACTTTTCCCACTATGTTTCCAAAAAGCCTTTCACAGGGTTGCGGAAATTCGAAATTGTTTGATTAGAAGTTAAAAACCGAACACAACGGAAATAAATTCCTCCAAAAGATCTCTATGGTGACTGGCAAAGGTCAGTAGGTGCAAAAGTATGTATTGAATTATAGAAATTATCCATCCGATCCGAACGAAGAAAATAATTAGCTCTTATGATTGATATTAATAATTTTTTGTGTACCAGGCCTATATCCGTTACCTCACTGTGTTAATGTTTTCAAAATTTTAGGACCCTAAAGAAGATATATCGAAATATTGTATGGTTTTCACGTCGTTTTCAACATTACGTCAGTTATATCTAGACGGCCAGTGCACCTATCCATGCTTTCCTGGGTCCAAATTCACCAATCATTCTTAGTTTGATTCTTTGTCTTATTCCAGATTTAGAAAATAACACAATTTCGATTGGCTAAACCATTTGGTTGAGTCAATCAAAAATAGTGTTACTTTCAAATTCAGAGAAAAATATTTTGAATAAGACTAAGAATGTCCTCAAGAATGGGTGGTGAAAAACGGACCGAATAGTTTCTGTTACCAGTACTTTGAACCATATTTTATCCAAGCCACTGGCTGCTTTCCCACATAACAATCGTTGAAACAATTATCATCGTTGAGAAGGGAATGAATCCTGTCGCAATGACTATCATCAATCCTCGTAAAGAAACTGGTCGGGCTGGAGATTTGAACCACCGTCACCCTGTTTTTAAGTCCTATACGATGCCGACTGCTAAACCGGGCTTCGGCGAAAAGACTCTCAGGCTCACCATCTAAGTCACTGCGCCATTGAGGTTGTTCGATGTTTTAAAAAAGAATGGGGATTTGCAAACACATTCGGAAAAGGAGAATGTATTTGCAACCTTCTATTTTGTTTTTGAAGGCAGTTATATTTCACACGAGTAAAGGAATTCAAGGAATAAACGACCGCTTAACCTGCTAAATAAACCAAATGAAACTTTCAAACCAATAGTAAAACCCCAAATTTTTATTATTTCAAAGGTGTTTTTGGAAAAAAAAAGATATAAAGATGTCTCTTTAACGGACAGTGTAGCTCCAAGATCAGACTGCACGTTTTGTGCAGTCTGATCTTGATCTACACTGTCCGCTAAAGGTCTTTGAGTCCCGCTTAGCAGCCTAGGGGTAACTGATTTTTATTATTTCAAAGGTGTTTTTGGAAAAAAAGATATAAAAATGTCTCTTTAACGGACAGTGTAGCTCCAAGATCAGACTGCACCTTTTGTGCAGTCTGATCTTGATCTACAATGTCCGCTAAAGGTCTTTGAGTCCCGCTTAGCAGCCTTGGGGTAACTGATTGAAAGGTGTTTTTCTTAAACCTACGAGAACACACAATCCAATGTCTTAACGTTTCCACGGGGGAGCCACTTCAACACATGGTGACGAAAAAAGAAATTGCTTTGAATAAGAATTTTTCCTCATGTCCCACAACGTTCTCTACCCTATTGGAGAATTTCTGCACGTTCATTTTAAATTCTTAATGAATTTGTTGTCGGTAGATAATTAAAAATTTGGAATAGTCTATAATTTGTCTTTTGGAAAAGGAGTAAATCATCATTCATGTTTGATACATGGATTTATAAATTATCATTTCTTTTTCTGTATGTTTTGATAAAAGCTAAAACAAGAAATATCTTAACAAAGAAAAAAAAGAGATAGACGGCGTACATTTTCTTGCAAATAGGCCGGAAGGTTCCTTAGAATAAACATGTCCACATATCTGACCAACTGCAAATTTCTGTTAACATTCTGAACAGTTATTCTGAAGATTGTTTTCTTTCATTTGAAAGTAACACAATTTCTGATTGGCTAAACCAAAATGGTTTAGCCAATCAGAAGTTGTGTTACCTTCTAAATTCAGAATAAGACTAAGAATTTTCTTAATAACGTTTGGCGAATATGCACACAGGAGAATTCTTCGGGAAAATACCAGCGAAGGCGTCTTCGTTCTCTGATGTTTGTTTACACACGGAATTCCTTTCCTAAGTTTTTTGTACAAATACCTGGCAACTATTATATTATTAGAGAAATGAACAATTTAGAGGCAGGCTTGTTGAGTGCTGTTTTTATAGCTGGGATACACAGCATACAAGTTTAGCAAATCATGTAAGTGTAAGCAACATAGCAGTCTGTTTGCAGACTGATCTAAGTGTTGTTGTGAAAAAGAAATAGGCTGGATCAAAATAATGCACGACCAACTGACTGAGTGATTGTTCGGCTGATTTCCATGGTTAGTGGCTGACTGTCTTTCTTCGTTACTAGTTGGGTTCCTGACTGACTGTCCCGCTGAGTGTCTGTTTAATAAACTGACTATCTTACTGATTGTCTGTCTAACTGACTGACTGCGTGATTGACTGACTGTCCCGCTAACTGTCTGTCTAATTGACTGACTCCGTGACTGACTGCGTGATTGACTGATTGTCCCGCTGTCTATCTAATTGACAGACTGTCTAATTGACTCACTGTCCATGGTGACAATCTGTCTTATTGATTGACTGCGTGATTGACTGACTGTCCTGCTGATTGTCTGTCTAAGTGACTAACTGTGTAATTGACTGACTGCCCGTGCTGACCGTCTGTCTAATTGCCTGCGTAATTTACTGACTGTCCGCGCTGACTGTCTAATTGACTGACTGCGTGATTGACTGACTGCCCTGCTGACTGACTGTCTAATTGACTGACTGTCCGGCTGACCGTCTGTCTATTTGACAGACTGTGTGATTGACTGACTGTCCGGTTGACCGTCTGTCTAATTGACTAACGGCGTGATTGACTGTCTGTCTAATTGGCTGGATGGCTGACTGTCTCACTAATTGACTGACTGTCCGGCTAACTGAGTGAATGGCCTAATGAATAGAAGGTGAATTTTATAAGTTTACAATATAGTTCACTAGAACTAACACTATGTATTGCTTTTAAGCGGGTTCATCATTGATACAGTGAGCCGATATGCATTATTTTTGTCTGATGCCCATTTTTGTAGTCGATACAGAATCTAATGTTTTGAAGGTGGAAGACAATCAGCTTCATAAACAAAGATATAAATCCGAGAGAGAGAGAGAGAGAGAGAGATGTGGTGAATATCAATATATCAAAAACAGGTGACAAAAGTTGCTCTATAACAACTCATAGGAATTAAAAGAACCCAGGTTCCACAAACCCAACTACCCAAAAATGACTTTTATCTTCCACCTGGACTATGGTCTGTGTAAAGGGGGTTTGATGTATAGATCTTCAAAAAGAAACGACCCATGTCAGCCTACGCAGTCTGTGCGGGCTGGACTGTATCGAAATCTTTTGCTATATAGGTAAATATCCGAAGACTATTCTAACTCATAATTTAGTCGACTATCAGACAAAATCTATTTTATGAATACATAATTATGTTATAGCTTGCTTGGTATGATCCGTGACGGGATTGCATTAAACCCTTTTTAACCCTTTACCAGACAACAAAATTTTAACCTTGTCCAAATTGAAGGCATTTGCAGACGACAATTTCAATGTGGCTCAAATGGTGTAATTTTTCTTTGATAGAGTAGAAAACATTGTAGGAAAGGGAGAAAATGCTGGTTACCAGCATTTTCTCCTTTTCCCACAATGTTTTCTAAAGGCTTCTTTCTCAGGGTCGTCAAAAGTAGGGATTGTGTGGTAATGGGTTAACCAGAGCATGTCTCATTTTCATTTTACCAATACATCTCTAATTGTCTCTCCCTCTAGCTCCCGAGTTCATACAGCGCCTCCCAGCGGAAGAAACAGTCGAAGAAGGAAGCTCCGTGACTTTCTCGTGCAAACTTGTAGGCTTACCCAAACCTACGGTGACGTGGTTCAAAGATGATGATGTCATTGGACCTGACGCACGCGCAAAGACAGAATGTGACAACACAGGGTTTCATTCATTAAAAATTGGGGAAGTTTCACGCTGTGATGTAGGAACATACAAGGTCAAAGCCTGTAATTCGGAAGGTTCGTCCGCAAATAGCCTGTATTTATCCGTAAAAGGTATTTTTAGATCTTTATCTAGATACTTGACGTCACTTTTTGAGTGACGTGTGCTGACGTCAAGTGGTCACGTGTGCAGTTATTGTCGCTTTGGTAAAAACAGCTTTTCTTTTACACAATAATGCTTGTAGAAAATGCTTTCGTAGACACGTAGATCTATATAGAATAAATTTTTGTCTTGCTTTATTTTTGCGTGTGAATATAAATGTGCGTGTGGATCTGGTAGATCTATTTTGTGTTGGCTGTTTTCATGTTTAGTGACGTAACCTGGAATGGAGCTTAAAGATGAAGCCTTCCACTAAGGCTGTTGACTGAGCTTTCTTATATATTCGGCTAGATCTATTTCGGTCGTCTTTATGTTCTCGAAATGACATAGATCTTTTGGCAAAAATTGGTTATGAAGTCAGAGTTTCATGGCTTCTGGCGAACAACAGACCTGTAGATTCTGTCTTGGATTTTGTTGTGACATGGACTTGTAGAGATAACATTGAAATTGCAATTGTTGGCGTTTTTTCTGTATTAACCCTTTACCAGACAAGAAATGTAAACTCTTTCTTATCGAAAGCACTTGCAGATAACAAACTAAACAAGGCTCCAGAGCTTGGAATTCTTTTTATAACAGTAGAAAACATCAAAAGAAAAGGTTCCCCGCTATGCTTTCTGAAATCGTAATTTCGTAAAGATCATTAAATTCGCCACTATTTGGTTAAAGATTGACTAAGAAAAGGAAACACAAATAAACACATAAATAGTTGGGAAATACTATAGAAAGGGTTATAAAATACCATGAAAACTGGCTTTGACCCACTGACAGGGATAAAAAATGCTTCATAGCATCGTTATTCATCGTTGGGAAATCCAGTTTAACCAGCCAAAATCAGCCTAAATCCTTAGACCTGCACGTCCCCAAATGTGAAAATCTCATTCAGTAAAATAGTAACAGAAATGGCATATTCTGAACTGTTTCAGTGATGAGAATTTTACAGGTAATCGAACAAAGTAGACCTAAGATCAGACTGCATGTTCTGTGCAGTCTTATCTTGGATCTACACTGTCTGCGAAGAAAACTGAATTTTTCTTGTCGACCTCGGTATCAAGCTTTCTCACAAAGATATCAGGGCAGACTGAACTTTCTTACACGAAACATCAATAATCCTTCTATTCTCATGGGACCACGGAATCCGCGTGTTAAACTACCGTTTCTGGTATTCGAGTTATGCGACTTTACAGTAAATGCCGGCAAGCAGCGCCTTTGGGAATGGTAAAATATCTCACAGACGTTATCGTCTTGAAGAAAATTTCGAACTTATTATTGCTAGCATCATGCGATGTATAGGCTCTAATAACTGACCTGACTGGGCAGAGCTATGTTACAATTCAATCCAATTTAGAATCGGTTATTACTCTCAAGTGAAAACAACGTCTTTTTACGGTCGGCCAATTTCATAATAATTGGGGAAGCCGGTATTCTTCTCTTCTAAAATGTCCTCTAACTGTTTATGTAATGAAGCAACGCGTTTAACCTGTTTTACCTTTTATGTCTTTGTTTTGTTATATTGTGCATGTCAACAAAGGCTAAAATTATCATTTGAGAGTAAAAGAATAGGTAATTCGGAGATCAAATGCAAACTAAAGATATGGAGTGCAAGAAATGAACAAGATGGATAAGAAGCACCTTTTTTCACAATGTTTTCAAACGGTAAATTAGTACGCACTTCGTGTGTCCGTAATTAAGGTTGGCCAACTGTAATGGGATCGTGAAACATCGGCCAATGTCGGTCAATGTCGGTATACTACGTACAACAATCGGATTGCCTCAGTAAGCTGCGGAGAACGGTCGGGCATTCACGTAAACTGCCGGACACGGCATGATTAAACCATCTTTCGCCTCTTTTTTAATATATGATGATACTTTATGAAGGATATAATATTTTTATAGTTGTTTCATCGATTAATGCGACCGATAAAAAATAAAAACAAAAAAATACGAATTTTTTCGAAAACTTCCGGTGTAGTTGTCATGCAATTTCGCGACGCTAAAGGCCGATTCTCGCAAAACAGAAAGAAAGCCTGCCCAGTCTTGCCCCAAGATCAATTTTGACTGCCATAATTATGCTTGTGGATCCTTTGCCTGAAGCTTGTGTTCATGTTGAAGTTGCCACGACAAGTGATAGCTGGAAGGTTGGCCGACGTCGGTTGAATTCGATGTTCTTTCGAAAAGCTTGAGAGCGTGTCAATTTTGACTTCTTGGGCCTGTTTCCTTCACTTACGACAGCGGTGTTGGGAGAAATATAGAAAGGACTCGGTTGATATTTATATGTGAAATCTAAATTTTGTCATTTGATAAATAATGTGGCCTGCGGAGGGACCCACCACGCCAAATCAAGAAGGATGCCATATTTTGTTGCTAGTACTAAACTGAGTTCAGGTAAGACCTGTCATATTTTCTATTTATCTTTTAAAATTTTGTTATACCTGAGTTGTTTGCTTAAAGTACCATATACATGTGTCTGACTCACTTTTTTCTGCAATAAAACATATTTCTGAATGGATAGATACAGTACATGTATGTAGATCTAAATGTATATAATAATGTACAATGTAAGCCCTTCCTTTAAGCCCCTCCTCCTATGTATAGTCTCAATCAGAAGACTTTTAGGGTGCTTCCTTTCACATGTGGACATTGTTTTGTGCTGGCATGGTCCAGGAGGCAATCGTGAAAAACTGCAATAGCAATCGGATACAGTTATCTGTACTACAGTACTCCCATGTATTAACCCTTTAACAAACAATCCCTGGTTTTTACGACCCTGAGATAGAAGCCTTTTGAAAACATTGTGGGAAAAGGAGAAAATGCTGGTAACCAACATTTTCTCCTTTTCCCACAATGGTTTCTACCCTGCTTGAAACAAATTTCAATTTTTGAGTTACGTTTATTTTGTCGTCTGCAAATGCTTTCAATTTGGACCAGTCTAAAATTTGTCGTTTGGGAAAGGGTTAAACTATGTAATACACAATGACCCTAGTCTCCAAAACATATTGGGCAGTGTTCACGGGTTTAATTTCTAAAAGCTAAATCAGGCCCTTGTAAATTGCAAATATTCCTCGGAATTCCATCTACTTCTTGTTTGTGACTGTAAAAAGCTTATATGAATTTTAAAATTTTCTTCATACCAATTCAAAGGTCTGCCAGCTAAAGTTAAAAATAGCGACAAAACCTATTCTATGAAAAAATTGGAATTTGGGTGGAATAAAAAACACAGAAAATGTTGGGGGAAAAGCAGAAATTGCTTGTAAAAAGCAACCTCTCTGTTGGCCAACAATATTTTCACAAGTGTAAGCAACATTACTACAACTACAGAATTTCTGGGCAGACTGGTGGATCCTATATAATTTGTTATTTTCATTGTCTTTATGACCAGAGACTGTGAAATTTCAAATTTTTCACTGTACAGTAGGTAACTTTAATACATGGTAATGCAGTGAACTGTATTCCTATAAAACATTTTTTTTACAGTCATGGTTGATAGCCTGGTTGGACCTAACAGAGTTAACAACTTCCTGGCTGCTTTTTGAAGCCAGCTAGTGATGCAAATCTAAAGAATATGGAACCAGGAAGAGCAATCTGGAGGGGCAATTGAATCACTGGCTAAGGAAACCATCCAACTAGCTGCTAAGCAGGCATACATAGCAAAAATACAGTAGGTTTTACATTTTTAAGCCTTTTTTTTTTCATGAAAATAATAATTAATGCTCTGAGATAGGGAGGCAAAATGAAATTGAAATTCAAAATGATCAGCTATGTCTTGATTTTTTTCCTAAAAGGAATTATTAGGTTGATTTTTCTAAACCCTTGAATGGTGTAATTAGGAGCATGCTGCATATTTTAACCCTTTACCACACAATTCCATATTGTCTTGTCCAAATTGAAAGCATTTGCAGACGACAATTCAGATATCGCTTATATAAGGTAAAATTTGCATAAAATTGTGTTAACTTATGGTTATAAACACCTATTTACAGTGCTGCTAATACCATGACTTATTGTAACTTTTTGTCTGTACAAGTAGAAAATAAGTTTTGCCTTCTGCACAGGAAAATTATTCATTCATTAGCAACTTGAAATTATAGGTTCTTCTGAATTGGAAATATCTGCAGGACATATGAATCAGTTTTGAAATGCCATAGGCTGATGATTTTACCTTTCATGGTATTAAAGTATTGTGGGAAAAATGAGAAAGTGTCTTGCAGAGCAATTCCCAGAAATAACTTTGAAGTTGCAATATTTCCTTTTTTTACTGTTGACTGAAAGTTTTAAATCGACATGTAGTTGCTTGGCGTAAACTGTGTGAAATATTTCCGTGACCATTATTGACATATGCTGAGTAATGCTGATAATAAAAATATAATATTAATTGATGTAAATGATCTTTACCTGGGACAGGTTAAATGAAGTAGATAATAACTAGCATTTTATTTCAAATTGTGAAAATCATTAATATCACATACACTCAGTGAGTAATCTGGCAATGTTTCACCAAGTGGCATAAACACAGAAAGATAAATATTTGTAGAAATATGGGCCATGCTCTATGAAAAAGAGACTTAATGCACTGCTTTGATCTATTATACCAAGCAAGGCATCAAATAATTATGGGTCTATAAACTCCATTTTGTCTAACAACCAAGTCATGAGGTAGACTGGTCCATGGAAATACAGAAAATCTTCAAACGGCAAACATTGTGGGGCCATGTAAGCCCGGGCCGACGACACAGGCTGACCTGGGTCGATTCTTTTTGCAGTTGCAGCTCCCTTTTCACGGAGCATGGCTCAACTATATATGTACACATTCACAGGTATTGGTTATGAGCAACATGTGGATACCAAACAGATTCCAGCTGCTGTTCAACGTGGCAATTTCAAACCCATCCATTTATCTGGAAATCCAGTTTTAGAAGAAACAGTTCCAAAAGTGTCTTTGTGCTAATATAAACTGTAACTGCTGAATTTTTTTTTTTTTTTTTTATGTTTTTCAGACAACGTTTATGTGTTTCTCGTCATGTAACAATCATTTTGTCACAAGTGTTTTAGATTTTCCTGAAATAGATATGCATTACAACATGCACTGTTGGATAGGCTTGAAAACATTTGAAAAAAGGGAGAAAGTGCAGGCGCTGGGCAACTATCCTTTTCCCTCAGTCTTTTTGAAATGTTAACTGCTACAGAGCAGTTGAAATACCTATTTGTTTGTAAAAGGGTGAAATGGTATAGAAACAGGATCAGACCAGAAAGATCATACCAGGATCACACTAAAAAGATGTGCAGACTGCTTTTTGTGGAATAGCGTTTTATTAGTATTTATAGATGATACTATCTTTATTCCAAAACTTTTTTTTAAATGTTGTCATATTATGAAATTATCCATTTGAAACAATACTTAGACTGCAGTAAGCATGCTTTTTTTCATATTGGTATGCCCCACTTTTGTTGTATTTTTACATTGTTGTAACTAGAGCGGGAAACATGGCAGAAAACATGCATTTGGTTGTCTGAGCAAATGGTTCTTTTTTCACAATGCTTTCATAAATGTTTCCAATTGGATATTGACTGTTTTCAGTCATTTAATCTATGGTTACCAGAGTATTCCAATCATACTCCAGTGTGGTTCATTGGAGGCTTTGCTGTGCAAAAAGTGTTCATGAATGTTTGTGCCTGATAATTTAGAATTCTTTAACTCTTTATCAATTACAAAATTTTGACTTTTCCAAATTTAAAGCATTTGCAGGTGACAAATTTGGCTCGTAGAAAATTTGTTGTTGGTATGGTAGTATTTAGGAAAAGGAGGAAATTCTGATCATGAGAAATTTGATAACAGCATTTTCTCCTCTTCCCTTATTTTCAAATGCCTTTTTTCTCGGGGTTGTTAAAACACCAGATTGTTTGGTAAAGGGTTCTTAAACATGGCTTTGTGGCTTTTACCACTAACTCTTTACCACATGGCAAAATTTTATACTGGTCAAAATTGAAAACTTTTGCAGACCACAAATTAAATGTGGCTTGAATGATTAGAGTCTGAAATATAAGAAAACATGGTGGGAAAAGTAGAAAATGTTGTCACCTGCATTTTCTCCTCTTCCCACTATGTTTCCAAAAATTCTTATTGTGTGGTAATTGGTTAAGCTACAGTAGCAATTCCCCAGGGTTGCATGCTGTATTTTCTTTATGAACATTTATGCAGTCATTTGAAAATTCTCAAATGGTTGAACAACAGCTTTGATGAGACTCTTGACATTTTCACCTTCTAGTGTGACCTTGACTGGGTGTGAAAAAAATAATTGTTTCATCTTGTTGTTAATCTAAAGGCCAGTTTCTGGTCTTTGTCAGTTTTTGATTTCTCTCTGTCTTCTTATGACTAGGAACTTTCAGCCTGTCATTTATATGCAAAAATGTTTGTCTCAGTTGAGAGTTATTTGCCCGTATTTACTTTTGCCTACCATGTATGCTAGGAAATCAACTCAGCCTTGCATGGGTGTCTTGTTAAAAGCTTTCTGCTGGGTTATTGATATTATGCATGAAGAATTTTATTGTTAAAAGGTCTTAAAAACATTTTACTTTGTATTTCTTCTGAGCGATTTCAGTATGCATCTTTCTTGACCGACGTGCTTGTGTACCGCAGTAAAATGAACAAAATCTTATCATTCAAGTGATTTAAATTGTAAATCTAAATCTCTAAGCACTAATTAAGATTAATTTATCAATAAATAGTTCACAGAGATAGTAAGTGGTGTGTTTTGAACTTAAAAATTGAAGATGATTGATTTTAGGTAACAATTTTGTATATTTTTATGGAAACGTCAAAATGGGGGTGTGTATGTTCAAAATCAAATATTTTCAGTTACGTGCGGTGAAAGATGCTGAAAATCATATATGTTGTTCCAAATGGGTTTTAGAAAAAAACTGAGTATGGTTTATCCATGCCCCATTCATTGAAGTATGATATTTCTGACAATAACTTGGAGGATTTGTCTCAGAAAATGGAAAAAATAAAGAAAATCCTGTTTACACTTTGTGTTAGTTTTGTCATATATCTCTGATTTTTATGATTTTACTAGACAATTGTTAGTATTCTTGAAAGAACATTATGTGCTGAGTCTTTTAGTACCAAATTTGATACAAAACACCATAAATTTGAAAAAAAAAATTGCATTTTAATTCCTTAGGGGTGGTGTCAATTTTGTTGCGGAGTCCGAAATGGGGGTGGAGTTTCAAAAATTCATATAACTTTACTTTTGGCTGGGCAATGTTCCTGATTTTTCATATTTAAGACGCTAACACAATAACAAATAAGATAATATGATTTGTTTTTCATTTTGAATTATTGCCCATTACAGTTGGCCTACTTTAAAAAAAAAAAAAATCGATAAAGTACAGTTGTGATGCATGTTTTTACGTAGATTTAAGACGAACAATTGCGAACTGGCTCGAGGCCACTAAAATGAAAAATAAACTGGTCGACTAATGTCAAGGGTTAGCCAGGTCAATTCTTACAGCCTATACAGACGACACGATAAACAGAAAATGAAATTTGTTTTTGGAGGCGTAGAAACTATCGACGGAAATCGACAAAATGCTGGTTAACAGCAGGATCGTCAAAAGTTTTATTGTGTGGTAAAAGAAAGTTAGGAATATTTAAGCCATGCTCTGTAAAAAGGGGGCTTAATGCATTTGCGAAAAGTTTCGATCCGGGTCAGGCTGCGCAGTTCGCGCAGGCTGACCTGGGCCGAAACTTTTCGCTAGTGGTCAATTTTCTGCATTCCCAAGGAGAAATCTATCTCATGATGAAGTTTGTTGTTAAAAGAAGTGGATATTACGGATCCATAAGTATGTGATGGCTTGCTTGGTACCATGGATAACGGAGATGCATTAAGCCCCCTTTTGCCAGAGCACGGCTAACCTCTTCGTTTTAGTGCACTGTATTTTTAGCCGTCAAATCAGGCGAACTGTCATAGTCGTAAAATCTCTGGATCGTGTCGTCTAAAAGGTTTAGATATTCATCACAAGTCTATTTGAAAACCGAAGCACATTCTAACATTATGGTGGCATATTTCTGCCGCGAGATACGAGATAGCTATGGCGAAAATTTAAGAGAACTATCGCGATACAACAAATTTTCCCTGAAATATTATCTAGATGATAATTTTTTTCACGATTGCTTTCGTGCCTAACATAACTAACATTCATGGTATCTATAATTAGATACGGTTTCGGAACATCTTCGTCTACATCCTTATGAATTCTCCTTTTTCCTGAATGGTTTTAAAGTTGTTCGTAGATGGCATTTCGAGTCGTCCTTGTGATTTTACAGACTTCCGTTTATTTTGAGTCTTGTCAAAATTTATCAACAAAGCTGCAATTGTTAATGATTCGCAATTTTACTTACTGCAATCTTGTGAAGTCAGAAACTACCGAGTTCATCCAAATAATCAATTTTCTATTTATAGATTTCGAGAAACGGATAGAATTATCACGATAATTTAACCTCGAACGTCAGCTTCGTGCACGATTGCGAAATTTTGCGTCAAATTATTAAGGTTATTGTGATTTTTTTTTTCAGGAAACTTTTCACTATCTCGATAGAATTTCCAGGAAACTTTAATTTGTCGCGATAGTTTTCTAAAATTATCATGATAGCTATCCCCTATCCCGTGGCAGAAATATGCCACCATATTACATAGATGAGAGCGTCGATATATCTACAACGCCCCAGGAAGGGTCTCTGAACTCGGGAGCCGCATGTTAAACCGCAATTGTGTTATATGGCAGAAAATTAAATAAAGCCGGAAACCAATACTCAAGGGACGGGTGTAAACTCTCCGATTTCGCTGTTAATGTCGTCTCTTTTACGAAGGAAATGGTAATAAATGCTACATACTCATAGAAATTTCGGACTATGGCTGACTGAATAATGTCATTCCGGGGGAAAAAATTATCTGCAAGTTTTAGTGGAAGATGCCAGTAAGAAGCTAGATTTTATATGTATTCTTTAACAGGCGATATAAAATTAAGACATGTCTAAACTGAATGCACTGGCAGACGTCAAAGTGCATCGGGCTCAAAAGATGGGATTTGTATATGAAAAGGTTGTAAACAAGGGAGCTATACTCTCTGAAAGGGGTTTAACATATCTGCGAAAAGTATCGACCAAGGTCAGCCTGCGCAGTCTGCGCAGGCTGATCTTGGCCGAAACTTTTCGTCATTGGTCAATCTTCTGTATGTCCAAGGAACAGTCTACCTCAAGATTAAGTAGTCTGTTACAAAAAGTTGATATTATGGATCCATAAGTATGTGATGGCTTGCCTTGTAGCATGGATCACGGAGATGCATTAAGTACCCTTTTGCAGAAGCATGGGTCAAATGTAAGCTCTTTCTCCTTTTCTTACAATGTTTTCAATGGCCTCTTCTCCTGATTCAAGGTCGTTAAAAACTAAACATCGTTAGGTAAAGGGTTAAATGAATTAGGCGTCGATCCAGAAACCTTTCTAAATCTGATTCTTTATCGAAAGACCATTCGCCTGATTGGTTTAGAAAGAGCTTCTCAGCCAATAAGGCAGCTAGCCTTAAAATTTAGAGTAAAATTCGAATTTAGAATGGTGAATAGGTCAGTACTTAGATCAATAAAAATATTGTTTTCTTTATGTTGCTATTTTTTAGAAACGGTGCTTGTCAGCTCTTTTTAAAAACGCAGCTTATCAATGTTTGCATCTTTATAGTTGTTTAATACTTTACTAAACAATTCTGTGCTTTAACGACCCTGGGCCCTGTTTTACTAAGGTAGTTACGAACAAAATTTGCGTAAGTTTTACGTAACTATAATATAGTGGCTTTAATCTGCTACGAGATACGAGATAACTATCATGATTATTTTAGAAAACTATTGCGATGAAACAAAGTTTCCTGGAAATTTTATCTTTTCATTTTATCTAGATAAAATTTCCAGAAACTTTGATTTATCTCAATAGTTTTCTAAAATAATCATGATAGGTATCATGTATCTCGTAGCAGATTAATGCCACAATACTATAGTTACGTAAAACTTACGCAAATTTTGTTCGTAACTACCTTAGTAAAACAGGGCCCAGCTGGAGAGGAAGGCCTTTAAAACAAGTATTGGGAAAAGGAAAAAAAGCTGGTCACCAGCATTTTCTTATATGTCCAAATTGTTTTCTACCGTATATTCTAACATGACACGTGAATTCGGCTCTATAAACACAGTGCAACGAAAGCGTGGTAAAATCTACGTTATTCTATGTGGAGTGACGTCATTCTATATAGAGTGACGTCATTCTGTATAAAGTTAGTAAGTAAGTTATTCAATGGAATATAATCTGCATCCGTGTTTTTACTCTAAGTATGAACTTGTTTTCCTTTCATTAAGAGTTGGTCATGTTAGAATCGAAATAATCTTCTTTCTAAATTGGTTTATCGTTCAATTAACCAAGTTGTGAGTTATGAGGCGCAGTGAATAACCCACTTCGGCTATCGCCCTCGTGGATTATTTATTGTGCTTCATAACTCACAACTGTGGTTTATTTAAGAATAAATCTTCTTTCTATCGTGGTTTATCGTTCAATTAACCACGTTGTGAGTTATGAGGCGCAGTGAATAACCCACTTCGGCTATCCCCCTCGTGGATTATTTATTGTGCCTCATAACTCACAACTGTGGTTTATTTAAGAAATAATCTTCTTTCTATCGTGGTTTATCGTTCAATAAACCACAGTTGTGAGTTATGAGGCACAATAAATAATCCACGAGGGCGAATCCCTTGATTGGAACTACGTTTAATTTTCCATTTGCAAATCTTTCAAGCTCGGACAAGTCTACAATGTTATAGTTTCGTAAAGGCTTAACACTTTATTTGTTAATACAAGAATTGGAAAAAAAGCCAGTAGTGATAAGTTTCAAGTTTAAAGTAAGGACATCGAAATATGTTTGAATTTTTTACACGAATATTCGGATGTATGTTTAAAACGAATATTCGTATATCCATTTTTGTATTCGTTTCCATTCAAGTGAAAAAAATATTGCCATTTCAAAGCTATATCTCACTAATAACTATTTAATGTACTGGCCAGTGAAGATAGAAATTAGAATTGTGCATGCAGTGAAGTACTGATGTTGATCTACACTATTTGCAAAATCGCATTTAGTTTTTCTTAGCAGCCCAGGTTAAACATTGTAGCTGTTGTATATGCCTGGATAACTTACCTGCATGTCTCCGTGTGCTTTTTGTGTCGCTATGTACTTCTGTCACGATGTTTGAATTTCTTTCTTATTTATGTGGATCTAAGAATTCACGTCTGAATTGAATTTAGTATCAGATACAGGTTGTGGTTTTGAAACATGAAAAAAAATAACAATAAGAAACACGCACATAACCAAACAAACATAATGTCTAAATTTGTGATCAATGCAGAGTTTCGACATATTCACCCCCAAGCTGCTACGCGCGACTCACTGACCTTTTGCGGACAATGTAGATCAAGATCAGACTGCATAGAACGTGCAGTCTGATCTTTGACCTACACTGTCCGATGATATGCACTGTCGGCTTGAAAGTTTCATCTTAGTTAATTTAGCAGGAAAAGGTTAATTAAGTATCAATGTGTTTTGTATCCGTAAGTTTTGTGAAACAAATTATGGAGAGGGAATCACAGAAGAAAAATGACCTAACTACCTTTTCCAAAAAAACATAAGGAAGTAACGAATAGTGTCTATGTCGTATATCCATGTACGTCAAGTTAATCATAATAATAAAAAAAATGAAAGCTATCATATTTCTTACATGTGTCTTTTCAGCAAGATCCAAAAACCGGAACCGGAAGAAAAAAAAATCACGGGTTGTTGCGTGCGCACCTATGTTTCCTGCCATCGTAGAACAGCATGCGGAAGAACAAAGGGCAACCCTTGAAGTGGAACGCCAACCGGAGTCACCCTTGACCCCGCTGTACACAAACATTTCGAGACGATCTCCGGTCACGTGGCCCGAATTTCTTGGTGATTGGGGTTACAAAATGGAGGTGGACAAACAAGGTAAATTTCTGTTCTTGAGGTTATAGCAACAAGTAGCTTTAAGTTTTACCCAAACGACAATATTTTAGGTGAGTCGAATTTGAAAGCACGTGCAGACGACAAAATATATATGGCACAAATGATGAGATTTGTATCAGACAGTCTAGAAAATATAGTGGGAAAAGGAGCAAATGCTGGTTACCACCATTTTCACCTTTTCCCACAATGTTTTCAAAAGGCCTACTTCTCAGGGTCGTTAAAACTCGGGATTGTATGGTTATAAAAAAACAAATTTACTGTCAGTGCTTACTGTAGAACAAGCAGAATCTTTAAGTGGCAAAGGTGAAACAAAAAGTATTTTAACTGCCTTTTAGAGACGCGTAAAAGTCTTCACAATACACAACGCGAACATTTCTTTTGCGGTTTGAATGCAGACAACAGACTCGTTTTGAGAATTAGTCTGTTGATATAATCAAAATATATTTCATGTAAGGAAACTTAAAAAAAAATAACACCTATCCTTATCATCTTTTCAAAAGGCTTTCTCCTCTGGGTCCTTAAAACACTGAACTGATAGGTTTTCTTTTTTATATTGTAGAAATCGGAAATCAGTGGTAGGTATTGTGATGTATATGTTTGTCCGGATTGTATGGTATGTCCGAAAATGATGCATCGTTTTGAAAATTTGCACCATTACGTCTGTGTTTAGGAGTGTTTGCAATAATAAATATCGGGGGAAAAAACCCAGAAGTTTCAGCTGCTTTGCTCTAATGATTTTGCAAAACGCATAAATTTTGCGCACCTATATTTTAACACTTTCAGCGACAAATATATGTAGATCTATAAGCTGTACCTCTTGCAGCAGCTCTAAATAGGCCCAATATCCACTTATACTCGGAAATACTTTTTTTGTTAATCTTATACGGTTGACTAAACCAAGCGGACAATATAGATCCAACGTCGGACTGCACGTTCTGTGCAGTCTGATCTTGATCTATGCAGTCGGCAATAGCCCCTATTTACGCTCTACGGCGCCGAAGGAGTTAAAACTAACTATCAACTCACTTGTCAGCAACCCTTGCATACTGAGCGACTTGTTTGTTTGAATTGCTTTGAACGTCGATTTCAACAGTTTTTAGCTACGACAACAGCTGTTTTTCTTTCTTTTTTTTTTGTCCCGATTGCCGAAGGCAAGCGAGCTTGCGTCATGGCTTTGTGTCTGACTTTGTGTTCGTCATGAGTGTGTGCGTGCGTTTTTATTATTATTATTATTTTTGAATTGCAGATGTTTAAATAAAAGGATTATCTCGATATCACAGTGTTTAGAGTGTATTAGCACAGGCCTTAGAAACTCCATTTGCTTTATCACGGTATATCAAAGTTTTCATTGGTCGATCATCGAACACCGTTACTAAAAAAAGCACATTGGTGCATCGCCTCTGGATTGGTTATAAAAACACAAGTTATGCAACGAAATCGGAGAATACTTGCACAGACCTTCTGCTTTCAATTTGGATAAGTCTAAAAGTTTGTCGTCTAGGAAAGTTTAGAGCAAATTACAAATAACCTGCTAGGGGGAAAAAACTTGTAAAGACTGAAAAATGTTTTTATTCTTATGGCGGTGACGTAAAGGGAGATAATTTTGATTTTTCTTTTTTTTTTTTTGGTCACCTTTGAATTTAAATGTTGAAATTGATTTCTATTCTTTTCTCATGTGTTTGGTCATCGTGATAGAAGCTACTATCTACTTGCTTCTCTGAGTAAAAGAAATATATTTTCAAAATGCCATGGAGTGTATAAAAAACTTAAAATGATTCGTGTTTTCTAATATTTTCATATCCAAATCGGTAAATTAAAACCCGTGTAAATATAAGAAAAATTCAGAATACATTGTAAAAGGACATTCTTATTTTGAATACTACTATATATGGCTTGCAACTCGCGAAAAGGGACACTCGGACATTTGCGTAAAGTGTCGTCTCGGAATCAGCCTGCGCAGTCCGCGAATGCTAATCCGAGACGGCACTTTACGGCTACATTAGATTTTGTGCTACAGCAGACTTGCGCAAAACAGAAAATTACATAAAAACGGAAAGTGTCGTTTCGGATTAGCCTGTGCAGACTGCGCAGGCTGATCCAAGACGACACTTTACGCAAATGTCCGAATGCCCCTTTTCGCGTGTTGCAAGCCATATATAACAACACTTCAAGAAGTGAGTTTTCTTTTTTTATTCGAAGAAAACGACGAGTCATTGAAATAACCCTGGCCTCGTCGTTGTGGTGCAAGACTTTGACATTTTGTGATATCTCTGTTATTACTAAAGGTATTTACATCAAACTTGGACAAGTTATAAATTATCAAAATCTGAACTCAAACAACAGGGGCAGGTAACCATAAAGTATTTTTCAACACAGTTGTGCCCCTTTCTCGACTTAGAATTTTTACTGAAAATAAGCACTTGCTGCCAAGCGTTGGTACCCGCATGCGGCGCTCTTATTTTTCCCTATACACAGGTCCGTGTGCTTCCGAGATCTATAAATCTAAATTCTTTGAAAAGCCGTCTGATTTATTGAGACGTTGTGTCTCAGCCAATCCGCTGTTTAGTGTTGAATTTAAAATAGTAGTTCAATTTTGGATTGTTTGTCGGAGGTCTCATCCTATCAATTGGCTAGTTTTTTTTTTTTTATATTTAAAGATAGAAATAAATTTAAAACTAATTGATGAGATACGGTCATTCCATTCAAAAAAATTTAACAAGCAAATGTTTATTTCATTCTTTACCAGACAACAACGTTTTAGGCATTTGCAGACATGAAATTAAACGCAAAACGACGGCATTTGGCTTTGAAACAGTAGAAAACTTCGTGTGGGAAAAGGAGAAAATGTCTTCAAATGCTGTTTTCTTCAGGATACTTTAGCCAAAATACCGGTATTGGTAATTAGTTTTTCATTTCACATATTTTTTCTGTGTTTTCCAGATACTATGGACTTAGAGCTAGGTTGCGAGGACGTTTTCGACAGCGACAATGATAGTCCGACCACAGCTTGCCCTACTTTAACATTTGTCAGTTCAGCATATGCACAACTAAATGACGTCAACAACGTGAACTCTGGGAAACACCGTGAAAATGGTTCTATAAAAAGTAACAAACATTCGCTTGACCACCGTGATTATCATGACGAGAGTGACAGTATTGATGATGATTATAGTCCTAGCGAACGTGTAAATGACTGTAAAATAGTTGAGCGGAATAATCATAACAGAAGTGCGTCACTGACTGATATTCTTAATAACAACGAGAAAAATAGAAATCTAAATGAGAACCCTACTATCAAGAGCGGAAGCGACGTCACAAGAAAGTCACGTGAGGACATGGTACGAAGGTCAAGAAGTGCTCGTATTTCCAACAGGGATATTGAGGAAAGAACGATATACTATGAACAGCCCAGCATTTCGAAAATTGCTGTGAATAGGTCATATGCCACGGGTGATTCTACTTTTAGTGTTGCTAGGAGAAGTCCATCTCCGTATCCATACACGCGCACACCGGTTTCGTATTCTCAAAAAGAGGCTAAGTCGGGGATTTCCCCACATTCTAGTACAAAGGACACATCGACGTTACAGAACCTCAATAACGAAAGAATATTAAAGAAAATGGAGCGTTCAGATATATTATTAATTTCATGGAACTATTTTTCTTTATTTTTGTACCGGATATGTGATGAGGTCCATGTTTCAGAACTATTTTTAATGTTGTGCGGTTGTACTTGTTTTGCGCTGTATTTAGACTTGTCCCCTTCCACCTTTATTTTAGATATTTTGATAGCTTTATTTAACAGAATGGTTTTGAAATTTGTTTTAGATGCCACGTAGCCATATAGAAGCTCGCTGGAGCCATGTTTGTTTAAGCCGTTTTGTTTTAGTTTTTTTTGTTGTCAAAGATTGTTAAAGATTTCATCTAGGGGCATTTTTAGGCCAAGAAATGAAAACACTCATATATACAAAAAGTGTAAATGTCTGATATTATGTTCTTAAGTCCGTCAGACAGAAATAGATTTACATGCAAATTTGAGAACGTTCAAAGTTTCGAAAACCTATCTTTTCGAGAAAGACGGCATCTTACAAGGAGATCCGTATTCCTAAACCTTTCTAAATTATATTGTCAACCCTTTACCTGCTAAATGAATAAAATGAAATTTTCAAGCCGATGGTAAAACCCCAAATTTGTTATTTCAAGGGTACATTTTGAGGTAAAATAAATTTCCATATCGGACGGTGTAGATCCAAGATCAGACTGCACGTTCTGTGCAGTCTGATCTTGATCTACGCTGTCCGCAGAAGGTCGTTGAATCACGCTTAGCAGATTAAGGATTAATCTTATTCCAAGTTTAGATAGTAAAACAATAATTTACATTTCAAAGAAACCAACATTCTGATTGGCTGAACCAAATAAGCCAATCAGAACGTTCGCTTCTTTGACATAGAAAAACCCTTGAGACAAAGAATACAATTTACAGGTCCCAATCTACAGAGGTAGTTGAATACGACTCTTACATATCCGACTCATTGGGTAGTTATTTCTTTTCGATGCCGTAGCGGTACACGCTCCTACCTCATATATATGCAAAAGTTCATAATATGCAAATGAGATTAGCCGTTCCAATGTGTTTTACTTTTTTAATGTCTATATAATCTAGGGCTGTCACTAGTTTTGTACGACATTAGAAACCACAGGCTGTTTTGTGCATTGCTTAAAACGGTTGGTGTCATCTGCATAGGCAGTATATTGATGCAACAGACACTATAAATCCTTAATCTAGTTGTATCCTTTTTTTTTTTCCTTTTGCCTTAAAGATTTTCTAATAATGTTTTGCTGCTAAAGGAAGAAAAATAAAGCCAACCGTTGGCACCTTCATTCAGTTCTCTTGTCAAAACTTGCAGCGGCAGTTAGTCAGTAGAGAAGTTTTATAATAATGCCTGATTAGATTTGTACATTTTTTTTGCAATATAACAATTATTTTTTATACTCTGGGAAACTAAGCCGTAGAATGCCAAGCACCACTAAAGATGTTTCAGTAGATGCCGTAGCTTAAAATCAGACTGCTTCTTGCGGAAAGTGTAGATCAAGATCAGACTGCACAGAACGTGCCGTCTGATCTTAGATCTACACTGTTTGCTAGTTTGTGATATATTTCAGACAAAAAAAAAACAACAACAAAAAAACACACTTGCCATAGAGCTTTTTCATTTTTTTTCTTGGTGAAAAACTGTATTTTATCTAGTTCTTTTCATTCTTAACAAATTCCTGCTATTACAAATTTACATGTCGTGGGTACTCATAAGTACCCATAACATAAATACTATATTGTTATAATAATTCTACAACGTTTAGGCCTCCCCGATACATTTGAGTCAAACTCTGGCAAAAGGGGGCTTAGTGTATCTTCGGGGTGCATTATACAAAGCCAGTCATCACATTATTATAGATCCATAAAATCCATTTGTCTAACAGCCGACTGAATCCAAAGGTAGAATGGTCCTTTGACATGTAGAAAATTTACCTAAAACAAAAAGTTTCGACCCAGGTCAGCCTGCGCGGACTGCGCAGGCTGACCTAGGTCGATACTTTTTGCAGATGTATTATGCCCCTTTTTCACACAGCATGGGTCATTTATGTTATGAGAACTTTTTATTTTGTTTTGTTTGTTGTTGTTGTCGTTTGTTTTGTGTAGTCGTAAGTTTTTTTAATACGAAAAAAATAGATAATTAAATCTGAATTGGAAAATTTATTGTTTGTTTTTGTGTGGGGTGCTTACAGCAGCTTTTCATATTTTCTCATCCATATCGCGACGGCCAGTGCACCTATCTATGTAATCCTGAAGTTTCTATTACCTCTACTTTGCATGATTTATTTTCAAAACCTCTTGCTGCTTTTCTATCCTTTCAAAGACAAATCCGGGTTCCTGCATGGCTTAGTAATGGTGTAGGGCTTCAGTCGATAGAACGATCAATCAATCAACCAATCAATCAATCAACCATCTATCCATCCGTCCATCCATCCATCCATCCAACCAACTAACCAACCAACCAACCAACCACAACCAACCAAAACCAACTAACCAACCAACCAACCAAAGTTTTTACAACCCTGAAGAAGAAGTCTTTTGAAAACATTGTAAGAAAAGGTTATATGCTTATAACCAGCATTTTCTCCTTTTTCAACAATGTTTTCTACCCTATCAAAGACAAATTCTTTTATTTAAGCCGCATTTTGATTGTCGGCTGCAAGTGCTTTCAATGTGGACAAGTCTGAATTTTTGTGGTGTGGTACAGACTGATTGATTAAATAGTGTTTTACGCCGCTTTCGACACTACGAGTCACATCACGGCGACAGCTCATGCATGTATTCCTGGGTTCCACCAGTACTAGGCTAGGGCTCTGAAGTGTCTTGCCCAAGGACACTCCCGTGAAAAGCTCAGCGGGATCAGTGCATCTCGAAACCTGGCCTCCAGGTTACAAGTCCCAGATTTCACCCTATAGCCACGCAGGATCCCCGTCGTGACGTACACAGTTACACCATTTAGTCGTGTAGGACAATACATGTCCTTTGAAATAAGTTCGATCTATAACTGCAAAGAGGATCTCAACTCAATGACTTCAGGTTTAAAACCTAGCACTAGAAGAGGAAGAAGAAGAAGAAGAAGAAGAATATGATGATGATGATGATGATGATAATGATGATGATGATAATGATGATGATGATTTGTGATGATGAAGATGATGATGATTGATTATGATGATGACGGCGATGATGACGATGATGGCGGCGATGATGCCGATGATGATGATGATGTGACGACGGCGATGATGCCGGCGATGATGATGATGATGATGATGATGATGATGATGATGTGATGACGGCGATGATGCCGGCGCTGATGATGATGATGATGATGATGAAGATGATGGTAGCGATGACGACAACGATGACGACAACGACGATGGTGATGATGATGATAATAATGATATCATGATGATGATGGTGATGGTCATGTTACCTGAAGCATAATGTAAGAAAAGAGAGTGCAAGTTACTATAGTGTTTTGTAGAGAATACAGATTATAGTACAAGATCAGGGCCCGTGCTTATAAAAGAAGTTGAGAACGATCCCATGCTCAGCACGAAACCGAACTCAAAGGCCTGAGTTTTGCTCACGGGAGTTTTGAACCCAAACGATGCTTATAAACGTCGCCTGAGAACGTTCTCAGCTGAGCACGGCACGCACTATACCATTCGTGAACGTAAGCGACCCAACATCTAAAAATAACAAAACAGATTGTACTCAAGCCAAAAAGTTTTATAAGCACGGGCCCAGGCTGCACAGAATATGTACTCTTGTCTTATTCTGCACCGTTCAAATCTTTTGCAAAGTATTGTGAATTCCTCTGACCAAAAATCCTCGAAATTGCGCAAGCTCGGTCATATTTTCGCTCAAAGGGATTAGATGGCATGCAACACGCGAAAAGGGACAATCGGACATTTGCGTAAAGTGTCGTTCCGGATCAGCCTGCGCAGTCTGCGAAGGCTGATCCGAGACAACAGTTTCCGATCGTGTGTGATTTTCTGTGTCACGCAAGTATACTGTGGGACAAAATCTAATGTTGACATAAAGTGCCGTCTTGGATTAGTCTGCGCGAACTGCGCAAGCTAATCCGGGACGACACTTTAAGCAAATGTCCGAATGCCTCTTTTCGCATATTGCAGGCAAAATTATCCACTTACTAAACAATGCCATTTCTTATGATGTTAAGGAAGTAGACTGTTGAAAACAATGTGGGGAAGAGAAAACAATCCCATGGCATGTAGTTGGGAAACTTTGAAGACGTAAGGTGTCACCGTGACATGATAAAAACGCCGTTTAAAATCGACGTATAAAATATTAACTGAAGTTAAATAACTCATTACCAGACCCAAAATTTAAGACTTGTCCAAATTAAACGGGTTTCCAGACGGCGCTTTAAGGTCTATGACCCCTAACTCATCGGTAAATATCGTGTAACATCGACGTTTTCGTAAAGGCCATTCGGCCAATTTCGGCAGCTTCCGTCTTTTAATATGAGAGTTAGGGGCTGTAGACCTTAAATGTGGCGCCAGTGTTAAGATTTGTCTTGGAAAGAATAGAAAACATTGTTGGAAAAAAAGGGGAAATTTTCTCTATTTTCAAAGAAAAACAAAACCAGTATTAAAAATTAATATGTTAATTCAAGGGAGTTAACTCAAAATTCGTTAGTAATTAACAAATTCAGTGTAAGCTAGAGTTATCTTTCTTGATACAGTACACACAATACGCCCTGAATTTCGAACCTTGACCGATATCGAATAGAGATCTCAATATAATTACAGTGAGTGTTCGACTTTATTGAGGAAAAAATATATTGAAGACGTCAATACGCTCGCGTCTGATATAATTATAGATCTGTGTGTGTGTTTACATCTGGAGTAACTTTATAATCTCAGCGATTTTTGTGCGTTTGCGCAAAGCATTTCGAAACGGTAAAATTCATTGGTAATCTGTATATTGGAATTGAATACTATTTGTGAAAGCTTTGAAGGGTTTGTTTTGAGGAGGTGAAATACAGCGTGTGGGAAATCGAGAGTTTTTGAACTATTATATCGTACATGTATTGTAAGCGGGTATGTAATGTTTCTCTTTGTATGTTATCTTGATTACATGTATGCCTCTATATTTATTATCTTGATTAAGTGTATATTTATCTTAAATCTTATTAAAGCGCCTTTCACAAATACAGTTGCCTTTTGCGGCCAGTGTAGATCAAAGATCAGACTGCACAAAATGTGCAGTCTGATCTTTGAACTACACTGTCCGCTTTGCTAACACACTACAGATAAAAGCAACCTCTAAATTGCGCATAATTAGGTATTTTTCCTGGGCTGAAAAAGTTTGTTGATTTTATTTTGGCGCTCTTTGTTTCTTTTGTTTTTTTCATGAGGGTCCTGCGCGGCTCAGTGGTAAAGTGTAGGACTCTAGACCTGAATGTCCCGGCTTCGAGCCTTTTTTAAGCCACTGGGTTTTTCGTCGGAGTGTCCTTGGGCAAGAGAATTCAGAGCCAAAGCCTATTACTGGTGAAATTCAGGAAATACTTGAATATGTAGATCTAGCTCAGTCACTAGCGTACAAGACTTGAGAATATTGGCTTGCTGGTTCGAACAACTTCTTTCGGAGGATTTATGATAGTTATTGCGACAGAATTCATTACTTTTTCACCGCTGACCAATAATAAATTATTTCAGAAAGAAACCAGTTGCTTAGAACGAGTATTATGCGGAGTACTGGGAAAAGAAACTTAGGGAAAGCATGGATAGGTACACTGGGTGCCGCGATATAACTGAAATAATGGTGAAAACGGCGTTAAGCACCATGCAATCAGTCAACTATCTGACTTGTTGTCCGTCCGTCCGTGTGTCTGTCTTTCTGTCAATCTGTCAGTGTATTCAGTCCCTCTGTCTAGCGTAATCACTCACAGGCTAAAAGACCAATGTTCATTACTATACGGGTATGTGTAGTTAAAAAAAGATTTATATCTGTTTATTTGCGTTAACTCAAGCGTGCGTAACATAAATATATACTTAGGTTTCTCTCCACGCTTTGTTGATTTACTATAAGCGATCTTAGTATAAGATCTTTTAAAAACATTGTGGGAAAAGAAGAAAATTTAGCATTTTCTCCTTTTTCCAGAATGTTTTCCATAGCCTTCATTAGAGTCCTTAATAACGAGATTGTTTGGTCGAAGATTATGTAGCATGAGATGGTAACTGCATAAAGTTTGCGGACATATTGTAACTAGTATTTTCTACTTTTCTCACTATATTTTATAAAATCTTCTTCATCAGGGTTATTGTCTCGACAGTGGTTATGTGGGAAAGCAGCCAGTGGCTTGGAAAGAAAACTGTGCGGAGTACTGGTAAAAGAGACTCCAGGAAAGGATGGATAGGTGCACTGGCCTCCGCGATATAACTGAAATGATATTGAAAATGGCGTTAAACACCAATCAATCAATCAGCAGGGTTATGAAATTACGATTTTGTTTTGTAAAGGAAAAAGAAGCACAGAACTGTATAGTAACTGCATAAAATTTGCTAGTTTTTACTCTCAACCTGGTTAGCTTAGCAAGTGAAATGAAACTTTCAAGTTGATCGTTAAAAACTTGTATGTTACTTTTTCAGTTATTTTTGGTGGGAAAAAATCTCCTTATCGGACAGTGTCTGTCTGTCTGTCTGTCTCTGTCTGTCTCTCTCTCTCTTTCTCTGTCTCTCTCTCTCTGTCTGTCATTCTCTCTCTCTGTCTCTTTCTCTCTGTCTCTTTCTCTCTCTCTCTCTCTCTCTCTCTCTCTCTGTCTCTTTCTCTCTCTCTCTCTCTCTCTGTCATTCTCTATGTCATTATCTCTCTCTGTCATTCTCTATGTCATTATCTCTCTCTCTCTCTCTCATTCTCTCTCTGTCTCTTTCTCTCTCTGTCTCTTTCTCTCTCTGTCTCTTTCTCTCTCTCTCTCTCTCTGTCACTCTCTCTCTCTCTCTGTCATTCTCTCTGTCATTCTCTCTCTCTGTCATTCTCTCTCTCTCTCTCTCTCTCTTTCTGTCTCTTTCTCTGTCATTCTCTCTCTCTCTCTAACACGGATATCCTGGATATCCTTCAAAACTAATTATAAACTACTTATAAATCAATTAGTTAATGCAATAATCGTTCATAAACCGTGCATCTAGGATAAGTAATCTTTAGGCTGCTAACCGTACTCAATGACCTTTTGCGAACAGTGTAGATCAAGATCAGACTGCACAGTACGTGCAGTATGATCTTGGATCTACACTGTCCGATAAAGGCATATTTTTCGCACAAAAATACCTTTGAAATAGCAAAATTTGAGTTTTTGCTATCTGTTTGAAAGTTTCATTTCACTAATTTATTTGGATATTAGGATGCTAGGCGCGACTCACTGACTTTTTGCGGACAGTGTAGATCAAGATTAGACTGCACAGAACGTGCTGTATGATCTTGGATCTACACTGACCGAGAAAGAGATATAATTATTTCTACCTAATGTACATTTTAAATAGAACCATTTGGGTTTTTACTATCCGTTTGAAAGTTTTATTGGAACACTCATTTATCAAGATTCTAATGAATTCCCACAACATAGGGTTTCAAAGCGATATAATGATTTTAGAATACCATCACTCCCTCTTATCTGGAGCTCTGCCACAATATTACTCTCTCTCAATAAACGTGTCATTATCATTTTATATTATTGTTTGTGTTTGGGATAACCAGTTTAAATTCATGTATCGTGACGAGATAATTTAAAAACCCAACACATTAATGCTTGTATAATCTCATCACGGTTCTAGGTTTTAAACCTGTATTCCCAAAAAACAAACAATAATATAAAGTGTTAATGAAAGGTTTATCGAGTTAAATTTATAACAGATACACTGCTGGCAATGTAAAACAACAGCTGTATAAATCACACTTGATAAACCTTACATTATCAGTCTATATCAGTGTTTCTTCGTATCGGAGTTCAGGTAACTTTAAAATCATGTACTGTGACAAGATTATATGAACATTATCGAGTGGGATTTATAAATTAATCTCGTCACGGCTCGTGATTTTAAACCTGTAATGCAGAGCCTCGGTAGCTCAGTCGGTAGCGTGCAGGACTTGAGAACAGGGGGTCGTGGGTTCGATCCCTGGCTCGGCCAATTTCTTTCCGAGGATTGATGATAGTCATTGCCACAGGATTCATTCCTCTCCCATTGCTGACCATTGTCTCGACGATAGTTATGTGGGAAAGCAGCCAGTGGCTTGGAAAGAAAATTGTGCGGAGTACTGGTAAAAGAGTCTCCAGGAAAGTATGGATAGGTGCACTGGCCGCCGCGATATAATTGAAATAACGTTGAAAACGGCGTTAAACACCGTTCAATCAGTTAATTAAACCTGTAATCCCAAACACAATAATATAAACTTACAATGAACACTTTAAATATCGTGTGAGAGCTATACAGTGTTCATGTTTAACGAATTCGGCAAATATCGTGTTCTCGTCATAGTGTATCTACTGAATGACACATTTTTAGACTTGTCCAATTTTAGAGCAAATGGAGACGACATTAATATAGCTCAAGCAGTGGAAATTGTCTGCGAAAGGGTAGAAAACATTGTTGGAAAAAACTAGTATTTATTTTTTTTTTTTTAATAATTTGTCAAACAATCCCGACTTTCAACGACCAGAAAGAAGAAGACTTTTGAAAACATTGTGGAAAAGGGAGAAAATGCTAGATACCTCGGTTTGACTAGTAAATGACTGGGACTCTGCAGGTTTTCGTCCAAGGAAAATACGCCAACATGGTTGTTGCATTTGATGTGTAAAAAGATTGATTGGTCAATTGTTTATTTGGATAACTGATTAAATAGTGTTTAACGTCGTTTTCAACATTATTTCAGTTATATCACAACAACAGCTCGCTTATTCATTTATGTCCAAGGTTTCACCAGTACAAGGCCAGGGCTTTGAAATATCTTGCCGGAGGACGCTCCCACAAAAAACAGAGCTTCCACTGAGGCTCAAATCAGGATCCATATTACGAGTGTCCCGGACTTTACCACTGAGCTACGCAGAACTCTTGAAAAAAAAAAATTCCGGAAACTAGTTATATCGGCGCCGCAAAATTCGAACATGCATCACCTGTGTGCGATCGATTAATTTATCAAACAGGTTAGAAAAATCGATAGACATAGACATACTTTATTACGTATACATTTATGTGTTACGAGACAGACAGATAGACAGACAAGGAGACAGAAATAGAGAGAGAGAGAGAGAGAGAGAGAGAGAGAGAGAGAGACGCAGATTTTCAGATATTTTGCTTAAAAGAACGAGAACATTTTCTTTCAGGGTATAGAGGAAGAAAGATTAGCACAGTCTTGTTAGAATACTTTTCGCATACCTCTTTTTTTCCACAGAGCATGATCATTTCTATGGACAGAGAGCCGAAAAGATCAAGATCAGACTTTATAAAACGTGTAGTCTTGTCTTATAATTATCTTCACTATCTGGTATCTTGTTATAATTGGCCTGCAACACGCAAAAAGGGACATTCGGACATTTGCGTAAAGCGTCGTCTCGGATCAGCCTGCGCAGTCCGCGCAGACTTATCCGAAACGACATTTTCCGTTTTTGTGTAATTTTCTGTTTTTCGTAAGTCTATTGAAGGACAAAATCTAGCGTAGTCGTAGAGTGCCGTCTCGGATTAGCCTGCGCGGACTGCGCAGGCTGATCCGAGACGACACTTTACGCAAATGTCCGAATGCCCCTTTATGCGTGTTGCAGGCCATTTATTATATTTCAAGCCAAAAATTCCTGTAACTGCAGTATACATGTACTCGTATTGCTCTATTATATTGAATGAAGATGTGGTTTCATTTTTTTTTTTTTACCCTTAGACTTTAGTCTTAGTCTGCTAATTGTAGTAGCTCTACATTTTACAAAACATACTTTACAAGACCTTAGATCTTTTATAATTATTTAAAACAAATTGATTCTTACGTCCCTGGAGGAGATATACGCTCGTATATTGAAAAGATTGTGGGAAAATTTAGCACTCACTTATTAACAGCATTGTTTCATTTTCTCACAATGTTTTCTTTTTCAATATAACATGAAAAAAATTATGATTTTAAATGCCTCATAAACACAGGTTTTCCTCGGTTAATCCGTGACCAGATTATCCCGAGCTTTGAGGACAGAGGCTTTTGAAAACATTGCAAGAAAAGGAGTAAATACTGGTAACCAGCATTTCCTCCTTTTCCTGCAATGTTTTTTTTTTAACCTATTAAAGCAATTTTTTGTCGTTTGGTAAGGAATTAATGCTTCTTTCATTTCGTCTCGCTTGCCTAAATATTGAGCTCAAAACGTTTTGAAATTTTGTATACAAATTTTTGTATACAATTTTGTAGACAACTTAAAATGGCGGATGGACCAAAACGGGCTAATTCATTGAAACAGAACCATGAGAACTTTGTCACCCTCCGTGACGTCACTTCCGCCATGCGCGAAGAGGGCATGCGCAAGTGCTACCTTATCTTTGGTAGGTGATGGCTGGAATTTAACAACTCCCTTCGCTGTTGTCGGTGAAATGTCGCGATAGCATAGTCTAGAAAGCACAAATGGATTTTCGTAATCCTTCAGCGCAATACGAAAGAAGGGACATTTTTTTTCGGATGGCATAGAATATTGGTCAATGCTTATAAAACTTTTTCATACTTAACTCGGCTGGGCATAAAATTTCAAAGTAGTATAAATGTCATTTGATAGACCTTATGAAGTAATTTCTGAGCTTTGGAGCTTTTTTATTTGTTCTTGTCTATTAAATCAAAATCATCATTTCAGATTTTCACCGAGGATTGGTGATAGTCATTGCGACAGGATTCATTCCTCTCCCATCGCTGACCATTATCTCAACGATGGCTATGGGGAAAGCAGCCAGTGGCTTGGAAAGAAAATTGTGCTGATTACTGGTAAAAGAGACCCCAGGAAAGCATGGATAGTTGCAATGGCCGCCGCGATATAACTGTAACAACGTTGAAAACGGCGTTAAACCCCATACAATCAATCAATCAATCAATCAATCAATTAATAAATAAATCAATCTATCAGTCAGATTTTCACATCGTCTTTTAGCATAATTGAGACTGTAAGTTTAAGCAGGAATTCACTTGAACACTGACTTAAGTTTTATAAGCGCAGGCAATAATCTTAGATCTATACCATCCGACTTTTAAATCAATACTTTCTGATAAAGAATCTCCCATTTTCAGTAATTTGCATTTTCTGCTGTCGTAAACAAAACCGGATTTTTTTTTTTTTTTAGCCCTTTAACACAGAACAAAATTTTAGACATGACAAAATACAAAGCATATGCAGACTCTAAATTATAAGTGGTCGTCTTTGATAGGGTAGAAAATATTTTTGGAAAAGGAAAAAATGCTGGTTACCAGCATTTTCTCCTATTCCAACAACTTTTTCAAAAAGTTCTCTTTCTCAGGGTCATTAAAGCCTTAGATCTATACCGTCTGCTTTTTAAGCCAAGACTTTCTGATATGATACGCGAATGTTTAAATGCGGACATGTCTGAAAATTTTTGCCGTCCGCCATATTTCGGTAGAGCAGGCAAACTTTTTCTCAGCAAACTACATTGATCTATTTCTTAAAATCCATTTGTGCTTCGGAAATCTTTAGTAAATGTTTAGTTAGAAAAGTTAATTAACTGCTTTGGCACGTTCACGAGTATACATCACGCTGGTTGTCATTCTAACACAAAAGAAAGACCGGAAGTGCTCACCTTTTTTATCGCTTCATTTGCTTTACACATACTATAACTTTTATTTAGGGGTCCTGCGAAGCTCATTGGTAAAATGAGGGACCCGTGACCTGGAGGCCCCAGATTGTCACATTGTCATCGTCACAATAAATTTCCATACCTTTAAGGATTACGACCCCTAACTCATCGGTAAATATCGTGTAACATGGACGTTTTCGTAAAGGCTATTCGGCAACTCCGGCAGCTTTCGTCTTTTAGAATGAGAGTTAGGGGCCATAGACTCACTAATACATCGGTAAATATCGTGTAGCATCGACGTTTTCGTAAAGGTTATTCGGCCAATCTCGGCAGCTTCCGTCTTATAACATAAGAGTTAGGGGCCGTAGACCTTAATAAGAGAGTTAGGGGCCGTAGACCTTAAATGGTATGATTTCAAATCAAATGCGTTTTACCACCCAATTACTTTTGGCAAATATAAGGTCTTAAAGGTAAACAGTAAAAATATTATGCAAAATTTACCGTTCTTCGGGCAGTTATATACATGTATAATACAAATTGTACAACTAGACTTTAAGCCTTTAACACACAATTTCGAGTGAGAACGCATCTGAAAACATTGTGGGAAAAGGAGAAAATGCTGGTAACCAGCATTTTCTCCTTTTCCCACAATGTTTTCTATCATCTTTGACTGAACAAGAATGAACTTGTCGTCGGCAAATACTTTAAAATGGGACAAGTCTAACGCAATTTTGTATTCTAGTGAAGTGGTTGGGAAATATTGCAAAGGAAGGAAGGAAGGAAGTATATAAAATGGACGAAATCTCAGATCTTGACATAATATTCACTGGAAACAGTTTAACTGATGTAAGCTCTTAATCAAACGACAAAATTGAAGAGTCCGTCCTTGTAGCTCAGTGGTTAGCGGTATCTGACTCGTGGCCTGGTAGTTGTGGGTTCAATGATCGGTTGCTGCACACTTTCTTCGCGGCGATTTTTCGCCTCTCACCTCTGATGCAGGTGAGAAAAGTGTCAGTGGCTTGGAAAAAAAAGTTGTGTCAGTACTGGTGTGAGAAAGCCAGGAAATATATGCATAGTTGCACTTGCGGCCATTACGATATGACCTTAGCTGTTAAAACGACCTTAAATTCTAACACATAGGAACAAAAGAATTTAATTTTTAAACTTTTCAAAACATTTGCAGACACTATATGAAATGTAGCTCAAAATGATAATTTTCGGTTATTAACAAATAGACGACATCTAAGGAAAGGGATAACGTTGATGTTACCTGCAATTTCTCATTTTCCAACAATGTTTTTGAAAGCATTCTGTCTCGGGATCATGAAAACATGGAATTGTTTTGGAAAAGGTTACGATATCGATAAAAAAAAAAAAAAAAAAGAAGAAAAACATCGATGGGGATGAATTCAATATGGATGGAATGTTTAATTTCTAGACTGAAATATATAGAGCATGACATTATCTTCCGCTAGGTGGCATTTTTCAAATACAGACCTATCTGATTTGGTCATTCTGGGTACAGAACTGGACTATTTTCAAGACAGCAATCGATACAGCGAATTTCAAAATACAATAACGTTTACTTGATAAAACGTTAACGCGTTCGATTTATCTAGCCATGGTTAGCTAGCATGTTACCTAGACACCTGTGATTTATAAATACAGCCCCTATAAGTTTGAGATACAGCTCCGGTGAAGGCCCAGCAAGACGGGTTCATTATTTTTGTTGTCAAAGTCTGTTGCACGAATCCTGGCTTTTGCCATGTCTATATCTATTAAGTATACAAAGATTTAGAATAATCAAGTTTTAAAAAATAGTTTTCCAGTTCAAAATTTTTATGAAATTTAAAGCGAAAAAGAGGCTTGATTTTTCCACTTTTTGCTTCCTACCTTTTTTTTTTTTTTGTGGCAGGGTTTAAGCTTACGCCGGGCGTAGTAATATTTATGCTATACAGGATAGTGATGCGTCATGCGTCATCGTCATTATCTCCCGCTAGATGGTATTCTACAAATACACATCTATCTAATTTGGGCATTCTGGGTACAGAACCGGACTACTTTTCAAAACAACCGTTATTTTGAATTACAAAATAAAATAAACGTATACTCAATAAAATGCTACCTGGTGCGGTTCATTCAGCTATGATCGGCTAGAATGTAAGCTATGCATCTGCTATTTATTAAAATAGGCCCTACATGTTTGGGTAATAGGCTAATAGCTTTGGTATAAGCCCTACTTTTCCCAGGCATACGGGGAAGGGTGCGTCATAGCAGACAGGTCGAATCTTCGAAGAATATGACATGCGCAGACAACGGCGTCATCGTAGATAGGTCAATCTCCGAAGAATGTGACATGTGCAGACAACGTACAGCGTGATATATTCTTTCAGTTTCGTTGGAAGTAGTTCCGTTTTTGTCGTCATTACCTTTACCTCGTATCCTTACCCCGTTCCTATCTTGCAACTCTAATGAACTAAATATAGATACACGCAAGTTGCTCTGGCATCGATTTATACTGGAGTGTAAGCTATCTCAGGGAGTTTCTTTCCCCCACCCCCTTTTTTTTTTTCTTTTTTTTTTAAATAACCCCTAACCTACTAAATAAGTTAAGTGAAACTTTCAAGCCGATAGAGAAAAACTCAAATATTGCTGTTTTATTTTTTTTTTTTTTTTTTTTCTTGGAGGGTGGGGGTGGGGGGAGGGATATCGCCTTATCGTACAGTATAGATCCAAATTCAGACTGTACGTTCTGTGCATTTTGATCTTGGTCTACACTGTCCACCAAAAGTCACTTAGTCGCGCTCAACAGCCTTAAGGTTAATAAACATTGCCATGACAACTCATAGCCAGATGCAAGATGGAATTATTAACCGACATAAATAAAGATTTACATTTTTATATTTCTGAGTTCATACTGTGAATACAGCTGAAACCTAAAACAAAATATGCTCGCGAATTGATCAGATGCGCGGACAGAAAGTACAGGCAACGGACTCAGCAACCATTCTTAAGAACGTTCCCAGTCTTATTCTCCAACATTTTCTACATTTGAAAGTAACACAACTTCTGATTGGCTACATAAAGCGTGATATATTCTTTCAGTGACAATGAAAGTAGTTCCGTTTTTGTCGTCATTAGCGGTGTAGTAGTACCTTTTACCTCGTTCCAGTACTTCCGTTCAAATGAAATAAAGATACTCGCAAGTGGCTCAGGGATCCATCTATACTGAAGTGTATATTATTTCTAGGAGTTTCCAACTATTTTTTTCTTCTTAACACTTACTTAGAGACCTTTTGCGAATACAGTAGATCAAGATCAGACTGCACATAACGTGCAGTCTGATCTTGGATCTACGCTGTCCGATAAGGAGATACATCTCCCGGAAAAAAAATACCTTTGAAATAGCAAAAATTGGGTTTATACTATCGGTTGGAAGGTTTCATTTCACTGATTTAGCAGGATAAGGGTTAATTAAAAAACGTTGCCATGGTAACTCATATCCAGATGCAAGATGAAATATTACGTAAACATACATTAATTGGGGTTTTACCTTGTCATGTTTCTGAAATCATATTAGTAAAAACAGCTGAAGCCCAAATGATGCTGACGAATTGATCAGATGCGCTGACATAGAGCACAGATCAAAATTTAATTTTTTTTTCGTGCTTGATTGCATTGGTCGAATTTTCAGGGCAAACGCCACGTAAACTCACGTTGATATATGGCCTGCAACACGCGAAAAAGGGCTTTCGGACATTTGCGTAAAGTGTCATTCCGGATCAGCGTGCGCAGTCCGCGCAGGCAAATCCGAAACGACAATTTCCGTTCTTATGTAATTTTCTGATTGTCCAAGTCTACTGTATAGACAAAATTTAATATAGTCGTAGAGTGCCGTCTCGGATCAGTCTGCGCCGACTGCGCAGACTGATCCATGACGACACTTTACGCAAATGTGCGAATGCCCGTTTTCGCAAGTTGCAGGCCAAATTATTATGAAAAATGACCGGAGTGTATGTGTGTGGGGGCTGGAGGTTTAAGGGTGTCAGCGAATTAATTACAGTTGTGATAAAAGGAAGAGAATGCTGGATACCAGCATTTTTTCGTTTTCCTACGATGTTTTCAAAGAACTTTTCCCAAGCTTCATTAAAAGAAGGGACTGTATGGTAACCGGAATTTTCTTCTCACGATGTTTACAAAAGCATTTTCCACGGAGCCGTACCTGATTTGATATTATGAACCACGAGATTGTTTGATAATGGTTATACTGGGAAGGCTGAGCTGTAGGGGAGAAATGATACAATATTGTGTTCGAACGAAAAAGTAGTCAAGGTAGGAGGTATAAAAAGATACCGGAGCCACATGCCTGTCTCTCTTTCTTATTGACTGTTTGTAACAGTTTGTTAACCCTGGTCCTAGCTAAATTAGTTAAATGAAATTTTCAACAACAACAACAACAACAAGAAAAAACGAATGATGCTATTTCAAATTTATTTTTGGAGAGAAATATCTCTTTAACGGACAGTGTTGATCTAAGATCAGACTGCACGTTCTGTGCAGTCTGATCTTGATCTACACCGTCCGCAAAAGGTCAGTGAGTCGCCCTTGGCAGCCTGAGGGTTAGTTTTAGTTTGGTTGCTGAGCCTTACGTTGTAACACTTGATTATTTGTTTTTATGTTTTAGAATGAATTCCTCATCAACTTTGTTCTATTCTGTTAAGGTTTCTATCATAATTCTAAACAAGTCAAGTTTTTTTTGTTATGAATGACACTTGCCAGTAGCATCTATGCTGCTAAACGCGTCTACAGCGGCTTTTGAAGACAGTGTAGATCAAGACTGGAGTTTGCAGAATGTAAGTCTGATCTTGGATCTACACTGTGCAGTGTTATTTTCCTGTACAGATATATTTAAAGTTAACATAGATTGTTCTTTAGAAAACCTCGGTCCGTATTAACCAACCATTCTAACGAACATCTTTGGTCTTGTTCTCCAGAATTTTCTAAATTTGACAGTAACAGAACTTCTGATTGGCTAAACCAAATGGTTTAGCCAATCAGAAGTTCTGTTACTTTCGAATTTTGAAAAATTTGGATAGTTTGACAAATAATGTTCGTACGGATGTTTGGTAAATATAGACCATGATTCAACAAAATTAAAAGATAAAAGAAACAAGTGAAAAACAGAACTTGACAAGGTTGAGTTTACATTCCCCTTTATTTTTTAGTTTGGGACACTGTGTAAGTTCGAGGCTGTGCGAATGGAATCTTTGCTTTGGGTAAATTCATAATTATTACCGGAAAAATAAAACCTAGATTTTCAAAGGTGACGGATTGTAAATCCGGAAATTTTCTGATCTTCGAAAACCACCAGTTTGACTATAAATCCTGAAAGATTAGACCCCAAACGCGTGTCTTCAGGTTCAGGTCGTTGATTGATACAGATCTATACATTATCTCAGAGCTTTGGTTTATAAGAGGGTCCTACAGGTGAAAAAAAAATGAGAATAGGTCTGGTTTTCTTGGGTCATTTATAAGATTAATGAAAGACAAAAGAGCATTTCATAGCTGTCATACACATTATAAATGCATTACTTTACACTTATCCCAAGTATAATTTTACGATTTGCAACCGCGAACTTACACAGTGCCTCCTTCTTTTTGTGATAACCTACACTAAAACAAACACCTCTGTTAGCCTACCTGTTAACTTAAAAATTTACAACTAATCAAAGCAGGAAAACAGGTAAGCAATTATTTTAACAATGATACAGAACAGATGAAATTTATTTCCAATCTAGATTCCACGATAAATGGATGCAAATGTGCTCAGAAATGAAGATCGGTTTACGTCACTACGTGACGTCACAACAGCCATTAAAGGAGCAGGTCTCCGTAAATGTTCGTTAATCTTCGGTAAGTACGTAATGGTACCAGAGTTTTGGTATATTTTATATGTCATGGTGCCAAAGTTTAGTATATCTTTATATGTCACGGTACCAGAATTCCAGAATTTTGGTTTATTTTGTATGTCACGGTGCCAGAGTTTTGGTATATTTCTATATGTCATGGAGCCAGAGTTTTGGAATATTTTTATATGTCACGGCGTCACAGTTTGGGTATATCTTTATATGTCATGGTGCCACAGTTTGGTTATACATGTATATTTATAGGTCACGGTATAGGAGTTTTGGTATATTTTTATGTCATTGTGACAGGGTTTTGGTATATTTCTATGTCATGGTGCTAAAGTTTTGATAAATTTTCATATGTCATGGTTCTAGAGTATAGGTATATTTGATATATTTGTCATATCAGAGTTTTGTTATGCTGAGGCTATACTGAGGTAAACTAAATACATGTATGGCAATAATTACTGAATATCGCTCAAGAGTATCTTTTCTGACTCCAATTATACTAGGCCTGTTTCCATGAATAATGGGAAAGTGATATGAAATGAAATTATACATTTACGGTAAAACGACAGGTCTTTATAATGATATTTACAACTATTTTAATGCCCGTTACTCAAGTAATGACGCCGAATCTTCCCCTTATACGCCTATACGAAGCCCGGTAGCTCCGTCCGCAAGGTACAGGACTTCAAACCCATGGGTCACTTTTTCGTTTTTTTGCCCGGTCAAATGGTTTCCATGGATAGATAATAGTCATTTTACAGAGTTCATATCCACCACCCATCCTTAAGAACATTCTTAGTCTTTATATCATAGATGTTTTGAATTCTAAAGAAACACAACCTCTGATTGGCTAGACCACTTGGTTCAGTCATCAGGAATTATGTTACTTTCACACTTCAGACTAAGAAAGTTCTGTAGAATAAGACCAACAAATGTTCTTAAGAAGGGTTTGTGAATACCAAGATATCAAACCCAAGGGTCGCCGGTTCGTTTTCTTGCCAGGCCAAATTCTTTCCGAGGATAAACTTAAGTCAATATAACAGGAGATTTGCCATGCATGCGCAAAGCTCCTAGGCTATCCAGGGAGGCTGTACTTATGTCAGTCAAGTGGCACAGTTTGGACAGACATTTAGGGCAGACCTAAATGACAATCATTAAATCTCAGATTAGTTATGACGACTCCATCGCTAGGTCAGACGGATCGTTTATTGGATTTTCTGGGTTAACCCTTCATCAATCGATAAGATACTACTTTTTACGCTTCTGCAGTATACAGCTTTGGAAAACAAGAAAAAACGGGCTCATACTGGATGATACACAAATTTATCATTTTCCTTGAATGCTTTTTATATCACAAAAAGGAACAAATTCCTGGCTTTTAATTTTTTTCGTTGTGTAAAATGTGCAAGTTGGGACTTGTAGAAAGCGTGATGTCCTAAGATAGCATTGACTTTAAGAGGTTAGCGTAAAGACTATAGCATTACTGGATGTTAATATCTGCGGCATATGTCGGTCATAACTGGTCGATCAATAAATGTTATTGCTAAATTGCACCTACTGGAGTTTTCCAATCGTTTATGGACGAGTATTCCAGGACAAACTTATGGGAACAATATAAGTGGACCAACCATTCTCCTGATGTTTGCGACTATGGATGTACTTTGCAGAGAGTGTAGACCAAGGTCAGCCTGCACGTGCAGTCTGATCTTGCTCTACACTCTCCGATGGTCTATCACTACTTTTCGGTTATATAAATCCAATATAGTGCCCAAAAACTTACCGAAATTTAGGGCCGTCTTTGCCAACCATTCTAAAAACGTTCTTAGTCACACGCTCAAGAATTTTCTAAATTTAAAAGTAACACAACCCCTGATTGGCTACACAAAGCTGTTAATGGTTTAGCCAATCAAAAGTTGTCTTACTTTCTTTCTAAATCTACAATTAAACAAAAAATGTCCTTAAGGGATTAAAAAAAAATACAGGGGCTTTCTCCTTTTCTCCATTTTTGGGTTGATCAATATGGTTCAGCGTTACACGTCTTTCAAGTATCGTACTGTGTTACTAGAAAGACGAAAGGACAGATCTATCTAAAACTGGTTTCTGCTGTTGGATTGATGGTGTGACTGGAAACTAAATGCAATTTTGATAGTTGGTCGGGGGAGGGGGGCACTACTTTGTGCCTGTGCCCACAAAGAGAAACATAGTGCACATAGCAGCAAACGGTTTCTTTTATACCGTCAGAATTAATGGCCAATTGGGTATTTTGGGCAAACAAATAGTTCGTTACTCATGGCGCCATTTTATCTTTATCTGGGATCTATTTAGTGCCTGTTGCAAAACAAATATGGTGTACAACTGGCAGCAGGCCGCTTTTTGAGTTAAGCGGTTCGGGGAAAGAAAATAGTTCCTAACTTACGAGGCCGTTTTCCTTACCTTTTTGTAAAGGCCATTAGATTACGTGATTTATAGTTATGAACAGAAATTCAAAGGCCCAACTCCTTAGTGAAAAAAGTTTGTCAAAGATATCGATTTAACTTTGCGATGAACCTAATTTTCTGAAAATCTTGTAAATAAAAACTGCTTTGTAATTATTATATACAACACCTATATTGACTACTACACATTCCTAGCATAGGAATTTTATGCATCGAAAGTGAAAACAATATTAACAACAAAAAATTGGATCCCGTAACTGTAAAATACTGTCAGCTAATTGATCAAGGGACTCGTTTCGGAAGTTCCAGGCATTAGAACCGGAAGTTTGTTAAGCAATGTCAATAGCCTGGTCTTAATCAAACTATTGATTTTCTCTACCCGTGGGGAGCAAAATGTAGCTTTGGGTCCCAGTATAGCGATATTGCAAAAATTACGTGTGAGTTTCTGAAAGCTGATAACGTTTATTTCCCTTTTAAACCGAATCGATAGTAATTACGTCCAAATTTCAAAGACTTTTTTTGTTTTAAATTTTACGTTTTCTGTTATTTACATATGAGTGTTGCTGCGTGAAAAAGGGCTTTAATATATTTTGCAAAAAGAATCGATCGACAATTTGTGCAGGCTGACCTGGTTCGAAACTTTTTGCTGTAGGTAATTTCATTTGTATCTCAAAGGACCAGTGTACCCTATTTTTCAGTTGGTTGTTAGACAAAATTGATTTTATAGATCAAGAATAACATATGATAACCTGCTTGGTATAGATGACGAAGATTCATATAGAGGATATTTGTTTTTTTCGGTGGAAGATCGAAATTTATTTCATCGAGTGAACATCATCGCAGCCACTCGTGAAAATATTACCGATGGTGTTCACGAGATGAAATAAATTTCGATCTTTCACCGAAAAAAACAAATATTCTATTTATTTCATGATTTTAACCCTTTCTGGGAGGAACTTTATCAAAATCCAGTACAGTCTTTCCAGTTATTCCCCGTGGCGTACCTCCTCCGCATAGCAACGCATTACAATTTTACGTCAAGCGCGAGAAATGTAAGGTAAATGACGTCATAATTCTATCTCGTTGTGAGTCACGCGCATTTTACCTAGGTAACTAGAATATAAAAATCGGTATTTTCACCGGTCGTACCCGTGGAATATCGAAAAATATTTTCACCGCTATTTCTCTATATCCTACCGGAAAGCATGAAATAGTAAATCCTATTTCCCCCATAAGCATCGTTCATATATTTTACTTTCATGATTGTAAGAGGTAATATCTCTCAAATTGTCCTCTTTTCCGTCACTAAATTTCTTTTTTTTTTTTGTAACGAAATCAATCGTAGTCTATAAGCCTTAGCTGCTCTTTTTTAACTCATCAGAGTGAAGAAAAACAAAACAAAGAAAAAACAACTTAAATCATTGCAAACCTTAGCACGACTTAAATTGTTTTGCAGTAAAATTTCTGTTGTTTCTTAAGCACTGGAAAAAAGGTCAACATAAAACAACATAGAAAATGTAGTCTGATCCCGATTTATACTGTCAGCAAACACTCCAGTTTGTGTTTACGGTGCTGAAAGAATTGATGCAATGAAACTAAATTATAAAATTTGTCTCCGACAGTGTGAAAATGTCTTTATCCTCAGGGTTGTTGAAACAGGATATTTTCTTAAATTATCAATTCAGGATTTGGTCCTACAATGTGTTAAGGTATAAACTCATCAAATTGTCCTACAATGTGTTAAGGTATATACTCATCAAATTGTCCTACAATGTTTTAAGGTATATATACATCAAATTGTCCTACAATGTGCTTAGGTACAGTATCTATTCATCAGATTGTCCTACAATGTGCTTAGGTATCTATTCATCAAATTGTCCTACAATGTGTTTAGGTATCTATTCAGCTTATTGTTCTACAATGTGTTTAGGTATCTGTTCAGCAACTTGTGCCTCAAAGTGTTTTGGTATCTATACTCATCGAATTGTGCTAAAATGTGTTAAGGTGTCTACTCAGCAAATTGTCCTACAACGTGTTGAGGTATCTATACAGCATATTGTTCTATAGTGTGGTAATTTATCCAATTAGCTAATTGTTTACCAAAGTGTTTAAGTATCTGTTCAAGAAATGACCATGCAATGTGTTAAAGTATCTATTCTGCAAACTGTCATACAATATGTTAAGGCATGTATTCAGCAAATTGTCCTACAATGTGTTTAGGTATCCATTTAGCAAATTGTTCTACACTGTATTAAGGTATCCAATCAGCAAATTTTCCTTCAATGTGTTAAGGTATCTAGTTAGTAAATTATCTTTCAAGGTGTTACGATATCCATTCAGCAAACTGTCCTACAATGAGTTAAAAATAGAGCACCCTAATGCGGATTCCTAGAGAAGACTCTGGTAATCCGTAATCGATCGGCCGATAGATAATGGTTCCCCGCATCGATTACGGATTACCAGAATCTTAACCGAATCCGTACGATGTTACACGAATCCCATTAGGGTGCCCTACCCTTAAAATATACATTCAGCTATTTGTCCTACAGTGTCCAACTAGCAATTTGTTCATAAATTTGATAAGGTAACCATTCAGCAATTTGTCCTACAATATGTCAGTTTATCCTTTAGCAAATTGTCCTACATATGTGTTACAGGAATCGATTACACGATGAGTAACAAGGTTCAGGGGGAGAAAACTTTTGGCGGGAAAAGTCTACATGAAATAGACGAGGATGAAGAATTACTGAACCCGTATCAAGAGGTAATGTCTGTTTGTGTATCTGTCTGTCTGTGTGTCTGTCTATCTGTCACAATGTTGTAGCTTTGAGGGGAAAAGAATTCAATTCGAACGGGTCTAAAAATGTTGTCGTCTTGTAATGATTTAAAAGGTCCAGAAGCGGCCAAAATTAAACGGTGCGCTTGTCAAAATGCGTTTAAATTCAAATCATACCATTTCAAATTATGGAAATTATTACGAGGATGACAATCTGTTATTGTAAGGTTGTTCCAACTGTTAGTTGCCGGCAGAAAAATGAATTTTAAAACAAGGTAAAAAGCAAACAAAATATAGAGCGACCTGGCAATTTTTATCCTGTTTTAAAATTCATGTTTTTGTCAGCGACCAACTCCTAGACTGACTGAAATATCAAATCGTCATTGTAGCGCCGCATGAGCGGCGGCGCTATATTTTTACTCGCTTTTGAAAAGTGCCTGTGGAGGTAGCCATGTAAAAATACGGTACTTTCATTATCAGATCGAAACCATACCACATTTGTTTTTCTATTTGGACTGATTTTTTTTTTAACATGTAAAATTCCGTACTTTCATTGCCAGACCGATAAAAACCAGATCGTATCCCAGATGGTCAAGAGTTTAAATATTTGCCATGTGGTGTCACCACGTGGACCTCTACGAAGTTTGTTCAAGTGATGCCCTTAGCGTAAAAAAATAATTCTCTGTAATGTGCCCTATTTCATAAACAACTGATTTGCGGCGTCATTGATGTTATGCATCAATATTTTCTTGTCTGCACAATGATCTCCATACGTTCAAATGGTATAAGCTAAATTAAAATGCACTTTAACACCCGCATTGTTTCCTTTTGGTCGCCACTGGGCCGTTTAAAACACTGATTCGCACAAAACTTTATATTCAGGTTATTACCATATTAGGAGAAACCCTACAGCCATTTGATGAAGACGGACTGATACCGGCTTATGGTTTTGGTGACTACGAAACTAAAGGAGATGCCATTTTCCCGCTCAAGCCATATGTAAGTCACCGGTGTGGAAGGTGGATACACGGGGATTGCATTCATTTAGGGTTTGCTACTTACTTTAGATGTTCAGTTGATTATTTAGCGGTTTAAAGGGTACGCATAGTATAAATATATTTACTGGTAGATAAAATAAGACGTCTATACGAAGTAACGAATGATAAGATGTTCTTTCGATCCTTAGAAAGAGGCATATTTCTTTATTATTGTATTGTATATAAATTTAGGGCGCTCTATTGATTGGAGAAGGGAAGTAATCTGCGTAACAAAATCATTAGAAATATGCAGCAGTTATCTCCCTTACAATAGCAAACTATAGGGCCACAACGGTGATATTTTAGTAACATGAACGCATGTTTTGAATTTCTCTATGTTACGAAAATAGCAGTCATCACTCTATTTTTTTTCTTCTTCTTCTTCTTCTTCTTCTTCTTCGTCTTCGTCTTCTTCTTCTTCTGTCAGCAGTGGACTGAGATGAGGGTGTTTAATGTATGTATGTTATAGATTATACCGAGCAAATCACTGCATAGTATGGATTCATTCAAGTTGTCAAAAAACCAGCCAAGTCATGAGACAAAGAATTTACACAAAGCAAAGATGTTAAATCCACTTAATATTCCTAAGAGTGTGAAAAATACGCAATTTAGAAATGTTTACTCCGTCTTCAATACTTCGGCTAATTTTTTTTTTTTTTTTTCAAGAAATTTAACACGAAATTGGAAATTTAGCATTGAAAAAGGCATTAGCCGAAATATTGAAGACAGAGTAAACATTTCTAAACAAAGCAAATAGTTTCAACTTTCAACCCAGGTCAGCCTAACCGGACTGTGCAGGCTGACATTGGTCGATACTTTTTGCTAATGCATTAAATCTCCTTTTTCAAGAGCATAACGCATGTATTAATATTGTTTTTAATAATAATAATAATATTATTATTATTATTATTATTATTATTATTATTATTATTACACATCGTATTATTGTGGTTTGCAGGGTTCTTGCGTGGGTTTTAGAGAAGTTTTAGAAACATATAACCGTGTGACTCCAACCATCAAGATGTATCGGCCCACAAACTTCGCCCCACTGATATATAGAGCGATAGAAATTGTGCGGAAAACAAGAAAGGTATCAACTTATCGTAGTGATCTAGTTGTTCATCATCATCATCATCAAACAATAGATCAAGCAATACACTTGGTCTCTAGTACAGGTTTTGGCGTGTTTATATGCGCAGGCAGAATTTCATTTAAGTTTGTACACTACTATGCATTTACATTGCAGTACAATATTAATATCTTGTTTGTATGGTGTTTAACGCCGTTTTCAACATTATTTCATTTATATTGTGGCGTGGAGTGCACTTTCCTTTCATCAGTACTTCGCACAGCATTCTTTCCAAGTCATTAGCTGCTTTCTCACACAACCATCGTCGAAACAGTGATCAGCGGTGAGAATGAATCCTGGCGCAATGACTTTCATTAATTCTTGAAAAGAAATTAACCAAGTTGGTGATTCGAACCAGCGAGCCGCGGTTATCGAGCCATAGACGTTGCCCAGTGAGCTACGGGGCTTTACATACAGTACTTACCCTCTGCTTATTTACGTGACAGCACTATATTTAAACTAGCATAATTATGGCCTGCAACACGCGAAAAGGGGCATTCGAACATTTGCCGAAAGTGTCGTTTCGGATCAGCCTGCGCATCCTGCGGAGACTAATCCCAAACGACACTTTCCGTTTTTATGTAATTTTCTGTTTTGCGCGAGTCTACTGTTGGACAAAATCTAATGTAGTCGTAAAGTGCCGTCTCGGATTAGCCTGCGCGGACTGCGCAGGCTGATCCGAGACGACACTTTACGCAAATGTCCGAATGCCCCTTTTCGCGTGTTGCAGGCCAACTATATAAATGTTTGAGCCACGCTCTGGCAAAAGAGGGGTTCAATGTCTTTATATGATGCATTATATCTAGAATAACATCACATACGTATAGTTCAATAAAATCAATTTTGTCTATCAACCGACTGAATAATGAGATAGACTGGCCCTTTGACATGTAAAAAATTGACCCATAGCAAAATGTTTTTGACACAGGCTAGCATGCGTTGACTGTGCAGGCTGACTTGGGTCGATACTTTTTGCAAATGCATTAAACCGCCTTTTGAAAGAGCGTGCTAAACATTACTATAATTACACCATGATTATTTTACGTTACACTGTTATATTTACATAATAGACAGTAAGTGCCTAAAGCCCCCCTTTTGCCAGAGCGTGGCTCATTTACATTACAGAAATATAATCACACTAAAATATATTATAGATTTAATTCACGTTTTTGAGGTCGTTAACATTCGCAGAGGCCCTCAAAATACTTTAACACCCTTGTGCTTCACACTCGGGCGTTAAATCATTTTTCAAGCCTTTGCGAATGTTAACGACCGAAAAAAAAAGTTAATCAATGCTATTATTGCATGAAATAAAAGTCTTTTAGCAATAATTTGCAACAATAGCAAAAATATTTGCATAGAAATTCAAATAAGCGAACTTCAAATGTACTGGACATAAATGGGTAAAAACCGGAAGTCGTCGAAAAAGTTTTTGTTACGAACAGTGAAGAGCTGTTAGTCCTATATGCAAGTTTTGATTCTCTCGGTGTAAATTCACTTCGAATGATTTTAATACAAAGTGGACTTTTGTGGAATAAACTTGCACAGGTCTGGATCGATTTTAACTAGGATAAATGAGTGGATATGGATTTCTGTAACCGAAAGACATCCAAGGGATAGATCTATATCAAGCGAAAGAATCACGATCACGCTAAAGAGTGGGTGGGATTTAGCTGGTGTAGAGAGCATTTCACGAGTGATTTTTTTTGTTCAGATCTCGATTCGACTGAGTTGATTTTGTTTGTGGTGTTCTAATATCGTCAAACAAAAGCCGTTAACAGGATCTAATATGGTACAACCTCCTACAGTTTGTTGGTCGGAGTCTAGGGAAGTTCTAACAAGGACAAACGTTGTTTACAAGGTATGCGCGGATCGAGGATATTGATAGTACAAAGCCGGGCGTAAACGACGCGTGAATTTACCTGAGTTTTCTCCCCGTAACGCACGGTTTTTACCCGTTAATGCATGCTTACAACGGCCTGGAAAGGCACATTTTATGCAATGCTATACAGTCCTTTATTTACAATACATGGCTTTATTATACCCCCAACTACGAAGTGGATGGGGCTATTCTGGTTTCACCATGTCTGTCTGTCCGTCCGTCAACCCGTCCGTCAACCTGTCCGTCTTGTTTTCATTTCCGGGGTCTAACTGAAAGGTCGTTAGACCTAGGACCTTGAAACTTTATACAATTGTTGCTCATGACCCAAGGAGGTACCCAATTGTTTTTGGTTCACATCGGTCAAAGGTCAAGGTCACGGTTGAATTTTGCTTGAAAATTGTTTCCATGCTCTAACTTAATAGCTGTTTGACCTAGGACCCTGGAACTTTATAATAGTGTTTCTTGGTCATATGGGTCAAAGGTCAAGGTCATAGGTGAAATTTGTTTGAAACTTGTTTCAATGCTCTTACTCAATAGCTGTTTGGCCTAGGACCCTGAAACTTTATATATGTGTTGCTCATGACCAAAGGAGGTGCGCTATCATTTTTGGTCACATCGGCCAAAGGTCAAGGTCACAGTTGAACTTTGTTTGAAATTTGTTTCCGTGCTCTAACTTAAAAGCTGTCTGACCCAAGACCCTGCAACTTTATACAAGTGTTGGTCATGACCCAATCAGTTATTTTCTTTAAATATGGGTCAAATATCGAGGTCACCGGTGATCTTTGTTTTTAAAATTAATTTACGTTCTCTGAATCTTCTGCTTCATTGACAAGGTGCTGGTGGGGAGTATTTGTCCGGTTTGCGACAGTTTTAAGTTAAATTGTAATACTATATTTTCGTTATTATCTATTTACATTACAGTATCATATCTTGGTAATCGTGGCAGACGGACAGGTAAACTCGGAAGAAGAAACAATCCAAGCCATCGTAGAAGCATCCAATTATCCATTATCCATCGTTTGTATAGGGGTCGGGGACGGCCCCTGGGGCATCATGACCCATTTTGACGACAGGATTCCAAAAAGGAAATTTGACAATTTTCAGTTTTTGAACTTTAATGAAGTGACAAGCCACGCACGTAACAGAAAGACGGCGTTTGCGCTACACGCTTTAATGGAAATTCCTGATCAGTATAGAGCCATAAATGAATTAGGCTATTTAGATTCCGAACAAGCTCTATCTGAATAGTGTTGAATAATGAAATATATACTTTAGCATTTCATCACTTAGCGTTTGAAAACATTGTGGGAAAAGGAGAAAAATGCTGGAAACCAGTATTCGGAAATAGTGTTGAATAATAAAGTCTATACTAAAGCCCTTCTTTACACAACTGTTGAAAACATTGTGGGAAAAGGAGAAAATGCTGGATACCAGCATTGGGAAATAGTGTTGAATAATAAAGTATATACTTTAGCCCTTCTTTAGACAGCTGTTGAAAACATTTTGGGAAAAGGAGAGAAATGCTGAAAACCAGCATTCGGAAATAGTATAGAATAATAAAGTATAGGAAATAGTGTTGAATAATAAAGTATATACTTTATTCCTTCATCACAGAGCTTTTTGGAAACATTTTTGGAAAAGAAGAAATTACTGGAAACAAGCATTTTCTTCATTTTCCACAATGTTTTGTACCCTTTCAAAGTCAAATCCTCTTATTTGAGCTATAGTAACTCCACTGTGTCTAATTACAGTACTAGAATTTTCTTTTTTTTTCCTATAATGTTTTACAAAACTGTTTTTTTCCCTAGAGTTGCGATAAAAGGGAATTATTTAATAAATGGGTAAGATCACAGGAAATACCCAATTTTGGCAATTTTAAGGCTATTTTTGACTGTAGAATGTTTCACATACATGATTGTAATGGACAAAGTAGATTCATGTTTAACCTTTAAATGAACTAACGAGTTTTTTTAGATTTAAAACAATCTCTATCCAAACATAGTTGAATAGATAGAGGATTATCAAGTAGTTGTGTGAGATATTGAAAAAAATCTGTCACTAGAATGGAAAAAATCCCATTATTTGAGCTACAGTGATTTTACTGTATCTAATTACAGTATTAGAATTTTCTTCTTTTCCTAAAGTGTTTTAAAAAGCCGTTTTCCCTAGAATTGTTTAAACAGGGGATACTTTGATATAAAGGTTAGATCACTGGAAATCCCTAATTTTCTCAATTTTAAAGCTATTTTTGATCATAGAATGTTTCACATAATGAGTTGTATCGGACAGGGTAGATTCATGTTAACACTTAGGCTGTTAAGCGCGAATCACTGACCTTTTGCGGAAAGCGTAGATCAAGATCAGACTGCACAGAAGGTGCAGTCTGATCTTGGATCTACACTGTCCGATAAGGAATTCTATTTCCTCCAAAAATACCTTTCAAATAGCAATATTTTGGATTTTTGCTATAGGTTTGAAAAATTAATTTCTTTTATTTAGCCTGATAAAGATTAAAACTATAAATGAACTACTGTACGCTATATAAATTCAAAACAATCTCGATCCGAACAGTGTTGAATAGATAGAGGATAATTAACTGGTTGTATGTGATGTATAGAATCTGTCATGAGCTGGCTTTTGAGATAAAATTTTATTGAACGAGTCTATGGAAAATGTTATTAAGAGAGCCAATGTGGGAGCTTAATGACATTTTTCTTGACGAGTTTGATATAATTTTATCTCAAACGCCAATGAATATCACATTCTTTTAATCAGATAACGATAGTTCACAGATTATAGATCAAAAGATGCAAAATTACCTATAGATGCACGGGCGGTAATATCCATAGAACCCTATCACCTCTATGATACATGTACAAAATGACGTCAAAAATGGCGTCACAAAATAGTGATATTAAACGTGTATAAGATAAGAAAATTTGTGATGGGTATATTACATTGAAAACAAGGTGGGTAAGTTCTTCAAAGAAAACATTAAAAAGAACTCTTTGATTCGAAATAAACATATTTGCCTAAATGGACATATTTTGTATTTTGTAGCTTGATCTGGAAGTAGAATCATGAAATAAAGTTTACTTTTTTCTTTTAAACTTCTGTAAAGGACTTTGATCGTCTCCATGACTTGCTTTTCTCTATCCGACTTTTTCTATTTTGAATAGAAATTAAGTGATTTCTGTTTTTCAACTTACGAAAGATTATTAATTATTTTAAATTATTTAAAGTCTCAAAACGACCTCGGATGCCCTGGCAGTTAGTGGAGATCAAAGATCAGACTGCATGGATCGTGTCTTTTTACCTTACACTTGATACCCTTGTTGGTATGCGAAAGGGGTCATGCGTGGCTCTGTGGTAAGGTTGTAGGACTGGTAACCTAGCTTCGAGTCTCACTGGGTTTTTCGTTAGATTGTCCTTGGCAAGACCTTTAGAACCATAGCCTAGTGCTGCGTGATGAAAGCTGTGTAATAAATCAATTGATCGATCGATGAATCGATCGGTCGATTGGTCAGTCGATCTGTCCGTCGCTCTGTCGGTCGGTCGGTTGGTCTGTCGATGGGTCTGTCTGTCGGTCGGTCGGTTGGTAGATCTGTCGATCAGTCGGTGTGTCCGTGGTCTTTCTGTCGGTCGGTCGGTACGCCAGTCGGTCGATTGGTTAGTGGATCAATCAATCAATTAAACAATCAATCAGTCAATCAATCAATCAATCAATCAACCAACCAACCAACCAACCAACCAACCAACCAACCAACCAACCAACCAACCAATCAATCAATCAATTAACCAATCCACATACCCACCCACTCAACCGACCGACCGACCAAGCAACCAACCAACCAATCTGCCTAAAGAGAAGCCATTCACCTCATCAATTCATTGCAGCTTTGTGAAAAAGTCAATATAGGTTATCGACATGTTGCGCTTAAAAGGAAGAGAAAAAAAGTGATTGATTGATTGCATGGTAATTTCGCCATTTTAACATTGTTTCAGTTGTATCATGGCGGCCAGTGCGCCTATCCATGCTTTCCTGGCTTATCTTTTACCGGTAATCCGCACACAGTATCCTATTTAAGCCACTGGCTGCTTTCCCACATTACCATCGACGAAGGTTGGCCGAGCCGGGGGTCGAACTAGCGACCTTTTGTCATCAAGTCCTGTACGCTACCGACTGAGCTGTCGGGACTCGGCACTAACCAAAGAATGCAGTTATGTTTAAGTTATTCAAGTCCGAAGGACGAATTTTTTAACCGCATCAAACCCCCATTCGAATGACAGATTTCTAATATCACACAGTTGTGAGTTATAAGGCACAATAAATAATCCACGAGGGCGATAGCCCGAGTGGGTTATTCATTGTGCCTCATAACTCACAACGTGGTTTATTGAACGATAAACCACGATAGAAAGAAGATTATTTCGATTCTAACATGACCAACTCTTAATCAAAGGAAAACAAGTTCATACTCAGCGTAAAAACGCGGATGCAGATTATATTCCATTGAATAACTTACTTACTTACTTTATACAGAATGACGTCACTCTATATAGAATGACGTCACTCTACATAGAATAACGTAGATTTTACCACGCTTTCGTTGCACTGTGTTTATACAGCCGAATTCACGTGTCATGTTAGAATTTCTTATAATTATCGAGAACGGGTAGGTAACCATACCACTAGCCCTAGAAGCTATTTATAGTCCTACAAGGATTTTTTAAGTATGGTATCGTTTCCCTACAGTTTCCAGGTAGGATATTGTAACCTCATTCTAAGAAGCTAGTCACGAGAAACTTCAATTTTTGAGTCCCATTAATTTTGTCGTCTGCAAAAGCTTTCAGTGTGGACCAGTCCAAAATTTTGTCGTTTGGTACTGATTTGAGGTCTACGGCCCCTAACTCATCGGTAAGCATCGACGTTTTCGTAAAGGCTATTCGGCCAATCTTGGCAGCTTCCGTCTTTTAATATGAGCGTAGACTCATAACTCATCGGTAAATATCGTGTAACATCGACGTTTTCGTAAAGGCTATTCGGCCAGTTTCGGCAGCTTCCGTCTTTCAATATGAGAGTTAGGGGCCTTAGACCTTAAATAACGTTCTGACAACTGTAAGTGTGCATTTAATGTCCATTCTTGCAAAGCCCCCTTTTAAAGGCAATGTTTTAACAAAAGTAATCTCTATCCTGTCCAAAGAAATAATTTGATGATGGAATCGCTACGTCATAATAAACGTCGCGTCAACAATCTTAGTCCGAGTTAATTTATGCAGGAGTGGAATATAACACAAACTTGTGTTTTCTAAATAATCTTCATTGCAGTGTCAACATGAAATAAATGTATCTCTAATCTCAAATAAAACACGCTTATTGACAATAGAAATTCTAGTGCGGAAACTTATGAAAGCCGGCCATCTTACTTGTGTTTGGTTACGTACCCCTAGCTTAAGAAGATGTAATCATTCGCCGATACTAAAATTCAAATTATATATACCTAAAGGCAAAATTAAGTATACAGTTTGAATGTGCACATTGGGTAGTTTTGTGTATATCATAAATGATCTTTTACATACATAGATACAGGCTAGTCCTACAAAAGATTCCAGGTGTCAAACCATGTTTTAGAATGCTGGCTCTCTTTCTTGTATGTGTAGCCTCTGGCGAAGGACAGGTTTATGGCCAGGTTCCTTTTGGCTTCAAGTTGCGAGGGTCATGGACCAAAGTGAGGCGGTCAATATAAAACCCGTGGGATGAATTTCGGTAGCATGGCTGTTTTCGAGAACGGTCCAGGTCAGGAAGGCCAAGAGTCACGACGCGGAGAAAGGATCAGTACATTCAGGTGTCCCATACCCACAACCGCTTCCAGACAGCGTCTTGAACAGCACGGCAAATTATCGGCATGCATAACATAACGATTAGTGCAAGGTCTTTACGACGTCTCTACATATAAACTGACTTAGGGCCAGAAGTCCTTGTCAAGGTCCAATTCTGACACGAATCAAAATCGTCTGACATGTTCCTTAATTCATAGGGGCTGGTTTCACGCCAACTGTAGTACCTTATGTCCTCTTCTCCTTGATGGTAGACAACGTGTATACAGGCGAAGAGACAATCGTTTTGCGCAATGTTGTGTTTTATTGGGGAACAGATGTGGAGGTGGCAGTTGACGGTATTGGCAGGCATATGCCGAGACAAGAAGAAAAAGTTGCTCGTCATGAAAGGATGTACAAATGTTATTAATTAACAACAGGGAGTTTATCCTGCAGCTCATAGTTGTACCCTGTATGAGAACTCACGATTTACACCATTTCCAGCAGGATAAGGCAAGATCCCATGTCCAAAGGTTGTCAATAGTTTTCTTACGTCGCCGGCTGCATCGTCATGGACTGGTTGTCACTGAGGCAGGATCTCAAATCTATTGAACACGCTGGGGACAAGCTTTGACAGCGTGTACAGTCGCGTCCGTTGAAACAACCAACGTCAATGACTTTGAAGCCGCGCTTTTGGAGGAGTGGCAGAGACTTCTACATAAAGCACAATGTGTCTTTAAATTTCTTTGAAGAAACGGGTACTCCATCGGATGCCGTTTGACAGGCAAACAGATAAAAATAATTATCAAACAGTCTTACTGGTAGTGAAGAATCTGGACTTTTAATATAGAACTCAAGTCGTCAAAATTCAGTGAGAGAGAGAGAGAGGTAGAGAGAGAGAGAAAGAGAGAGAGAGAGAGAGGGAGAGAGACAGAGACAGACAGAGAGAAACAGTAAACTGTCTGTCAGTGGATACATCGAAAGATGTGTTCTCAATAGAAACAGACATGTTACATGAAACGTTCAAATGTTCGGTTACAGGACTTTCATAATGCCTAATAAACAGATAAATTATCTCTAAAATTGTTAATCTAATACTTAATGAAATGGATCCTTTAATTTAGAGACAATAGCTGAAATGTTGCAGTTTCAATGTTTATTTCACCGCAATCTATGTAACAATGTAGTCGAAAACTCTGTGCAGAATGACTGTCAGCAAACACATCAAAAACTGTGTTTAACACTTACAGGGTCAGTGCCTAGGCAAGTTAACAAGGGTCTGATTATTTTACTAGGATAACTTTTCATAGAGAATTATCTAAACACTTTTCATTCAAAGCTTTGATTGTGGGAGTGTATCATGATAGAGACAAAAAGTGCATCGCTTGTCAGTTAATACATCAACCCTTAGGTTACTAAATCCGACTCACTGACTCTTTACGGAGAGTGTAGATCAAAATCAGACTGCATAGATCTAAACTGGGGAAATCTTTCTCCAAAAACATAATTTTGAAATAGCTTTATATGGGGTTTTACTATAGGTTTGAAAGCTTTATTTAAGGTATTTAGCTGGTTAAACGTCAACGACGTATATGACAAATGTTCGCGCGCATCCTACTGCGCATGTATTTTTGTCTTGGATATTGAATCAAAAGTGCACCTATGTATTTTTTGCACATAGTGGTAATAGTATTGGTGCACTGAATCAAGTAGCACTTTCTTCGGGTAGTATTGGTGAGGAGAAAAAGTGGATCTTTTAACTGTTAACGTGAACTATTTCCCACTATGTCTGCTGAGCTTTTATCCGTTTTTTTTTTTTCCTTGAAAAAATAACTTCTACAGTGACCTTTAATCTTGTGTTGTGATCAAATAAGCACGGATAGGTACCATTTTTGTTTTTTCTTATTGTTTAGAATTATGAATACTATAACTGTGGAAATTTTAAGAAAAATCTGCCCGTTAGAATGTATTTATTTAAAATTAACCCTTAATTCAATCACATTATCTCCCTCTTTAACTCAATGATCAATATATAACATGCATATTTCTACATTTACCATGCTCAAAACTAGGCTTTTATGTATTTTTTTGTGCAAAAATATCTGAATTTTCATTAAAATGATGTATTTTTGTACATTTTTCCTGTAATTTTCCTGTTTAACTGACTATTAAAGAAAGTTACTTTAAATCCAATATAAGCTGAAATTTGGAACTGTATATACCGTTTTCAAAGGCAAATTTCTCAGAAGCGAGCATGGTGACCCACATCTTTTTTTTACTGTAATCTCCTAGAGTCATGATGAGCTTTGTATGTGCAAAGTTTTAAAAAAATCTGTCCGTTTGAAAAATGTGTAGTGTACGTCGTTAAAAGGTGCCTGTTCACTTCTAACAAAAGAGATTAATAAAGCTCACAAGAATCACAAAGTTTTCCGATAAAGCTACATGGTTTACTAAATGACCGATAAACAGATAAAGTTAAAATTATCCCCAAAGCGCTATTATGAACATTTTAAGAAAGTACAGCTGGTAATTTACAGTTTCAGGATTGCTTTCACTAGAGTGTGCTTCACCCTTATAGTTAGCGCTAAGAGCGACTCAGTGACCTTTTGCGGACCTCGTAGATCAAGATCAGACTGCATAAAACGTGCAGCCTGATCTTGGATGTACTCTTTCCGATGAGGAGATATCTTTCCTCCAAAATTACCTTTGATTTCGGAATATTTGGATTTTTACAATCGGCTTGATAGTTTCGTCATTTTTATTTAGCAGGATAAGGGTTAAAAGTGGTCGACAGTGTACTTCCGAGATCGGACTTCACCTTCTGTAATGTTTGATCCTAATCCACACCAACGCTGCGGCAGCAGTAGCAGCATAGGCTGTACTTAAGACGCACTCTACGGATGAATATCCAGGAAATTAATTGCAAGAAAAGATGGTCTCATTGATGTTATTTTATTGTATTCATAGTAGAGAGTTGCATTTTGTTTTTTGTTTGTTTTGATATTCTGTGCTGAAAAAAATGAGTTCTGACACAGTGGTATGCTAAAAGGTCAATGTTGTGGGCAAGCAGAGTAATTGCTTGAAAAAGATGTCTCAAAATTATTATTTTCTTTTTCTAAATGTTTATAATCCACGTGCATTGCTGTGTGGGGGTCGGGGATCTGTCCCTCTCCACATCTTACAATCATTGACCTTTTGACATGTACAGGTAACAAGGGACAAAACATATTTAAAATAGATTGTTTGAGGACAATAATAATAATAACAACAATAATGATAATAACAATAATAATAATAGCAATAATAATAATTAAAGGTCGAATCTTCCCAGCGTTTAAAAAAGTAACGAAAACAGTACTTATCATGTCATTCATTAAGAAAAAAAGAAGAAAAAAAAACTTGATTTTTCCCAGTTTTTATCGAATTCTATTATGTTTCTTGGTTCATTTTTTTTTTTTTTTTCAACATTTTGTTTCAAAAAGATAAAGAGTTTCTGACACCGGTAAAAAAAGGTGTGTTTCTTGATGTTCGACAGTGATAAAGATACATTTAAAAGAATGAGGAAAATGTTTTTATGTTTTTTTTTTAGTTTTTTTTAGTTTGTATGTGTGTGTGTTTGTGTGTGTGTGGGGGGGGGGGGGGGTGGGTGTGGGTGGGTGGGTAGGTGGATGTGTGTGTGTGCCAAAATGGCAATTTGATTAGGTTAAAATAGCATTATGATGTTTCAAGTAATTTGTTATCAAATGTTGAACTTTGGGACGATTCTTAAATAGATACTCAATTTTTGCTTGATCAATATAGTGCGCAGTTTGCGGAATCAATATATTTCATACAAGAATATGTTGGTGTAAACGAGATTGAAGAAATTTTAAATATGCGTCCCTTGTCGCTAAAAATGGTATAGCAAAAAGTGTTTCCTTTCATTCTTATCAATAACTATGCTTGTTTTTTTGTGTCAAAGTATTTATACATTTATGCTCATCTGTTTTCTTATTTAGACACTGGTGTATACATTTTGAACGCCGCGATGACCTGAATGTATGGTTGTAGAAATAGTTTTTACTGTAAATATATATCTTGAGGTTTTATCGACACTTTTTTAAAGTAGTTGTTGATAGCAAATTTAAATTGTATGTTATTAAGTGACTTAAGAGCCCATCAACAGTAATTCAGTGACAAAAATGGCGCCAAACGATGTGAAAGCGCCAAATACCATCAATGTTTCAAATGACGTCATGTGGTCAATGACAACGTCATTTCAATTAAAAGGTGGTATGAAAATAGTCACAAAATATAGAAGGCATCAATTTCACGTCAAATTTCTTGATAAAGGCAAAAACCGAAATATTGAAACAGAGGAAACATTTCCAAAGTGTGTATAATTCATTCCCTTAGGAATATTAAGTGGATTTAAGATAAAATGATACATCCTGAAATGGTTTCAACTGTAACACAAATCAAAGAAATCAAAATAGTAAAAATATGTGAATTAGCCGCACAGACAAAAATCAAACTACTGCTAAATTCAGTGTCCAGGTGAATATGCCACTGCTAAAATCTGATGATGTAAGAGGAGTTGATAAAATATATTCATTCTGGAATTCCTGAGTCGTTTGTTTTTAATGCTTTGTATAAAGAAATGATTGAAGATGCAGAATAGTGTACTGGAGGAAGTAACGGTAAAAGTATAGGGAGAGTCTTACGAACAAAGTCCGTAACAAAGAAACAAATGAACAAATGCATAGCAGAAATACAGGAACCGGGCAGGATTCGAACCTAGAACGCCTGTACGAAAGGCCAACACCATAACCACTGAGCTAAAGAGAATTCTCCCTAACGCAGTTGTTAGGTATTGTATTTAAATCGGGATGAAGCCATGCATGAAGGAGCGGTCTCCCGTAACAAGAGAGACCAAAGATTTGAGATTAACTTCTACGCTACTAAGCTCAACTAAAAGACCTTTTGTGGACAGTGTAGATCAAGATCAGACTGCACAGAACGTGCAGTCTGATCTTGGATCTACACCGTCCGACAAGGAGATATCTTTCCTCCAAAAATACCTCTTAAGTAGCAATATTTGTTTTTTTTTTTTTTTTTTTTTTACTTTTAGTTTAAAGGACCTTTTGCGGACAGTGTAGATCAAGATCGGACTGCACAGAAGGTGAAGTCTAAACTTAGATCTACAACGTCCGATAAGGAGATATCAATCCTCCAAAAATACCTTTCAAGTAGCAATACATTTGTTTTTTGTTTTTACTTTTAGCTTAAAGGACCTTTTGCAGACTGTAGATCAAGATCAGACTGCACAGATCGTGCAGTCTGATCTTGGATCTACACCGTCCGATAAAGAGATATCTTTCCTCCAAAAATACCTTTCAAGTAGCAATATTTGTTTTGTTTTTTACTTTTAGCTTAAAGGACCTTTTGCAGACAGTGTAGATCAAGATCAGACTGCACGTTCTGTGCAGTCTGATCTTTGATCTATACCGTCCGATAAAGAGATATCTTTCCTCCAAAAATACCTTTCAAGTAGCCATATTTGGTTTTTCTTTTTTACTTTTAGCTTAAAGGACCTTTTTCGGACAGTGTAGATCAAGATCTATACCGTCCGATAAGGAGATATCTTTCCTCCAAAAATACCTTTCAAGTAGCAATATTTGGGTTCTTTTTACTTTAAGCTTGAAAGTACCGTTTCTTTTCATTTAACAGAATAAGGATGAATTGTTTATGGTTCTGATGCGTTTTCGCCTAGGTCTTCTGTTAGAGGATTTGGTGTTCCAGTTCTGTGTTTCTACTACCACTTGTAGTGAGATATTTAATACGTGGATGATTATTTGGAACCAAAGCTTACTTTCTTGCTTGTATGGCCATGCTGTGAAACTATTGACAGTGAAATGCCAGATGCTTTCAGAGAAAAATATCCAAATACCAGAGTTATGATTGACTGTACAGAAATAAAAACTGAAATCCCCAATTCACTACAGCTGAAGTCATTCATGTATAGCGATTACAAATCTCACATGACTTGGAAAGCATTAATTGACATTAGTCCATCAGGTGTTCCAACATTTACATCCGATCTATGGAGTAGGTCAATAAGTGAAAAAAAAAAAAAAAAAACAGTGGAATATCAGACTTGTGTCAGCCTAGAGATGCAATGATGGCAGATAAGGAGTTTATCATCTCTAACCTAAACACACCAAGAGTATCCATTTAAATATTTCCCTTTTTAAAAGAGAGAAGAGACAGATCACCAAGAAAGAAGTGAAAAAACAAAAAGACATTGCAAATTTACGGATTCATGTTGAACGTGAGATGGAACGAATGAAAAAAAAAAACTTAAAAATTCTTCAGGGTATAATGCCTATTACTATGGCTCCTCGTCCGACAAATATATGTAAAGTACATGTCTATCTCACTGCTCTTCTACCCCCACTGGTACCACTCCATAAGACAAAGTAGTTTTGTTGCGCTCATGGTAGGTGAAAGTACCATTTTGATTCCTGAACAAGTTTGACGCAGACAACTTCGCAAGCTTCCTTGTAAAATATGGTTGATCGATATAACTCAAAAGCCATTCGTGGAAACATGTGCAAACGTTGTAGTAAGAATTTAGATCGGTATTTATTTCTTGTCATAAACTTCTCCTCTTGACAAAATGTTTTGATAAATCATGTTCATCGCTTGTGAAATGCACAGAGTTTATTTTTTTTCCAATGAAAACTTTATTATATATCATTCAATGTGGAAATTTTCCATGTTTCACCATGAATGTTTGCTATATAGCCTGCAACACATGAACTTTCTACCAAAGAAAATAATAGGCTTGTCAAAATGAAAAACATTTGCAGAGGTAAAAAATGAACATGGTCTCAAAGGGGTAATTTGTGATTGAAAGGATAGAAAATATTGTGGAAAAAGGGAATGCTTATTACTTGTATTTTATCTTTTTTCTACAATGTTTTCTGAAGTATTTATAGTGAATAAGTCAAGGTGGTATAAACACAAGATTATATGGTAAAAGATTATTCAAGTGCAACTCATATACAGGCACACGTTTTCCAACAATGTTTCAAATCCTCAGGTCCATAACAACTTCTGATTTTTATGGAAAAAGATTAAGAAATTATATAAACCTATTGACATTTGCATAAATATCTTCCTAGCAGATCATCAGGCTTAACGCTTTAGTAAATGACAACATTTTAGACTGGTCTAAATTGAAAGCACTTGCAGACGTCAAATTACATACTGCTCAAATGACCAGATTTATCTGTGACAGCCTGATACGATAGAAAACATCGTGGGAAAAGGAGAAAATGCTGATTACCAGCATCTTCTCCGTTTCCCATAATGTTTTCAAAAGCCATTTTTTGCCAGGGTTGTTAAAATTCGGGGCTTTGTGGTAAACGGTACATATACCAAAATTCTGCCATAAAATGAGTATTAATAAGCTATATACATTTTTTCTCTATCTTGAAACAAACTTACAACAGGAAACTTTGTAAACATCTTGGAAATATACATGCCTTATCAAAATGATTTTTGAAAACATTGTGGAAAAGGGAGAAAATGCTTGTAACAAACATTTTCTCCTTTTCCCACAATATTTTCTACCCTTTCAAAGACAAACTCCATCATTTGAATTATATTTTCATATGTGATTGCTTGAAATTGGGTGGTGTCTAATGTTGCGTTTTGTGTTACAGAAAAAAAACCTTGAAATGAACAACTTCTCCTTTCGCGGCAATATTTTCAAAGCTGTCTGCTGCATGACGACTACAATTCATATGTAACAATTAACTTGATATCTAACGAATATAAGTGACTATAAATCTTTTGGTTCAGATAATGAATTTACGATGTATGCCTTGTTAAGTGCTCTTACAACAAAATCTCCCAACTTTCCCCCAAAACTCTGTAAAAATTATCATTAAAACTGGATATACCTGGACTTTTGTCATTTTTCATTTGTTTTGGATATGAAATGCTTTTTTTTTTTTAATAATTTTATCTTCCAGATTCCTTAGCTGAAAGTTTTGAAATTTCTAAATTAAAGATAAAGGCATTAAAATAGTACAGAATTTAGACTGTTTTGAGTTATAAACAGTCTCGTAAAATGCTTTGATTTCTTCAAGAATTTATATTAGAATTGTTATTTCAGATTCATTATCTTTAATCATTTTTTCTTTACTGTTTTTGAAATTGTATTGGGTTTTCTAGCCTACAAAAATATTTTGTTGGCTTTTCCCCTTCAGTACTCTTTTTGACTCTAAATCGTATGATCGAACCTTTCAGTTTTTCATAGAGTAATAGTTGAAATTGAAATGTGTTTGTTAATCAATGGTATTCATCCAAATTGTCTTGATTGAGATTTTGTTCCAAGAGTTTTCTTTTTGATTGATTTTCTATTTCTCTGTTAGTTTTCACTTTGTGAACCGCAGGAAACTGCTCTGCCTATTATTTCCATTAACAGTGTTTCGAGAAATAATTGATCATTGATTGTAGATTGTTTTTCGGAATTAGGAATTTCTTTAAAATTATTTTTGTTATATACTGGAAGTGCATATTGTTCTTTTATGTCTTCAGTTTTTGTTGTTGTAGTATTGATATAATCAATTTCAGCGAGTAGCACATTATCATGCGTTCTTAATCCGGAGGAATATTGAAATTCTTTAATATGTAAATGTGTTGAAATAATGAGGGATCAGACATGAAGGTATTTTCTATTGTGGAGTAAATCGTAAAATTACTAAAGAATAGTAAAATGAGAAATAAGTTTAGGCGAGACTGTTATACTGTATTGCGTTTTTTGCAAGTGTATCAGTTTGTCTGGATCAAAATTGTCGAAAAGAATAATTGTGCTCACGTCTTGAAATATCTAATAATGTATCTCTTGAATTTTTGTTGTCAACTTAGTCTATTTTTCAAAGATTTCCTCATAGACATGAAGTTGTTCAGTGTTAGGACCATGGATAGAGGCAAGAGTAAACCGGAAATCACCAACGCTTAAATCAACAAATTTAACATTTTTGTCGTTGAATGTTATTCGTAATTTTTACATTAAGGTTTGAAAAAAAAAAAAAAAAAAAAAAAAAAAAAAACAAAGATAGCTATCCCTTTACTTTTAGATGGAGGTTTTAGATAGCTCAAGTAAATTTCAGACCCCAATTTGAACAAATACTTCTTATACATATTGGGAGTAAAATGAGCATCTTGTAAGCAGTAGATAACATGTTTTAAGCTGTGAAGGTACTGACACACTGGTAGTTTTTTCTTCCTGCAATGGAGACCTCTACAGTTCACCGACAAAATTTTCAAATTATTAGCCATATCTACTGATCCTTTAGAAGAGATACAGTATTGTAACTATAAAAGGAATACGGATAGTTGAGTAAAAACGCGGGAAAAATTCGAATTATCAGAAGAACATATAAAGAAAACATTGTGCTAAAACTAAACAGCAAAGTACGATAGATAAACAAAATAAATGGAACAAATACATCAGTAGATCTTATTCAATCGGCTCTATCGAGATAAAGCAAACTCCAAAGCAAAACAGCTCTCTCTCTCTCTCTCTCTCTCTCTCTCAAAAATTTATTCCCGCCTGGGTAGCTCAGTGGTTAGCGTATCTGACTTGTGACCTGGTGGTTTCGGGTTCGATATCCGGGTGAGGCAATCTTTCTTTCCGGCGATTTTTTGCCTCTCAGCTTTGATGCATCATGTGAGAAAAGTAGACAATGACTTGGAAAGAAAGTTGTGTGAGTACTGGTTTAAGACAGCCACACATGCGTGGATGCACTGTCCGCCGTGATGTAACCTTAGCAGTTAAAACGGCATTAAACTCTAATACAAATAAAATCAAAAATATATTGCATGATGTGCCATGGGAAAATGTTTTTTTTTTTTTTCCTTTACTTTTGACAAACCGGAATGTTGTTTCCTCAAGATACGAAATACAGATTTGACGATGGCGGGAAAAAAAAACTAGCCAATAATCAGGGTTTGCTATACGTATACAACACAGTGACGAAAGAGGAATGACCTACGTAGGGCAAACCTCCCCTCTCGTCAAAATGTCCTCAAATCTTGTGTGATTTAAAACAAAATAAATAAATAAAAAACGTAATGTGAGATGATTGGATGGACAAAATAAAGTATTGGTTTATGCACGAATACACATTAAACAACAGAGAGAAACCGCCGAAATGAGTAATTTTCAGAAAGTAATTTCTCCTTTCGCCACAAAATCTCTAAACGTCAGAAAGAGGACATGGTAAATATAGGTTGGGTAACAACGTTCCTTCATCTTTGAAACATAAACATTGTTGAAAAGACATTGTGGCAAAAGGAGAAACACCCACAATGATCAATCTAACCTCTCACCATTGAAATGTTCCCACTTGCATGTGAGATGCAACGTTAAAAGAAAATTGGATTAACAATTTAAATTGAGTCCTAACACACAATTAAGTTCATCCAAGAATACTGTGGCAAAACGAGAAACTCTCAACAAGTACATGTAGTTGTTCCTTTTGTCACAATGTCCAAAGATTTCACCTGAGGTAATGGCAAATGATCACTGAGTAAACTATATATATACTGAACCAAAAAGGAAACTTCCCCTGTGTTTAAGTGCAAATGCAATGTTATTAAAAAAAATCAAAATAACAGCGAAGAGAGAGGAATGAATTCTGCGCCAATGACTATCACCTATCCTCGGAAAGAAATTGGCTAGCTCGGTATTCGAACTATAGACTGCCTGGTCTCAAGTTCTTTCCGCTACCGATTGCACTACCAGGGCCTCACTATCTTCAGCTAGATGGCATTCTACAAATACACATCTATATGATTTAGGCATTCTGGGCACAGAACCGGACTACTTTTCAAAGAGACAACCTTTACTCTGAATTTCAAAATTAAATAAACGTTTACTCAATAAAACGCTCCCTTGTGCGATTCATTCAGATATGATCAGCTAGCTTGTAACCTATGCACCGGCATTTATTAAAACAGCACCTACAGGCTTGGGTAATAAGCTTTGGTATAAGCCCTACTTTTCCCAAGTATATGGGCTGGATGACGCGTCATAGCAGACAGATCGAATCTTCGAAAAATATGACATGCGCAGACAATGCCGGAGGCTAGTTTAATCCAGACTGGTTACCTCCCCTGATATAGCACAGTGAGTAGGGGTCAGACAGGTTACAGAAAAGGGACAGAAATCTGTCCCTCTAGATGTCATACCACTGGTGTTTGGCCATATTGAAAATTGAGTAAAATTTGCCATCTTTGAGGCTTCACAGATCGTTTAATGGCAAACATTTTGCTTTTCCGTCTCTTGCTGTCTTAAGTACGTCCTTAGTCCTTCTATGGTTATACCGCTATCCAACATCCCCATTAACACATCTCATAATTTCCCCATATAGCTATATGAGCAAAAATTACAACATCCCCATTAACACATCTCATAATTTCCCCATAAAGCTATATGAGCAAAAATTACAACATCCCCATTAACACATCTCATAATTTCCCCATATACCTATATGAGCTAATATCCCTATCTCCGATAAATCTAACCCCCACCACATCTATGCTTATACCGCTATACAACATCTCCGTTAATGCGTCTCATATTTTCGCTCATATAGCTATATGAGCGAAATTACAACATTTTTTACTCTGACATGCGATATATATTCTGCCCTATACATAGTAAATTTTCTAAGATCTGCGTCTTTATCTTAGTATGTCCCCAAGCTAATGTATCGATATTGTTCCTAAGGATATAGCGTTTATCATCGTTACTGCTTAAAGCGACTTCATAGGTTTATATCTTTGGAGCCTAAGAAAAAATTAATTAAGTTAAAAAAAAAAAATCTTATATATAAAAAATGAGTGCAGATATGAATTATATCAAAAGTGGAGAACTATGTAAAGAAAACCTTTCTATAAATTACGTGAATAAATATAAAAGCAAAGAGTATGCTTTTGTTAAGATTCCAATAAAGTACAGATATTCTAATAATAAAAATGGTTCGTTGTTTATGTGTACCCCTGTTTTGTTTTCATATGGTGTTAATGCATTTGGAAGTAACGCTGGAGGAAAAGATCTAAAAGATTACTCCTTATCTTTAATATGTTATAACAGTCAAAAGCCTATGAAAAAGGAAAGAGCTTTTAAAGAAGATCTGGAAAAACCAACAGATTTCTTCCGGGAGCATGGAATGGACAAAGAACTAAAAGAAGACAAGATTAAAAATTTAGACACAATTAATATTTTAAGATATAATTAGGATGGAACAGCTATGTTATACCCAAAACTTTGTGAAAACAAACAGCATAAGACCTGCTTTTACGATGAAAACAACAAACTGGTAGACCCTCTCTTGTATAAGAAAGTTGCCTGTAAGTTGTTCTGTATTTTAAAAGTAGAAGGAATATTTAAACATAAAAACATCGAAACGATCCAGATTAAAGTTATGTCAGTAAAAATAATGGAGAAGAATGTGAAATTACCAGAAAAGGAAAAGGAAAAGGAAATTTTACATAATATCTTAGATGGATGCCCAAGTTCTGACGAGGATGAGGATGAGGAATAAATAATTTTAAATATTTAACTTCAACATACAGAAGTTAAATATTCAATGTGAAGTTAATAAAAAAAATTAGTAATAAAAAAATAAACATGAGTATTAAAACAAGAATAGATATCTTTGGTGATAAATTAAACGATATGTTAAAAAATAAACTTATTTACACTCCCACCTGTGAAAAGGTATCAACTCTTTGGGATTATGGAAAATATATATGCTTTGATAAGGCAACAAATGAAAATCATGTTGAATTACTCAAGAACTTAAAGCCTACTTTCTACTATGAATGTAGTAAAGTAATAAAAGATTGCGGTTCTATTAAGTTTATGATTTGGTTAAGGACAGAGGATAATTTTGAATGGATTTTTAGTGGCAATAATCATGATGGAGTTTATATCAACTTTTTAAGAAATTTTGATAAACTAGTTTTTTATGAGGATTTTATACCTAATGATGCATATATTGATGGTGAAACTTTTTCCCCAGTTCTAACAATATCCGGCGGAAATATTGACCGGAAATGTTTTTGTAATGATGACCAATGTTCTACGTGCATTGAAGCCTTGTTTCCATTCTTCGGGTATCGATTTATAGAAACAATTCAAGGTAGCTCATATAGAACTAATATTCCATATGTAATTAACTATACTGTAAAAATAAAAACTACTAATGAAGAAAAAACATTTAAATCAGAAAAATGTATTATATGTTGGGAGAAAGATTCTGAGATATTATTTTGTAATTGTGGCCATATATGTATTTGTGATGACTGCGACACAATATCTAATTTTAACAAATGCCCTGTTTGTAAGGTTAAAACAGATATCAAACGTAAAATATAACTTTTATAAACAAAGTTATATTTTTACAAATCTATCCCTATCAAAATAGATATGTAAGCGTATATTACATTACGGTTGTGTGATCTTGAGATAAAGTTTACGATGTCGCATTGTTTTACCTCCAACGCCCTTGTAAAAACCGTACAGCTACAAATTTCGTCCGCTTTTTTAATAATAGAGTAATCAACCTGCTCTATTCCGTTTACTGTAATATTAACTTTTACCTCTTCCTCTGGTACATTAGGATCATCTTTAACAATCGTTAAACTTCCTCTTATAATTCTACCCGTCGCACTCATACAGTAACCCCCTAAAGCATGTTTGCGACCTGAATTACCATTACCGAATGAAAACTCGTAATTACCATCTCCTATTGGTCCATTTTCTTCAGCCCACACGGTTATAATGGGTTTAGGGCCTATGAGAGAAGAAAGGGAAACTTTTTTATCCACATAGGATTTTGTTGCTAAATCTCTCTCTTCTACCGGGGTTGCAGCGTTTTTTAGAGAAAAACCTTGAAGATCTATGTCAGCCACCACCGTGAAACTTCCATTTGGATTTTTTACGATAGCTCCACCATTATCAACATAATGTTTATTGGCAGCAGCATCACGAGATGTAGGATTTGGTAATCCAGTAATCGGGTTATCATTCATATCGATTCCACCAGAAACTGAAAAAGATCCATCTTGGTTTTTTGTTAAAGCTTTTTCACCCGCAGTAGCTACCTCAACGACTGTACCTACGTAAAACTTATTTACAGCTTGATCATTTTCTAAAGGGCTTCCAACATTGTTAATTCTTCGTCCTCCCATAGAGACATCATCAACTGCCATATACCTACCAGCTCCATAAACGAAGGCTTTATTTGCACTATCTACATATCTTTTAGTTGCTGCATCTTGTGCATCTGCAGGATCCAAAAGATTAGTTAAAGTATACTCTCGCATATCTATATTTGCAATAGCGGAAAAGGTACCATCTCGATTCTCTACTATTGCTTTACCGCTTCTATCCACATATTTTTAGTAGCAGCTTCGTTTGGTTCTGTAGGCTCCTTAACATTTCTTATTTCATTGAAACCCATATTTATAAATCCAAGGGCTTGGTATCCACCATTTTCTTTTAATAACCCCCCCGGAATTTTCATCAACGTAATGTTTCGTAGCAACATCTTGAGAATTTACTGGAATTAACCCTTGTTAATGTATTATCATTCATGTCTATAGAACCAGTAACAACAGTTGTTCCATCTTTACGTAAAAAATTATTGTTTATGTAAGCGAGTGACACGCCATCACCGCTTGTTTTATCATCTTTCATTCGTCCAAATTTATCAACAGGCATTTTTAATATTGCTAAAAAAGTTTATTTAAAACATCTTGAAACTTTTTACCCGAACTTAACTATTTAAGAATGTACAAACATAAATGCCCGCAAAATACTTCCCCAGCTTGTTGTATTTGATCAGTATTATAGTGTATTGGGCTTTTTAGGTACTCTTGAATTTCAATAGGTGGTTGTATGCCATAACTATCAAAATAAATTTTATTTCTACCGTTTTTATACCAAGCAACCCAATGTGTACCAGGTCCACCACTTTTATCAAAGTTTACTATACCACATTCTTTTTTATTTGCTTTTCTCGGTAATGTATCTAGTAAAAAAACTCCTCTAAAAGAAGGAATTTCTAATCTTTTTACCGCATCTTCTAATTCAAAATTATTTAATGGTTTATTTGGTAAAATTACCTTTTCAATCGAAATATTTAACATTTTTTTATAGTTAGATATTTCTAATGTCTTTATTGTCAACCCATGAATTAAATTCATCAGAATAACCTTTCCACTTTACAAGAGACTTCTTTTTTCCTTTTTTAATAACCTTTTCTATCCTATACAGCTCTTGTCTGGTTTTCTGCAGTTCAGGTTCATAAAAGGTACCTTTTATTTCTTCTCCATTAAGATCCTTAATTTTATATGTTACAGGTGATGTATGCTTTACTTCAGAAACTGTAAAAATCTCCTCAGTCCATCTTGTTGTATAACCTTTCTCAAAAGTCTTTTTCTTTTTAGCTATCCTTACTCTGTCCCCAACGGAAAACTTAGGATTTATATCATCTATTTTGAGATGATCAGGGTAAAGATTTCTCCAGACTTTAGGTTCATTTTCTTTTTTACTCGCATTTACAGGAGTCATCTTAATAAAAGAATGTCTCGTGTTATTATATTCTTTAACGAGATCTTGTAACACATCAATGTAGATGTTTGTAGAATGAGCAGAAAAATACTTCCACATTTTTTCTTTCATTGTTCTAATCCATCTCTCAACAACGATTGATTTTTCTTCATTCTCAGTGGAATATAATTCAATCAAGTCTTTAACATCTTTGTTATAAAACTCTTTACCCTTATCCACCCATATTTTTTCAGGTTTTCTCTCCTTAAAAATACTTTTTAATGCTATAGCAACAGATTTTTCTGTTTTATCTTTTAATGGTATCAACCATCCGTATTTGGAAAAGATGTCAATGACAGCGAGAAGGTATTTTACACCGCGATTAAGCTTAGAAAATGCTTGCATGTCTACTAAATCCGCAGCCCATATCTTATCTATACCGTTTACTATAACTCTCCTTTTCTTAAATTTTCTTCTTACAGGTTTATGTAATTCTTCCGCTAAATCTATCATGCTGAAATTTTTTTTTTAAGTCCCATTCCAAATTTCATCTTTGTTCCAATAAGTTTACTTACCAAACCCCTTTCCATTTTTTCTCTAATAGTAGGGTTGTAAATACCTTTTAACTCTGTTAACATATTTTTATCGCACACTGCGTTTCTTGTGGCAGTATCATTATGCTGAAGATAGCAAACATCATGATCATAAGCAGCTTTATCAACTCGGTTTATTGGTTTACTCCATTTCTTTGGTGTTAAATCTGGATTTAGTCTTTTCTTTAATTTAGTGCCGGGTCCTGTAAAATTATGCCAAGGGAGATGCATTTCAACAGGTAAATTATTTATAGCTTTATTTAGTAATGATCCACCCTTTGTCGTCTTAACAAATTGAGTTTTAGTTATTCCGCAAACAACACATTTTCCTCGTTTCATATTTCTTCCATTTTTAGCAACAGCATATTCTATGCCGCTTGTATCAATATGTTTTTTACATTTAACACAATACATTTTTATATATAAAAATTAAAAAAGTTATATAAAATGGATGTTGTAAATTTATCATGGAATGAAGTAGTATCAAGAGATTTAATGACCCTCTTTTACCAAAAAGTATCAGAGGAATAATTATAGGGAAATCAGGATGTGGTAAAACTACTCTATTGTTAAACGTTTTACTTAGACCGGGATGGCTAGACTATAATGATTTAAGTGTTTTTGGAAAAAGTCTTTTTCAACCGGAATACCGAATACTAAAAAAAGCTTTTGAAGAAAAACTACCAAAAGAATATATCTTAAAGTTGTTTAACATGCGAGATGAAATACAGGATGCAGATGTTTCCCCTATAGCTTTAATTGAGGAATGGATGAAGTCGTTTAAAAACAAATCGGATATAAATTGCAACTTTTTTGAAAATGCGAGTGATGTGCCTGATCCGAGAGAGTTAAACTCAGAAAATAAAAATTTAATGATTTTTGATGATTTACTTTTAGAAAGGCAAAACAAATGTTAATGTTATTACATTCGTGGAAGACGTAGTAATGTTGACTGCTTTTACCTTTCACAGAATTATTTTAGACTACCAAGGCAAACTATTAGAGAAAACGCTAATTTTATTTGTCTTTTCCGACAAGACCTAAAAAACATTAGCCATATTTATAGTGATAATGTAGGTGATGATATTCAGGGAATTTTGTAAAAAGGCATGGGAAAGAGCACACGGCTTTGCTATCATTGATCTAACCAGTAAAAAAAATGATGGGAAGTATAGAAACGGCTTTGACATTTTTTACATACCTAAGTCAGTATAAAAAAATATTATTTACTCAACTAAATAATATTTTTACTTTTTTATAAAATGGAAGATCTTTTAGAACAAATTGTAAAAAATACAGAACATAAAACATCATTTCAAATTATAGTAAGCGACACTAAAACACGTTTTAGAACAAGGTTTAATCCTCCAATTTAGTTGGAAAAGGATAAAAAATACGAGATAGCTTTAATAAACCTTGAAACTTACTACTCTTTTTCAAACATTGATGCAACACACAACATATTTGTTTATTCTCCAGACAATGGTACCTCATGAATTAAAATAAAGATACCTGAAGGAAGTTATGACCTTGTTGACATTAATGATACCATTCACCAGGAAATGAGAAAAACAGGTCATTACGATGAAGTTAATGAAGAGTATTATATTAACATTTCTGCGAACACCAATACTCTAAAGTCTGTTCTTACTTCAGAAAATGGTTATCAAGTAGATTTTAATCAACCAAACTCCATTGCTAAAGTATTAGGATTTACTCACGCTAAATATACACAAGGATTTCACGAGTCAGAGAATGTAGTAAACATTCTTAGTATAAACAGTTTGCTTGTTAACATAGATATTATTTCAGGAAGTTATGTTAATGGTTCAACAAAAAAAACTATTTACTCTTTTTTCCCAGATGTTGCACCTGGATATAAGATAATTGAGTCACCACTTAATTTAGTATACTTACCATTAACATTACATGAAATACATAGCCTAGAGGTAAATATTACAGACCAAGATGGCAATTTACTAAATCTTAGAGGTGAAAATTTAACAATTAGATTCCATATTAGAGAAGCGAGATAAAATAAAAAAGAATTATATATGAAAATGACAAGTTACACTACTGTTAAAGTAAATATATCTGAAGGACAAAAGCAAAAGCTTCAACATGCTGTTAAAGGTGGTTGTCCAGTAAGTATTCGTTTAGACCATGAAGATTTACAAGGTAATGATGTTTTAGCATTAACCAATTCACAAGCAAAGAAAATGGCTAAAGCCTATGAGGTGGGTAAGGGTATAACTATTAAAATGTCTGCTAAACAACTTAAACATAATATGAAAATAGAGGGAGGTTTTCTTGGAATGTTGGCTGGGTTAGCTGCCAGTGCGTTACCGATGTTAGCAAAAACCTTTTTACCAGCTTTAGGTGTTGGTGCTCTGTCTGGATTAGCTCAAACAGGGGTACAAAAAGCATTGGGGTCAGGTCTTTATCTTAAAAAAGGAGGTTGCGTTTGTCAGGTGGAAACTGATGGATCTGGATTATACTTAAAGCCATATAATGGTAGAGGATTAGGGTCTGTTGGTGATGGATTGTATTTAAAACAAGGAGGAAAAATGTATGATGGAAAAGGACTTTTACTTGGACCTAACAGTCCATTTGCTAATATACCTATTTTAGGAGCTATCTTATAAAAAATATTAATATAAAAAAAATAATACATAATTAAAAATGATACGAAGAAATAGTTGTGATTTTCAAAGTAATGAAAATATGAAAGAAGTAATATGGGTTCCTTTCCAAAATTTGGAATATCCACCTAAAAATATAGCAGATATTGCATGGGAAGTATATTCACAAAGTGAAATAATACTACAACCTGGAAAAAGTGTAAGATTGCAACTTGGGCTTGGGTATATTTTTAGAAGTTGTGGTAATATTGTAACTGCACTTAATTATCATTTAACCTTACAAGGTCTAATACACGAGAGTGACCCAAGATTTGGTACAAGAGACGATATATTTGTAATTATAAAAAATATTTCTGATAAAAAGATTACTATCGCAAAAAATGAACCTTTATTTGTTGTTTTTTATGATAATAGAAATCATGATTATATGAGTAATGATTAAGTTATATTGTAATGTTATAAATAATATTTAAATATTATCTATAACAAAATAAAAATGGATACACACAAATTTGGTATAAAACCTAATATTACTAATCAACATAAAACTATATTTTGGAAACCTAACTTACATGTTGATTATCCTCCCATCAAGCAAGATCCTTTAAAATGGAAAATTTATTCTCAAGATGATATTAAGATCCCTTCTAAAGATGGGAAGATAGTATCGCTAGGATTCGGCCATATAGCTTCACAAGGAGTTGTAGTGATATCCGTTAGTAATAAATGGAAAGATAGTTTAACCATTTTTAATGGAACACATCTTGATAACAAGACTAATGATATCTTAGTCTACATTTATAATTTCTCACCAAAAACGATTGAAATGCCTGGGGGCGAGTTATTTTGCTATCTAAAATACTTACAATCCTGAGATAAAAAATTATAATTTTAATAATAAAAAATGACAGATATAGATCAAAAACATCCTAATAAAGTCTATCCTTCGTTACCTAAAGAAAGTAATACACCTTCAGCTCCGTCTATTGAAATGATGACAGTAGATGACAAAGGCCATTCCTACCGTTTACAAAAGATATCCGAAGTACAGAAGTTTCTCGAGAATGAAGTCCAAAAAAGAGAAGCCCTAGCCAAGAAATATTTTAGAGCCCCAAGAGTTGTTGATAATATTGATACAGCATTAATTGGGTTAACAACGGCTTCTGGTGTTGGAGGAGCCATATTATTGGGTACAGTTGTAGCGGTACCAGTAGCATTGGGTTTAGAAATTACAAGTGCAGGAACCGGATTACTCTCAATGGTAGGTAAATATGTAGTAAGAAATTCAAAAACAAAGGGAGAAAAACATCAAAAGATTCGAATGATAGCTGATGCTAAACTTGATACAATTGCTTCGCATATATCTAAATCTTTAGTTGATAATCATATATCAGATGAAGAGTTTAAACTTATCATGGAAGAACAAGAGAAGTATAAGAAAATGAAGGATGAGATAAGAACAAAAACTAAAAAAAAGATATCTACCGAAAATGAAGAAAGTTTAATTGAGAGAGGGAGGCGTGAGCAAAGGGAGTCCTTTCGGAAGTTGGTTGAAAAACATCATGGTGGGGCGCTTGAATATTAAAAGACCAAAAATAAAGTTTTCATGCAGCTTTAGTTATGAAACGTGATAAAATCTATGTTAAAAACTATGTTAAAATCTATGATAAAAACTGAGATAAAAAAATTATTTTAGTAATTAAAAAATGTCTTTTTTAAAAATCACTGATCCTGCAAAAAGGGATTTAATTGTAAAGGAGTATCTTGAAACAAAAAAGGATATTCGGGATAATCTACTATTAGAGAGAACAGGTGAACATCAACTTCAAACAGATCTTACAAAGTTTTTTAAACCTATTACGGAAACACAAAAAGCTACAACAAAGGATATTACAGAAGCACAAAAAACTGTAACAAAGGAGATTACTGAGGGACTTAGACCTATTAAAGAGGGTATCGAACAGTTGCCGCAAGCTATTAAGCTTCCAGCCTTTCCTTCTATCTCAGTTTATGATAAACCACCAGAAAAAGAAGTTCCAATATTTATAGGGGATATAGCAGAAGATTATTTTGGAGATTATGCTACTAAGACTGACCATGATATAACATTTGGAATATATAAGAGAAAAGGTAAGTTTTATCTTGGTAATAAACCAATTGTTATTCAAGACAACAATATTATTGTAGAAAATGAGGAATATGAAGGCACAGAAGTTTTATGGGATTTAATCATGAATAGATATCCAAATAAACCTAACAAAAATGATACAAATTATAAAAATTACGTGAAGTTGATGAAAAAAACCAACGCTATTCATCGATATAACGATCCGGATAATAGATATCCTAAAGCTTCTGGAGGTTATAAATGGGACAATATAGTTAGTGATATTTGGCATGGTAGAATAAAATATGAGGGAAAGGGTATCGTTGTTATCCCATCTGACCCTAACGCATTAATAGTTTCTAAAAGAAACACGTTTTTTAATGAATCGGGATTTCACGGGAAAAACACTCATACAAAAGATAAATAAAGTGAAATGACTTTATTACATCGTTCATTGCTGGTATGTGAGGTGTTTTAACGCCGTTTCCGACATTATTACAGTTATATCGCTGCGGCCAGTACAGTACTTTGAACAATATTTTCCAGAGCAACTGGCTGGTTTTTCAGGTGACCGTAACGGCAAAAACTAACAGCGAAGAGAGGAATGAATTCTGCGCCAATGACTATCACCTATCCTCGGAAAGAAATTGGCTAGCTCGGTATTCGAACTATAGACTGCCTGGTCTCAAGTTCTTTCCGCTACCGATTGCACTACCAGGGCCTCATTATCTTCAGCTAGATGGCATTCTACAAATACACATCTATATGATTTAGGCATTCTGGGCACAGAACCGGACTACTTTTCAAAGAGACAACCTTTACTCTGAATTTCAAAATTAAATAAACGTTTACTCAATAAAACGCTCCCTTGTGCGATTCATTCAGATATGATCAGCTAGCTTGTAACCTATGCACCGGCATTTATTAAAACAGCACCTACAGGCTTGGGTAATAAGCTTTGGTATAAGCCCTACTTTTCCCAAGTATATGGGCTGGATGACGCGTCATAGCAGACAGATCGAATCTTCGAAAAATATGACATGCGCAGACAATGCCGGAAGCTAGTTTAATCCAGACTGGTTACCTCCCCTGATATAGCACAGTGAGTAGGGGTCAGACAGGTTACAGAAAAGGGACAGAAATCTGTCCCTCTAGGTGTCATACCACTGGTGTTTGGCCATATTGAAAATTGAGTAAAATTTGCCATCTTTGAGGCTTCACAGATTTTTTAATGGCAAACTTTTTGCTTTTCCGTCTCTTCCTGTCTTAAGTACGTCCTTAGTCCTTCAAAAAAAAAAAAATGCATTAAAAACAACATGTCAACCGATTGCGTTTTTCGCTAAATCCCAACAAACACGGCACCCTAGAATTTTCCCTCTCAAAAACACCTGTTCATCCACATGACCCCAATTTTTTGTTCCTCCAGTGACACAAAATAGCCCACTCAATATACAATAAAAACATGTCTAAGTGGTCCCCACTGCCTAAATTCGAAGAAAATCTAAATTATATACCACTAAGCCCTCTTAGTTCCATAAAACAGTGCAACAAATGTGCTACTGCAAATTTTCACATGGGACTACTTTTCACTACTATGAACCGGAAGCAGTCTCGTAGTGGTGCGACACCTATATAAAAAAAGGATTTTGACTTTCGAGTAGAGGTTTTTTTAGCCTTTTAGCTGAATCCGGGAATTGCGACAAGGTAAAAATTAGCCGAAAAGAAACCAAAGCCAATTTCAAAGAGAAAACCTATTTTGTTTAACATGACTGCTTTTGCGGCCAAGACCCTAAAAAATGGAAATTTTAAGCCCAGTGACTACTCTCACAAAATCAAGCATATCTCAGTCAAAACTCAAGGGATTTACATGAAATAAAGAGTTCACTGTTCTAGACCCTTTTGTCTGTTTTTGTAACCAATTTTCATTTATATATATTAAAAACATTGCATGAAAAATAGCCTTTCGACCAAAAGAAAAAACTCATTCTGAGGGCTAAAATTAAGGGTTTTCTTCATACCTTTTCTCTATAATTTTCCATGTGACCGGCCAAATGCACATTTCTTAGCTTTTTATTCAAAAGTCAAGCATTATCTGTCAAAATGAGATCGGAATATATGAAAAAAGGAATGTAGATGACCTTTATAGAACATGATAGTCATGCACCTTTATCTTCATGAAATACCAGTACTGCAAAATGTATGTACACATGGCTCCTTTTGTCACAATGTTTTCATCTATGACAAATGATGAGTAATTTCTACAGACCAGACTGTCTATAATGTAACCAGCTCAAAACTCTGATAAAGTAGCACGCCGTTTTCAAACATCCAGACAGCTGGAATTTATTGCATAGGCCCAGCTGGGCTAATCGGAACCTGTCGAATCAGGTTAGTGTAATGGGTAAGTAGGTCATAGGATGGATAGATTTGGGTGAATGAAAGAAAGAAAGTAAGAGAAAGTAAAATATAAAAGACCATTCTTATCCAGATTCACTCATTATGAAAGAAGAAAACAGAGCAATAGAAGTGGCCAGATGCAGACAGAATATAGGGGGCAAATGAATAGACAAGACAGGATAAAGAAGTTGAAGAAGCCCTTAATCTTAAGCTTGTTCAAGACAGGGAAGAAATTACCTGAATATTCACAACATGAAAACAGTGTAACATCTCCACATAAAAACAGTGTAACATCTTCAGTCACAGACAGCTTGCCAAATTTTAACATTTCGAAGCCACAGCGAAGCCGTTCAATCTTCGGTCACAGCGTCTGAAGAATGCGGTGAATGATTTTACAGGGAATTGCATCATCAACATGGGGAAAATGCTGGAAACCATCAACACTCTTATCAAAGAGTATTCCTTTATAAACTGTGGAATGGTTGATTTTATCTACAGGACTGAAAATAACAATGGCCCTGTTATGAAGTTGCGATTTCACTGCAGGACATGTAGATATGAATCAAAGAGAATGAATAAGTAAGATGCAATACCCAAAACAATGCAAGCATCTATCAGTACTAACCTCATTGTGTAACAGGACACAAAAACTGTTACGACACATCTGAAGAAGGGTGTTAGTTAGTAATGTGTTTAAAAAGATGAACTGCTAAAACAAAAAGAGACATGCTGTCCAAGCAAGACTTAAACATAAGCACCCCATGATGCAGGAAAGTAGCTACATGTATCCAGAACCTGACTATGTGAATGGGGCCTTAGACCAGAACATTAAAACATATGCCTGGAGACCAAAATAAGCTAACTCATTACCCAAGACAGAAATAAGATAAATAAGGAAGTAAACAAGACATAAAAGAGAACATGGGGAGTAACTCTGTCTGGTAAATAGCAGCACTACTGATGAGGCCTGATGCTGGCCGAAACAGAGAGAGAGAGAGAGAGAGAGAAGGGGGGGGTCCTATATGTGATTAAGAACTGCTGCTGCAATGTTTTCATGGGAAGAAAAACATGACAGAGACAGAGAGACAGAAAGACAGAGAGTGAGAAAGATAGAGAGTGAGAGGCATGAAAGGCAGAGAAAGTAATTGTTTTTTGGAAGGATCTTGTACATAATTCTGGCTCCTTCTGCCACAATGTTTTCATAAGTGTGGGGGGAGACAGATAAAAACAGGTTTGGGATATTAGAGACGGCTGGACAAATTATGGAATGGGAAAAAATATGCAAAGAGGATTAAAGGTATTAAATGGTACTTACAGCCCCTCAAGTCCAACAGGCCGCCTGGCTCCTTTTGCCGCAATGAATTTACACCGCCAATACAAATGCCCCTGTCAAAACAATATTTCCTACCATTTTCAACAAAACTTTCTTTCAGGATAATATGGCCTGTATTAACACAAAGCTTGAAATTACAGAGGTGCCCATCGTGAAACTTTGGTCAATATTCAGAGATTTCCTGTTCACCATGACTGTCATTATGTGGGCTGTTTGGTTTGAAACCCAGCCCGAGAGGGATAACTTGGTTCCTTGAATCTGAATTGCCCATATCCGGTCTTACTAACACTAAAAATCCAAAACGAGCATTTTCCATTTGCGTGCAATTCAGATGCATTTTCAAGTTTTTTTCTGTCATCTCATTGAAAATAAATAGATTTCAAATTCTAAAAGAAAGGGATTTAAATTAGAATTTAACTATTTGAAATGAAAATCAAATCACTTATCTGAAAAGGTATTAAACTGTTTAGTATTTCAAAACTTGAAGATAAAACGGCCATAGATTTCTTCTGGTGAAAAGGGTTTTTTTGACAACATTCTCTGCATACCGATCCGAAAACTTTGAAATTTCGCTGCTTTAAATTCTAAAATTAACGAAAAATTTAGATTCTACATACCTCAGCCCAACTTTTGATAGAATTCTGTTTCAAGGCCTCTCAGTTACTTGTGTACCAAATTTCAGCTGGTTATGCCTGTAAATAAAGTCACTAGACTGTTTCACGTACTTTCACTTCTCACTCATCTAGGTGTCACACCACTGGTTTTTGGCCTCATTGAAAATAGAGTGAAATTGACCATCTCTGAGGCTTCACAGATCGCTTAATGGCAAACCTTTTGCTTTTCCGTCTCTTGCTGTTTTAGTCCTTCAAAAGATGAATTAAAAACAACATGTCAACAGATTGCGTTTTTCGCTAAATACCAACAAACACGGCACCCTAGAATTTTCCCTCTCAAAAACACCTGTTCACCCCCATGACCCCAATTTTTTGTTCCTCCAGTGACACAAAATAGTCCACTCAATATACAATAAAAACACATCTTAGTGGTCCCCCACTGTCTAAATTTGAAGCAAATCTAAATTATATACCACTAAGCCCTCGTAGCTCTATAAAACTGTGCAACAAAAGTGCTACTTCAAATTTTCACATGGGACTACTTTTGACTACTACGAACCGGAAGCAGTCTCGCAGTGGTGCGACACCTCTATTTTTAGAATAATGGGAAGTCACTATTAATTATTTTACATTCAGGGGAGGTCACTGTCGTATCTGAAAGTCTCTCGCAGATTTAAAAGCAAATTGATGTGATTTTTTTTGTTAACCCGTTTGCAGATTGTAATAATTCGTAAATTTGAATGTAATTCTTTGCTTCGCAAAATGCAACTACTTGGTCAAATATTTAAGCACTAACGCACGCTGCCTGATTTGCACAGAGAAAAATACACAAACCGTGTCGTCTTTCACAGGTGAATACTTGAGATAGTCCCCATTTCATACACATTACGATCGATTACCGGCATCAAAAGCGGTCTACTACGGCAAGAAATGATGTACGAAAGAAACTCCGATTGGCTTATCAAGCTAATCGAGCTTTTGCAATGAAAACAATTGTCACAATAGCCTGTACCAGTTGCATTTATCTGCATATGTACAACAGGGACGAGTTCAAGTTTAGTCGTACTGTTACTCTATTCCTCATTTTTTCAACAACAAAAACAACGACAGTGAAAACAGCAGTAATAATAACAACAAAATGTGCTGTAGTCCTCTTTGAAAATTTGACCGCAAACACTTCTGTTGCTTATCGAAGAAAATTGAAGGACGTGTCTAAAATGTCTTTCTGGTCTTGAGGTGGTGATTTTTTTCCTTGGAAACTAAGCGTAAATACGTTATCGGTTTGTCTTTTCGTTTTTACGACCATCTTGTTGACTGCTTTTCAAAACAGTTAGGTATTCAATGTCGACCGACTACAGTAATGACAGCGCTTTGATTTATGATTATCGTGGATACTTTTGCTTATGGATGCTTTTCAATGATATGTGACGGATTTTGGTTAGATTGTGTGTACTTGTTCAGATAAGATATCAAAATTTTTAATCCGTAAGAAAGGTAGGTAAGAGTTAAGAAATAAAAAAAAAAAACGAAAACCTTGCTTTTATACCTAAATGTCTTTCTAAAAGATAAAACAGGCTCATTACAAAATCCAAACAAATTTGCCACAGGCAATCTAAAAAAATAAAAAAAAAAAGAACATCTTTTGCACATCATAGATAATCAATATAGATAAAAGTAAAACATCGTAAAAACGAACGTGTGGAATGGAGAAATATAGGATCTGACATGAGTTGGCGGTGAGATAAAATTTTATTAAACGAGTCTAGGGAAAATGTTATTAAGCGAGCCTTTGGCGAGCTTAAGAACATTTTTTCTTGACGAGTTTAAAAAAATTTCATCTCATACGCCAAAGAATGTCAGATTCTTTTTATCACATAACAATATTTCACAAATCATAGATAAGAAGATGCAAAACCATCTATAGATGCACACGGTAATATCCATAAAACCCATTCACTTCTATGAAATACGTGAAAATGACGTCAAAAATGACGTCACACAATTGTGATATTAAACGTGTATGAGATAAGAAAATTCGTAATGGGTAAATTACACAGAAAACAACGGAGGTTATGTGATAAATAATTTGTTTCGAGCAACATTTGCTTTTCTCCACTTTGTTTTCGAATGGGGCTTATCGCTGGGCAAAATACGACGCTTGTCCGAAGTATCGAGATTTAAAATATTTTTTATATTCTTGATTAGAGTCATAAATCGAACACTTCCATGCACACGTGAAGAGAAGGGAAGTAATCAGCGTAGCAAATATGGTCGGAAAACGGTGGTAGTTCCCTCCCTTACAATTGCAAAATCGAAAGCCAAATTGTGTTAATGCTGCAGTAACATTGTAACCTTTATTTGTTTAAAAGAAGTATGGAATTCTCGTAGAGAGAAAAGTTGCAAGGATGGGGTTTTAAGGTTCAGAATACAAATAACATATTGTCTTTAATACTCTTTACTTCTACATACCAGTTACGAGTGGACACTAGCAGACGAAACGATGGTAATTATGGTATAAATATAGCAATCTGAAATATAAAAAAAAAAAAAAAACTTGTTCCTACTTTTATTTGTATGCGTACCTCAGTATTATGCAGAAATAATTTAATTTATTCTTTGAACATTACACCGAAATTAAAATATTCAAGTGCTTTTTCAATAAATTAAACGACAGGAAATCAAAGGCTTTTTCAAAATCTATTAACATTAAAAGTCCAGGTATTCTATGTTCTTCACAATATTGCATGATATCATAGACTAGTCTTGTGTTTTCCCCAATAAACCTGTCTCTTAAACACCCAGTTTGGTCGCTTGATATGATATGATCCAAAACATATTTAATCCTAATTGCAATGCTCCCAGATGCAAGCTTATACAAAACATTTAAAAGAGTGATAGGTCTCCAGTTTGTTTTTTTTTTTTTTTTTTTTTGTTGTTGTTTTTGTTTTTTGTTTTTTTGTTCTTTTAATTTGGTTTATTATCTTTTGGTATGCAAGTTATAGTCCCCAGTTTAACGTTCTGTGACAAAGATTTAGAAATGAATGCGTGATATAATGCTCTGACAACAAAGTGACCTATCTTATTCCAGAACACCTCAGTATAAAAATTGGTAGTAAAACTGTCCCCTCCTGCGCTTTTATCGTTTTTCATGTTTTTAAGCGTATTTGTTACCTCACTGTATTGTAATAATCCTTCAAGTTCTTTCTTTTGATAGATTTGATAGTTTGTTACTTGTACAAGAGCTCGGGAGACTTTCTGCTTCATATTGGTTTGAATATCATTACCATGCGACTTATAATTCAGAAGATATAGACACAGTCTCAAAACTTTTAGAAAGCCTCTCGTATAACCGAGTGATATCCACTATCAAGATATCAAGATATCAAAATTCGCCCACTTACACAAAACAATAGAAATCGTGCGAAAAACAAGAAAATAATAAAAAATTGTCAAGCTTTCATAAATCATCATCGTGATCAGTGGATCAATGTAATACAGTTTCAAATTTCTGTTACGTTAGCATACCTCTGTTTTTATTACAGGATTTTAAACTGCTTTGTATTTACACAACAGTAGAATACTCTGCTTTTGAAATTGTTTTATTTATATCGCGACGGCTGGTGTTTTCCTTTTGCCAATACTTCGCACAATTTTCTTCCCAAGCATCTGACTGCTTTTCCACATAACAGAGGGAGAATATTCTTTAGCTCAGTGTTAGTGTATTGTTTTCTTCGATAAACGAGGACCTCTACCGAACGGGTTCGAATCCCAGCCCGGACGTTTTCGTATTTTTTTTTTTTTTTTTTTTTTTAGCTATGCATTTTTTGCGAAATTTCATGTTTGCAAGAATTCAAATTATCGTAATAACACCACTATATGTTTGCATGACAGTACTATATTTACACTACCATATATCTAAATCAGTGTCTTTACTTTACTATATATTTAAGTGACCCCGCTCCACTAAAATTACACTATGACATTCGTAGTTTTTTTGTTTACATTATCAATGTATTTATATTGGTACACGTACGTTTATATACCTTTACATGACTATTCAGACTACAAAAATTACACCATGCTATATTTTATACCACACTGCTATATTCATATTATCGTATCAAAATTACATTATAATTCTATATACATGTTTACATTATAGTAAATATATCTAATTTACACAAGGACATGTTTACATGACAATATTCTTCTTAATTTCCCTACTATATTGAAAATACAGTATCCTAGCCAATTCAAGCTATATTATATAGTTACTCTAATTATATTACATTATATTACATAGCACTCTAATTTACAGTATTCTATGGTTATATTACAGTATTCTATCTAATTTACACAACAATGAGTTAATATTACAGTACTCTATTCAAATCACATTTTATATGTTTATATTAAAGTTAATTATCTTATTTACAAGATCATATGTTTACATAACAATTCTCAATTTAACATAGACTATGATATATTTATAGTATGTTAGCCAGTGTATATTTTCACCACCATTATATATTTACATTATAGAACTATATTTCGATTACATCTGAATATATATATTTACATAACAGTACAATACTAGTTACACTATTATATACTTACCTTTCAGCTTTTTAGCTAATCAACATTATTAAATAGTTACATAATAGTATTCTTAGTTACACTCATATATTTTGTTTTACATAGTAGATCTAGTTACATGTACATTATACATAGAAGATATTTGTTTTTTACGGTGAAAGATCGAAATTTATTTCATCGAGTTAACAACATCGGTAATATTTTCCCGATGATGTTCACTCGATGAAATAAATTTCGATCTTTCACCGTAAAAAACAAATATTATATTTATTTCATGCTTTTAACCCTTTCTGGGGGGAACTGAATCAAAATCCTGTACAGTTATATTCGGTTATTCCCCGTGGCGTACCCCCTCCGCATAGTAACGCATTACAATATTACGTCAAGCGCGAGAAATGTAAGGTAAATTACGTCATATTTCCATCTGGTTGTGAGGCGCGCGCATTTTACCTAGGTAACTAGTGCACGGGAACAACTGTTTTCGCCTTTAATTGAAGAGTTAGAATATAAAAATCGGTATTTTCACTGGTCGTAACCATGAAATATCGAAAAATATCTCACCGATATTTCTCGATAACCTACCGGAAAGCATGAAATAAGATACTTTATCTAATTCGCACTACTATAAGTTTACACTACAGTATATCTATTTTCCAAACCTAACTAAGATTGATTAATTGTATGGTGTTTAACGCAGTATTTAACATTATTGCAGTTATATCATGGCTGTCAGTGCACCTATCCATGCTTTCCTGGCGTTTCTTTTATCAGTACTCTCCACAATATTCTGTCCAAGCCAATGGCTGCTTCCTCACATAACCATCGACGAGGCAATGGTCAGCGGCGACTGAATAATGAACCCTGTTGTAATGACTATCATCAATCCTAAGAAAGAGATTGGCCTAGCCGGGGATCGAACCAGCGACCTCTTATTCTCAAGTCCTGTACGCTATCGACTGAGCTACATGTACCTGTGCACCGCCCTAAGCAAAGAATGCAGTTGTGTTGAAGTTATTAAAGACTTGCGTAAATGGAATGTGGGTAATCCATTACAAGAACACGTAACATTTAAACCCATTCATATTGAAAGAATTTGCAGATGACAAATTGCTTGTTACTCACAAGATGGAACTTTTCTGTAATTGGTTAGAAAACATTGCGGGAAAAGGAGAAAATGCTGGTTACCAGCATTTTCTCCTTTTCCCACAATGTTTTTCATACGCCTTTAACCTTAAGATCGTTAAAAAGGAGAATTGTTTCTGTAAAGGTTAGATATCGGAATAATTGTATTGTTTACAGAACAGCGATTCTAACATGCTGTTTTACGATCTTATTGACTCGTAACGTTTTCAGAGTCAAATCTTATAAACTCGACCTTTCGACAGCTTAAAAATAAAATAAACTGAAACTTAGAAATATTTTCTTTATCTTATAGACTCTACTATAAACAAGCGGATGGTATAGATCCAAGATCAGACTGCACGTTCTGTGCAGTCTGATCTTGATCTATACCGTCCTCAAGAGCCCATGTCTTTGCCACTGGCGCCAACAGGGTTAAATGATACCACATAAATGTAGGAATGGTCTTTTTCCGTCAAAGTCAATTATTTTTATCGTTTTTATATGTCTCGAAATTAGGATCTTTGAATCTCGGTCTTAACTCTTTCGTCGCCAAACAGATAAAATCGAATTTTTCTAATGTTCTAGAAATAAGGTTTCTTTTACAAATGAAAGCCGTGTCCCTGTAACTCAGTCGGTATCGTAAAGAACTTGACAACAGGAGGTCGCTGGTTCGATCCCTTGCTCGGCCAATTTCTTTCCGAGGATTGATGATAGTCATTGCGACAGGATTCATTCCTCTCTCACCGCTGACCATTGTTTCGACGACGGTTATATGGAAAAGCAGCCAGTGGCTAAAGAATATTGTGCGGAGTACTGGTAAAAGAGGCTTCCGGTAATCATGGATAGATCCACTGGCAGCAGTGATATAAATGAAATAATGTTGAAAACGGCGTTAAACACCAAATTTACAAATGAAGAGATTCTTGAACACAACTTAGATCTAGGTAGCCGACTATGTAGATCAAAGATCAGACAGCAGGTTTGGTGTAGTCTGATCTTGATCTACGTCGTCGGTAAAGATGAATGTCGCCCCTCATTACGATGAAATGGTTAGGCGGAGGCTTTCCTGCAATAACAATCATTTTCTAAATGTATAAAATTTACGAGAAAATGTGTGTAGCCTTTTACAAAACAATCCTTTGCTTTAACGACCCTAGCAAGACGGATTTTGAAGACATTGTATGAAAAGGAGAGAATGTCGATTAAGACTATTTTCTCCTTTTTTGACTGTGCTTACTACCCGAAAAATGACAAATTCTAAAAGTTCAACTACACCTATTTTGTCTCTCGGAAATGCTTTGAACTTGGACAAGTCCAGAATTTTGCAATTTGGGAGTAGTATAGGTAGGTAGAATACGGATCTGACCAGGCCTGGTCAGATCCGTATTCTACCTACCCTGAGATCCGTATTCTACCTACCCTACAGAGAGTTTGTCCCTATTCTGCCTACCCTGAAAGAATTTGCATTTTTTATAATCCCTATTCTGCCTACCCTGAGTGGAATTTTTCTGCAAAAAAAGGGAAAGTTAAGGGAAAGTAAAGGGTAAGCCTGGTCACTGAGTTGGACTTAGTTTTTTTACCCATATGCTAAGGGTAAGCCTGATCACTGAGTTGGACTTAGTTTTTTCACCCTATGAATGATTTTCTCTCTTTCTAAAAGCCTGGCCATTGAGTTGGACTTAGTTTTTTTACCCATATGCTAAGGGTAAGCCTGATCACTGAGTTGGACTTAGTTTTTTCACCCTATGAATGATTTTCTCTCTTTCTAAAAGCCTGGCCATTGAGTTGGACTTTCGTCTGACAGCTTGAAGATAGAACTTTCGTCTGATAGCTTGAAGGTAGAACTTTCGTGGTAGATGGCTAGTCCTGAAAAGGACTGTTGGGTTAGCTCTGAAAAGAGCTGTGACAATTTGAAGAAATGACAACTTGAAGATAGAACTTTCGTCTGACAGCTTGAAGGTAGAACTTTCGTCTGACAATTTGAAGAAATGACGATTTGAAAAAAGATAGAACTTACGTCTGACAATTTGAAGAAAGGTAGAACTTTCGTGGTAGATGGTTAGCCCTGAAAAGGGCTGTTGGGGTGTCCCTAAAAGGGACCTGGTTTGGAGGTTGTGTTTTTAAGCACAACCTCCAACCTTCCTGCATGCTGGACAGCTACTCGCAGCACGCCTCCTTATCCTTTTTAGCTGCTGTTCGTCCAAATCGAAGTCTAACGAGAACGACGGTTCGTTGTCGCTATCCCAACACTCAGTCTGGGGTACGATAAACTCTTTTTTCTCCTTCTTTCCGTCCAAATCGAACTTCAGTGTGAACGCTGGCTCATCGTCATCGTTCCAATCTTCAGTCGATGGTATGGTAAACTCTTTTTTCTCCTTCTTCTTTTTTTCTTTTGACGATAGCTGAGCAAGCTCGCTGAAACTCATATCTCGAAGTGCGCATTCCATTTTGTTGTAAGTCGAAGAGATGAATGATGTGCGGGAAAATTCCACTGGGTTTTATAGCTTTTCAGACGGATTGAACTAGTTGACCCATGACGTCATTTTCTCCTATATTTTTCCCGCGTCGGCGTTTCATGCTGTTTTGGCTCCAAATTAATGTTGTCCAATCAGAATCACCGTTGTTTTTCTAATACTAAATGTTTTATTGTTGACCAATCCATGGTTTTGTTACATTTTCTTGTTCGGGTTAGAAAAAACTAGAGTTTAACTAACCTATGACTTTTTTGATTATGAGTCTTCTGACAAAAAATGAAAAGAAAGATGTTTATTTAAGATAGCTAGTCCTGAAAAGGTCTGATTTTGTACAGAATACATTTTTTTATCCTCCACTCTTTCTTTCGATTGATTCCATTTTATCTAGCATTTGCATTAGATGGTCAATTTCATGTCTGATATATCTGAAACGTTCTCTTTCTTCTAACCAGAAGAGCAATGAGAGAAAAAATGTTAATCCGAACATTGTGGGATACTGGTTCAGGTTTTACGAAAAGCTAATGGTGAATGAGAAAAATAATCAAGAGTTTAGTGTTTTATATGTGTAATGGATCACTTTTTAGGCATTTTTTTTTATTTTATCCTATATCACTGAGTTGAACTTAGATTTTTCACCTATAAATGATTTTTTCTAAATGTCTGGCTATTGAGTTGAACTTAGTTTTTTTCTTCACCTATGTATGACTTTTTTCCTTCTAAATGTCTGAGCACTGAGTTGAACTTAGTTTTTTCTTCACCTATGTATGATTTTTTTCTTTCTAAATGTCTAGGCAGTGAGTTGGGCATAGTTTTTTCTGCATCTGTGAATGAATTTTCTTTCTAAATGTCTGACCATTGAGTTGGACTTAGTCTTTTTTCTGAGTTTTTTCACTCTTTGGAGTGTAACTCTCTGGAGTGTGAGTCTTTGGAGTGTAACCCTTCTAAAAGAAATGACAATTTGAAGAAATGACAATTTTGAAGAAAGATAGATCTTTCGTGGTAGATGGTTAGCCCTGAAAAGGGCTGTTTTTGAGAAGGGCTGATTTTTGAAAATGTTTATTCAGTATCAGCATCAGTCGATTCGCTGTCTGACTCACTCCTTTCAGCGGCGATTTGCGCGCGGAAAAGACGGTCTACCTCCTCTGTTTTTGAAATAACATACTGAAAATACATTTCAAGCATGCCCTCAATAATGAGTTCCTTCATCCGAAGGTTATAACAGAACACCCTGTTATTAGCAAGCTGAGCCCTCTCGTATCGTCTTTTCACTCCAACCAAGCGCTGTTTAAGTAAAACGATTTGTCTCCTAGCTCTTGTTAACTTTCGCTCGGTATCCATCCAAGTGACGAGGAGTGATGGTCTTGAAGCCATTGTGAAAAAATGAAATGTATGGAAAATATATCGCAGAGATTTATAGCTTTTCAGACGGATTGAACTAGATGACCCATGACGTCATTTTCTCCTATGTTTTTCCCGCGTCGGCGTTTCATGCTGTTTTGGCTCCAAATTAATGTTGTCCAATCAGATTCAGCGTTTTATTTCTAATACTAAATGTTTTATTGTTGACCAACCCGTGGTTTTGTTGCATTTTTTCTTGTTCGGGTTAGAAAAAACTAGAGTTTGACTATTCTATGACTTTTTTGATTTTAAATCTTTTGAGTTTTGACAATTTGAAGAAATGACAATTTGAAGAAAGATAGAACTTTCGTGGTAGATGGGTAGCCTTGAAAAGGGCTGTTTTGTTTTGGAGGTTGTGTTTTTTCCACTTTTAATGACAGCATCCGAAATTCGCTTGGCAAATGGGACATGCTTCAACTCTTTTTCTGATCACCATTATCCCATTATCGAAAGTAATCTTTCTCCCAAATTCAATATCAACCAAGATGATGTCAGGCGTTGTCTTTAAAAATAGTTGAAGTAATCTTTCGCCGAGATCTTTGTAGGGCTGTGTTATACGTTGTAGTTGGTTTTGTTCCTCCTCTCCTACGAGATGAGTGTTTAGTTGTAATAACTGTTGCCCTGCATTTAGATATTCTTGGAGAGCCTCACGTAGTTGATGATTTACCTCCTCCATATTGATACTGTTTCCGAATATTGATACCGCTTCCGAAGTGATCGTTAGCTGAGAGCCAAAAAAATGGTGAATGTATGAAAATAACGCTGGGCTTTATACGTTTACAGAGGATTGAAATTTTTAAAGAGCTCGGACCTGGCAGAAAGCACATACATTTTTTCCATGCTACGTTTCATGCTAATATAGCAAAAAAGTTATGAGACGATGTATGGAAAAAATGTAGACAGAACAAGTCTTTGGGGCAAAAAACAGAATGAAGAGCTCTATTGTTTTTTAACTTTTATTTATTGAACTTTTATTTATTGAACAGAACTAAACAATGAAACATTTTTTTTGCAATGCATCATAAAAAAATTTCTTGACAATGAAAAAATTTCTTGACAATGAAAAAATTCACACTGAAACATTTTTTTGCAATGCATTATAAAAAAATTCTTGACAATGAAAAAATCACACTGAAAAAATTTCTTGACAATGAAAAAAATCACACTGAAACACTTTTTACAATACAGCATAAAAACAATTTCTTAACAATGAAAAAATCACACTGAAACATTTTTTTACAATACAGCATAAAAACATTTTCTTAACAATGAAAAAAATCACAATGAAATATTTTTTTCGCAATGAATTATTTACAATGAATTATTCGCAAAACAGTATATAACAAATTTTTTTACAATGCAAATTCGCAAATACCACGAGTTTCACATTTGTTTTCATATTCCGTAATGTCTTTATACAATTGGTCATATCCCAAAAACATTGTATACTCACTGTCCATATCATCGAAATCTCGTAGTCCTATGAATGGAGCAACATGTCTATAAGCGTCTTTTGTTGAAAGAGCTGAATATACTACTTCTTCTGTAACATCTCTATCAAATAGAATATACCCTGACATTGTTTCCCTTGATTCTCCGTAGGAATGAACAGATCCTTTTTTGTACCGTAAGTAAAAGTCAAATAGAACTGATTTCGTTTTCAGAACGTTAAGAAAACTTTCTTCTGTTCTTCCTATGATAAAAAATGTCCATCGACTTGTGGATCTAAACAGTTTACTAATAACATTGTCTTTCATACAGCTATCTGCTAAATAAGTCTTGAGAACGAGATCCAGCCCCGAATCGTCAACCATCATCGCAATAAAGTTGATTATACCATACACTTTGTATGACTTTTCTCCTTTTGCAATCCACTTAAACAATTTTCCGATCCAAATTTTCACACAGAAAAATTTAATGTCAAGCTGTGCCGAACAAATTCTCCATAAATTTTTTCACGTAGTTCTATTGGTAGCGGCAACATGATTGTTATTTTTTGACCAGCTGCTAATATTTTTTCTCGACTTACTTTGACTGATTTCTACACAACAATGTGATATAGAATTATTTTCTCAAACTTTTATAACCATAGGGTACAGTATCACTACCATTTACAATAACTCTCTTGGTGTATACAGAGCGAAACGTTTTTGTTTGTGGTTCACTGGTAACCGTTCTATCTCTATGTCTTTTAATTCTACAATCATACTGAATTTTGATTTCTATTGTGCGATCCAAAGCACATTTCGAATATGTATCGAAATTTACCACCTGTTTTGTATTGTAATCCAGAGTAATCCCCTTTACTTTACATTTGCTTATCTCTTCTCCATCTTTTGTTTTCATTTTGTAAGCATAATTCTTAGGTCCAAGTCCTCTGAATTGAGTAATTTTACAAGCAGGTTCTTCATCAGTCCATTTTCCTAGTCGGCTGTTAATAATAGGAGGATTCCATAATTCAGGGTCGTGAATGTACATACAACTATCTGTATCGAAATACAGAACTCTATCTTTTAACTTTTCAAGAACGCTGTACAATTCCAACCTTGCATAAGCTGTTACGTAAGACCCTACTACCACATTGGCTGTAGCGTGGGTGTCAATATGTTCCAACTTTGATTCATAGTTAACCAAGATGAATGAACAGTCCTCGTCAAAGATTTCTACATGCTTTACAATGAAATTGGGATTGGTGACTAATTCAAAATATTTAGACGGATCACTGATGTATTCCGTCTGGGTCATTTTTTCATGCTGAGCTAATTTTCCCCAAAGACAGTTCAACATAATCTTAGCAAATGATCTTCTCCCAGGATTTCTATGAATACAACTTGGATCAAGACGAACACCTTCCGCCTTCTCATATTCACAAACGAACTGATCTTTTTCTGAGTCTGATTGACACCAATCTGGATAACCACTGGCTTCTTGCTTAATTTTCAAGAAATTGTCCACATAATGCTTAAAGAACTGATCTGATACAGAATTGAAATGCCAAATTTCATACACATGCAATAATTGATAACCACAATCAAGAGCCTTGAATAATTCAAAAGTAACCCAAGTTCCGACCAAAACCCTATCTTCTTTACCATGCCTACAAATGCTTGAATTTTCTTCTGCACATTTCATACAGAGTGGAAACATCATTTTGTTGTTACAGTGAACTGGGAGAACGGGGTGAAACAAATCAGTTGGAGGCAAAACTTTACATTTGATTAACCCCTCATATTGTCGGATATTGTCCATGTCAATATTCTCAGCAGACAAAATTTCTGGCTGACCTACAGGATAGGATTTGTGTTTACAAACATAAGGGTACAGAGAACAGATATCGATGTACTTGATTTCCTTTTTGGTTTTTTTTTTTTCATCAACATCATATCCAATTTTTATTGCATTACATCTTCCCCCGGACAAACCATCCCTCGGATCGATAGGGTCCCAATGTGGATATAACTTTTTAATGAGTTTTTTGTACTCTTTATCCTTCATCTTAACATCAAAATCGTGTTCCCAAATGTACACTACATTATAATCCATTTCTTTGATATTTGCTATACGTTCAAAAGTACGTTCGTACAATTCAGACATGGATTTTCCATTAATAGGATTGATCTGTTTTCGATCTGTATAGCATACAGGACAACCATGGTACAAATCCCCAAGAAATTCATAAACAGTGTTTGATTGACGATGAAAACCATCTACACTATACCTCCCGATTTGAACTTCCCCACCATTTTTTGCATGCCGAATATTAATACCTTTTTCCAGAGCTACGCTTTGAACCCATCGTATCGCTTTCATAGAAAAGCGACGTCTGGATGAGTCTTTGCTTGAAATGATAGCTATTTGGTTTTCTGGTAAATATTTGCTTCGCCAGACCTTGTTACAGGCATCTGCAATGGTAATCGCCTCTAAAAATGGACAAATACCACCCTGTTCGATAAACAGCTTTCTGAATTCAGCACATCCGCGTCTAAGGATATCAACATCTGACCTACAGTACAATTCCATCTCCTTCTGAAAATTGAATTCCTCACCCTTTTGAACTTTGTCATTATACCAAACTATGAATTTTGACCTAGCCTCTTCAGGCATTGAGTCGGGTTTGTAATAAGACATATCCAAGTAGGGTCCAATGTAACTCCAAAATTCATCTGTATTTGCCCAGTGAGGAAAGTAACCTTTTTTCATTTCTTGAAGACCAAAGGTGGCTGGAAATTTTGCCAAACCAAAACTCATGAAATTGAAAGAATCGATCAGACGTACACCATTCAGTTCTAACTTCATAATATTGTTTCCATTCATGATCAATTTTGGAAGTTTTAACCCAACTTTGACAATATAGCCAAGAATGAACTGACCGTCATAACCTTTGAAATTATGGGCAATAGCAGTAACTCCTTTATGATGTTTTGAAAAGAGCCAGTTGCAAAATTGACTCAAAGTTTCTTCACCTTGAAAAATAACTTCCCTACCCTCTTCAAATTCACTGCATGTGGAACAATGAAAATCAAGTGATTTATCGATACATTCATCACACGCTCTGTGTGCGATACAATAATTCGGGATGTGTACCCCTGTGTCTTGTTTGCATTCAAAATCAAAGAAAATAAACTGTGGTTTTTTGACTACAGAAGAACTCGTCTCGTCATCGCTGTCATTGTTCAACTTACTTTGGTAAGGCTGAATATAGCATCGATGAGAAAAGTTAACAATTCTCTTACAGATATGACACTTTTTCTTTCCATTGCAAACATGATTTTTCTTTCTGACAAGATATTGCGCACCACATTTCGAACAGAGTTTCACTAATTCACAAATGGATTTCTTTTCTTTACCTTGAACAATTCTGTGATTTTCAAAGCATTCAGCACTAAAAAATCGTCTACTGCAATAATTGCAAACATATTCTTTAAATTCTGATGGACATTTTCCTTTGCGGTAACAACCTTTACAGATATTTGAACAAGCATGATTTTCCCGGATAGGGTAACCCACATCACAGAACTCACAATAATATCCACAACTAAGAAAACCTTTGATAGATTTGATGTAGTCATAATGGTTTTGATGAAAGTACAAATGTATGATCTTACTATTGGTTTTCACTTCTGGATGTTTAAATATTTTTTCCACTTTTGAATGCTGTTGATGAACTTTAATGACATAGTCTTTTTCATACAAGAATGTTTGAATTTTTTTGTATTCATCAATTCCTACAGGCTGTGTTGGTGAAACTCCAGCTTCATTTAACAATTTCTCAGCTTCAGTCTTTTGAAGAGGGAGTTTTGAACGACAAATACGATCCCATTTTCTATTCCATACTTCGGTGTTTTCACGTTCACTGTAGCAAATTCCCACAACAACGGCTCTTGCAAAACATAGTTGGTCATGATTGTCAATTTGAATAATAGATTTTTTCTTCCGGGCAAAAAACTTTGAATCTAATTCTGATGATCTATATTTTTGTTTTCCACTACCACTTGGTGGTATTGTGTGTGTAATGTCAAATGTCATCAATCCGTCGTTCAAGACGAAATCTGTATTCGATTGTAAAACTCGTTCAATTTCATTCAGCATAGTTTCACCTTGTAACTGGTCTGCAGCTAAAAAAGGAATATGGATTCCCATTTCCAACGAAGGATGATTGATGGTAATTCTAATCATGTCCGTCGGGTTAGCATTTAACTTTCGAATGATTTCATGGGTAACATCGTCAAATAATCCAAGTAGTCTCTGAGGTGTTAATTCTTCAAATTTCTTAAAACTCAGCATCAGTACATGTGATTCTGTTTTAAATTTTCTTGACTTCTTATTACCCCTTTCTGTTAAATCATATAGACTTTTCATGTCTAAGTTAGAGTTGATACTTTCATCGTCGCTGTCATTTTCTTTTTTCAACGGTCTAGTTTTTTTCTTTTTTGTTGGTGGAAATATCTCATCGTCACTTTCTTCTTTCAATGGTCTAGTTTTTTTCTTTTTTGTTGGTGGAAATACCTCATCGTCACTTTCGCTGTCTGAATAGGTTATTATTCTTTTTCTTTTACCCATCGTTTTAGCTCTGAGTGAAAAGACAATAATGCAGAAGTGAGAAAAAACTAACAATTTATATATCCTCTCCGTTGCAACAGTGTATAAATAGAGACGGCAGTTGTGAAAATCTAATCATTCTCCTATTCAATCTCAGGCAGTACAGTTGATAAAAGAATATGAGCGAGTTAAAGCTGCAAAATACATCACCACTTAGAAAGAGGGTGCATCTGTATGTTAATCCATACACCCACGATTATGAGATCAGCAATATACCATCAAAGTATGATGTTAAACATATCGGAAACTACGTGGGATCATTTTTATCCCACCAACATTTAGAAGAAAAAGATGTTTACCGTACTACCAGATACAGAGTTTTGGATCAAGCGACGATTGACAAACGATATGGTGTGAATGGCAAGAGAACAAATATTTGTTTTACATGCAACGAAGCAGGACATTGGGCCAAAGAATGTCCAGAAAAAGAAAATCAGATAGGAACATTTGTTTTTGTCTACGTGAATCCACACAGTCATGACATTGAAATTTTACCATCATTTTACAACGTTGATGGTCTCAAAGATATAAAATTCGTCGGGACACTAAATTCATTCTGCAGTGAAAATACATGGAAAAAAAGTTCACCACAAGCTACATCATCATCGGTTGAAACTCAGACCGTAGACATGCAGAGCGACACGATGGATATCAACGATTCAGAAATCTGCAAAATAACAGAACAGGTAGAGGAAAAAATATCTACAATACGAAAAAATCTAAGAAAACAACAAACTTTGGATCTAAAAAACAACGAATTTTCTGCAGAACCGGGTTGCTCGTACGGAGAGGAAAAACAGCAAAACAACGAAAAGAAGAAAAAACGAGTAACAAAGAACTGTTTCTTTTGCAAATCAACAAAACACGAGGATACAATCTGTGCAGATGTGGTATTAAAAAACAACGATAGGAAAAGAAAACGTAAAACCAAATGTGAATCTGACATTCCAAAGAAAAAAAGAAAACATACCGAGTGAAAAAAGATTTCAACACAATATTGAATTTAAACAAAAAAGACTGACTTGATTTTTTTTCATTCATTTTTGTCTTTACAGTTCATTTATTTTTTGTCTTTACAGTTCATGATTTGATTTTTTGAAATAAAAAAATATAAAATAATTACTTCTTACTTTTGACTTTTTTCTAGTTGTGACTGTAAGTCTTTTTACTTTTGACAATTTTGAAGAAAGAAAGATCTTTCGTATAGATGGTTAGCCCTGAAAAGGGCTTTTTAAAAGGATCTCACATTGATATCCAGCTCTACGACTCCTCAGTCCGAACCACCGGGATGATTTCACACCCACAGTGTTCGCAACAAGTCGATGAACCTTCATCATCATCGTAAAATCCTTCATCTGTATCTGGACAGTTATGCTTCTGTCCAAGATACTCAAGTATGGTAAAACATTTCCCACACTCTATCAGACAACTGCTTGCACAGTGAGGGCACACAAGAATTCGAACCATTCTGGAACAAATATGATTTTATGTAAAATATCACTGGGCTTTATAGCTTTACAGGAGGATTGAACTAGTTGACCCATGACGTCATTTTCTCCTATGTTTTTCCCGCGTCGACGTTTCATTAACATTGCCCAATTAAATCGATAGTTATATTGGTGTTTTTTACCACTCCTAATTCGGTGTCACACAGTTCAATCCTGGTGTTTTCCGTCAGGTCCGCACTCTTTAAAAATTTCAATCCTCAGTAAACGTATAAAGCTCAGCGTTATTTTATACAAAACACCATTTCTTTGATTCTCAGCTAACGATCACTTTGAAAGCAGTATCAATATTCAGAAGCAGTTTCAATATGAAGCACAACTTAGATGAAATCAACTTGGACGATTTTCCACCAGTGGAAAACAATGGAGACATTCTTTCATCAGTTATAAATTCGACAATCATCAATCCGCCACCGGAGTTAAATTCGACAACCATCATTCCAGCGACGGTGCTGGACAACATTTATGAAGAGGTAAAGCAGCTAAATTTAAAACAAGATAGCATGATGACCCGGATCATAGATCAGCTGGAGACTTTAAACAGACATTTGGAGGAAATTAAAACTTTAAGCGCAAGTACTGATCAGCTCAGTAGAAATATCGAGGTACTACTCCAACAGGATCAGTGCATTTCAACAGCTCCTGTGAAGATCCCTGTGGAATTCGACTTTGATAAATCCAATCTTCACAAGTTAGTGGACTCTATCGTAAGTGTTGTGAAGAAAAATCAACCAAAGAAAAAAACAACCAGAGGAAAAACAACCAAGAAAAACAACAAAGCGGAAATCTGAGGAAGATGCTAACCATCTCCACAAGAAACAGCGAGTTGATCAAAAACCATCTACACCAATATTGACAGGCCAGGGCAAATACGGGAAAAACATTGATAATCACGTTGATTTCAAGATCCCGAAAAAACCAAAGACATAGCAAAAACAACCAAGAAAAAACAACAAAACGGTAGGAATATAAAAACAAATATGAAACTCGTGGTATTTACGAATTTGCATTGTAAAAAAATTTGTTATATACTGTTTTGCGAATAGTTCATTGTAAATAATTCATTGCGAAAAAATATTTCAGTGTGATTTTTTTCATTGTTAAGAAAATGTTTTTATGCTGTATTGTAAAAATATTTCAGTGTTATTTTTTTCATTGTTAAGAAATTGTTTTTTATACTGTATTGTAAAAAATGTTTCAGTGTGATTTTTTTCATTGTCAAGAAATTTTTTCAGTGTGATTTTTTTCATTGTCAAGAATTTTTTATAATGCATTGCAAAAAAATGTTTCAGTGTGAATTTTTTCATTGTCAAGAAATTTTTTTATTGTCAAGAAATTTTTTTATGATGCATTGCAAAAAAATGTTTCATTGTTTAGTTCTGTTCAATAAATAAAAGTTCAATAAATAAAAGTTAAAAAACAATAGAGCTCTTCATTCTGTTTTTTGCCCCAAAGACTTGTTCTGTCTACATTTTTTCTATACATCGTCTCATAACTTTTTTGCTATATTAGCATAACACGTAGCATGGAAAAAATGTATGTGCTTTCTGCCAGGTCCGAGCTCTTTAAAAATTTCAATCCTCTGTAAACGTATAAAGCCCAGCGTTATTTTCATACATTCACCATTTTTTTGGCTCTCAGCTAACGATCACTTCGGAAGCGGTATCAATATTCGGAAACAGTATCAATATGTAGGAGATAAATCATCAACTACGTGAGACTCTCCAAGAATATGTAAATGCAGGTCAATAGTTATTACAACTAAACACTCATTTCGTAGGAGAGGAGGAACAAAACCAACTACAACGTATAACACAACCCTACAAAGATGATCATTGCAGGCCCACTTGAAATGTATTTTCAGTATGCTAATACAAAAAAGTGAGCAGATAGACCGTCTTTTCCGCGCGCAAATCGCCGCTGAAAGGAGTGAGTCAGACAGCGAATCGACTGATGCTGATACTGAATAAACATTTTCAAAAATCAGCCCTTCTCAAAAACAGCCCTTTTCAGGGCTAACCATCTACCACGAAAGATCTATCTTTCTTCAAAATTGTCATTTCTTCAAATTGTCATTTCTTTTAGAAGGGTTACACTCCAAAGACTCACACTCCAGAGAGTTACACTCCAAAGAGTGAAAAAACTCAGAAAAAAGACTAAGTCCAACTCAATGGTCAGACATTTAGAAAGAAAATTCATTCACAGATGCAGAAAAAACTATGCCCAACTCACTGCCTAGACATTTAGAAAGAAAAAAATCATACATAGGTGAAGAAAAAACTAAGTTCAACTCAGTGCTCAGACATTTAGAAGGAAAAAAGTCATACATAGGTGAAGAAAAAAACTAAGTTCAACTCAATAGCCAGACATTTAGAAAAAATCATTTATAGGTGAAAAATCTAAGTTCAACTCAGTGATATAGGATAAAATAAAAAAAAATGCCTAAAAAGTGATCCATTACACATATAAAACACTAAACTCTTGATTATTTTTCTCATTCACCATTAGCTTTTCGTAAAACCTGAACCAGTATCCCACAATGTTCGGATTAACATTTTTTCTCTCATTGCTCTTCTGGTTAGAAGAAAGAGAACGTTTCAGATATATCAGACATGAAATTGACCATCTAATGCAAATGCTAGATAAAATGGAATCAATCGAAAGAAAGAGTGGAGGATAAAAAAATGTATTCTGTACAAAATCAGACCTTTTCAGGACTAGCTATCTTAAATAAACATCTTTCTTTTCATTTTTTGTCAGAAGACTCATAATCAAAAAAGTCATAGGTTAGTTAAACTCTAGTTTTTTCTAACCCGAACAAGAAAATGTAACAAAACCATGGATTGGTCAACAATAAAACATTTAGTATTAGAAAAACAACGGTGATTCTGATTGGACAACATTAATTTGGAGCCAAAACAGCATGAAACGCCGACGCGGGAAAAATATAGGAGAAAATGACGTCATGGGTCAACTAGTTCAATCCGTCTGAAAAGCTATAAAACCCAGTGGAATTTTCCCGCACATCATTCATCTCTTCGACTTACAACAAAATGGAATGCGCACTTCGAGATATGAGTTTCAGCGAGCTTGCTCAGCTATCGTCAAAAGAAAAAAAGAAGAAGGAGAAAAAAGAGTTTACCATACCATCGACTGAAGATTGGAACGATGACGATGAGCCAGCGTTCACACTGAAGTTCGATTTGGACGGAAAGAAGGAGAAAAAAGAGTTTATCGTACCCCAGACTGAGTGTTGGGATAGCGACAACGAGCCGTCGTTCTCGTTAGACTTCGATTTGGACGAACAGCAGCTAAAAAGGATAAGGAGGCGTGCTGCGAGTAGCTGTCCAGCATGCAGGAAGGTTGGAGGTTGTGCTTAAAAACACAACCTCCAAACCAGGTCCCTTTTAGGGACACCCCAACAGCCCTTTTCAGGGCTAACCATCTACCACGAAAGTTCTACCTTTCTTCAAATTGTCAGACGTAAGTTCTATCTTTTTTCAAATTGTCATTTCTTCAAATTGTCAGACGAAAGTTCTACCTTCAAGCTGTCAGACGAAAGTTCTATCTTCAAGTTGTCATTTCTTCAAATTGTCACAGCTCTTTTCAGAGCTAACCCAACAGTCCTTTTCGGGACTAGCCATCTACCACGAAAGTTCTACCTTCAAGCTATCAGACGAAAGTTCTATCTTCAAGCTGTCAGACGAAAGTTCTATCTTTAAGTTGTCATTTCTTCAAATTGTCACAGCTCTTTTCAGAGCTAACCCAACAGTCCTTTTCAGGACTAACCATCTACCACGAAAAGTTCTATCTTTCTTCAAAATTGTCATTTCTTCAAATTGTCAAACTTCTTTTAGAAGAGTTGCACTCCAAAAGAGTTACACTCCGGAGAGTTACACTGCAAAGAGCAAAAAACTCAGAAAAAAGACTAAGTCCAAACCAGTGCTCAGTCTTTTAGAGAAAAAATCATTCATATTTGTAGGAAAAAGACTAAGTCCAACTCAGTGATCAGGCATTTAGAAAGAGAGAAAATCATTCATAGGGTAAAAAAGTCTATGTTCAACTCAATGTCCAGGCATTTAGAAAGAGAATTCATTCATATAATGAAAAAAGCTAAGTCGAACTCAGTGATATAGGGACAAATTCCTTTTAGAGAGAAAAAATCATTCATAGATAAGAAAAAAGTCTAAGTCAAACTCAGTATTCAAGCATTTAGAAAGAGAAACCACTTAGAGGCTAAGTAGTGGATAGAAGTAAAACAATAAAGCAATCGTAATAGCATATGGGTAAAAAAAACTAAGTCCAACTCAATGGCCAGGCTTTTAGAAAGAGAGAAAATCATTCATAGGGTGAAAAAACTAAGTCCAACTCAGTGATCAGGCTTACCCTTAGCATATGGGTAAAAAACTAAGTCCAACTCAATGGCCAGGCTTTTAGAAAGAGAGAAAATCATTCATAGGGTGAAAAAAACTAAGTCCAACTCAGTGATCAGGCTTACCCTTAGCATATGGGTAAAAAAACTAAGTCCAACTCAATGGCCAGGCTTTTAGAAAGAGAGAAAATCATTCATAGGGTGAAAAAACTAAGTCCAACTCAGTGATCAGGCTTACCCTTAGCATATGGGTAAAAAAACTAAGTCCAACTCAGTGATCAGGCTTACCCTTTACTTTCCCTTAACTTTCCCTTTTTTTGCAGAAAAATTCCACCCAGGGTAGGCAGAATAGGGATTATAAAAAATGCAAATTCTTTCAGGGTAGGCAGAATAGGGACAAACTCTCTGTAGGGTAGGTAGAATACGGATCTCAGGGTAGGTAGAATACGGATCTGACCAGGCCTGGTCAGATCCGTATTCTACCTACCTATACTACTTTTGGGTGAACTTATATTTTGCTGATTCCTTATATAGAAAAACGATCAGTAGAGACCGAAATGAGACAGCACAATTTGCAGGCTGATCTTTAGTCCAGATTTTCAAAAAACCTTACCATGCTAGCGTGTGGTAGGAAAAATACGGAATATTATCTTGTAGTTTTCCTGGAACTTATATTTGATTCGAGTAGAATGAGAAAATTTGACTTCACTCCAGACCAAAGGTCGAGCGAGATGTCAAAATTTTCTTTCGCAGCGAGAAGTAAATACAAGCACCTGGATAGTTACTACAACATAATATTCCTTTTATTACATACCTGCAACTTTCGACGACAAAATTTAGCAATTTTTGATATTTTGTTCGGAACGGGCTAATAAAAGGAAACAAATAATGGTGTAGTAGCCAGTAACTTCGTTTTTATGAATTGCGGAAGAATATTTGGCGTTAAACGTTGACATATCAAATTGAACATAAATACTTACATATTCCGATCGTGAGTTACATGTACGTCATCATACCATATTTGAAACAGTATTTCACACATTATCTTCCGATAGATGGCATTCTACAAATACACATCCACCTGATTTGGGCATTCTGGGTAGAGAACCGGACTACTTTTCAAAACGACAACCGTTACTTTGAATTTCAAAATAAAATAAACGTTTACTCAATAAAACGCAACCTAGTGCGATTCATTCAGCTATTATCAGCTAGCATCTAACTTATGCACTGGCCATTTATTAAAACAGCCCCTACAGGCTTGAGTAATAGCTTCGGTATAAGCCCTACTTTTCCCATGTATATGGGATGGGTGATGCGTCATAGCAGACAGGTCGAATCTTCGAAGAATATGACATGCGCAGACAACGGTTTTTCACAGTATGTAGATACGGATTTTTTTTTCCTGTCGTGTGCGATATTGCATCCGCGTGCGATGCGTGTATTTGAGCCGGAAAATGTTCAGCTATATACACATATCACATTATTAGTTGTACTGTCGGGTGGCAGGGGACTTGGAAACTTGTTCACGGCAGTGTTGAATCATGTCGCCCCGAGCCGAAGGCGAGGTGGCGATATGATTCAGCACAGCCGTGAACAAGTTTCCAAGTCCCCTGCCACCTGAACGTACAATGAATTTATTATACAGCAAAGTTTAACCATTTCAACGTGTGTTAAGCGGAATTCACCTGTTTTTTTTTTACAAAAAATTGAGTACGCTGACGAAGTAGAATTTCCCTTCTGAGTGCCTCAATCATGCTTTCACAAAATGAGTTGGGTGCAGTTTTAAAAAAAACATTGAATAATCGTCGAAGGTATTTGGAAAAGTAGATACGTTCGATTCTATATAATAAGCTGGCACGTGATTACTTTTCTTTGAAATAAAGCTTTTGTGCGTGTGCCAAAAAAACAGGTTTCACGATAATAAATGGTTTACGGATATTTCAATTACTTGATTGTTTAAAGTGGACCGGTGGCTTTTATCTTTTGTACGCAATATCGACAAGTGTGCAAAAAATAAACTACAGGAATAAAGCTGTCATTCTTAATATCAAGAAATGCGCAGAATGAACAGTAAGGCATTAATCGTCACACTCATAGGCGCTTGGTTATCACCACTTTAAGTTTCACATCTTACATTTATTTTAGTCTAATATAAATACTGAAAGTTTCTCAGGTGCCATGTTTTAAAGCAACGGAAGTTCGTTCTGGTTGCAAACCGTTGTATAGTGAACATTGCAAAAACGGGAACCACGGTAATGTAAAAGCACCGTTCACTTTTACTCTATAGATATTGTACAGTAAATACTTTATAATTTGATATTAATAACAAACAGCTATTACCAAGAGAGTTTGTCTTTAAGTCCGACATAACCGTAACCGTGGTATCCGTTTTGGCGATGTTCACTATGCGCCGACTCGGGAACCGGCGTAATTTGAAACCATTGAACGAACTTCCGTTTCTTTTAAACATGATAGCTGCGAAACCTTCTAGCTTTTATAATTATACAGAAATAAATGTAAGTTGTTAAACTTAAAGTCATGGCAACCAAGTGCCTATGGTCACATTTTATTATTATTTTTTTTTTTTTTTTTATTATCTATGACGAGAAACTGTAGATTTTAAGTCAATAGAGTAGTATCCAATATATTTAACAATTTGGCGGCTAAACGCGACTCTTGGACCCTTTGCAGACAGTGTAGGTCAAGATCAGACTGCACAGAACGTGCAGTCTGATCTTTGATCTACACTGTTCGATAAGAAGATTTGGAATATTTTTCGATATTTCATGGTCACGACCTCAGAAAGATTACCGATTTTATTTTCTGACTCTTCAATTGAAGGCGGAAACAGTAGTTCTCGCTCACTAGTTACCTAGGTTTAATGCGCGTGCCACTCAACCAGATGGAAATATGACGTAATTACTCTACATTTTTCGCATTGTACGTAATATTATACTGCGTGGTTATGCGGAGGGGGCACGCCACGGGGAATTATCGAAAAGAACTGTACTGGATTTTGAGTGTAATTACCCCTCCACCTCCCCCCCCCCAAAAAAAAAGGGTTAGAAGCATGAAATAAATAGTGGCTGTGTCACTCGTGAAAATATTACCGATGATGTTCACTCGATGAAATAAATTTCGATCTTTAACCGGAAAAAAAAGACAAATATCCTTTATATCTTTCCCCCCAAAATACCTTTGAAATAGCAAAATATTGGGTTTTTTACTGTTGGCTTGAAAGTTTCATGCTAGATATTTAGCAGAATAATGTTTAACTACGTGTTATACTAGATATCAGAAAAGAAGCAGAACAAATAGTAGTGTTAGGCCTTTTTTGCAACACTAACACATGTCATCCTTATTACTAAGAATTATACAGTTTAAACATTTTTATTTCACATCGATTGAGAAACAAGTTCTTACAACTTATACTAATCTCTCTCGATTCTGCTTCCTGGGAACTACAACCAATACTCGCGCCGAATGTGTGGGCCAATGAAAAATCTCAAAGTTGACACCTGCTCCCGGGTATCGATCTCGGGACCTCATGTATACAAGGCCGACTATCTACCTCACAACCACGGACACCACACTTACTAAGAATTACTAAACATTGACAATATGATTTAAGGATAGGGCACCCTAATGGGATTCTTGTAGCATCGCCTTTTATCGCCAAAATCGTACAGATTCGGCTAAGACTCGGGTAATTCGTAATCGATCGACATATAGACGCTGGTTCCCCGCATCGATTACGGATTACCAGAGTCCCAGCCGAATCTGTACGATTTTGGCGATGAAAGGCGATGTTACACGAATCCCATTAGGGTGCCCTATCCTTTAATCACATTGTCAAACCCATTAGGGTACCCTATCCTTAAAGCTATCATTCAGAAAGTATTGTATCACGTTATATGCTTTGACCAACATAGTCGGCTTAAAGCAAACAAACAATAATATTTTTTCAACTCGTCCATATTGAAAACACTTGCAAACGATGCTTTAAATTTGGATCAAATGATGGAAGGGTAGAAAACATTGTGGGAAAGGGAGAAAATGCTGGTTACCAGCATTTTCTCCTTTCCCCACAATGTTTTCAAAAATGTTTCCAGCCTTCTCCTTCAGGATAGTTGAAATTCAGATTTATTTGATAAAGGGTTGGAAGCGCCTTGTGACTCCCAAAATATAAACGTCCGCCTACGTAATCTATTAGTGACCCAGTGTGTAAGCTTAGAGATTGGCCCTTTTCTTGCTAAATAAGTGAAATGAAACTTTCAATTCGATAGTAAAAACACAAATTGTACTATTTCAAAGGCATTTTTCGGGGAAAGATATACCCTCATCGGACAGTGTAGATGTAAGATCAGACTGCACAGAACGTGCAGTCTGATCTTGATCTACACTATCCCCAAAAGGTCCTTGAGTCGCGCTTAGCAGCCTAAGGGTCGAACAATTATGATTTGCTAGAGTAAACAGATTTTTCTAGGCATTTGATATTATTCTCAAGCAAATATGTCTAGCGGCTGTATTATTTTTTGACATAGTTTAATTGATCATTTTCGTCAGAATTAATTGGTGCTGTCAAAGAAGATTGCCTTCCCAAATGACGTATGGCTTAACATTTGTAGGCTGTGAGGAAATATGCATTATGAGGGATGGTCTCACTGCAGAGTACTGTAAAATGTATCCCTCTAAAGAACTCGTGTAAGATTATTAAGGACAGGACACCCTAATGGGATTAGTGTAACATCGCCTTTTATCGCCGAAAAACGGCTTAAATAACGAATTCAGCTAAGACTCGGGTAATGAGTAATCGATCGGCCGATAGACGCTGGTTCCCTGCATCGATTACGGATTACCCATGTCTTAGCAGAATTTGTACGTTTTTCGGGGATGAAAGGTAATGTTACACGAATCTCGTTAGGATGCCCTATCCTTTTCGAGCTGCATTAAAAGTCTGTATCTAAAAAGTACCGTAAACGTTTCTGTGCAACGTAAAAATATAAAGGAATTGACATAAATTACAATTTGATTTGAAATTTTATAAAAGCGTGAATGAAAATGCTATCTAGCAAGCCTCTGCCAAGTTTGATAATAGTTTTTGGACGAGTTTTATAAAATTCTAACTCAAAGGCCATCAGCTTTTTTTTAACTACATAACAATATTTTACGAGTTAATTAATTAATTGATAATTAATTGATTACTTGATTACTTAATTAATTAATTAATTAATTAATTAATTAACAAATTAATAAAATTTATTGATAAATAAAATAACTAATTAATTGTCAAATTAATTGTTTAATTAGTTAATCAATTATTCATTAATTAATATTTTTTTCCGTCTGCAAATACTTTCAACTTGGACAATAATTTTATTTAAAACTTTGCCGTTTGGGAGAGAGTCAAATAGACGTGTTAACTCTTTAGCAAACAGTAACATTTTGGACTCGACCAAAGTGAAAGCAAGTGCATACGACAAAATAAATGTAGATCAAAGGAATTTTTCTGACCTTAATAGGATAGAAAACATTTTGGAAAAAGTAGAAATTGTAGGTAAATGCCACACCAAGGTGACCAAGGCACCTATCTTGTAGTTTCTATTCACCAATACCGTAGTTTGCAAAAGATCCTTGAAAAGCCATTAAAAACCTGTCTAGAATTAGACCCTAAGTCGCCAAGCCGAGTAGCTCAGTGGTAAGCGTATCTGACTCGTGACCTGGAGGTTGCGGTTTCGATACCCGGTTGCGGCGAACCTCCTTACTCTGATGCATGTGAGAAAAGTAGTCGGTAGATTTGGAAAGAAAGTTGTGTCGGTACTGGTGTGAGAAAGCCAGGAAATACATGGGTGCGTCATTGACCGCCATGATATGATCTAAGCTGTTAAAATTGCGTTTAACTCCACAAACCAATACAAAGAGCTTGAGTCGCATAAGATCCTTTCAAAGCCATTAGACCCTTTCTGACATTAGAACCTAGCAGAGAGAGAGAGAGAGAGAGAGAGAGCTTTAAGGGGTAAACTAAAGAATAAAGATAAAATGATAAGACAGAGAAACGAATAAAAGAATGGATAAATAGATTATTGATTTGAAGAAATTAGCTGCTCAAAAGAGATGTTATTATATTCGATATCAGGTAAGCCTAATAGCCAATCTTTTGTTTTGACAGTTTAAACAGTTAGTACCCCAGGGCTACATTTATCAACATACCAATTCGGGTTTCCAGGGCTGAGCGTTTTGATTCTAAATATAGATGAGGGAATAAAATACTTTAACGCTTCATTTTTAAATCAGAATTTAGGTGTTTGTTTGGATTCAGAGACAGACAAGCGTATGTAACTTTTTCTTAATAGTGTTTACATACAATCAATTCGCTACAACGAATAAAGAAAACCTGAACTAATGTTATTTTTTTATTATGCTTAAAAAACTGCTTCGGTTCTATGAAACACTGTCTCATTTTCAAATGGAAAAACCCGTAGGGATGTTTTATAAATTGTAAATAAATCCTGCATATCCAGCATACATGCAAGCCTTACAAGTGGCAATAAGTTGAGTTCTGTAAATGCGAGCTCCTTTCCTTTGACCAATGGTCCCCACCCCTCCCGACCCGCTGCCCAATGAGAGAGAGAGGGCGGAGAGAGAGAGAGGAGAGGGAGAGAGAGAGAGAGAGGGGGGAGGGAGAGGGGGAAAGAGAGTTTTCAAATGTACTTTTCACAAAGGCTTTATTCCTTTACCAACAGTTTCTTATATCTGGCACTTTCAACTATCAAGACAAATTGCAAGATTTGATTTGAATGCAGTTTTAGTAACATATTTGTCAGTATGATAACAGCGCCTTCAGTGCACAGCCATATTGACTGTAAAACACTGTAAAAATAGTGAAATAGACACATAGCAGCTGTTTAGCCCTTTACCAAATTATCCCTGGTTTTTACGACCCTGAGATAGAAGTCTTTTGAAAACATTGTTGGAAAAGGAGAAAATGCTGGTAACCAGCATTTTCTCCTTTTCCCACAATGTTTTCTATCCTGCTGAAAACAAATTTCAGTTTTTGAGTTACGTTTATTTTGTCGTCTGCAAATGCTTTCAATTTGGACAAGTCTAAAATTTTGTCGTTTGGTAAAGAGTTCACGTGGTTACAATAGCAGACTAGAGTCATAGCCGTTGTAAAATAACGCTAAACTAGCAGACGTGAAACATAGCGGTTGTAAAATAACGCTAAAACAGCAGACGTGAAACTTGGCAGTTGTTAAACATTGTGAACTCTTTATAACACGACAAAAACGTACACTTGGTCAAATTGGAAGCATCTGCAGACGACAATATAAAATGGCCTGCAACACGCGAAAAGGGACATTCGGACATTTGCTTAAAGTGTCGTCTCGGATTGGCCTGCGCCCTCCGCGCTGGCTAATTCGACACGACACTTTCCGTGTTTTATGTAATTTTCTGTTTTGCGCAAGTGTATTGTAGGACAAAATCTAATGTAGTCGTAAAGTGCGCAGACTGATCCGAGACGACACTTCACGCAAATATCCGAATGCACCTTTTCGTGTGTTGCAGGCCATATGTGGCTTAAATAATTGAATGTATCATTCACAGGATAGAAAACCTTGCGGGCAAAGGACAAACTGCTGGTTACCGGTATTTTCTCCTTTTTTCCACAATGTTTTCAATTCCCTCCTTTAAGTAATTAATAAAACTCGTGATTGTTTCGTAGAGGGTTAAAATGGTTGACTAAGAACAAAGCAAATCAGCCACACTCTGGCAAAAGGAGGCTCAATACATCTCCGTGATCCAAGTCATCACCTAATTATGGATCCATAAAAAACATTTTGTGTAAGTAACATCGTCGTTTTCGTAAAGGCTATTCGGCCAGTCTCGGCAGAGTCAGTCTTTTGATATGAAAGTTAGGGGCCGTAGACTCACTAATTCATCGGTAAATATCGTATAACATAGACATTTTCGTAAAGGCTATTCGGCCAGTGTCGGCAGCTCCCGTCTTTTTATATGACAGTTAGGGACCGTAGACCTTATTTCTTTTAGCTCTTGAAAAATGCAATTGACCAGAAGATGCTTATCTTCATGGCTAACTTTACCATGCAAATCAAACCCGAAAACTGCTTTTTGACCGCTGTGTAAGCCAATTAAATTATAAGAGTTTGATCCCTTTGGGCCGTGAAATCGATCACATACGGATTGGTATATTGACTGGCGATCTCTGCAAACCCTTTGCACTAATAACCCGAATATCGCGCCTCAAGTGCAAAGGGTTTCAGTTTATTGGAAAACAACTCTGCGGGATATATCTGGGGTTGTAAATTACTGGGGTACCAAAACTTGTAGAATTCATTTTCCTTTCAGGTCTTACAGTTTGACCTACCCCAAATTTTACCGAAAGGAAGCGTTTGAAAACTTATGGTCAACGATAGAAATGCTTGTGAACAGCACTTGCTCTTTTTTCAACAATGTTTTCACTCCTTAACTGATACAAATTTCATAATTTGAGACATATTTATCGTGTTGCCTACAAATACTTTTAAATTGGGGAAGTCATACATTGCCAGTTCCTGAAAAGTTTGAAAAAAATTAACCCCGCCGGACAAGTTTCTTATGATGGGACAAAAGCCGGGGGGGGGGAGGAAAAGGGACAAACGCTTGAAATATAACAGTATGTACATATGTTTATTACATCTTTGGAATTCAATCCCTGATTTTTTTTTTATCATTATATTAAATTCAATCTCTGATTTTTTTCATAGTTTTATGAACAAAAATGGTACAATAGTAAAAATACTTCGGTTGGATACATTTTTGAAAAGTTACCCACTACCCACAAAGCTATGGATAGTACGAAGAAGTTTCTCTTATTACAATGTTTTTGAAAGCATTAATCTCTAACCTGCAGCACAGACCTATTACATTCTCAGCAGACAGCATTTTATTGTAATGGTTTTGTATGGCATCGTCACAAATGTATATTAGGCTGGGAAAAGTGTGGTGGTAGATCAGACCACACGGGTATCGTCTGATCTATCATGAAAATACAACCGAATACAAATTTTACTTATTAACATTTATGTTCGACAGGTCAATTCTGTTTTACATAATTTCGTCACTATTTGAGAAAAGTCAGTGGTTTTGTGAGCACACGGTTCTTGACTGCCAAATAAATCGAATTTTCCCGTCAATAATATAAAACTTTTTTACAATATGGAGAACTTTTTGACTTCACCAGATTAAAAGCAATTTCAGACAATGAATTAAATATAGCTCAAATGATATTTTTTTACTTTGAAAGAGTAGAAAACATTATGGGAAAAGAAGAAAATGCTGTTTAAAATTGTAGGAAAAGGAAACAATGCTGGCTACTGGCACTTTCTCCTTTTCTCACAATGTTTTTAAAAGCCTTTATTTCAGGACCGTTAAAACTCGGGAGTGTGTGGTACGGGTTAAATCGACACTCCCAAAACGCCAAATTTTCTGCTGATTTCAGTCACCTGTTGATATTGCAATGTCAAGGATTTTTTTTTTAACCAAAAGAATTTCGACATATAGAATTGATTCGGCCGGAGATCAGACTGCTTGTTTTGTACAGTTTGTTATTGATCTATTGACTGCGTTTTTGGTGCAGTTTATTATTGGTCTATTATTATACCACTTTCTCTGATCAATAGTGCAACAATCTCAATCTTCTTAAAAATAAATTTAAAAAAAAATGCAATGTAAAAAAATCTATAGTAACATAATCAATCTTTAAAAAAAATAATAATAATAATGAAATCATTAAAAAAAAAAACAAACTTGGAGAATAACAGTTTTTACAAATCTCTTAAAAAGTTTTAACAGTTGCAAATAATATACACGTACATGTATAAAAATGATAAATATATTATAACATTGGACAATGTGTAAAAACAGGACCCAAGTTCAACAAATCAATAGACAAGGTTGTCATGTCATCTATTTTTATCTTCCCTTTATCCGCTGCACAATCCTTTCATTCAGTCTTAAAATCTCACTTAACTCGATACAGTATTTTTTATACAAAAATTAACGATAGTGCCGTTTTTAAACTAAAATGGACGCAAGTTCCCGTTGTAACAAATGTAAACGATTATGTTTGAACAAGCATTCTCTATAACTTGCTAATTAGATAGTTGAATCAGCCTGAAATTAGGTATTTTCGAAGTCAGAAGATCAACACATTGTTTTCTTATCAGAGCAGTTAGCTCCGATTATGAACTTTCCTATCCGTGATGCGGTTTCGAAATCATCGATTTAAGAATAGGGCACCCTAATGCGGATTCCTGTCACATCGCCTTTCATCGCCGAAAAACGTATGGATTCGGGTATGATTTGGGTAATCCGTAATCGATCGGCCGATAGATGCTCGTTCCTCGCATCGATTACGGATTACCCGAGTCTTAGCCGAATCCGTACGATTAAAGGCGGTGTTACACGAATCCCATTATGGTGTCCTATCCTTAAAACCGGAAACGTCACAAACTTGATTTATTGATGGCTTCCAGTAAAACAAATGCATCTTCTATCGGTCGAAATCATTGCAACCTTGCAACCGTCAAGGGAAACATCAGGCATGAAGATAAAAGAATGATTATAGTTTCATAAAATAAAGATAGAATGGGTTAAAAACTGGCTGAAATCGAGTCTAAATTACTAATACAGTGTAATTTCATTGGGCGTCCCTTGAAGCCAAATAACTGCGCGCTGAATTTGACGGATGGGAATTTAGTTAATTGTTCTCCTGGTTGATATATGGTGCAACTTGAAAGAACCTGAATGAGCCGTGTTCTGTGAAAAGGGGGATTCAGGCATCTGCAAAAAGTATCGACCTAGGTCAGCCTGCGCATTCCGCGCAGGCTGACCTAGGTCGAAACTTTTTGACATTCGTCACTTTTCTGCATGTCAAAGGATCAGTGCATCTCATGACACAGTTGGTTGCTGTACAACATAGTTTTTTATTGATCCATAATTATATGATGACTTGCTTTGTATCATGCATCATGAATATGCATTAAGCTCCCTTTTATCAAAGCATAGGTCAAGTACTTGATGTAAAGCAAGAAATATCTTGAGATGCAAACATTATTAGATTTATAGCTTTCATGATAAAACAATACATTGAATGTTTTTTCTAGTTTTCTCGGTGGTATTTCTGTCGTGTTTTCTGTTGTTTGATGTGTTTTTTATCTAATGCTCATTTCCATCATCTCAATATAGATTAATAGCATGGTTGTTTAGGCCGCTTTCAACAATATTATTTTAGTCCTATCACGGTGACAGTCCACTTATTCATGTGAAGCCTGGGTTTACTCTGGTACAAAGTTAGGCCTCTCGAGTGTTTTTCTTTAATTTTTGTGGTACTTTCAGTTGTTGTAATATAATTATTATCCAATGCTTATTTCCATCATCTCTATATTGATTAATAGCATGGTTTAAGCCGCTTTCAACAATATTATTTTAGTCCTATCACGGTGACAGCCCACTTATTCATGTGAGGCCTGGGTTTACTCTGCTACAAAGTTAGGCCTCTTGGGTGTTTTTGTTTAATTTTTGTCGTACTTTATGTTGTTATAATGTAATTATGATCCAATGCTTATTTCCACCATCTGAATGTTGATTAATACCACGGTGGTTTAAGCCGCTTTCAACAATATTATTTCAGTCCTATCACAGTGACAGCCCAATTATTCATGGGTTTCTCTGGTACAAAGTTAGGCCTCTCGAGTGTTTTTGTTTAATTTTTGTCGTACTTTCTGTTGTTATAATGTAATTATGATCCAATGCTTATTTCCATCATCTCTATATTGATTAATAGTATGGTGGTTTAAGCCGCTTTCAACAATATTATTTTAGTCCTATCACGGTGACAGCCCACTTATTCATGGGTTTCTCTGGTACAAAGTTAGGCCTCTTGGGTGTTTTTGTTTAATTTTTGTAGTACTTTCTGTTGTTATAATGTAATTATGACCCAATGCTTATTTCCATCATCTCTATATTGATTAATAGCATGGTGGTTTAGGTCGCTTTCAACATTATTATTTAAGTCTTATCACGGTGACAGTCCACTTATTCATGTGAAGCCCAGGTTTCTCTGGTACTAAGTTAGGCCTCTTGGGTGTTTTTGTTTAAATTTTGTCGTGTTCTGTTGTTGTAATGTAATTATGATCCAATGCTTATTTCCACCATCTCTATATTGATTAATAGCACGGTGGTTTAGGCCGCTTTCAACATTATTATTTTAGTCCTATCACGGTGACAGCCCACTTATTCATGTGAAGCCTGGCTTTCTCTGGTACAAAGTTAGGCCTCTCGAGTGTTTTTGTTTAATTTTTGTCGTACTTTCTGTTGTTGTAATGTAATTATGATCCAATGCTTATTTCCATCATCTCTATATTGATTAATAGCATGGTGGTTTAAGCCGCTTTCAACAATATTATTTTAGTCCTATCACGGTGACAGCCCACTTATTCATGTAAAGCTTTGGTTTAGCCGGTACTAAAATAAGCCTCTTGAGCCCGGCCGGGTAGCTCAGTGGTCAGCGTATATGACTCGTGACCAGGAGGTTGCGTGTTCGATACCCGGTTGCAGCAAACTTTCTTTCCGGCGATTTTTCACCTCTCAACTCTCATGCATGTGAGAAAAGTAGTCAGTGACTTTGGAAAGAAAGTTGTGTCAGTACTGGTGTAAGAAAGCCAGGAAACACATGGGTGCGTCACTGACCGCCATGATATGACCTAAGCTGTTAAAATGACGTTAAACTCCAATACAAAAATAAAAATGATAATAATAATAAAATAAAATTAAAATAAATAAGCCTCTTAAGTGTTTCTTTTTCTTTTAGGACACTTCCAAAACTGAGCGCTTCGCAAAAAAATCGAAACTCGAAGCCATTGTTTTGCGAATCCAGCACCTTCACCAAACGAGGGTCCCAAAGCATCTCTATATATAGCAGTAATGATATTTCAAGTGCATGCAGGTGGATTCTTAACTCTTTACCACACAACGAAATTTTACATTTGTCCAAATTGAAAGGTAAGTTAACCACAACGCTAGGGCTCAAAAATTTAACTTTGTTTTTGGAAGGGTTGAAAACATTGTGGGACAAGGAGAAAATGCTGATTACCAGCATTTTCTCCTTTTCCCACAATGTTTTCAGAACACATCTTCCCCAGGGTCGTTAAAACGCGGGACTGCGTGGTAAAAGGTTAACAGGCTAGATTTATAGTTGTACAAAATTAAATAACCGTAAAATGCTAAAGTTTCGATAATTAGATTAAAAAATCTAATATAAGAATTTGACTGACCAAGTTCAAAATTGAAAAAAAAAAAACAATACAAAGTTTGATTGGCTAATACCAAAATTAAGAAAAAATCCAATACAAAATTTGATTGGCTTATTTCAGACAATGAAAAATCCAATACAAAATTTGATTGGCTGATTTCAAAAAATGAAAATTTTATTGGTCAATCCAGTAACATGAACACTGCAGAAAAAAATTGATTCACAGTTTCGTTTCTTACTTTGATGCTGAATAGTTCCTCGCTGAATTCCACTGATAGGATGGGCGTTTATTTTTTTCTGTGGAATGATAAATATGATCCATGCTATGTGAAAAAGAGGCTTGATGCATTTGCAAAAAGCATCTACCCAGGTCAGCCTGCGCAGTTCGCGCAGGCTGACCTGTCTCGAAACGTTTTGCTATTGGTCAATTTTATGCATTTCAAAAGGAGCAGACTACGTCACAAGTCAGTCGATTGTTGGACAAATTAGATTTTATGGATCTATAATTACATGATAACTTGCTTGGTACAATGCATCTCGGAAATGCATTTAAACCTCCTTTTGTCAGAGCTTGGCTTTATATTACACAACTTTGAAGGACTCAGATGGTTGTTCCAAGAAATATCTTCAGATGCATTATCATTAATTTTATAGCGTTCGTGCTAAAATGATGAATTTGGATTGCTTTCCTAGTTTTCTCGGAGGTATTTATGTCGTGTTTTCTTTCTTGTGAAGTAACCATACCCAGCGTCTCAACAGGACAATAATGGTGCCTCTGGAAGCTGGTTTATAACGCAATATTTTCACAATGTTATGTGAATAAATGAACAAATTGATTAAGAAAATACCAAAACAAGATTAACAAAAGAGATCTATCAAAAAGATAGACGGCGTGCCGGGTACTGGAATATGAATACTGAAACTCTTTTGCGGTTCAGTATGAAATGACAAACGGCCACGCAGGCAATACCTCTATTCTATTCATTATTTTGTATTATGTTGAAAAGCGATATTTTCAGTTAGATACTTTTCTCAAGATTAGTTGCTGCGAACAATGGTCTCTCAAAATACATGTCGACTGAACAGCAATCGGTCATAGGTTGTTATCCCTTATCGTATCCATTTGCAAAGGTACGAATGAGCGCCAGTAGCAAACCTTATATATTGGTGTCATAAATGTACCCTCAAATCGGTCCATAGAGGTCCGCAGAATAAGCAAGTCTACATTTTTTACCAATCGTAGATTACTATTTATGGATTCGAGACCAACATTAAGAAATAGGTCAAAAGTCAGCTAATACAGTAACGCCCAGCAAAAGTTATACAAAATCTGATTGGTCAATCCAGAAAAGGCCATGGCCGTGCAATATATCGAGATTGTCCGTTACGGTTATCACGGATCAAAAATGATTCCTGTCTTAACTCTTTACCAAACAACATGATTTTAGACTAGTCCAAATTGGAAGCATTTGCAGGCTACAAAATTAATGTGACTCAAAAATTGAAAATTGTTTTGGGAAGGGTAGGAAACGTTGTGGGAAAAGGAGAAAATGCTGGTTACCAGCATTTTCTTCTTTTCCCACAATGTTTTCAGAAGGCTTCTTTCTCAGGGTCGTGAAAACCCAGGATTGTTTCGTTAAGGGTTAACTCTTTACCCAACAATTGCTACTTGTAAGGTTTGGTTTGGTTTGTATTGGAGTTTAACGCCATTTTAACAGCTTAGGTTATATCATGGCGGTCAGTGACGAACCCATGTGTTTCCTAGCTTTCTCAGAGCAGTACTGACACAACTTTCTTTCCAAAGTCACTGACTACTTTTCTCACATGCATCAGAGGTGAGAGGCGAAAAATCGCCGGAAAGAAAGTACACCGCAACCGGGTATCGAACTTGCAACCTCCAGGTCACGAGTCAGATACGCTAACCACGGAGCTACCCGGCCGGGCTTAGTTGTAAGGACCCTGAAGAATAAACATTTTGAAGAATATTGTAGGAAAAGGAGAAGATATTGTTGACCAGCATTTTCTCCTTTTCATTACGATGTTTTTTCAACCCTCAAAAGACAATTTCCACCATTTTAACCACCTTTAATTTGTCGTCTGCAAATGCATTGGATTTTGACATGTCCAATATTAAGTGCTTTTGTAAAAATTTAGCCCACAGAGTACTAGGCACATTTTTTTTTTAATAGAAATCAGAAGTTCTGAACCTTTTCAATTTGAAAATTTCTTGAAAACAGTGATAAGAGTGCAATTTGCATGTAGCAATGTATGATTGGTGAATACTGCCAGGGGATTCGAGCCTGCAGCTCCCTCATTCCCCCTGACGAGCCATTAGTGATACTGACTCTTTCGGGAGATCAGTACCCGTATTCACCTATCGTTCTTAAGAATATTCTTTGTCTTATTCTAGATTGAGAAAGTAACACAAGATCTAATTGGCTAACAATTAGAACTTGTGTTACTTTTAAATTTGTATCATGCAACCCCTTTAACTATTTACATGCACCAAACGACAAAATTTTAGACATGTCCAAATTGAAAGCATTTGTAGACGACAAATTGAATGTGACACAAGTAATAAAGTTTGTCTTCAACTTTGCAGACAACATTTTGGAAAAGAAGAAAAGGCAAGCAACCGGCAATTCCTCCTTTTCCGGCATTGTTTTCAATTTTTTTTTTTTTTTTTTTTTTTTTTTTTTTTTCTGGGACAATGCAAACAGGACTATTTGGTAAAGGTTAATTCCTTCAACAAATATAAATTATTATTAGAGACCACTATTATACTGCTACACTTCGAAAAAACAAAACCCCCAGTAAATAAAGGACTGAGAAAATTAAATCTGATGGGTCTAGCATGACGTAACTAGGTTGGGCAATAACGACATAGGAATTACCTTGTTACTACACGAAGAAATTTTAGACTCTTCAAAGTTAAAAGTAGTCGCAGACGACAACTTTTGTGTGGCTCAAAAGATGTGATTTGTCTTCGAGAAGGTAGAAAACATTGTGGGGAAAAAGGAGAAAATGCTGGTAACCAGCATTTTCTCCTTTTTTCACAATGTTTTCAAAGAGCTCTCTTTCTCAGGGTTGTTAAAACTTGGGATTGTGTAGTAGAGGGTTAAGAACTCTGATAATAAAGAGATTATAAAAGAAATATAAAGATAATCTGGAAGTTCAAATATTTGACTGAACTATGCGGTAATACATAGCGTGGGCCGAATTCTTTTACTTCTTTCTTCCGCTTAAATGGAGAAGCTTGTATGGGTTAACCTTGTGAATATTCTAATTCATTCATCTTGTTCTTTGCTTTTATTCATTGCTCTTATCCGTTTCGCTTATGCATTGGTCTTATTTATTGCTCTCATTCCATGCCCTCGTTAATTGGTCTTATTTATTGCTCTCATTCACTGTTCTCGTTAAGTGGTCTTATTTATTGCTCTCATTCCCTGTTCTCGTTAAGTGGTCTTATTCATTGCTCTCATTCCCAGCCCAATTCATTGCTCTGATATATTGCTCGTATCCGCTGCGCAAATTTCCTGGTCTTATTTTTGCTCTTATTTCCTGCTTTAGTTCATTTGCTTATATTCCCTGCTCTAATTCATTGCTCTTACTGTCAGCTCTCATTCATTGCTCTTATTTGTTTCTCTCACCCGTAGCTTTCAATCCTTGCTCTTATTTATTGCTCTTATTGCCTTCTGTCAGTCATTGCTCTTATTCGTTGTCCTTATTCGCTGCTCTCATTCATTGGTCTCATCCCGCTACTATTATTCATCGTTCTTATTTCTTGCTGTCATTCCCTGCTTTCATTAATTGCTCTTACATTTTTCGTATTGCCTGCTGTCAATTACTGCTCTCATCCACTGCTTTCAGTTATTGCTCTTATATAGAGTGCTCATTCTCTTCTCTCATTCATTGCTGTCGTCTTTTGCTCTCATACAGTCATTCATTACTCTTATTGATCGCTAAAGTGCCCTTTTCTCAATAATTGCTACAATCTATTGCTCTAATCCATTGCTCTCATCCAGTGCTCTCATTTTTTGCTCTCGTTCAATGATTTAATCGATTGTTCTCATTCGTTGCTCCCTTATTTTGATTAAATTCTATTGTTGCTGATACAATATAGCCCGCCTTCGTTTTTGAGTTTCATTGCTCTAAAGTTTTTCTTCCATGCAGTTTATACATTATTTGTTTTGATTCATTGCTCTCATTCATTGTTCTCGTACATTGCTCAAGCTTGCTCTTATACGCTTGTCGCTTTCATTTCTCTGATTTATTTATTGTTTTTCTTTCCCTCACTGTTCTCATTCATTGCTCTAAAATTACTGTTGTTCACTGTTCCTATTTATGGCTGTAATATTTCATTCGTTCACTGTTTTCACTCATCGCTCTAGAATTGATCTCTGTTCTTACTCATTGCTGTAATATTGCCATTGTTAACTGCTCTTATTTAATGTTCTCAATCACTGTTCTTATTCATTGCTTTCATGTTTTACTTGTTCACTGTTCTTATTCATTGCTTTCATGTTTCACTTGTTCACTGTTCTTATTCATTGCTTTCATGTTTCACTTGTTCACTGTTCTTATTCATTGTTTTAATGTTGCACATGTTCACTTTTTTCCCCATTGCTTAAATGTTGTTCTTGTTCAATATTCTCATTCATCACTCTAATATTGCTGAAGTTCACTGTTCTCACACACTGCTCTCATTCACTGTTCTTATTAATTGCTCTAAAATTGTTCTCGTTCACTGTTCTCATTCATTGCTGTAATATTGCCCTCTTTCACTGTTTTTATCCATTGCACTTATATTGCCCTCGTTCGCTGTTCTTATTCATTGCTCTAATAATGCTCTCGTTTACTGTTCTCATTCGTTGCTCTAATAGTACTCTCATTCACTGTTCTCATTCATTGTAATGATATTGCTTTTATTTTGCATTTCATTAATTGCTCTGATATTGCTCTCATTCGCTGTTCTTTTTCATTGCTCTTATTTAATGCTAACACCAACCAGTCTCATCCATCGCCCTCATTCATGGATCTTCCTTGTTGTTCATACATGTATTCGTTATTTTCTTTCTTTTAAACTCACTGCTCTTAATTTTTGCTCTTGTTTGATCGTTCTCTTTATTTCTTTCTTTGTTTCTCCTATTTTATTTTGATTTCTCTTATTGGCATAGATCTCTCTATTATCGCTGTCATTCAAGGCTCCTATTCATTGATCCCACTAATTGCTATCATTCATTGCTTTTGATAATTTTTTCTCGTTCTTTCTCTCATTGGCGTACCTAGTTCATGATAAACTCTCGTTTGTTTTTTCCACAGATTTATACCTCGACTTCATACAAACCATTCAGTATTCGGGGTTCTGAGTGGCAAAGTGCTAAAGTGTAGAACTAGAAAATAAGAAGCCCCAGGTTCGGATCTCACTGAAAACACTGGGATTTCTGTGGGAGTGTCCTTGGGCAAGACACCTCTACATACATAAATATGTGAGCTGTCACCGCTATATGACTGTTGAAAGCGGTGTAAAACAACATTCTATCAATCAATCGATCAATAAACAAATCAATCAACCCATTCATTATTCTACGCCTTGACCAACATAGTCGGCTTAACGCAAACAGACAATAGTATTTTTTCAACTCGTCCAAATTGAAAACACTTGCAGACGATAATTCAAATTTGGCTCAAATGATGGAATTTGTCTTTGATAGGGTATAAAACATTGTGGTTACCAGCATTTTCTCCTTTCCTCACAATTTTTTAAAAAAATGTCTCCAGCATTCTCCTTCAGGCTCGTTAAAATTCAGATTTATTTGATAAAAGGTAGGAACCGCCTTGTGACTCCCAAAATATAAACGTCCGCCTACGTAATCTGTTAGTGAGCCAGTGTGTAAGCTTAGAGATTGGCCCCTTTCTTGCTAAATAAGTGAAATGAAACTTTCAATTCGATAGTAAAAACACAAATTGTACTATTTCAAAGGCATTTTTCGGGGAAAGATATACCCTCATCGGACAGTGTAGATGTAAGATCAGACTGCACAGAACGTGCAGTCTGATCTTGATCTACACTATCCCCAAAAGGTCCTTGAGTCGCGCTTAGCAGCCTAAGGGTCAAACAATTATGATTTGCTAGAGTAAACAGATTTTTCTAGGCATTTGATATTATTCTCAAGCAAATATGTCTAGTGGCTGTATTATTTTTTGACATAGTTCAATTGATCATTTTCGTCAGAATTAATTGGTGCTGTCAAAGAAGATTGCCTTCCCAATGACGTATGGCTTAACATTTGTAGGCTGTGAGGAAATATGCATTATGAGGGATGGTCTCACTACAGAGTACTGTAAAATGTATCCCTCTAAAGAACTCGTGTAAGATTATTAAGGACAGAACACCCTAATGGGATTCGTTTAACATCGCCTTTTATCGCCGAAAAACGGCTTAAATAACGAATTCAGCTAAGACTCGGGTAATGAGTAATCGATCGGCCGATAGACGCTGGTTCCCTGCATCGATTACGGATTACCCGTGTCTTAGCAGAATTTGTACGTTTTTCGGGGATGAAAGGTAATGTTACACGAATCTCGTTAGGATGTCCTATCCTTTTCGAGGTGCATTAAAAGTCTGTATCTAAAAAGTACCGTAAACGTTTCTGTGCAAAGTAAAAATATAAAGGAATTGACATAAATTACAATTTGATTTGAAATTTTATAAAAGCGTGAATGAAAATGCTATCGAGCAAGCCTCTGCCAAGTTTGATAATAGTTTTTGGACGAGTTTTATAAAATTCTAACTCAAAGGCCATCAGCTTTTTTTAATTACATAACAATTTTTTACGTTTAAAAAAATTAATAAATTAATTAATTGATAAATAAATAAATTAATTAATTAATTGTCAAATTAATTGTTTAATTAGTTAATCAGTTATTCATTAATTAATATCTTTTTTCCGTCTGCAAATACTTTCAACTTGGACAGTAAAATAGACGATCCTGAGTTCATAAACAATATAAACGAATATGATATTTTGTTATTTTCAGAAACTTGGCACAAAAGGTCGAATATTTTAAAATTGACTGGTTTTCATACATTTAGTTTATCAAGGCCGAAAGGCAATAAGAAGGCTAAGCGCTATAGTGGAGGACTAGTTGTTTTCTTTAAGGAATGGTTATATGGAAAAATTGAACTAGTGAAATCTGACAGTAGAGGTATTTTATGGTTGAAATTTAAATGTGAATGCTTCAATCTAGAGAGAGATATTTATATGTGTTTAACCTATATCCCTCCGGAGGAATCCAATGTTTATAAAAACAGGGAATCCTCACTATTTGAATTCGACTTTTTTGAGAAACTTAGTGAAGATCTTAGGGTCTATAAAGATTTGGGTGATATATTTCTCTGTGGTGATCTTAACTCTAGAATTGGTTCAAAAGCAGATTTTGTTGATAATTTGAATTTGAACCGATACCTAGATGTGTCAGACCTAAATAATAGATCAGACATACCGTTACGTCAGTCATGTGACAAAGTTGTAAATAGTTTTGGACATAAGTTATTGTCACTCTGCAAGCAGCATGATTTGTTGGTAGTAAATGGTAGACTGGATAACGGTTGTTTTACTTGCTATAAGGTGGTGAGAAATACGGCTGGTTCCAGTCTTGTAGACTATTTGATTACTGATTTGCTTAATTTTCAATGTATTTATGACTTTCAAGTGCTAGATTTGAATGAATTCTCTGACCATTGTGCGATCAGATATTCTTTTAAATATAGAACTTGTAATGATTCATTACTAACCTCAGACGTAGGTAGAGAAGATACCATGAAAATAGAGTGGGAGATGGACAAAAATGAATTATTTCATGATGAATTGTTAAACAAGACTCATGTGTTTAATTGTATAATATCTGATATAGAAAAAAATGAAATCAATATTAATGAATGTATTAACAGAATGAGTAATGTAATGTATGATATCTCAGAAAAATGTTTTGGTAAGAAGGTAAACTGCAATAAACAACCTTTATATAGAAAGAAAAAAAGCCCGTGGTATAATGAAAACTGTAAAACGGCTAAAACTGAGTTTATAAAAAGTAAGAATTTATTTAAAAAGAATCCATCGAGTGAGAATAAAATAAGCTTTTTGAAATCACGAAATCTCTTCGCGTACGTTAAGCGCAAGGAAAAAAGAAAATATTTTATAAGAGAAGGGTTGAGGCTTTCAGATTTAAACAAAAAAAGCAGTAGCAAATTTTGGAAAACTATCCGTAAATATAACCAAAATCAAGTATCAAACATTCCTATATCAGCGGAGGATTTTTTACAGCATTTTGACAGTGTAACGAGTAACGTAAGTACCGAAAGAACTGGAGAAGATCTTCCCGATCTAGCCTCCATTACTAACCATGTAGAATTTCTGGATAGACCCTTTACTATAGAAGAAATAAAAAGTAACATTTCGCAGCTGAATAGGAATAAAAGCCCTGGGATTGACAATATCGTTCCAGAATTTTTCATCGATAGTAAAGATTTTACATGTATCTCCCCTTATCTCGTCACTGTTTTCAACAAAATTTATGATAACGGTATATACCCAGACGCATGGACAAAAGGTATTATTGTTCCTATATTCAAAAAGGGCGCGAAAGATAAGCCTAGCAATTATAGGGGAATTATTCTTGTAAATACAATGGCAAAACTCTTTTCTCTCTGTTTGACTAATAGACTTAATAAATATTGTGAAAATGAACACCTTTTTACAGATTTACAGTTTGGGTTCAGAGAGAAAAAAGGGACAGTTGACTGTATTTATATTTTACAATGCATTATACAAAAGTGTTTATCCAAGAATAAAAAACTTTATTGCGCTTTTATAGACTATGAAAAGTGTTTTGATACAATTAATCGGGACATGCTGATACATAAACTTATTTCAACAGGCCTTTGTTCCAAATTTGTGAGAATTATTAAAGCTTTATATACAAAAGTTACGTCATGTGTGAAAGTGGCAAACAGTTCAAAAATGTCTGATTTCTTCGATGTTTCAATCGGCTTAAAGCAAGGAGAACCCCTCTCGCCAATTTTATTCATTTTATTCGTTAACGATATAAACGACGCATTTGACATCAACAACCTTACAGATAAAAATGATCTGGATATTTTATCTATATACCTTTTAATGTTTGCAGATGACATGGTTGTTTTTACTACCGATAAAAGTTCCTTACAATTTCAGCTTAATAGTTTATATGAATATACCGAGAAATGGGGTCTTAAAATAAATGTAAACAAAAGCAAAGTCTGTATTTTTGAAAAACGTAAAAGTAATTGCAACTTCGATTGGGCTATTGCGGGAGAAAAACTAGAAATTGTTGATGAATTTTGTTATTTGGGTATTAAATTCTTTAGAACAGGTAGAATGCACAATGCAGTTAATGCACTAAATGATCAAGCTTTAAAAGCCATGAATAGTCTTTTGTCTTTATTAAAAAAAAGTCCCAACAGATATTAAAACAAAATTGCTTCTTTTCGACAGAATGGTATCTCCAATTTTGCTGTATGCAGCGGAGGCTTGGGGGGTTTATAACTTAAAATCTATTGACAAAATACACATGAAATTTTTAAAGAAAATCCTTGGTGTCAGTCCTCAAACCCCATACCTCGGTGTGTATGGAGAACTTGGAAGATATCCAATGTCACTTTTGGCGCTCGAAAAGTCAATTAAATATTATTTAAAAATCAAAAGTAATAGAATGTCACTTATTCATACAATATTTAATGAAAATTGCAATATTCAAATTGCTAGTAGAAATGCTTTTAACTGGTCTGCAAAAATTAAGGAAATTTTAGATAAAGCTGGATATTCATATATTTGGACAAGAAATAACATAGATAATTTTAATTTTGTATTCAAAAATATTCAAAGAAGACTTCGTGATAATTTTATACAAGAATGGCAAAATTCGACCAGCAATTGTTTGAAATTAGAATATTATTGTAATTTCAAAATGAATTTTGAATTTGAAAATTATTTAACAAACATAAGGGATGAAACACTAAGAAAAACGCTAACACGCTTTAGACTTGCCTCGCATAAGCTTTCGATAGAAACTGGGAGAGTTCAAAATATAGACAGGCAGGATCGACTTTGCAGACTATGCAACAATAATAGAATAGAATCAGAATATCACTTTTTATGTGTTTGTCCAAAATATTGCGAATTAAGATCAAAGTACTTAAATATCCACTGGTTTACAATTGCTAAATTTAATAGAATTATGTCATCTAAAAAGAGAAAAATCCAATTAAATACTGCAAAGTTCATTAAAAGGGCACTAGATTTACGAAACAGCTTTTTAAATAACGTTTAATACTATTGACCCTTATCTGGCTGATTTAATTAAGATAAATGCAACTTTCAAACCATAGTAAAAACCCAAATGGTGCTATTTCAGTTTTATCTTTTGAAGAAAAATACCTTCTAATCACACAATGTAGATCCAAGATCAGACTGCACGGTCTGTGCCGTCTGATCTTGATCTACAATGTCCACGAAAAGGTCAGTGAGACGTGATAAGTATCTTAAGGGTTAATCCTACTGTAGTTTCGATTAATCATTTTTTTTTCTGATTTTTCTAGATTGTATTTGTACAAGCTTATGCTATATTTCATGTTATCATTTTTGTAAATGGTCAATGGCAAAATCTTATTTGCCGAATACCAAAATAAAGTCATTTGAGTTGAGTTGAGTTGAGTTTATTTAAAACTTTGTCGTTTGGGAGAGTCAAATAGACGTGTTAACTCTTTAGCAAACGGTAACATTTTGGACTCGACCAAAGTGAAAGCAAGTGCATACGACAAAATAAATGTAGATCAAAGGAATTTTTCTGACCTTAATAGGATAGAAAACATTTTGGAAAAAGTAGAAATTGTAGGTAAATGCCACACCAAGGTGACCAAGGCACCTATCTTGTAGTTTCTATTCACCAATACCGTAGTTTGCAAAAGATCCTTGAAAAGCCATTAAAAACCTGTCTAGAATTAGACCCTAAGTCGCCAAGCCGAGTAGCTCAGTGGTAAGCGTATCTGACTCGTGACCTGGAGGTTGCGGTTTCGATACCCGGTTGCGGCGAACCTCCTTACTCTGATGCATGTGAGAAAAGTAGTCGGTAGATTTGGAAAGAAAGTTGTGTCGGTACTGGTGTGAGAAAGCCAGGAAATACATGGGTGCGTCATTGACCGCCATGATATAATCTAAGCTGTTAAAATTGCGTTTAACTCCACAAACCAATACAAAGAGCTTGAGTTGCATAAGATCCTTTCAAAGCCATTAGACCCTTTCTGACATTAGAACCTAGCAGAGAGAGAGAGAGAGAGAGAGCTTAAAGGGGTAAACTAAAGAATAAAGATAAAATGATAAGACAGATAAACGAATAAAAGAATGGATAAATAGATTATTGATTTGAAGAAATTAGCTGCTCAAAAGAGATGTTATTATATTCGATATCAGGTAAGCCTAATAGCCAATCTTTTGTTTTGACAGTTTAAACAGTTAGTACCCCAGGGCTACATTTATCAACATACCAATTCGGGTTTCCAGTGCTGAGCGTTTTGATTCTAAATATAGATGAGGGAATAAAATACTTTAACGCTTCATTTTTAAATCAGAATTTAGGTGTATGTGTGGATTCAGAGACAGACAAGCGTATGTAACTTTTTCTTAATAGTGTTTAAATACAATCAATTCGCTACAACGAATAAAGAAAACCTGAACTAATGTTATTTTTTTATTATGCTTAAAAAACTGCTTCGGTTCTATGAAACACTGTCTCATTTTCAAATGGAAAAACCCGTAGGGACGTTTTATAAATTGTAAATAAATCCTGCATATCCAGCATACATGCAAGCCTTACAAGTGGCAATAAGTTGAGTTCTGTAAATGCGAGCTCCCTTCCTTTGACCAATGGTCCCCACCCCTCCCGACCCGCTGCCCAAGGAGAGAGAGGGGAGAGAGAGAGAGAGCTTGCAAGTGCCCTTTTCATAAAGGCATAATTCCTTTACAATTATTTTTATTATATCTGGTCCTTTCAAGAGAAATTGCATTATTTGATCTGCATTCAGTTTTAGTAACGTATTTGTCAGTATGATAACAGCGCCTTCAGTGCACAGCCATATTGAATGTAAAACACTGTAAAAATAGTGAAATAGACACATAGCAGCTGTTTAGGTCTTTACCAAATTATCCCTGGTTTTTACGACCCTGAGATAGAAGCCTTTTGAAAACATTGTTGGAAAAGGAGAAAATGCTGGTAACCAGCATTTTCTCCTTTTCCCACAATGTTTTCTATCCTGCTGGAAACAAGTTTCAGTTTTTGAGTTACGTTTATTTTGTCGTCTGCAAATGCTTTCAATTTGGACAAGTCTTAAATTTTGTCGTTTGGTAAAGAGTTCACGTGGTTACAATAGCAGACTAGAGTCATAGCCGTTGTAAAATAACGCTAAAATAGCAGACGTGAAACATAGCGGTTGTAAAATAACGCTAAACTAGCAGACGTGAAACATGGCAGTTGTTAAACATTGTGAACTCTTTATAACACGACAAAAACGTACACTTGGTCAAATTGGAAGCATCTGCAGACGACAATATAAAATGGCCTGCAACATGCGAAAAGGGACATTCGGACATTTGCGTAAAGTGTCGTCTTGGATTGGCCTGCGCCCTCCGCGCTGGATAATCCGAAACGATACCTTCCGTATTTTATGTAATTTTCTGTTTTGCGCAAGTCTATTGTAGGACAAAATCTAATGTAGTCGTAAAGTGCCGTCTTGGATTAGCCAGCGCCGACTGCGCAGGCTGATCCCAGACGACACTTTACGCAAATATCCGAATGCACCTTTTTGCATGTTGCAGGCCATTTGTGGCTTAAATAACTGAATGTATCATTGACAGGATACCGGTATTTTCTCCTTTTTTCCACAATGTTTTCAATTCCCTCCTTTAAGTAATTAATAAAACTCGTGATTGTTTCGTAGAGAGTTAAAATGGTTGACTAAAGACAAAGCAAATCAGCCACACTCTGGCAAAAGGAGGCTCAATGCATCTCCGTGATCCAAGTCATCACCTAATTATGGATCCATAAAAAACATTTTGTGTAAGTAACATCGTCGTTTTCGTAAAGGCTATTCGGCCAGTCTCGGCAGAGTCAGTCTTTTGATATGAAAGTTAGGGGCCGTAGACTCACTAATTCATCGGTAAATATCGTATAACATAGACATTTTCGTAAAGGCTATTCGGCCAGTGTCGGCAGCTCCCGTCTTTTAATATGACAGTTAGGAACCGTAGACCTTATTTCTTTTAGCTCTTGAAAAATGCAATTGACCAGAAGATGCTTATCTTCATGGCTAACTTTACCATGCAAATCAAACCCGATAACTGCTATTTGACCGCTATGTAAGCCAATTAAATTATAAGAGTTTGATCCCTTTGGGCCGTGAAATCGATCACATACGGATTGGTATATTGACTGGCGATCTCTGCAAACCCTTTGCACTAATAACCCGAATATCGCGCCTCAAGTGCAAAGGGTTTCAATTTATTGGAAAACAACTCTGTGGGATATATCTGGGGTTGTAAATTACTGGGGTACCAAAACTTATAGAATTCATTTTCCTTTCAGGTCTTACAGTTTGACCAGGGATCGTATATACACCAGGGATAGGCAACGCAACTGGAGTTAAGACCAATTATCGATTTTTCACTGACTTACCTGTACGGCGTCCAATAATCCGTTGTCGTTCCTTGCGAGTTATTATCTTCCTTTCAGATAATATAATTCCTTGCCGATTCCGACAATTTTTATATCCGCCAAAGAAGCGTTTAGTATGAAATGCGTTTCAATGTTTATGTCAATGTTTTTCTATTATTGTTTTTTTCAGTTAAAGTGTTATTTTTTTTTATCTGGAAAATTTAAAGTGTCGACTAATTGGGCGTTTCAGATATACAGATCATGTTGTCAGTCTTGATTTCACACGAAGTGTAAATTGTGAATGGAGATCAAAACGGCCCGGTGCCAAAACGACCCATTACCGAAACAACCCTCCTTTTCGTAGTAACTTAAAATATTTTAATATTTCTGCAGTGGATATCTATTGCAAACAATTCGGGAAAAGCACACATCGCCTGTTGAAGGATTAAGTCCGTGTAACGTTTCGGAAGTTGGCTGCTTTTGTCCACTCCCTGTATTTGACATGATCACAAGTGGGATATATCAAGTTGTGTATCTGTCATGACACATCTACTGTCAGTAGTGTCCTCTTCTGTTTATAGACAATACGCATCATTGAAATTAAATAGTTATTTTCTGATTTTCTTCTCCAAATGTTTCAATTTGGTCAGGTCAAAAGCTTCTCATGTTATCAGGAATGACAAACATTTCACTTGTATGTAGTACAATGTATTAGGCCGGTAAACACAGATCTGTTAATAGTTATATACCCATTTTTCAATAGCAAACTACACAAAGGGCATATAGAACCAGAAAATTGCCTTCACTGCCCATTAAATGGACCTTCCAGTACATTTTCAGTTCAGCTTGCAGCTACTCTTAAATCACTGTCTTTGACAGAAAAAAAAGGAGAATTTCCTGCAAAATGGAAAGAATTAGTGAACTTTCTGAAAAAGTAGGCTGGTGAAGTGTGAGGACCTGCCTGCAACTCTGTTCCTACTTTTATACATTGGAATCAATTACATACACCAGTAGCCTTCACAATTGCATCATTTCGAATTAACCTGTGTACCTTACAACCTTGTGTGTTTGATGACTTCGGAATATTTAAAGCTTTTTGAAAATATTGTGGGAAAAGAACAAAATGCTAGCCTAGCACATGTACCTGTTTTCAGCATTTTTATCCGCAATGTTCAATACCATGCAAAAAAAATCCAATCGTTTGAATCTACTTTCAGTTGTCGTTTGCCAATACTTTCAACTGGGGATTCCAAAGGCCCCCCAAAAATTGTTCTTTGGTAAAAAATAGTCAGTAGCATAATTATTAGAAAAAAAAAGACAAATCTGCAATTATCCCTTTGCCACACAACCCCGAGTTCTGATGACCAAGAGAAAGAAGCCTTTTGGAAACATTGCAGGAAAAGGAGAAAATGCTGGTTACCAACATTCTCTCCTTTTCCCCAAATGCTTTCAATTATATCATTGACAAATTCCATAATTTGAGTCGCATTTCAATTGTTGTCTGTAAATGCTTTCACTTTGTACAAGTCTACTTCTGTGTTGTTTCAAAAGAGTTAACAGTGTGGCAAAGTAAAAGTTGCTTTTGACAAGCAATTTTTCCTTCTTTAATAATGGTTTTTTATTCTGTGTCAGAGAACTTAAGGTTATCTAATAACTTTGAAAGCTTTGATTTTGGACCAATTTGAAAACAGTATAAGTTGTGTAGGACTTTGTACAAATTTGACTTTTCGCTCCTCATACAGTGGACAGCATTGGAAAACATTTGTAAAAGACCAGTTGCAGCCAGTGATCAGTTCTTTTCAAAATGATTTCTGTGCTATTAAAAATGTTACGTTTTTGCCTTTCCTTCAAATGTTTTTCATTTTTTAAATTTTCAAAAAAATTCACACTGTACACAGAAAGTTTATGTTGAAATTGATATTTTAAAATTTCTCACTAAAAACATCAAGGCAACCATGAATATTGAGCTACATGTGTGTTACAAAATTAAATGGTGCTGAAAAATGTGTTCCTTTAGCAAGTTTTAACTTCATGCCTAATAAATTTGATTTTACATAAATCCACTGTAGAAATCTTTGGAAAACAGTATGACACAAGGACCAATCTTTTTGCGATAAAATGTAACATGCAAATGGTTGGTTGCTTCCGCAAATGCTTTTTTCATTGAATATAGACTTTTATCTCCTAAAACATTTTCACTGTGGCAAGTTGCAGTTAATGATGATGGTAAAAGTATTGTGTATATGAGATATTATTGGTATATTAAACTATTATTATAATCCTGGTGTATGTCATACAAACGCCCAAAATATACTTCTCTCCCTCAACAGAGATTTTCAAGTAGAAACATTCCCAGCTCTAGTAATACATGGAATATTGATAGCTGCATTGTTTGCTGTGATACAATTGCAAAATGTTGAAAGCAACCAACCTTCAGGAACACTTTGCCAGACAACAAAATTTGAGACTTGTCTGATTTGGAATTATTTGCAGACAAGAAATGAAATGTGTCACTTGTGTCTTTGCTGAGAAAATGAGAACATGCTTGCCAACATTTTCTTCTTTTCCCACAATGTTTTCAGATGTGTAAATATTTCCCATGGTAGTGAAAACTTAGGATTCAGGAATACTGGCATCTGTCACAGATTATTAGATAACTCCTTACCACAAGTGGCTTATAAGACTGTAGATACTGAATGTACTGTGTTGTTTGAAGAAACCAAAAGTATGTCAAATTTAATACATGTACTTTTAGTGTTTTATGACAATAGTGTGAGTAGTGGGAAACCAACATCATGATTCTCAGAGAATTTTGCACAACACAGATACATACTTCTCTCCCTCAAAAAATATGTTGATGAGGAAAAGCAACATGCAGCTTGTGCAGACAGTTGTGCAAATTCAAAAAACAAATAGATAAGTATAATGGCTGCTATGATACAACTGAAATGTTGTGAAACATTGCAAATTGAGCAAGGTTCCATCCTTAACTTTTTGCCAGATTACAAAATTTTGGACATGTCTAATTTGAAAGCATTTGCAGACGACAAATGAAATGCAACTGAAATGAGGAGACTTGTTTTTCCTGGGGAAATGAGAAAATGTGACATGTACTTACCGGTAGTTTCTTCTTTGATCGCAATGTTTTCGGAAGTATGGATATTCCCCAGGTTAGTGAAAACTTGGGATTCAGGAATACTAGCATTTCTCACAGATAATTAAATAACTCCATACTTCTAGTGGCTTATCGAGCTATACATACTAAATATACTTTGGTAGAAGAAGCTCACAGCTTTCATATTCAAATACATTAATTTCACTTTAACATTTTTCTTGCAGGTTTGTACAGTTCACAGCTGATTTGGTCTTTAATATTCCAAGTTTTCAAGCCCAGCTTCAGTTTTATACTAGCACACTTTATGCAGAATTACAAAACCATCTTCAATATCATTCTTCTGTTCACAGGATGCATCACAACAGTATGTTGACAGCTCTTGAAACCATGTTTTGAAGTGTTTGTGCTTTCACAATACATATCTGGAAAAAAAATATAGAACCAACTGAATTTCAAATTTCTCCTTTTTACAAAACGTAACATTTTAATTCTTCAGTTACGTTGCAAAATATGGTTTTATTTTCACGTGGTTAGACTATAATGGAATTTGTTCAGGATATGGCCAACTATCAGAGATCCAATCATTTATGACTAATGTGCGGTACTGCGCTTTACTAAAATAACCCCTTTTTAGGCTGCCATCTTACAATTAAGACCGAAAATAGCCAAGTTTTTGAGCCCACAGTTATCCAACCTTGGCATCGAAAATCATTAGATTTGATTTAAAAACAAAAAGAAATACTTACTGCTTATAAATATGTCAAAATCTGAACAAATTTATTTCTAAAAATAATTTGAGAATGCTACAACTATCACTAGGGTCCCGCCAAATTCACCACATTGGTCCGCCATTTTGGGATAAAATACCGAAAATAGCCCAGTTTTGAGTCCATAATTATCTAACTTAGGAATCGAAAATCAGCACAAAATTGGCTTTAATACAAGGAGATGTACTCTATCTCGTGATTTTTACCAACATGTTGCTATTTGGACGCTACTTTATGTACTTAAAAAGTACTTTTGCACGTCACTAAATCCTCCTGCCGAACATCCCCTACGGGGCAAACATGATTAGGTCATGATTTTTTTAACGCCAAAATAAGCATATAAAACAAAATCTCCGAAAAAATTGATGTTACATATATTCTAAGCATGTAAATATTCGGAAACTTACCTGTTGAGAAGGACGTATGGGATAACCAAGCAAAACGTTGATTAAAACAGTGACCGTCGTATGCCGAAATTTAAGATGGCCACCGTTTTTTCCTTTGCGGTCAATTCGAAAGAAGACAGTGAATAACCGGAAGTCATACCGCGTTTCCTATCCCTGTATATAAGATCCCTGGTTTGACCTACCCCAAATTTTACCGAAAGGAAGCGTTTGAAAACTTATGGTCAACGATAGAAATGCTTGTGACCAGCACTTGCTCTTTTTTCAACAATGTTTTCACTCCTTAACTGATACAAATTCCATAATTTGAGACATATTTATCGTGTTGCCTACAAATACTTTTAAATTGGGGAAGTCATACATTGCCAGTTCCTGAAAAGTTTGAAAAAAATTAACCCCGCCGGACAAGTTTCTTATGATGGGACAAAAGCCGGGGGGGGGGGAGGAAAAGGGACAAACGCTTGAAATATAACAGTATGTACATATGTTTATTACATCTTTGGAATTCAATCCCTGATTTTTTTTATCATTATATTAAATTCAATCTCTGATTTTTTTCATAGTTTTATGAACAAAAATGGTACAATAGTAAAAATACTTCGGTTGGATACATTTTTGAAAAGTTACCCACTACCCACAAAGCTATGGATAGTACGAAGAAGTTTCTCTTATTACAATGTTTTTGAAAGCATTAATCTCTAACCTGCAGCACAGACCTATTACATTCTCAGCAGACAGCATTTTATTGTAATGGTTTTGTATGGCATCGTCACAAATGTATATTAGGCTGGGAAAAGTGTGGTGGTAGATCAGACCACACGGGTATCGTCTGATCTATCATGAAAATACAACCGAATACAAATTTTACTTATTAACATTTATGTTCGACAGGTCAATTCTGTTTTACATAATTTCGTCACTATTTGAGAAAAGTCAGTGGTTTTGTGAGCACACGGTTCTTGACTGCCAAATAAATCGAATTTTCCCGTCAATAATATAAAACTTTTTTACAATATGGAGAACTTTTTGACTTCACCAGATTAAAAGCAATTTCAGACAATGAATTAAATATAGCTCAAATGATATTTTTTTACTTTGAAAGAGTAGAAAACATTATGGGAAAAGAAGAAAATGCTGTTTAAAATTGTAGGAAAAGGAAACAATGCTGGCTACTGGCACTTTCTCCTTTTCTCACAATGTTTTTAAAAGCCTTTATTTCAGGACCGTTAAAACTCGGGAGTGTGTGGTACGGGTTAAATCGACACTCCCAAAACGCCAAATTTTCTGCTGATTTCAGTCACCTGTTGATATTGCAATGTCAAGGATTTTTTTTTTAACCAAAAGAATTTCGACATATAGAATTGATTCGGCCGGAGATCAGACTGCTTGTTTTGTACAGTTTGTTATTGATCTATTGACTGCGTTTTTGGTGCAGTTTATTATTGGTCTATTATTATACCACTTTCTCTGATCAATAGTGCAACAATCTCAATCTTCTTAAAAATAAATTTAAAAAAAAATGCAATGTAAAAAAATCTATAGTAACATAATCAATCTTTAAAAAAAAAAATAATAATAATGAAATCATTAAAAAAAAAAACAAACTTGGAGAATAACAGTTTTTACAAATCTCTTAAAAAGTTTTAACAGTTGCAAATAATATACACGTACATGTATAAAAATGATAAATATATTATAACATTGGACAATGTGTAAAAACAGGACCCAAGTTCAACAAATCAATAGACAAGGTTGTCATGTCATCTATTTTTATCTTCCCTTTATCCGCTGCACAATCCTTTCATTCAGTCTTAAAATCTCACTTAACTCGATACAGTATTTTTTATACAAAAATTAACGATAGTGCCGTTTTTAAACTAAAATGGACGCAAGTTCCCGTTGTAACAAATGTAAACGATTATGTTTGAACAAGCATTCTCTATAACTTGCTAATTAGATAGTTGAATCAGCCTGAAATTAGGTATTTTCGAAGTCAGAAGATCAACACATTGTTTTCTTATCAGAGCAGTTAGCTCCGATTATGAACTTTCCTATCCGTGATGCGGTTTCGAAATCATCGATTTAAGAATAGGGCACCCTAATGCGGATTCCTGTCACATCGCCTTTCATCGCCGAAAAACGTATGGATTCGGGTATGATTTGGGTAATCCGTAATCGATCGGCCGATAGATGCTCGTTCCTCGCATCGATTACGGATTACCCGAGTCTTAGCCGAATCCGTACGATTAAAGGCGGTGTTACACGAATCCCATTATGGTGTCCTATCCTTAAAACCGGAAACGTCACAAACTTGATTTATTGATGGCTTCCAGTAAAACAAATGCATCTTCTATCGGTCGAAATCATTGCAACCTTGCAACCGTCAAGGGAAACATCAGGCATGAAGATAAAAGAATGATTATAGTTTCATAAAATAAAGATAGAATGGGTTAAAAACTGGCTGAAATCGAGTCTAAATTACTAATACAGTGTAATTTCATTGGGCGTCCCTTGAAGCCAAATAACTGCGCGCTGAATTTGACGGATGGGAATTTAGTTAATTGTTCTCCTGGTTGATATATGGTGCAACTTGAAAGAACCTGAATGAGCCGTGTTCTGTGAAAAGGGGGATTCAGGCATCTGCAAAAAGTATCGACCTAGGTCAGCCTGCGCATTCCGCGCAGGCTGACCTAGGTCGAAACTTTTTGACATTCGTCACTTTTCTGCATGTCAAAGGATCAGTGCATCTCATGACACAGTTGGTTGCTGTACAACATAGTTTTTTATTGATCCATAATTATATGATGACTTGCTTTGTATCATGCATCATGAATATGCATTAAGCTCCCTTTTATCAAAGCATAGGTCAAGTACTTGATGTAAAGCAAGAAATATCTTGAGATGCAAACATTATTAGATTTATAGCTTTCATGATAAAACAATACATTGAATGTTTTTTCTAGTTTTCTCGGTGGTATTTCTGTCGTGTTTTCTGTTGTTTGATGTGTTTTTTATCTAATGCTCATTTCCATCATCTCAATATAGATTAATAGCATGGTTGTTTAGGCCGCTTTCAACAATATTATTTTAGTCCTATCACGGTGACAGTCCACTTATTCATGTGAAGCCTGGGTTTACTCTGGTACAAAGTTAGGCCTCTCGAGTGTTTTTCTTTAATTTTTGTGGTACTTTCAGTTGTTGTAATATAATTATTATCCAATGCTTATTTCCATCATCTCTATATTGATTAATAGCATGGTTTAAGCCGCTTTCAACAATATTATTTTAGTCCTATCACGGTGACAGCCCACTTATTCATGTGAGGCCTGGGTTTACTCTGCTACAAAGTTAGGCCTCTTGGGTGTTTTTGTTTAATTTTTGTCGTACTTTATGTTGTTATAATGTAATTATGATCCAATGCTTATTTCCACCATCTGAATGTTGATTAATACCACGGTGGTTTAAGCCGCTTTCAACAATATTATTTCAGTCCTATCACAGTGACAGCCCAATTATTCATGGGTTTCTCTGGTACAAAGTTAGGCCTCTCGAGTGTTTTTGTTTAATTTTTGTCGTACTTTCTGTTGTTATAATGTAATTATGATCCAATGCTTATTTCCATCATCTCTATATTGATTAATAGTATGGTGGTTTAAGCCGCTTTCAACAATATTATTTTAGTCCTATCACGGTGACAGCCCACTTATTCATGGGTTTCTCTGGTACAAAGTTAGGCCTCTTGGGTGTTTTTGTTTAATTTTTGTAGTACTTTCTGTTGTTATAATGTAATTATGACCCAATGCTTATTTCCATCATCTCTATATTGATTAATAGCATGGTGGTTTAGGTCGCTTTCAACATTATTATTTAAGTCTTATCACGGTGACAGTCCACTTATTCATGTGAAGCCCAGGTTTCTCTGGTACTAAGTTAGGCCTCTTGGGTGTTTTTGTTTAAATTTTGTCGTGTTCTGTTGTTGTAATGTAATTATGATCCAATGCTTATTTCCACCATCTCTATATTGATTAATAGCACGGTGGTTTAGGCCGCTTTCAACATTATTATTTTAGTCCTATCACGGTGACAGCCCACTTATTCATGTGAAGCCTGGCTTTCTCTGGTACAAAGTTAGGCCTCTCGAGTGTTTTTGTTTAATTTTTGTCGTACTTTCTGTTGTTGTAATGTAATTATGATCCAATGCTTATTTCCATCATCTCTATATTGATTAATAGCATGGTGGTTTAAGCCGCTTTCAACAATATTATTTTAGTCCTATCACGGTGACAGCCCACTTATTCATGTAAAGCTTTGGTTTAGCCGGTACTAAAATAAGCCTCTTGAGCCCGGCCGGGTAGCTCAGTGGTCAGCGTATATGACTCGTGACCAGGAGGTTGCGTGTTCGATACCCGGTTGCAGCAAACTTTCTTTCCGGCGATTTTTCACCTCTCAACTCTCATGCATGTGAGAAAAGTAGTCAGTGACTTTGGAAAGAAAGTTGTGTCAGTACTGGTGTAAGAAAGCCAGGAAACACATGGGTGCGTCACTGACCGCCATGATATGACCTAAGCTGTTAAAATGACGTTAAACTCCAATACAAAAAAAAATGATAATAATAATAATAAAATAAAATTAAAATAAATAAGCCTCTTAAGTGTTTCTTTTTCTTTTAGGACACTTCCAAAACTGAGCGCTTCGCAAAAAAATCGAAACTCGAAGCCATTGTTTTGCGAATCCCGCACCTTCACCAAACGAGGGTCCCAAAGCATCTCTATATATAGCAGTAATGATATTTCAAGTGCATGCAGGTGGATTCTTAACTCTTTACCACACAACGAAATTTTACATTTGTCCAAATTGAAAGGTAAGTTAACCACAACGCTAGGGCTCAAAAATTTAACTTTGTTTTTGGAAGGGTTGAAAACATTGTGGGACAAGGAGAAAATGCTGGTTACCAGCATTTTCTCCTTTTCCCACAATATTTTCAGAACACATCTTCCCCAGGGTCGTTAAAACGCGGGACTGCGTGGTAAAAGGTTAACAGGCTAGATTTATAGTTGTACAAAATTAAATAACCGTAAAATGCTAAAGTTTCGATAATTAGATTAAAAAATCTAATATAAGAATTTGACTGACCAAGTTCAAAATTGAAAAAAAAAAAAAACAATACAAAGTTTGATTGGCTAATACCAAAATTAAGAAAAAATCCAATACAAAATTTGATTGGCTTATTTCAGACAATGAAAAATCCAATACAAAATTTTGATTGGCTGATTTCAAAAAATGAAAATTTTATTGGTCAATCCAGTAACATGAACACTGCAGAAAAAAATTGATTCACAGTTTCGTTTCTTACTTTCATGCTGAATAGTTCCTCGCTGAATTCCAGTGATAGGATGAGCGTTTATTTTTTTCTGTGGAATGATAAATATGATCCATGCTATGTGAAAAAGAGGCTTGTTGCATTTGCAAAAAGTATCGACCCAGGTCAGCCTGCGCAGTTCGCGCAGGCTGACCTGGCTCGACACTTTTTGCTATTGGTCAATTTTCTGCATGTAAAAAGGACCAGACTACGTCACTAGTCAGTCGATAGTTGGACAAAATGGATTTCTATGATCCATAATTATGTGATAACTTGCTTGGTACAATGCATCTCTGAAACGCATTTAAACCCCCTTTTGTCAGAGCTTGGCTTTATATTACACAACTTTGAAGGACTCAGATGGTTGTTCCAAGAAATATCTTGAGATGCATTATCATTAATTTTATAGCGTTCGTGCTAAAATGATGAATTTGGATTGCTTTCCTAGTTTTCTCGGAGGTATTTATGTCGTGTTTTCTTTCTTGTAATGTAAACATACCCAGCGTTTCAACAGGACAATAATGGTGCCTCTGGAAGCTGGTTTACAACGCAATATTTTCACAATGTTATGTGAATAAATGAACAAATTGATTAAGAAAATACCAAAACAAGATGAACAAAAGAGATCTATCATAAAGATAGACGGCGTGCCGGGTACTGGAATATGAATACTGAAACTCTTTTGCGGTTCAGTATGAAATGACAAACGGCCACGCTGGCAATACCTCTATTCTATTCATTGTTTTGTATTATGTTGAAAAGCGATATTTTCAGTTAGATACTTTTCTCAAGATTAGTTGCTGCGAACAATGGTCTCTCAAAATACATGTCGACTTAACAGCAATCGGTCATAGAGTTGTTATCCCTTATCGTATCCATTTGCAAAGGTATTAATGAGCGCCAGTAGCAAACCTTATATATTGGTGTCATAAATGTACTCTCAAATCGGCCCATAGAGGTCCGCAGAGTAAACAACTCTACATTTTTCACCAATCGTAGATTACTATTTATGGATTCGAGACCAATATTAAGAAATAGGTCAAAAGTCAGCTAATACAGTAACGCCCAGCAAAAGTTATACAAAATCTGATTGGTCAATCCAGAAAAGGCCATGGCCGTGCAATATATCGAGATTGTCCGTTACGGTTATCACGGATCAAAAATGATTCCTGTCTTAACTCTTTACCAAACAACATGATTTTAGACTAGTCCAAATTGGAAGCATTTGCAGACTACAAAATTAATGTGACTCAAAAATTGAAATTTGTTTTGGGAAGGGTAGAAAACGTTCTGTGAAAAGGAGAAAATGCTGGTTACCAGCATTTTCTTCTTTTCCCACAATGTTTTCAGAAGGCTTCTTTCTCAGGGTCGTGAAAACCCAGGATTGTTTCGTTAAGGGTTAACTCTTTACCCAACAATTGCTACTTGTAAGGTTTGGTTTGGTTTGTATTGGAGTTTAACGCCATTTTAACAGCTTAGGTTATATCATGGCGGTCAGTGACGAACCCATGTGTTTCCTAGCTTTCTCAGAGCAGTACTGACACAACTTTCTTTCCAAAGTCACTGACTACTTTTCTCACATGCATCAGAGGTGAGAGGCGAAAAATCGCCGGAAAGAAAGTACACCGCAACCGGGTATGGAACTCGCAACCTCCAGGTCACGAGTCAGATACGCTAACCACTGAGCTACCCGGCCGGGCTTAGTTGTAAGGACCCTGAAGAATAAACATTTTGAAGAATATTGTAGGAAAAGGAGAAGATGCTGCTGACCAGCATTTTCTCCTTTCCATTACGATGTTTTTCAACCCTCAAAAGACGATTTCCGCCATGTTAACCATTTATAATTTGTCGTCTGCAAATGCATTGGATTTTGACATGTCCAATATTAGGTTCTTTTGTAAAAATTTAGCCAATAGAGTGCTAGGCAATTTTTTTTTTTTTTTTTTTTTTTTTTTTTAGAAATCAGAAGTTCCTAACCTTTTCAATTAAAAAATTTTGAAAGCAGTAATAAGAGTGCAATTTGCATGTAGCAATGTATGATTAGTGAATACGGCCAGGGGATTCAAGCCTGCAGCTCCCCCATTCCCCATGACGAGCCATTAGTTGATATTGACTCTTTCGGGAGATCAGGGCCAGTATTCACCTACCGTTCTTTAGAGCATTCTTTGTCTTATTGTAAATTTCGAAAGTAACAAAAGTTCTGATTGGCTAAACTAAATGGTTTAGCAAATGAGAAGTTGTTTCATTTTCAAATTAGAAAAATTCCTGTGAATAAGACTAAGAATATTCTTAGGAATGATAGGTCAATGCAGACCTCTAATCCCTTTAACTCTTCACCAAACGACAAAATTTTAGACTTGTCCAAATTTAAAGCATTTGCAGACGACAAAATAAACATGGCTTAAAAATTGAAACTTGACTGGAAAAGTAGAAAACATTGTGGGAAAAGGAGAAAATGCTGGTAACCAGCATTTTCTCCTTTTCCCACAATGTTTTCAGATGGCTTCTTCCTCTGGGTCGTAAAATCTAGGAATCGTTTGGTATAGGGTTAACTATTTACCAAACAAAAAAATTGTTGGAAGATGAAAAAATTCTATAACAACCGGCAATTCCGCCTATTCCTACATTGTTTTTATGTTTCTTTTCTTTCTTTTTTTTTTTTTTTTTTTTGCGGGGGGGGGGGGTCAAATGAAAACAGGATTATCTGATAACGTTTAATTTCTTCAACGAATATAAATTATATAAATTACTGTTAGAGAGCACCATTACACTTGAGTAAATAGAAGACTGAAAAAAAATTATATCTGAACAGTCTGGAATTACGTAACTAGGTTGAGCAATAACAACAGAGGAATTAACCAAGCTACTAAACATAGAAATTTTAGACTCTTCACATTGAAAGTAGTTGCAGACGACAACTTAAGTGTGGCTCAAAAGATGTGATTTGTCTAGGAGAAGGTAGAAAACATTGTGGGAAAAGGGAGAAAATGCTGGTAACCAACATTTTCTCCTTTTTCCCACAATGTTTTCAAAAAGCTTTCTTTCTCGGTGTCATTAAAATTTGGGATTGTGTTGTGAAGGGTTAAGGACTTGTTGAACCCTTCTCTGATTACAAAGGAAATATGATGATTACGTGAAAGTTCAAATATTTGACTGAACTATATGGTAATCGATAGCGTGGGCCGAATTCTATGACTTCTATCTTCCGCTTAAAAGTACTGAAGAGGCCGGTATGCGCTAACCTCCTGAATGCTCTAATTCATTCATCTTGATCATTGCTTTTATTCATAGCTCTTATCCGTAACACTCATTCATTGTCGTATTCATTGTTCTCATGCCCTGCTGTCGTTAATTGGTCTTATTTATTACTCTCATTCCCTACCCTCGTTAATTGCTCTTATTTATTGCTCTCATTCTCTGCCCTCGTTAATTGGTCTTATTCGTTACTCTCATTCCCTGCTCTCGTTAATTGGTCTTATTTATTCATTATCTGCTCTCCTTAATTGGTCTTATTTATTGCTCTCATTATCTGCCCTCGTTAATTGGTCTTATTTATTGCTCTCATTTCCTGTCTTTGTTAATTGGTCTTATTCGTTACTCTCATTCCCTGCTCTCGTGAGTTGGTCTTATTCGTTACTCTCATTCCCTGTCCTCATGAATTGGTCATATTTATTGCTCTCATCCCCTACCCTCGTTAATTGTTCATATTTATTGCTCTCATATCCTGCTCTCGTTAAGTGGTCTTATTCATTGCTCTCATTCATAGCCCTTATTCATTGCTCTGATTTATTGCTCATAACCGCTGCGCAAATTTCCTGGTCTTATTTTTGCTCCTATTCCCTGCTCTGATTCATTGCTGCTGTAATAAACATATTCCCTACTCTAGTCTATTGCTGTCATTGTCAACTCTCATTTACTGCTTTTATTTGTTTCTCTCATCCGTTGCTTTCATTCGTTGCTCTTATTTATTGCTCTTATCCCCTTCTGTCATCCATTGCTCTTATTCATTGTCCTTATTCGCTGCTCTCATTCAGTGGTCTCATCCACCTACTCTCATTCATCGTTCTTATTTCTTGCTCTCATTCCCTGTTCTCATTCATTGCTCTTATATTGCTCGTATTGCCTGCTTTTAATTAATACTTTCATTCACTGCTTTCATCTATTGTTCTTATATAGAGCACCCATTCTCTTCTCTTATTCATAACTGTTGTCTATTGCTCTCATACCCTGCTCTCAATAATTGCTACGATCTATTGCTCTAATCTGTTGCTCTTATTAAGTGCTCTCATTTTTTTGCTCTCAATGTTTACATCGATTGTTCTCATTCGTTGCTCCCTTTAATTACTTCAATTAAATTCTGTTATCCTTCTTTTTGCTGATATAACATAGCCCTCGTTCGTTTTTTCAGTTTCATTTCTCTAACGTTTTTCTTCCATGCAGTGTATACATTATTTGTTTTGATCCATTACCCTGATTCATTGTTCTCCTTCATTGTTTTAACCAAGCCTGTCTCTTTCATTTCTCTGATTTATTTGTTGTTTTTTCTTCCCTTCACTATTCTCATTCATTGCTCTGAAACTGCTGTCATTCACTGTTCTTATTTATGGCTGTCATATTGCATTTATTCACTGTTCTCATTCATTGCTCTGAAATTGATCACTTTCTTTGTTCTTCCTCATTAATGTAATATTGCCATTTTAAACTGCTCTTATTTCTCTCATTTACTGCTCTTATTCATTGCTTTCATGTTGCACTTGTTTACTGTTTTTATTCATTGCTTTCATCTTGCTCTTGTTCATTGTTCTCACTCATTGCTGTAATATTGCTCTCATTCACTGTTCGCATTCGTTGCTCTAAAATGATTATCATTCACTGTTCTTATTCATTGCTCTACAATTGTTCTCATTCACTGTTCTTATTCATTGCTCTAAAATTGTTCTCGCTCACTGTTCTTATCCATTGCTGTAATATTGCCCTCTTTCACTGTTCTTATCCATTGCACTTACATTACTCTCGTTTACTGTTCTCATTCATTGCTATAATGGTACTTTTATTCACTGTTCTCATTCATTGTAAAAATATTACTTTTATTTTGCATTTTCATTGATTGTTCTGATATTGCTCTCATTTGCTGTTCTTTTTCATTGCTTTTATTCAATGCTAACACCAACCAGTCTCATCCATCGCCCTCATTCATGGATCTTCCTCGTTGTTCATACATGTATTCGTTATTTTCTTTCTTTTAAATTCACGGCTATTAATTTTTGCTCTTGTTTGACCATTCTCTTTATTTCTTTCTTTGTTTCTCTTAGTTTATTTTGATTTCTCTTATTGGCATAGATCTCTCTGTTATCGCTGTCATTCAAGGCTCCTGTTCATTGTTCCCACTTATCGCTATCATTGATTGCTTTTGATCATTTTTTCTCGTTCTTGCTCTCAATCGCATATCTAGTTCATGATAAACTCTCGTTTGTTTTTTCCACAGATTTATACCTCGACTTCATACGAACCATCCAGTATTCGGGGTTCTGAGTGGCATAGTGGTAAAGTGTAGAACTAGAAAAAAAGAAGTCCCGGGTTCGGGTCTACCTGAAAACACTGGGATTTCTGTGGGAGTGTCCTTGGGCAAGACACCTCAACAGACATAAATATATGAGCTGTCACCGTTATATGACTGTTGAAAGCGATGTAAAACAACATTATATCAACCAATCGATCAATAAACAAATTAATCAACCCATTCATTATTCTCATTCAATTATATTAGTCATTACTTTCATCGCCGAATCAATGATATTCTTGAATGGCAAACAAACAGGAAAGAAAATTCTGCGTAGTTCCGCTGAAAATGCGCAGTCAACATGACGAGATTGTCATACTGATTGTGATATAAATAGAATACACCCTGAAACATGTGAGTATGAGGCGAGTATAACATGCGTTACATATAGAATAATAATGATATTGCCTGGGGTCCGCACAGACCCCTACAGATTTTGGGTTTTATATTCCACTCACTCTGAAGCCACCAAAGTTTCTATGTAAATTCAGGTTAAGAACAGGTTTTTTTAACAAACTCCTTAAATGACAGTTCCCTGGAGCTTCAAATTTTGCATCATAGACAAACAGAGAACCATGTGGGTCCATACTGACCCCAAACGGTATGATGAAGTTTAATTGCAAGGTTCTGTTTTTTTTTGGTTTTTTTTTTTTGGTTTTTTTTTTCAAAGTACCGGACAGTGTAGATCCAATATCAGACTAAATATTGTATTCAATCTTCGCCTGCACTCACCAACAGTTTTTAACTGCATTCTCAGTCTTATTCTAGATTTTGAATGTAACGCAGTTTCTGATAGCTAAACTGTTCGAGCCATGTTCTGGCATAAAAGTGGTTTAATACATCGCCGTTATGCATGATATCGAGCAAGAAATCACATAACTTTGGATCCATATAATATATTTTGTCCAACAGCAGACTGAATCATTGAGTAGATTGGTTCTATGACATGCAGAAAATTAAACTACAGCAAAAAATTCCGACAATATTTAAAAGAAAGAGAGAGACAGACAGACAGACAGACAGACAGACAGAGACAGAGAGACACACAGAGAGACAGAGAGACAGAGAGAGAGAGAGTTAACCTAAACTGAGAGTATCACTCTGGTAAGTAAAAACGTGCCCTCAACTTGATCTACACTGTCCAGATAGAAAGTAATAATTGTCACTGGTACACAAAGGGTTAGCTATCACGATGTAGAAGTTGTCCGGATGTAGCAGATGTTTTCTCTTAACTCTTTGGCTGCTAAGCGCGACTTGCTGACCTTCTGCGGATAGTGTAGATCAAGATCAGACTGCACAGAACGTGCAGTCTGATCTTTGATCTACACTGTCCGATAAGGAGATATTATTCCCCGAAACATAACTTTGGATCAGCAATATTAAAATTTTGGGTTATTAATATCGATTTTAAAATTTAATTCTTTTAATTTAGCAGGATAAGGTTTAACTCTTTGCCAGACGACAAAATTTTAGACTTGTCCAAATTCAAAGCATTTGCAGACGACAAATTAAATTTGGATCAGATGATGTGAATTATGTTTGAAAGGACGGAAAGCATTGTAGGAAAAGGAGAAAGTGCTGGTTACCAGATAACCTACACAAAAGGTAGGCTATCGCGATGTAGAAGTTGTCCGGATGTAGCAGATGATTTCTCTTAACTCTTTGCCAGACGACAAAATTTTAGACCTGTCCAATTGCAGACGACAAATTAAATGTGATTTAACCCTTTCCCAAATGATAAATTTTAGACCCTTCCAAATTCAAAGAAGCTGCAGACGACAAATTTGAAAAATGTAAAAATGAACTTAAGTTCTTTGTGAGGGTAGAAAACATTGTGGGAAAAGGAGAAATTGCTGGTTACCAGCATTTTCTCCCTTTCCAACAATGTTTTCAAAAGTCTTCTTCCAATGTTAACATTTTACTGAACATCAGCATTGTAGATTGATTGATTAATTGTATGGTGTTTAACGCCGTTTTCAACATTATTTCAGTTATATCGCGGCGGCCAGTGCACCTATCCATGCGTTCCTGGAGTCTCTTTTACCAGTACTTCGCACAATTTTCTTTCCAAGCCACTGGCTGCTTTCCCACATAATCATCGTCGAAACAATGGTCGGCGGTGGGAGAGGAATGAATCCTGTCGCAGTGACTATCATCAATCCTCGGAAAGAAATTGGCCGAGCCAGGGGTCGTAGCCAGGGATCGAACCCTGGACCCCGTGTTCTCAAGTCCTGCACGCTACCGGGGCTCGGCTCAGCATAGACCTGTCCAAATTGAAAGCATTTGCAGATGACAAATGAAACTTGGTTCAAAAGTAAGAGTTCGCCTAGAAAGACCAGAAAATGCTAATGTTTGTTTCAAGCATTTTCTGCTTTTTTCATGATGTTTATAAAAGTAGCATTTTCATTTAACCCTTCCACAAACACAGACCAGAAAATTTAAGACTTTTCATTATTGAAAGCATTAGCAGACAAAAAATTTTAACGTGCCTCAAATGACTGATTTTGTCTTCAAAATGGTAGAAAACGTTGAGGGAGAGTGTTGGTTACAAACATTTTCTTCTTTTCCCACAATGCTTTCAAAGGCTTACATCCCCAAGGCCGTGAAAAGTCGGTAATGTATGGTGAAGGGTTAAAAACACAGGATTGTTTAGGTGAAGGTTGAACACTTTCATTGCCAAATATATAAACTCGACCTTTTTCAATGGCCGAAAATACAATCCACTGTGACTCATAAAAACATTTTGATCTTACAAGCTTGACTAAAGAAGCGGACGGTATAGATCAAAGATCAGACTGCACGTTTTGTGCAGTCTGATCTTGATCTATACCGTCCGTAAAAACTCGTATTCACGCCTACGCCACTAACAGGGTAAAATGATTTCAACATGCGTTACTGCTTGAATTGGTGTGAAACGGTTATAGCGTGCGTTTTGGTGTGTGAGTACTTTATTATTTTCTAACGTGTTGATTGAATTTGGAAACGGAAAACTGTGAGTTATTTTTTTTGTTTTAATTTTTGTCTCACTTTTATTGACCCATTACTGTACCGATTATTTTCATACAGACCCATAACTACTACAAGTTGAATCATAGGCCTTCCGTTTCCATGACTTTAAGTTTCAGAACTTACATTTTATTTCTGTACATTATAGATACTAGAAGGTTTCGCAGCTACCATGTTTTAAAGCGGAAGTTCACTGGTTTTAAATTGCACCGGTTCCAGAATCGTTGCATAGCGAACATTGCAAAAACGGCTACCATGGTAATTTTGACACACCGGTCACTTTAAAGTTATATAGATAATGCACAGTAAATACATTATACGTTGGTATGAATAATAAACAGCTAAAATGGAGCGACTTTCTTTCAAATTCCGGCATAACCGTGGTACCCGTATTGGCATAATGAAAAAAGTCAAGGAAACCAATTGCCTATTGTTAAACTTTACAGGGCTGGAAAATAACGTTTTTAAGCACAAAAAGGCATGGTCGAGGAAAGGGACAATTGCAGATTAATACAAGACACAGTTTCTTCTTTCCTCAATGTTTTTCGAAGTTGCCAATTAGTCAGAACATTTTCACAGAGTATCACAGTTTGTCGATCAGAGACCAGTGTCCATATACACCAATCATTTTTGAGGACGTCCTACTCTATATTTGAAAGTAACACGACTTCTGTTTGGCTAAACCGGTTGGTTTAGCCAATCAGAAGTCGTGTTACTTTCAAATTTAGAAAATCTGATTGACTGAATTTGCGTTTATTTATCGTCGCCACCGGTTGCCAATATAGGCGACCGTCCCCCCCCACCCCGAAAGCTGATAGTATTGTTAAGGGGGATAGTGCAGATACAGGACGAAACCCATCTTAAGTTACGCCTGTTTCTTTAACGTCCTTGGTGTATAGCACCGTCATACGGGATCTCGGTTTAACGTCTCATCCGAAAGACAAATAGTAGTTTTAGATGGCCTGCCATGGGAATCGAACCCACACCAAGTGACCCGAAACATCACGCTCACGAGTCCAACGCTCTACCAACTGAGCTATGCGGGCTGGTATTATAAAATCTTGGAGAATAAGACAAAGAGCATTCCCAATAATGGCTGATGAATACGAATCCATTTATCACGCTTTGTGCGGTCAGCTGATCATATTTCGAATTTGTGAATTTTAACTTGTAAAAGCTATTCTAAGGATTGGAAAGAATTTTCGTATTTTATCCTTCTACCAAACAACAAAATTTAAAACTCGTCTTAATAAAAAGCATTTTCAAAATCAATCAATCAATCAATCAATCAATCAATCAATCAATCAATAAATATATGTGTCTGAAATAATGGAATTTTTCTCTGAAAAAGTACAAAACATTGTGGAAAAAGGACGAGATAATTGTAACCAACATTTTCTCCTTTTTCCATAATGTTTTCAGAAGCCCCTTCCTTTAGAGTCGTTGAAACTCGGGGTTTGTGTGGTAATGGTTTAACTTGATTTTTGTATTTTACCTTGCAACAAGTTGAAATCTGTCGTTTATTGCCTTGGTACTATAAAACTTCATTCTGGTTCGTTGAGATTAATTATGTAGATCAGTATAGATCAGAACGAGAGGACCCTGCTGTCTGATCTTCATCTGCACTGTTCGCTACAATAAATCGCCAGAGTAAAGGGTGTAAGTTGCTTCCAACTGTGAACAACTCTGTAATTAGCTTTCCTTATCTTTAGTTATCTAATCTTAGTGCAGAAAAAGTTTGCTCTGACGTTGAAAACAAATTTGTTTACAAATGTTTTAACTCTTTGCCGGATAAAACCGGGGTGCTGCGTGGCTCAGTGGTAAATTGTAAGACTAGCAGCCTGGAGGCCACGGAATCGAGCCTCACTAAAGCCCCACAGGTTTTTTTACGTGGAAGTGCCGATGTGCAAGACACTTCAGAGCTCCAGCCTTACACTGGTGAAGCCAGGAAATGCAGCAATATGTGAGCTGTTGCCGTGATGGAACAGGAATAATATTGAAAGCGGCGTGAAAAATAAACTAATATACTTGTCTTTTAATCAGAAAAGAAGAAAGCTATCTGAAAACATTGAGGGAAAAGGAGAAAATGCTGGAACCAGCATTTTCTCCTTTTGTCACAATGTTTTGCACTATTTAACGAATCAAATTACATAACTTTAGCTACATTTGATTTTTCCTTTGCAAATTTTTTTCAAGTTGGTCAAATATTATTTTGGTGAACAGGTCAAAGTTCCTTCAATATTTTCAACATCATTCGTCTTAAAGTTCATCAAAACGAATGGTTTACACTGTATAGGTTTAAATCGAAAGGAAACAAAAAATATCTTTACAAAAGATACAGGGCATAAATTTGCCAGCAAATAGGCAGTGGCCCTTACAGTAAACATGTCTACATTTTTGACCAGTCACAAATTTCTATTTATTCATTCGTTATCAATACCAAAAAGGTAGGTCAAGAGCCAGCACATTGAGCTACGCCGAAAAAGTATAGACGACGTAAATTTGCCAGCAAGTAGGCAGTGGCCATAATAATAAACATGTCTTCATTTTTGACCAATCACAAATTTCTATCCATTCATTTGTTATCAATACCAAAAAGTAGGTCAAAAGCCAGCACATTCAGCTATGTCGAAAAAATCCACTAGTTCAAGATGTTGCGATTATATGATTAGATCTATTCCAGGTCAAAATACATTCGCGTAAGGCCATACAGTCATTTCTGTAATATGTAATGCTTAACTCTTTACAAAACGACAAAATGTTTGGTTGGACCAAGTTCAAAGCATTTGCAGACGACAAATACTGCTTAAATGGTGATTTATCTCTATGGTAGGGTAGAAAAGATTGTGGGAAAAGGAGAAAATGCTGGTTACCAGCATTTTCTCCTTTTCCCACAATGTTTTCAAAAGCCTTCTTACGTAGGGTCGTTAAAAGTCGGTATAATGCGGTAAGTGGTTAATACGGCTTTTATATGCATCAGTAACTTTCTATAGAATCCCATCCTTTCATTTTACGCATAAAAATCGGCAGATGGCAAGAGAACAATTTTCTGTACGTTTTAACCTTCTAACAGACAAGTTTGCTTGATTGTACGGTGTTCAACGCTGTTTTCAACATTATTTCAGTTATATCGTGGAGGCCAGTGCACTTATCCATGCTTTCCTGGCGTCTCATTTACCAGTAGTCCCCACGATTTTGTTTCCAAGCTACTGGCTGCTTTCCCACATAGCTATCGTCGAGACAATGGTCTGCGTTGGGAGAGGAATGAATCCTGTCGCAGTGGGCGCCAATGTAACAGTTCTAACAAATTGCCTCCCCAGGCGGGGTTTGAGCCCTGGACCTCCAGGTCCCAAGGCGAACGCTCTACCACGTCGCTACAAAAGCAAGCTCTACAGCAAGGCAGTATAAGTGTCCCCTTATACAAACACAATCTATACATTTATATCTGTGGGATAGATAAGTATACTATACGCATGGTGTATAATACGAATTTAAATGAGACTGGTTGTTGAATACGAACCGTTTTTATCACAGAACCTCCCTTGTTTTCAGTGTAATATACCCATCACGCATTTTCTTATCTTATACACGTTTAATATCACAATTGTGTGACGTCAGTTTCGACGTCATTGTGTACGTATTTCATAGAAGTAAATGGGTTTTATGGATACTACCGCGGATTCATCTTTAAATGGTTTTGCATCTTTTGATCGATTATTTATAAAATATTGTTATTCGATAACAAGAATCTGCCAGGGGTCGTTTAATAACATTTTTCCTAGGTCTGGACTCGTTAAAATAAAATTTTATCCCAAACACCAACTAATATCACATCATATATATATATATCATTTAATTTAGACGAAACAAACATTTCTTGGTCTGGTAAAAACTTCAGTGAAGTCTTAATATCTCTAAATTGCAAATCGTGTATTTATCTTGCAATCAAAATGTAAACGAATACCTCCTGGTATGATCTTTCTGCACTTATAAGTAAAAAGATAAAACAAACAAAAGCCCGAACAATATGCCTACATCCGCCAGTAAAAGTATGAAACAAACCAAATCCCGAACTATCTACCTCGATCTATCAGTGATGTGTAAACAAAACCAGCCTGTAAAATGTTCCTAGATCTGTCGATAAAAGTATAAAACAAACAAAACCGTACAATCAAGGTACATCTATCAGTAAAAGTATAAAACAAACAAAGGCCCGTACAACCAACCTACATCTGTCAGTAAAAGTATGAAACATACAAAAGCCCCTTCAATTTGCCTGTCGGCAAGAGTATAAAACAAATAAAAAGTCCATACAGTCCTATCTTTATCTGTAAGTAAAAGCATAATACAAACATAAGCCTGTACAGTCTATCTAGACCTGTCAGTAAAAGTATAAAACAAACAGAAGAACGAACAGTCTATCTAGATCTGTCAGTAAAAGTTAGAAAGAAACAAAAGCCCGTACAGTCTGTCTAGAAGTATCAGTAAAAGTGTAAAACAAGCAAACAACCCTATACAATCTACATACATCTGTCAATAAAAGTAGGAAAACAAACAGACAAAGGCCCGTACAACCTACCTTCATGTGTCAGTAAAGGTATAAAACAAACAAACAAAAGACAGTACAATCTACTTACATCTGTCAGTAAAAGTAAAACAAACAAACAAAGGCCCGTACAATCTACCTACATTGTCAGCAAATGTATGAAGCAAACAAAAGCCCGTACAATCTGCCTTTATCAGTCAGTAAACGTATAAAACAAACAAATTAAAGTTCGTACAGTGTATCTATATCTATTAGTAAAGGTATAAAGCAAACAAAAGCTCTTACAATCTACCTACATCTGTCAGTAAAGCGTTTAGAAGAACCCATACAGTCTTCGTACATCAGTAAGTAAATGTTTAAAACAAACAAAAACCGGTACAATACATCTGCATCTGTCAGTAAACAAGAAAACAAAAACCTTCTGTTCCTAGACGTGCATCGCCCACCGGGGAAGCCTTAGACAATATCATAAAATGATGATTAAATTTATCATTGTTTACAGGAAGAAAATTTAGATTATATTCTCACTATATTGCACCTGCATGCTCAAGTTTTACATCGTATGAACATTGTTTCAGCTGTATAGCGGAGGTGGTTTCACAAATTAATTCTCAAGATCCGAAGGCATGCTTTACAATCACTCTTAGTACATTTGTAAATTCCAGAAACAGTCTTGCGATTTGGTGGACCGATCTGTTACAACCAATCAAATAACCCGTCTTGCTGTTTAAGACTGAAACTGAATTATCTCTGATTTTGGCCTTGTAATATATTTCGGGGTAGGTGCATAAGCTGGATTCTGACCTTCTTTTTGGTATAACTCTCGAATGAATAGAATTGCAACTGGTAAAAAAATTTATTATACCTGAAAAATTTCCGGCTCAAATACATGCGTCCAACGCGGATAAAATATGACACACGATAGAAAAAAAGAAAAGGAAATCCGTATATACACACTGTGAAATACGGTTCCAAATAAGGTATGATGACGTCATGATGACGTAGCTCACGCGCGGTATAGGTATGTATTCATTTACAATTTGATTGGTTAAAATTTCACGCTGTAGTATTTAGAGGCCATTAATAAAAACGAAGTTACTGGCTACTTCACCATTATTTGTTTTTTGTTTATCGTTTCGAATAAAATGTCAATAATTTGCAATATTTTGTTGTTGAAAGGTTTAGGTATATAATAAAAGAAATATTCTAACATGACACGTGAATTCGGCTCTATAAATACAGTGCAACGAAAGCGTGGTAAAATCTATGTCATTCTATGTAGAGTGACGTCATTCTGTATCAAGTACGTCGCTTGTGGCTGTTGCATGTCTTCGCCCTCCGATATTTTATCCATGAAGGTCACTTGATGTAAACAAATCGTCATTTTCCGACCCTTGACCAAGGAGGAAGGAAAATCCTCAAGGATTTACCGATATTAACTGTTTTAATAAAAACTCACAACAGTGGAACTATACGAAATGTTACCAGTAAATCAAGAGTCTTTTCGAGTTGAAGGTTAGTTCAACATTGATCGGTGTTGCATTGGAAATCGGACTTGGAGAGGGTGGAGTAATATTCAGAGGATTCGAAGCAACTACGACTCTAATTATGCTTAACAAAAGATTCATTCTTTTTTGTCATTTGAAAGGGAGAAAATATAACAGTAAGACAGGGCAGTTCTTATGATGTGTTTGATGTCTAAGGTTTTATTGAAAATTTGATTCTTTTCATACTTACCGACTGGGTAGTGGGGTTTTGTTGTGGTAAGTAAGTGGAACAGCCAGTGGTTTATTCAGTGGAATATAATCCGCGTTTTTACACTTAGTTTGAACTTGTTTTCCTTGGATTAAGAGTTGGTCATGTTAGAATCGAAATACTCATCTTTCTATCGTGGTTTATCGTTCAATAAACCACGTTTGTGAGTTATGAGGCGCAATGAATAAACCACTCGGGCTATCGCCCTCTTGGATTATTTATTGTGCCTCATAACTCACAACCGTGGTTTATTGAACGATAAACCACGATAGAAAGATGATTATTTCTTAATTATGCTGTAGTAACTTTCCTGGAGCTATTATTTGCTTCTCGCCGCGCAAGAAAAGTTTGACATCTCGCTCGACCTTCGGTTTCGCGCGATATCAAATTTTCTCACGCGGTTCGAATCAAGTACAAGCACCAGGAAAATCACTACAGTATAATATTCTGTATATATAGTTTATTCTGCCGGCATCTGCTGAACTTTTTGCTGCCCTGTTTGAGTGCCCATTTATGACACTATCATTTATAACGTTATGACACCATGCCATTAATCGATACCATGCGACATATATTTAGGATATATCAAATGGATATGATAGGGAATAATCCTGTCTGATACAAATTGGTAATTTAATGTATTTGTGTATGACTTTATAACCCTAACTGAAGAAGGTCACTTGCCCCACAAAATGCAGAACAGTGAGGAAAAAGAGACAATTGCTTTGATGATTTCTTTTCTTTTTATTATTATTATTTTTCATCATATTAAAAATAAAAGAGTTTGACTATTTATGTTACAGGATGCTGTCTTGCCTTTCCTTTTTGAGATCTACATTGTATATTGTTTGTTCCGATATTTAGCCACAAAACTCCTATCTTTAGTGGACTAGTCGTTAACCCTTATCCCGCTAAATAAAAGTAATAAAACTTTCAAGCCGATGATAAAAACCCCAATTTGCCAATTATTTTAAAGGTATTTATGGAGGAAAGATATCTCCTTATCGGACAGTGTAGATCCAAGATCAGACTGCACTTTCTATGCAGTCTGATCCTGATCTACACTATCCGCAAAAGGTCAGTGAGTCACCCTTAACAGCTTGAGGGTTAATGCATTTATGCCCGTTGTCTGGCATATCTACTATGACGCATCACTGCCCTGTACGGGATAAATATTAATACGGGATGCGTAAACCAAAACTGCCGCTAAAAAAGTAGCAATGGAGAAGGTGGCAATAACAGTACTTCTATGGTAAAATCTAGCCTGTTTTTTTGCTCCAAATGTTTTTAAAAGGTCTTTTTTTTCAAACAGGAGCTTCAAAGAAGAAGAAAATAATAATAATAAAATAATGCACGTCTTTGTATGCAGTTTCGAAAATAAGATTTAAGGAAAACCAAGATTTGTGCAGGGTTTTTCCACAGACTTATCAAGAAAAACTGCCTAGGCTTATACAGGGGCTTTACGCAAGCCTATAAGAGCTGTGTTTATAAATGACTGGTGCGTAGGTTATATGCTAGCTAGCCATGGACGGATGAATCGTGCCAAGTAGCGTTATTTTGAATAAACGTACATTTAGTTCCGAAATATGCTAAGACGTGCCATTTTGAAAAAGTAGTCCAGTTCTGTACCCAGGATGCCCAAATCAGATAGGTATGCATTTGAAGAATGCCACCTAACGGAAGATTTATGCCTCATCCTAGAATAACAAACATCTGTTCAAATTGTCCTCGGCTTACGTAGTTTGCCATCTAGCTTCTAGGGAAATCTGTTTTTCTATTATCTCCCGCTAGATGGCATTCTACAAATACGCATCTATCTAATTTGGGCATTCAGGGTACAGAACCGGACTACTTTTCAAAACAACCGTTACTTTGAATTTCAGAATGAAATAAAAGTTTACTCAATAAAACGCTACCTGGTGCGATTCATTCAACTCTGATCGGCTAGCATGTAACCTATGCATCGGCCATTTATTAAAACAGCCCCATACATGCTTGGGTAATAGGCTAATAGCTTCGGTATAAGCCCTACTTTTCCCAGGTATACGGGGATGGGTGATGCGTCATTGCAGACAGGTCGAATCTTCGAAGAATGTGACATGCGCATACAATGCTGTTTTTCTTTATATCCCGAATATGGGAAATGACCTTTTAATGGACATACGTCCAGTTCTGTGAAATACTGACCGCTCGTAAATTCAATAAACTTATGAAAAATCTGTTGCCTTGCAACGATGTTGCCATTGTCTCTTCGATTTCCCGCTGGCGACATCTGATTAGAATGTATAAACAGATTTTGAGCTGACCGGGGAATAGTCTATCCGATAATAGGGACACTTAATTGAATATTAAGCGAACAAAAAAGTTGTAGCTATGACGTTAGTGATAAATGAGTAATTTTGTTCATGTTATTATGGCGGGAAATTGTGCGGGCTTTAGTCACAAATTATTGGACCTCAACCTGAAATCATGAGCCTTGTAATATACTGCGTAAAATTGAGGAGAGAAAACCTTTTATGTGATGTTTTTGTTGGGCATTTCTACCAGAAGCTATATGCATCATGACGCCCTATACCCTACAGTACCGAATTTTATCGATTCTTGGGGGGAAAAAAGGATTTTAAGAAACAGAGAAGGTTGTAAGGGGACAGGGCCCATTTGGGCCATTTGTCAAGATTGGCTGTAGGAGTTCTTGATACTTAAGATACCTATCTTATCGGAACAAGTTTGCATTTTTTTTGTTCATCCATCCTTTGCCCTCTTAACTCTAAGCTCGACAAGCGCGACTCATCGCGCTGTTTTGCGAACAGTGTAGATCAAGAGCAGACTGCATTGAACTGTCTGATCTTTGTCATACACTGGTCTGATACGGTAATATTTTTTCTGAAAAAAAAAAGCTTTTTTAAAAGCTTTCTTTACCAGTGGCTGTAAACTTGTATAAAATTTGTTTCGCAGCTCAAGCACCTATCACACCAATCCCGAGTTTTAACGATCCGACAGAGAAGTCTTTTAAAAACATTGTGGGAAAAAGGAGAAAATGCTGGTAACCAGCATTTTCTCCTTTTCCCACAATTTTTTCTACGCTACCAGGGAATTTAAGCTCATTTGTACCGAAATCAAATTTGTCGTCTGCAGATGTTTTGAATTTGGAAGAGTCTTAAATTTGTCGTTTTGAAAAAGGTTAAAGCTTTAATACGAAAAATTGCTACAAAAAACTCTTGCGACATTCGATCTATTCTTAGTTTGGTTTGGTTTGTATTGGAGTTTAACACCGTTTTAATAGCTTAGGTCATATCACGGCGGTCAGTGCACCTACGCATGTGTTTCCAGGCGTTCTAACACCAGTGCTGACACAACTTTCTTTTCAAGCCACTGACTACTTTCTCACGTGCATCAGAGGTGAGAGGCGAAAATCTGATCCGTTCTGAAGCTTTTTTTTTTTCGGTTTTATTCAGATGAGGTTAAAATTTCTCAATAAATCTTAACACTTCGACTACACAACAAACAAAATGGCCACTTAAAAGACTTGGATTTTGTTATTTAAAACCTGGTTTTGCACGAATATCACTAGAAATTGGATAATGTAGATCGAAGATCAGAATGCACCTTCTCTGCATCCTGAACTTAGTCTACACTGTGTCCACAATTGCTTCTTAACTCGTCTTTAATATTCTAAAGGTTCAACCTACACACACGCGATAAATCCATTTTCTCGAATCCATCAGTCTGTCAGAAAACCTTGAAAAAAAAATTAAAACGATTCATCTGTTATGCGTTTTTATCGTATGATGTAACATTTCACAGGATTAGCGCATGAGCCCGGCCCGTTAGCTCAGTGGTTAGAGTCTTTGACTCGTGACCTGTTGGTTGCGGATTCGATATCCGGTTGCGGCAAACTTTCTTTCCGGCGAATTTTCGCCTCTCGACTCTGATGCATGTAAGAAAAACAGTCAGTGACTTGGAAAGAAAGCTGTTGCAGTACTGATTGAGAAAGCAAGGAAACGCGTGCGTTGGTGCACTGATTTTCGTGGCATTACCTGAGCCGTTAACCCTTAGGTTGCCATGCGTGACTTAAGTACCTTTTACGGACAGTATAGATCAAGATCAGACTGCACAGAACGTGCAGTCTGATCTTGGATCTACACTGTCCGATAAGGCGATTACATTTCCCAAAGAATAAACTTTAAAATCGCAGAATTATGGGTTTTACTGTCGGCTTGAAAAGTTTCATTTAACTTTTTTTGTAGGTTAAGGGTTAAAACGCCGTTAAACTCTAATACAAGCAAACAGAAACATTATTCCTTATCCTGCTCATCGCAGTCTCTGCTGACTGTTATAATTTTGCTGTTATTGTTTTGGCGGCCGGAGAATTTAAGTATAACATCTTGAAATAAATTTGAAGCCGATGCCAAGAGGCATCTCGGCAATGATAGTGAATTGGACATGAAACAGAGTTCGAAAAAAAAAAATGTGAAAACGTGGAAGCAAAAGAAAATTGGATTGCTTATGAGAAATTTCTCCTTTTGCCACAATGTTCTGTGAGATGAAAATGTCGTCTGCGGGAATGCATCATGGCAGCCAGATAGACCGGTGGCGAGCCCCAATAGCTCAGTCGGTAGCGTACAGGACCTGAGCACAGGGGGTCGTGGGTTCGATCCCCGGCTCGGCCAATTTCTTTCCAAGGACTGATGATAGTCATTGTGACAGGATTCATTCCCTTCTCACCGCTTCCCGTTTTTTCGATGATGGTTATGTAGAAAAGCAGCCAGTGGATTGGAGAGAATATTGTGCGGAGTACTGGTAAAATAAACTCCAGGAAAGCATTGATAGGTGCACTGGCCGCCGCGATATAACTGAAATAATGTTGAAAACGGCGTTAAACACCACACAATCAATCAATCAATCAAACTGAAAGGTACATACATTGTAATTCCTTCCAAACATTGGGTATTTTCTGCTTATAAGATACAAAGAGAAGGTATTAGAATTCTTTGTTTCGATCATTTTTTCGTGTTTCTCTTAAACTAACTTTTTACCACACAACAAACATAAAATTGGAATTTGTCCAAACTGAAAGCATTTGCAGACGACAAATTTAATGTAGCGCAAATGATGGGTTTTGCATTAGGAAGGGAAAAAGCATTGTGAGATAAGGAAAAATGCTGTTTACCAGCATGTTTTCATTTACCCACAATGTTTTCCAAAGCCTTCTTTCTCGGGTTCGTTATTGCATAGAATAGCGTGATAAAAGGTTAATGCTTCTCTTGGGAGATGCAGGTAAAATTCTTTTCCAGTGACAGATACAATTGACTGCACGTGCTCTGTGTTTATTTGTTTTCCATTGCTAACCCCAAGGCTGCTAAGCGCCTCTCGGGGCGTTTTTGCAGAGAGCGTAGATTAAAGATCAGACTGCAAAACTAGCGGTCTGATCTTTGATCTACACTGTCCGGTAGGGTATTTTCTTCCTAATGAAATCAGCTTTGAAACCGCAATTTCTGGGTTTTTATTATCGAGTGGAAATTTTTGTTAAACTAATTAGCAGTTTAAGGGTGTACTCTTCACAGTACGACAAATTTTTACACTCATCTAAATTCAAAGCATTTGCAGACGATAATTGGCACCACTGATGGAACTTGCCTATAAAAGAGGAAGAAAACATTGTGGGAAAAGGAGAAAATGCTGGTTACCAGCATTTTCTCCTTTTCCCACAATGTTTTCAAAAGCTGTTTTTCTTGGGGTCATTAAAACTTAGTATTGTGCGGTATAGGGTTAAATGTCTACTGACAGATGCAAGCGGATTTTACAAGCTCTTTGTATAATAATTCGTCGGTTTCCTGCAGCTAGCTGATGCAAAGTTTTGATTGTTTTATACTTCTGATGACAGATACAAGTAAATTGTACAGGCATTTTGTTTTCTTTTTACATTTTTACACTACGGATACAGGTAGATTATATAAGTTTTTTGTTGGCAAGCAATGTGGCAGTTTTGCTGAATGATGGAGATAGATTTTACAAGCTTTGCATTAGCAATACCAATGTATCCATTTTACTGAAAGATGCAAGTAAAATTGTACATTTCTTTTTGTTAGCTGTTACGGGAGATCACTCCTTCCTTACTGCATACATAGCTTTCCCGTATAAAATCAATACCTGATAACTGCGTCAGAGAGAATTCTCTTTGGCTCAGTGGTTATGGTGTTGGTCTTTTGAACCTCGAAAAAAGAGGATATTTGTCCGCACGGGTTCGAATCCCGCCAGGTGCGGTTTGTATTTGAGCTATGCATTTGTTGCGAACTTTCATGTTCGTAAGATAGCAAAAGCATTGCACCGATTTTGCTGAAAGATGCAGGTAGATTGTATAAGCTTTTTGTTAGCAAAAGCAATGTATCAACTTCATTGAAAGATGCAGGCTAATTTTGCAGATTGGCTGTTTGTTGTACACTTTTGTTGAAAGATGCATGTACATGAAGTTAGTACATGTTTTTTGTTAGCAAAAGCAACGTCTTCATTTTACTGAAACATCAAGGTATATTTTAAAAGTTTTTTAAAGCAAATTTACTCATTTTACGGAAAGATGCATGTATAGTTTAAAAACTTTTGGTTGGCAAAAGCAATTTTTATACCCCCGCAAAACAAATGTTTCCGGGGGTATACTGGAATCAGCCTGTCTGTCCGTGTGTCCGTGTGTCCGTCTGTGTACAAAATACCAGTAATTTTGTGTCGCGAACTCCTCCTACAGTTTTGCTGCTATTGTATTGAAAGTTTGTTGATACATTGATCGTATACTGAAGTTGTGCAAGACGCAGTTTTCAATCATCTATTCCCTATGATTCAAGGGTAATCTCCCCTTGAACTTAGAAATTTTTTTGTTAAATTGCCTAAAGCGCTGGCGGGGTATTAAGTCACATTCAGTGACAGCTCTAGTTTTTATTGTACAGCTTTTTTGGTTGCTTTACACTAAATGCTGATGAATGCAGGTAGACTTTACGTACTTTGTGGTAGCAAAAGCAATGTACCCATTTTCCTGAAGGTGCAGACTGATTGTAGAAATCTGCTATTTGTTGTACACTTTTGCTGAAAGATACCGGTAGATTTTATAGATTTTTGTTAGCTTTATAACTTTGCTAACAAAAGCGGTCAGTGTATGGATTTTGTTTGTTTTATACCTCTGTTGATGGGTGCAAATTGGTTGTGAAGGCGATACTCTTCTTTACTCCTCTGCAGCTAATACGATTAAAAACAATTAAGGAAAAGGAGCAATTTCTCTTGTAGTAAGAAATTAATTGCATCTTGTAACTCGGAATTTTTTCTTTTTTTTAATTGTGTACTTGATAAAAGCTTGATTGGAAAAAGACTGTAAAGTAAAAGATTCACGGTTGCCATGTTGTCCCAAGAATTTGTTTAAAAGCAACAAGTATCTCTTCCGTTGTCGTCTCACCCTAGTGAACCAGTTTTCGTGATCAGGCAATTAGTACTATTATATTCTATACGTCTGTCGCAGATCAGGCGTGAAATTTGTTTCTGCGAAAGCTGATAAGCCCCTAGTGATGTAAAATACTTTCGCAGATCGAACTGATTGCCTAGACAGCACTGTACTGTTGCACAAGAATTCCTCGTATAATGAGGGCCATTCCTGTAAATTAAACTGTATCCCTTGCCAGATAAAGAATAAAGGTAACCAGATAGCACATTGGCCCTTTTAAAGGTATGTCTTCGTTTTTATCCTTGATGCCTTTGGGGATGCTGCGATAAATATCATAATGATTTATGACATATGTGTAAGGTCCCCATATAATTCAAATCAAATTCTGGCCTTAATGGCCAGGAAATACGTAAAGAGCGATTTGTAAAACGTTCTAACTAAATTTGCTTGAAATATTATGACAAGAACATAGCTGTTCAGTGCATAAAATCAAGGATAAAAACCAAGTAATCCCTTTATCAGAACCAATGTGGTACTGGAGAGGAATCAAGGGAAATAACTGAAGAATGGTCGTCATTCTAAGAGATGTTGTAACCGTATGGCTGCAAATCGTGACTCGATACGACTTTGCGGAAGAGCAGATCAAGATTAGACTGCATAGAACGAGCAGTCTGATCTTGGATCTGCACTATCCGATTTGGTGAGAGGTACTTTGAAATGGTAATATTTTGCTTTTTACACGTGTCCGGAAATTTTCGTATGAAAGTTTTAGCCGTTTAACCCTTTACTACTCAATGACGACTTTTAAACAACCCTGAGAAAAAAGCCTTTTGAAAACATTTAGGGAAAAGGAGAAAATGCTGGTAACCAGCATTTTCTCCTTTTCCCCAAATGTTTTCGCCTCCATGAAAGACAAATTTCATGGTTTGATTTAAATATGATTTATCGTCTGCAAATCCTTTCAATTTGAACAAGTCTAAAATTTTATCGTTTGGTTGAGTTAAGGGTTAGTGTGTGTTTACATGTGAATGGACTTTTCTTGCAGTGCGGAATTTTATCGCAAATACTCAGACCCCCAGCTATAAAAAAAGTTCTTCTTTTACCTTTGAATTGGTGGATTATGGAAATTCCAAAACGAGTCGTTATCCCTTAATTGCGTTGTAAATTCTTAAAGATACAATCTTACAGTTGGAGAGAAAAAAAAACTCTGTTAAAACTTTAAAGTGTGTAAAATGGCTTAGCTGTAAAAACATAAATAGATTACTAATGCATATGATTTAAAGGATACAAAAACTCAAGGGATTTTTCTCCTATACAACCGGAAACGACAACAGCGATTGCTTTGAAGGCCTCCAAAGCATAAAATGCATTTTCTCTCCGTTGCAATTTATGCAACCTTGCAAGCCGCCAGCGCGGGCAAAATTTGACATGAAGATACAAGAATGATTATAGTTTCATAAGATAAGGATGGAATTTGTTAAAAAAAAAACTGGATGAAAACGAGAAGAGATGTATCTTTAAGGTAATAGATTCACGTATCAACTGGCTTGACTGACTGATAGATACCTCGAGACCTAGGGTCAGATGATCACTCGAGACGATTCATTTCTGCGTCGGAGTAAACTTGGTTAAAACATTTCAGAACCACAGTCCCAGGACGTACATGCATAAGTGAGCTATTCCAATGATATAATTGAAACGTAAAATATCAATCAATCAAATAATCAACCAACCAGCCAACCAGCCATCCCACTAACCAACCATTAGACCACCCAAGCAACCATTAGACCCACCAATCAACCAACCAACCAACCATTAAACCATTAAATCATTAAACCAACCAACCAATCATTAGACCAACCCACCAACTATTAGACCAACCAACTAACCCACCAACTATTAAAACCAACCAACAAATCAAGCCACCAACCAACCAACCAATCATGTTTTCAGTGCTATAAATCAGCTAAAACTGTGCTAATTGCCCTGATGGTTAACGATGGAACACTTCCAATTTGGGTGCGAGTCGTGATGCCTGGTATAGTACATAATACATGAACCTCGGTTATTTTTGTTGGTATTTGTCTTGGAATGCAATCCTGTGGTCTCAAAGCGGAATTTCAGATACTGAAGCAGGTATTTTTGCTATATCCTTAACCTGCTAAGCGTGTATCAATGCACTTTTGCGTACAATGTAGATCAAAGATCAGACTTCACGCTTCTTGCAGTCCGATCTTTGATCTACACTGTCCTACACGATCAGATTCTTACTTGCCGAGAGAAATTTTACAGCTGCATTATTTAGGGTTTGACTGTTTGCGTAGAAATTCTAATTTGATTCAATTTAACATTTTAACAATATTCACAGTTACCAATGATGAGCTATGTTATGTGAAAAGGGTGATTAATGCGTCTGCAAAAAGTATCGACCAGGCTGACATTTGTTGAAACTTTTCTCTTTTGGTAAATTACCTGTATGTTCAAGTTCCAGTCTACCTCATGATTTAGTCGATTAAACTTGCTCAAATTGATGTCAAAATGGTAGCCTGTTTTCGATTTCCGTATATACTATTGGCCGGTTACGGGAGATATAACGGGTACCAGTTTATACTAAAAGGCAACTGGGAAAGTTTGTTATGCGGTGTCTTAATGACAGATTATGAAACCAAACCACCTGTAATTTTAACGCTTTTCCTGCTAAGTAAGTGAAATGAATCTTTTAAGTCTACGGCAAAAATCTAAATTTTGCTATTTCAAAGGTAAGTTTTTTGAGGGAAAATAGATCTAGATCTATATCCTTAACGGACAGTGTAGATCCAAGATCAGACTGCACGTTCTGTGCAATCTGATCTTGATCTACGCTGTCCGCAAAAGGTCAGTGAGTCGCGCTTGCCAGTCTAAAAGGTTAAGCATACACTTTTCTGATGAACTTCAAAAGAGAACAAAGTTTATGATTTTATGGTCGGTTAATTTTGCATCTGGTTTTACGTGCACTGGGCGTGTTTTATTGTTGTTATCCGTAATAGAAAGTAAATAATACTGGCTTTTGTAGGGAAGTAAGTTACACCATTGTTCAACCTTTGTTGATAATTTCTAGTACTTTGATTTATACCATTTAGCCGAGCCCGGTAGCTCAGTCGGCAGCGTACACTCAGTCGGTAGCGGCTCGCTTGTTCGAATTCGCAGCTCGGCCAATTTCTTTCCGAGGATTGATGATGGTCATTGCGACAGGATTCATTCCCCTCCCACGCTGACCATTGTCTCGACGATGGTTATGATGTAAAGCAGCCATTGGCTTGGAAAGAATATTGTGCGGAGTACTTCAAAAGAAACTCCAGGAAAGCATGGATAGGTGCACTGGCCGCTGCGTAATAATGTTAAAAGCGGTTGAAAACACCATACAAGTAATTAATTAATCAATTAGACCCTTTACCTAAAAAACTCAAGACTTTTTTATAGCCCTGTGAAAGAAAGCTTGTGAAAACACTGTGGGAAAAAGAGAAAATGCTTGTAACCCAGATTTACTCCGTTCTCAAAAATGTCTCTAGCCCGTTACAAACATTTTTCTCCTTTTTCCCACAATACTTTACGACCTCAGAAAGAAAGCTTTTGAAACAGTTGTGGGGAAAAAGGAGAAAACGGCACGTGCATTTTACCTAGGTAACCAGTGCGCGAGAACTACTTTTCCCGCCTTCAATTGAAGAGTAAGAACAAAAAAAATCGGTAATTTTCAGTAGTCCTAACCATGAAATATCGAACAATATTCCACTGTTATTCCTCGATAAACCACCGAAAAGCATGAAATAATATGTTGTAGTAGCTGTCCTGGTGCTTGTATTTTCTCCGAGCTGCTTCCAAGATACGAACTTTTTCGTGTCGTGTCTAATTTTATTCGCGTGCGGTGTATGCATTTCAGCCGAAAAATTTATAGATCTAGGCAAACAATAAATGACAAACACTTTGTAGTTTATGTCAATAAATTGTTCCTTTCTGGTGAAAATGACTTTAATAACCAGAAACGTAATGAATCTATTAGCATCGTCAAAACAATGCCAAGACAAACGCCATTAGCGAGTATCAAACTAATCAACAATTTGGAACGTCAAGGACTAATACTTAAAGCTAAAGTGACTAAATAAACGAAGCCGTTACCAAACGATTCCGGGTTTTAATCGCCAGGCTGCTAGGCGTGACTGAAGGACCTTTTGCGGACAGTGTAGATCAAGATCAGACTGCACAGAACGTGCAGTCTGATCTTTGATCTACACTGTCCGGTAAGGACATATATTTTTCCCAGAAAATATCTTTGAAATAGTAATTTTTTTTTTTTCTGTGGCCTTGACAGTTTCATTTCACTTACTTAGCAGGATAATAATTAATGATCGTATAGAAGAAGGCTGTTAAAAACATTGTGGGAAAAAGTGAAATGTTGGCAACCAACACTGTCTTCTATTTCCACAATGTCTTCTTTTCTTCCAGAGAAAAAATTTCAGATTTTGAGTCACAATTTTTTTTTTTTTTTTTTTCGTCTGCCAATGCTTTCAATTTAGACATGTCTAAAATTTTGTCTTTCGATAAATGTTAAAACAAACAATTACACCTTATTTTAAAAACTCAAATTTTGCAGTTCCAAAAATTTTAGTCGTTGGGAAAAATCTAACATAGACGTAGGTCAAAGGTCATACTGCACGTTATATGTAGTTTGATCCTGATCTATATTGTCCCGCAAAAAGACACAATGACTCTCCAAAAGCAACTTGAAAGATAACAATTTCGAGTGCAAAATAACGGAAAAAATCATATCAAGTCGGTGAATTTGACCAACACATTGCAGTATCAAAGCTGTTTAAACTAGAAAAAGTGTCTGCTCAAAATACTGGAAAAGTGTAGCTAAAAGATCAGACTGCACGTTCTGTGCAGTCTGATCTTGATCTACACTGTTCGCAAAAAGCCACTTGTGTTGTGCTTGGCAGCCTTACAGTTAACAACTAAACTAACAAGAAATTTATCATTTTACGTCTTAGTGGATTGATATTACCGATGTTTATTTTCGTGTATCTTACGTCCGAGTGGATTGATATTACCGGTGTTTATTTTTCTGTCTGGACAAGATTTACAGGAAAATGTTGACATGGACTTGCGTACTTGTGTAGGTTGGCAGATGGACAAATATTGGGTAATGGATGGTCAGTGCTGTCCATAAAGTTAAGTATAGGCAAATGGGAACAGCTATTCTCTTGTAATGGCATTCTCAAGAAGGTGAAATTATTGAAATTTTGAAAAATTAAACAAGCTAACTAAACCACAATTTTTGACTTTGGTTTGTTTTGTTTCTATTTTGCGTTTATTCATCGTTGCCACCGATTTTGCATATGGATGATGCCCAAAGAAAGTTGTTAGTTATGTTATTGAAGTAGTGCAAGACACAGGACAAAACCAACCCTAAGTTACGTCTGTAACGTGCTCGGTGTATAGCATCGTAATGCGGGACCTAGGTCTCACCTGAATAACTATTTGTAATTAGTATAAGTTGACCAGCCCCGGAAATCGAAACCTTACCCTCAAGTGTCTCGAGATCTGCCGAGCCCCGGTACCTCAGTCGGTAGTGTACAGAACTTGAGAACAGCGGGGCGCTGGTTCGATTCCCGTCTCGGCCAATTTCTTTCGAGGATTGATAATAGTCGTTGCGACAGCATTCATTTTTCTCTCCACGCTGACCATTGTTTCGACGATGGTTATGTGGGAATGCAGTCAGTGGGTTGGACAGAATATTGTGCGGAGTACTGGTAAAAGAAATTCTAGGATCTATCGAGAACAAATGTCGTGCTCTACCACTGAAGCTAATCTTAGTGACTACGAACTTTTGTAGGTTAGCAGATGGACAATTATTGGGTGCTGAAAGGTCAACGCTGTCCTTAAATGGGCAAGTTAGATTTCTTTCTTGTAAATCAAATCTTATTTTGTAAAACACTGATAAATGCTCTAAAATCATTCGGCACACCTCGGGTGATCGATGATCAAGTCCCTCGCCTGTATTACATAGCTTGATATGCACCTACACGGTAGATTCCTTTTCCGAAAGTACAACGTGTCACTGTTTTTAAAGTCTCCACTCCACTTAGAAAGCAAATACTAGTCACTATTTTCCGTGCTAATCTCTCTTAATACATTTCCGATGACAACAGTTTGTACATTTATTTTCCAACTCGGTCTATCAATTACTTTGGCATTTTTCAGCAATAGGGGGCTGTTGTTGCCGTTGCTGATCGATTTACAGGACGCCGCCATGTTTAAGATCATGTGATTGGCGGTATTTCAAAATGGAAACCACCTTGATACGGACGAGGTTAAATGTAGGCACGGAATCGGCCGAGTTGTGACGAGTGGCTCTTAAATATATTCATTGTTGGATTTGTAAAGATATAATCGGGAAAAAGGTGTATATTTTTTATTTAAATTACGGGATCGTCGTTATGGTATTTGTTTGGAGCTGAATCGCAGGCCCGTAGGAACGGAAGGGGGGGGGGGGGGGGGGGGCGTTGCGAATGTTACTAAAAGTAGCAACAAAAGTCTTAAGCACTAGATTTAGATCTTACTTGAATAGAGAAATAAGACAGCAAGTTTTACATGTAGATCTACCTAAATAAGAATTATACTGTTAAAGAACGTTCCAAATACGCTGTGCACATTCAATGTGCACACCAACATAGGTAGAAGGTTAGTTGTTGTGCCACCCCCCCCCCCACTCTCATCACATTTTTCTTTCCACGGGCCTGAATCGTATATTGGAACGAGGCTAACGGGTATGACCTAGGACAATCCAGGTCAGCTTTGGAGTACTAACGTTTCTGCTTCCGGTCTGTTTTCTGGTAGCTGCCGGAAAAACCCGGCACGACCTGGTTAGTTTCCGGAAGTGCGCCATGTATTGTCGTCATCACGACAATTTTACCATTGCTACTGTGCTACTGTGACATGGCGGCGTTATCACTAGCGGTTTGACGTTTTTTACTGCCAACGGCATAATAAATTTCTTTTATGGACGACGTTGATCAAGATCAGACTGCACAGAACGTGCAGTCTGATCTTTGATTTACGCCGTCCACTAGTGCATTCTAAATAACGACCAAAATACATCTTCATCTTAAATGAAATAGTTTTCTCTGCCGGCGAAAAGAATTCTATTCTTTTCGGTTTGGCACCGAAAAAGTCAAAGCAAGTTAAAACCCCACTGGCGGCCACAGGTAAACAATGCCGGTATCAACATACATTTGAATTTTAACCATACCACTTGGAAGTATGAAAATTATTGTGTAGTTAATAATCTTTTATTTTAAGATAGGTCCAAGTGTTAGTCGCTAGCAGGAAACAGAATTTTAAAACCAGGTTATAGGTGCCATGTCGCACTTTATTTCATGCTTTCCGGTAGGATATCGAGAATAGCTGTGAAAATATTTTTCGATATTACACGGGTACGACCAGCGAAAATACCGATTTTCATGTTCTTGTTGCCTAGGTAAATTGCGCGTGCCTCACAACCAGATGGAAATATGACGTCATTTACCTTACATTTCTCGCGCTTGACGTAATATTGTAATGCGTTGCTATGCGGGAGGGGTACGCCACGGGGAATAACGGAAAAGAACTGTACTGGATTTTGATAAAGCTCCTCCAAGAAAGGGTTAAAAGCATGAAATAAATAGAATATTTGTTTTTTTCGGTGAAAGATCGAAATTTATTTCATTTCGTGAACACCATCGGTAATATTTTCACTCGTGGCTGCGCCACTCGTGAAAATATTACCGATGGTGTTCACGAGATGAAATAAATTTCGATCTTTCACCGAAAAAAAAACAAATATCCTCTGTATATTTTGTGTACCTTTTTTCTTTTTTTATATTTCATTTTTCTACCAACGTAACACTTTGACCGACCGTACAATGATATACTGTCATCTTCACACTAGCTTCCACACTTTTAGATAATAAGTTATAGATTTAAATTCATTTTAACACCCACATTGTTTACCTGTGACCACCACTTGGCCTTTAATACCAGATTTCTATGGTTTATCACGGTAGATATATGCTAAGGATCCAGACATGACCAAGGATATACCGGCCTATGACCTTTCTTACATCGATATCGACAGATATGAAGTTAAATAATTACCGGGAAAAAGTATATCACAGTCGAGTAAGTAAACAGGAAAACAGATACAACATTTCAGTGGACTATGATTGATTGATACCATTGGGGACATTGATCGAGAGCATATTTGCATGAAATATTGCTTGTAACTCGAGATGAAAGAATGAGGGTCGAAGTAGATCTACCAATATTCCTGTGGTGTCGCACTACTCCGACTGCTGTCTGGAAGTGTTTAGGTCAAAAATAGTCCCATTTGAGATTTTGATTTCAAGCACAAATGCTGCACTTTTTTTTTTAAATCAGAAAAATCGAAGAACATGCAAATGCGTTTCTTTTGTTGATTGATAACTCAAAAAGATTGTTTGTTTGTATATATCTAACGCCTTTTAAAACATTATCTCTTTTATATCGTGGTGGCCAGGCACATATCTACCCTTACATGCAGTTTCCGTTACCAGTGCTTTGCACAGTATTCTTCCCAAGCCACTTGCTTCTTTCTCACATAGCCATCGTCGAAACAATGAGCAGCATTTAAAGAAGAATGAATCCTGTCGCAATAAAAATCACAAATCCTCGAAAAGAAAATGGCCGAGCTGGAGACTCGAAATAGCAATCCCATGTTCTCAAGTCCTTTACTCTATCGGGGCTTTGCGATCGCATAAAGAAACGTGCTTTACAAGCTGCAAAGCCTTTCAATCATCGTGATTTTTCAAGGATAGTTCTGTTTTTAGATGGAATTTTAAAAAAAAGGTGGTACTTTTCTACATGTCAAAGGACAATTCTACCTCATGATTAGTCTGTTTTTAGACAAAATGGAATTTATGGATCCATGATTATGTGATGACTTGCCTGGTATAATATATCTCGGAGAATATTAAAATTAGGTCTAAAGTTGCAAAGTCGCTCAATTTTTTGTTTACTTTTTATCTGATTATGAACTTCACTTTTCTGCCAGTGACTAACTTTGGACAGATAGTACAGTGACAAAATGCCATCTTCACAATTATTTCCGTACTTTTAAAAGATATCAGTTAAATATAAATGCGTTTTAACAACTGCATTTTTTTTTTTTTTTAACTTTCGGTCTCTACAAGGCATTAAAAAACGTGTAGAATGTTCACCCCTCGTTTCTTTTTCCCGTTTAGTATATATTTGGCACTAAAAGGTCTGATACAGACGAAGAAATATCGGTTTGCAGAGATTGGAAATATGATGAATATCATCTCGAGATGAAAGGAGATTGGGAAAGACAGTGATACGGTCTGATTTGATGGTAGAATGACGTGAATAAATGTGTCGGTCTTCGGGTTTATGTAGATATATGTCATATGAGATAGATATGACTAGAATATACTTATAAGCGAAGAGGAAAGGGAATTTGATGACAGGACGACTTGGATGAATAATTGTATGTTAAGTGTATGTCATGCGGGATATACTCTTAATGTAAGTGTAGAATACCCATATGAGAGAGAGAGACAGAGAGAGAGAGAGAGAGACAGAGAGAGAGACAGAGAGAGACAGAGAGAAAGACAGAGAAAGAGAGACAGAAAGAGAGAGAGAGAGACAGACAGACAGACAGCGACAGACAGAGACAGATACAGAGAGAGAAGAGAGACAGAAAGAGAGACAGAGATAGAGAGAGGGGGGTAGAGAGAGAGAGAGAGAGGGGTAGGGAGAAACGGACGGACGGTTGGACAGACTGACGGACGAACGGATCGACTGACCGACCGACCGACAGACAGACAAACAGACATACAGACAATTATAATCCTGTTGATACATGGGATGAATGGTATTTACAGTGTTATTACTTCGAGTCTCCGGGACTGATTTATTTTGCAACATTCCCCCGCATAGAAAGATCAAGGCTAAAGTGTAATAATACAAGGTTATCAAAATCAAAGTTCTATTTTTTTTTTTCTCAAAGAAAAAAATCACATTTTATTTGTAAATCGGCTTAAGTTTTCTGCTCGTGCTATGTTGCCAAGTTTGTTTTATTGCCATTGGATTTCCTAGAATGGTTCTCTCTCTGTAAATATCTGTTTTACATCCATACATCCATAGACCGATAGCAATACTTATCTCTTTATCTGTAAGAATGGCACGGTTACCTCCATATCTGTAAGAACCAAGATATATCTTTATATCTGTCTAGTTTACTTGTTTATCTTTTATTTGTATGACGTTGCCTTTGCGTTTATCTCTCAGTCTCTATGACTATGAGATTATCTCTCAGCACAAGACTTCACATAGTCTACTTATCTCTGTATCTGTCACCACACGTTTATCTCGTTTTCTGTAAAACTATACGTCTATCTTTGTATCTGTAAGACAATAATGTGTTTATCTCTTTATCTGAGTGCTATAGGATAACCTCTATCTGTAGGACTTTTTATTTATGATTTATCTTTAAGACTACCATTATCTCTTTCTCTATAATAACACACACTTACCCCTGTATTTGTATGTATCAGCGTTTTATCTCCAGAATTGTCAGACTGTGCATTTATCTTTTTTTTTATCTATAAGACTTTGCGCTTTGTTCAGTATCTGTAGACTACAAGTATGTGTTTCTCTGTATCTATAACACTTCACATTAATTTCTCTATATTTGTAAGAATACACCTATATCTATATGATCTCTTTGATACCCTACACCTCTATCTCTATATCTGTAAGACTACTCTGTTAGCTTTAAATCTGATGATGTTGCTGGTCACCGTTTTTCCCGTAGATTTTTTTTTTTTTTCTATTTCTGTACAATTATATACCGTAAGTTTTCGACTTCCTGGGAAATCTTGCCATTTAATTCAATGATATGATAAATGACCTGATATATGAACGCCTTTGGGAATATCTTAACACCATTAACGCTTTCCTTACTGTAGACGACAAGAAAAGCTATAATGGACAGTGTAGATCAAGATCAGACTGCACAGAACGTGCAGTCTGATCTCTGATCTACACTGTCCACTTTTTTTATTCCAGATTATCACCAAACTGGTTCACCATTTTGCAGCAAAAGTGTATAAGTGACCTTTGAAAAAAATGTAACTTTATTTATATAGTTGTGAAAGATTTAACCGGTTATTCCTTTTAGATTGAATACTTTAATACTGTACCGTAGGTCTTAAGGGCGTCGAAAACTTTACTTACATAGCGTAGATCTTAGGGCTTTCGAAAACTTTACTTTCGTACTGTAGGTCTTCAGACCTTCGGAAACTTTACGAAGGTACCGTAGGTCTTAAGACCTTCGAAAACTTTACTTCTGTAATGTAGGTCTTAGGGCCTTCGAAAACTTCACGAACGTACCGTAGGTCTTAAGGCCTTCGAAAACTTTACTAACGTACGATAGATATATAGGCTTTCGAAAACTTTTACTTTCGTACCGTAGGTCTTAAGGCCTTCGAAAACTTTACTACTGTAACGTAGGTCCTAAGGCCTTCGAAAACTTTACTACTGTACCGTAGGTCTTAGGGCCTTCGAAAACTTTACTTCTGTACCGTAGGTCTTAGGGCCTTCGAAAACTTTACTACTGTACCGTAGGTCTTAAGAACTTCAAAAACTTAACAGCTGTACCGTAGGTCTTAAGGCCTTCGAAAACTTTACTACTGTACCGTAGGTCTTAAGAACTTCAAAAACTTAACAGCTGTACAGTAGGTCTTAAGGCCTTCGAAAACTTTACTAACGTACCGTAAGTCTTAAGGCCTTCGAAAACTTTCCTACTGTACCGTAGGTCTTAAGGCCTTTGTAAACTTTACTACTGTACCGTAGGTCTTAAGGCCTTCGAAAACTTTACTAACGTACCGTAAGTCTTAAGGCCTTCGAAAACTTTACTAATGTACCGTAGGTCTTAAGGCCTTCGAAAACTTTACTACTGTAAAGTAGGTCTTAAGACCTTCGAAAACTTTACTACTGTACCGTAGGTCTTAAGGCCTTCGAAAACTTTACTACTGTACCGTAGGTCTTAAGGCCTTCGAAAACGTTACTAAGGTACCGTAGCTCTTAAGGCCTTCAAAAACTTTACTACTGTACCGTAGGTCTTACAGCCTTCGAAAAACTTTACTAACGTACTGTAGGTCTTAAAGCCTTCGAAAAACTTTACTAACGTACCGTAGGTCTTAAGGCCTTCGAAAACTTTACTACTGTACTGTAGGTCTTAAAGCCTTCGAAAAACTTTACTAACGTACCGTAGGTCTTAAGCCTTCGAAAACTTTACTACTATACCGTAGGTCTTAAGGCCTTCGAAAACTTTACTTATGTACCGTAGGTCTTAAGGCCTTCGACATCTTTACTACTGTAAAGTAGTTCTTAAGGCCTTCCAAAAGTTTACCAACGTACCGTAGGTCTAAAGGCTTTCAAAAAATTAACTGCTGTAAAGTAGGTCTTAAGGCCTTCATAAACTTACTTATGTACCGTAGGTCTCAAGGCCTTCGAAAAGTTTACTACTGTACCGTAGGTCTTAAGGCCTTCGAAAACTTTACTACTGTACCGTAGGTCTTACGGCCTTCGAAAACTTTACTAAAGTACCGTAGGTCTCAAGGCCTTCAAAAACTTTACTAACGTACCGTTGGTCTTAAGGCTCTCAAAAACCTTACTAAATTACCATAGGTTTTAAGGCCTTTGAAAACCTTACTACTGTACAGTAGGTCTTAAGGCCTTCGAAAACCTTACTAACGTACCCTAGGTCTTAAGACCTTCGAAAAATTTACTACTGCAATGTAGGTCTTAAGGCCTTCGAAAACTTTAATAACGTACCGTAGGTCTTAAGGCCTTCAAAAACTTTACTACTGTACCGTAGGTCTTAAGGCCTTCTAAAAATTTACTACTATACCGTAGGTCTTTAGGCCTTCGAAAACTTTACTAATGTAACGTAGGTCTTAAGGCCTTCGAAAACTTTACTAATGTACCGTAGGTCTTAAGGCCTTCGAAAACTTTACTACTGTACCGTAGGTCTTAAGACCTTCGAAAACTTTACTAATGTACTGTAGGTCTTAAGGCCTTCAAAAACTTTACTACTGTACCGTAGGTCTTAAGGCCTTCTAAAAATTTACTACTATACCGTAGGTCTTTAGGCCTTTGAAAACTTTACTAATGTACCGTAGGTCTTAAGGCCTTCGAAAACTTTACTACTGTACCGTAGGTCTTAAGACCTTCGAAAACTTTACTAATGTACCGTAGGTCTTAAGGCCTTCGAAAACTTTACTAATGTATCGTAGGTCTTCAGGCCTTTGTAAACTTTACTAATGTACCATAGGTCTTAAGGCTTTCGAAAACTTTACTAACGTACCGTAGATCTTAAGGCTTTCGAAAACTTTACTACTGTACCGTAGGTCTTAAGGCCTTCGAAAACTTTACTACTGTACCGTAGGTCTTAAGGCCTTCGAAAACTTTACTACTGTACCGTAGGTCTTACAGCCTTGGAAAAACTTTACTAACGTACTGTAGGTCTTAAGGCCTTTGAAAACTTTATTACTGTACCGTAGGTCTTAAGGTCTTCGAAAACTTTACTAACAAACCGTAGTTCTTAAGGCCTTCGAAAACTTTACTACTGTAAAGTAGTTCTTAAGGCCTTCCAAAAGTTTACTAACGTACCGTAGGTCTTAAGGCTTTCAAAAAATTAACTACTGTAAAGTAGGTCTTAAGGTCTTCAAAAACTTTACTAATGTACCGTAGGTCTTTAGGCCTTCAAAAACTTTACTACTGTACTGTAGGTCTTTAGGCCTTCGAAAACTTTACTAACGTACCGTAGGTCTTACAGCCTTCGAAAAACTTTACTAACGTACCGTAGGTCTTAAGGCCTTTGAAAACTTTACTAATGTACCGTAGGTCTTAAGGCCTTTGAAAACTTTACTAACGTACCATAGGTCTTAAGGCTTTCGAAAACTTTACTACTGTAAAGTAGTTCTTAAGGCCGTCCAAAAGTTTACTAACGTACCGTAGGTCTTAAGGCTTTCAAAAAATTAACTACTGTAAAGTAGGTCTTAAGGCCTTCAAAAACTTTACTAACGTACCGTAGCTCTTTACGCTTTCGAAAACTTTACTACTGTAACGTAGGTCTTAAGGCCTTCGTAAACTTTACTACTGTACTGTAGGTCTTAAGGCCTTCGAAAACTTTACTACTGTACCGTAGGTCTTAAGGCCTTCAAAAACTTTACTACTGTAACGTAGGTCTTAAGGCCTTCGTAAATTTTACTACTGTACTGTAGGTCTTAAGGCCTTCGAAAACTTTACTACTGTACCGTAGGTTTTAAGGCCTTCAAAAGCTTTATTAACATACAGTAGGTCTTAAGGCCTTTGAAAACCTTACTAACGTACCATAGGTCTTAAGACCTTCGCAAACTTTATTAAAATTCCGTAGGTCTTCAGGCCTTCGAAAACCTTACTAAAGTACCATAGGTCTTAAGACCTTCGCAAACTTTATTAATGTACCGTAGGTCTTAAGGCTCTCGAAAAACTTACTAACATACCGTAGGTCTTAAGGCCTTCAAAAACCTTACTAACGTGCCGTAGGTCTTAAGGCCTTCGAAAACTTTACTAACGTACCGTAGGTCTTAAGGCCTTTGTAAACTTTACTACTGTACCGTAGGTCTTAAGGCCTTCGAAAACTTTACTAACGTACTGTAGGTCTTAAGGCCTTCAAAAACTTTACTACTGTACCGTAGGTCTTAAGGCCTTTGAAAACTTTACTACTGTACCGTAGGTCTTAAGGCCTTCGAAAACTTTACTAACGTACTGTAGGTCTTAAGGCCTTCAAAAACTTTACTACTGTACCGTAGGTCTTAAGGCCTTCGAAAACTTTACTAACGTACTGTAGGTCGTAAGGCCTTCAAAAACTTTACTACTGTACCGTAGGTCTTAAGGCCTTTGAAAACTTTACTACTGTACCGTAGGTATTAAGGCCTTCGAAAACTTTACTACTGTACCGTAGGTCTTAAGGCCTTCGAAAACTTTACTACTGTATCGTAGGTCTTAAGGCCTTAGAAAACTTAACTACTGTACCGTAGGTCTTAAGGCATTAGAAAACTTTACTACTGTACCGTAGGTCTTAAGGCCTGCGTAAACTTTACTACTGTACCGTAGGTCTTAAGGCATTAGAAAACATTACTACTGTACCGTAGGTCTTAAGGCCTGCGTAAACTTTACTACTGTACCGTAGGTCTTAAGGCTTTCGAAAACTTTACTAACGTACCGTAGATCTTTAGGCTTTCGAAAACTTTACTAACGTACCGTAGATCTTAAGGCTTTCGAAAACTTTACTACTGTACCGTAGGTCTTAAGGCTTTCGAAAACTTTACTAACGTACCGTAGGTCTTAAGGCTTTCGAAAACCTTACTAACGTACCGTAGGTCTTAAGACCTTCGAAAACCTTACTAACGTACAGTTGATCTTAAGGCTTTCGAAAACTTTATTTACATACCGTAGATCTTAAGGCTTTCGAAAACCTTACTAACGTACCGTAGGTCTTAAGGCCTTCGCAGACTTTACTTTCGTACCGTAGATCTTAAGGCTTTCGAAAACTTTTACTTTCGTAACGTAGGTCTTAAGGCCTTCGAAAACTTTACTACTGTACCGTATGTCTTCAGGCCTTCGAAAATTTCTTATTTACGCATAACCTACTTAACAAGCTAAATATAACTTTCAAGCCGATAATAAAAACCCAGCTGGTACTATTTCAATATTTTTCTTTGTAGGAAAAAAATATCTCCTTATCGGACAGTGTAGATCAAAGATCAGACTGCACTGAACGTGCAGTCTGATTTTGATCTACACCGTCCGTTAAAAGGTCCTTTAAAAGGTCCGCGCTTTTGAGCCTAAGTGTCAAACTTAAGAATTACTCTTGTATGAACATTTTCTGTTTTGTAGAACTATTGTTATTGCTATCTCAACTAACGTATTATCGATTTTTTTGTGCCGTTGTTTTTGTTCGCTTTTTTGAATTTTTGTCCTAGATAAGCACCATTAAGAAAAATGTTACCCCTTAGACTGCTAAGTGCGACTCACTGACCTTTTGCGGACAGTGTAGATCAAGATCAGACTGCACAGAACGTGCAGTCTGATCTTGGATCTATACTGTCCGAGACGGAGATATTATTCCCCAGAACATAACTTTGAAATAGCAATATGCGGGTTTTTATTATCGAATCGAAAATTTCTTTTTAGTTATTTGGCATGAAAAGGGTTAAACTCTAAAAATGGAGTTCCCTCGGATAGGGAGTATTAAACTAATAAGTTGAGTAATCGGCTTTCCCCTTGGGGGCGGGGAAAGGCTTAGAGTACAGTATTTAGTGAAAAGTACCAAATCCCATCAGGGTCGTTGTAAAAAAACGTGATTGTTTAATAAACGGGTTAAAACTTTATATTTAAATCAAATGGGCTTGTCTTAATTAGGAAAACAGTCCAAAATACTGCAGTTTTCAAGGGTATTCACACGTTTATTTCAGAAAGGAAAATTGTCGATCCAAGAACCAACTGCATATTCGGTGCAGCTTGATCTTTGTCGTCACCGTCCGCAAAGAGTTTTCTGATCCTAGTCTTGAAGGGTTGTATTGGCATGTTAATGATAAAATAATTACAAACGTCCAATATTTCGTTTCCTAGAGTCTGTGATTTCTATCATTTTCATTTCTTTGTAATCATGATTTATTATATCTTTATGTAAAGGAGAATCAAAGCACTGAAAGAGCTGAAGAGATTCGGCGTTTTCATTTGATTTACGAGTTAAAACTGACAACCCATTAGGCTGCTAAACGCCAGTAACTGACCTTTTGCAGACAGTGAAGATCAAGATCAGACTGCACAGAACGTGCAGTCTGATCTTGGATCTACACTGTCTGATATGGAGAAATATTTTCTCAAAAAATACCTTTGAAATAGAAAAAAATAGGTTTTTACTGTCGGTTTGAAACTTTCATTTCATTTATTTAGCAGGATAAGGGATAAAATGAGATTTAGCCGATTTATATGGGATTTAACCGGTTTACATGGGATTTAACCGGTTTACATGGGATTTAACCGGTTTACATGGGATTTAACCGCTTTCCATGGGATTTAACCGGTTTTCATGGGATTTAACCGGTTTACATGGAGTTTGACTGGTTTACATAGGGTTTAACCGAATTACATGGGATTAAATGGTTTACAGGGGATTTAACTGGTTTACATGGGATTTCACCGTTTTATATGGAATTTAATTGGTTTACATGGGATTTAACTGATTTACATGGGATTCAATCAATTACCTGCGTAAGTGGATACCAAGATTTGAAAAGAAAAAATACTGCTCTTTTTCCTGTAAAAGTCAAGTCCACAATGTTAAAAATGTTCCCAAATTTCCTTAGGAAAGACTCTTCATAGCCGGTGCCTGGTATTGGTGATATCAAGGACACATATGGATAAGTAAGCTACCACCATCAAATGTCTAAATTGATGTTGAAAGCGGCGTATAACATAATAAATCAATCAATTAATCAATCGATGGATTCGATCGATCAGTCAGTCAGTTGGTCAGTCGGTCAATCAATAAATCAACCATCATCAATCCATTCGTCCATCCATCCATCCACCCACTCATCAATCAATCAATCAATCAACCAATCAATCAATCAATCAATCAATCAACCATCCAACTGCACATCCGTTACATTTGTTCTGTGCAACGCAAGATTGTATTTGGGAAGAGGTGAGGTAAAAACTGCCGTGTATTTCTGTATTATTAGCAATATATCAAATGAAGAAATACCGTTGCGAGTTATTTCTCAGAACGTTCATTATGGGGTATTAACTACAAAAATCTGGCATCTTAATGCTAAATTAATGGGGTGCGTCTCGCCGATTCCAATTGTCTGTGTTACTTATGCTTACATAAAACACTTTCAGTGTTACTCCTTTAGATGAAAAACGCGGTCCGATGCGCTTTTGCGGATAGTGTAGATCAAGATCAGACTGCACAGAACGTGCAGTCTGATCTTTGATCTACACTGTCCGATAAGGTGTGGTTTTTAACGGTGGAAATAATTTCAAAAAAGCAGTATTTTGGGGTTTTATCATTGGTTAAAAATTTTCATCTGAACTTACCAAGCAGTTTAAGGGTTAGATGAAAAAAAAATATATTTCTGTATTTTTTTTTTTCATATTTTGACTCTCAGCACGCTGAGAAAAATATTCAGATTTTTTTTTTTTTTATTGACAATGTGGAACTTGATCTGAGGGCAAAACGTTCCCAGCCTGATATTAGATGTTTAATGACTTTCTAATGGCCTGTAGCTTCTATTTACTGAACCCCTAGACTGCTAAGCGCGACCCGATGACTTTTTGCGGACAATGTAGATCAAGATCAGAGTGCACAGAATATGCAGTCTGATCTTGCATCTACACTGTCCGATAAGGAGATATCTTTGCCCCAAAAATACCTTTGAAATAGTAAAATTTGAAATTTTACAACCGGCTTAAAAGTTTCATTTCATTTATTAATCGGGAAAAGGGTTATTTTTTTTTTACTCAATTTGAACAGTGGTGCCTCACCTATGCATTCTGCTGTATTTTCTATTTTGTCTCCACTGCTTCAGAAAATAACCTTTAGCTTCTTACTATATGCTCAAGGTTAAGGAGTACAAATAATAATAATAATAATAATAATAATAATGATAATAATAATAATAATTCAACGCATTACTAGAAAACAAAATGTCTCCTCGTCCGTATCAATAAAAATTGCAGAGGACGAATAAAATGTGGTCCAAATAAAGAATTAAAGAAAAACATTGGGAAAAGGAGAAAAGGCTGATTTTTCTTCTTTTCCTCCGTTTCAAAAACTCTCCCACAATGATTTCCATTTCTTTTCTTTGTAATCGTGAAAATAGGGAACTTTCTTAAAAAGAGTAAACGAAAAGAGAAAAGAATGTGACAAACAGGAATGAAATATAACAAATAGCAGAATAATGATGTATCACTAAGATTGGAAAAGAAAACCATGTGCCCTATAGAATACGATAATTCATTAAAGAAATACTTTTTTTTTGTGAAAAGATGAATAGAATTATAAGGCAACCACTCATTGGTTGAATTTACCCAGAGGAATTACATTTTGTATCATATTTCCAAATATGGAAATTATGGCGAATATAAGACATGAAAGTGGGTGAATAGTACTCATTATGAGCCAAATCGAAAAATAAAAAAGAGTATACATATTTTTTTACACCGATTTGAAAAAAAAAATCATTACTCGAATGTGTCATTCATGATAGATCCTCAAACTTTTGTTTGTGTGTGGGTGTGTGTGTGGGTGTGTTTTAAAATAGGAAGATAGGAAATGATGTCAAAGATGGAAAATATTAGGTCTTGACGAGTAAAAAGGAAGAAAAAAAAACGGTCCTTATATCAAGACAATCAACACAAATAGGGAAATGATAGCCCGTCAAAAGGCTTTGATGTTGATGCCTGTTAGGAGAAAACCTTGAGCACAACGCTTTAATCTGTCAGTGATGACCTTTGAACTCAAAAAGGCCACAAGAATAAAATGTTTGTGCTCCAAGATATTTGCTTTTAAAACGGCAAAAGACACCCATATTTAATTAAAGGATTTCACATTAACAGACATTGGAAAACATCATGTTTTTCTAGAAATTATCGAAATTCACAAAATTATTAATACTCTTGGTAAACACGCTCCTTAGACTTTAGAAAACAAAATTATCAGAATTATGCCCTTTTTAAATGCTTTGAAGTGAAAACACGGTCCACATTCATCAACCATTAGAGGAAAAAAAAACATGTTTTTTTGTGTTATTCTCCTCAATTTTCTAAATGTGAAAGTACTACAACTTCTGATTGATTGGAATTAGCCAATCAGAAGTTGTATTACTCCAAATTAAAAAAAAAATCCTGGAAAATAAGACAAAGACTGTTCTTAAGAAAGGCTGGTGAATTTGTCAATGCCCGTATATAGAACACTTTTCACACATTATAACACAGAGGATCATTGACTGGTTGTGTGTGATATTAAAGATTTGTAACTAGAATGGAGTGTGATGCGGTTGAATAAACGATTCCGAAGGACGATTTTTTAACCGCATCAAACCCCATTTGAGTGACAGATTTTTCAATATCACACACAACCAGTTGATTATCCTATTTATTATATTCCTAATTCACCCTTTTTATTCCAATAATTATCAAGAATGGTACAATATGAGCAATATAGGAAAAAGGTAGTTTAGGCAAACATTCTAAAACTATATCGTCACTAGTGATGATACCATATTTATCGTCACTAGTGGTGTTATTTACTGTGAAATCCCAGTAATTTACTAATAAAATATTTTCATTTTTCGACGATCTTCAAATGACCACAATGATAACTTTTTGTGCGGTAAGATACTTGCTTAACCTTTTATCATACATCTCGTATTTTCAAACCTGAGGTAGTAAGCCTTTGAAAATATTGTAGAAAAAGGAGAAAAAGTTTCCTCTTGTTCAAAGACAAATCCCATTATAGGAGCCAGAATTACTCTGTCCTCTGTAAAAAAAAAATTCAATTTCGACAAGTCTAAAATTTTTCCGAGTAGTCAAGAATTAAAACTATGTATCAAAAGACAGAATTTCTCCTTGATAGATGTAGGAAAAATATTTCTTTCTTTCTTTCTTTCTTTCTTTCTTTCTTTCAAGCTACATCTTTACAGCTATGGGGAAAAAAAAACTGTTAAAAATTTATAGACTGTAGACCGTTCAAAACTTAGTCAGCTGTGTAAACATAGATGACTTACCGACATTTATGGCGTAAAGGATAAATATAGATATCGGATATCTTCGATTTAAAACCGGAAATGTTACAACAGTGATTTCTTCGATGGCCCAAGGAAATTCAAATTTATTTTCTAGCGATCGTAATCAATGCAACCTTACAACCGTCAGGGGCAATATTTGGCATGAAGATGAAATAATGATTATAGCTTCACAAAATAACGATAAACAGGATTAAAAACTGGCTGAAAATGAGTATATGCGTATCTTTAAATAAACACTTTCTAGAAAACTGTGAATCTTCTTACAATTTCATTAGGAAATGTACCACAACGACATCAATCATAATTGGCCCGCAACATGCGAAAAGGGTCATTCGGACATTTGCGCAAAGTGTCGTCTCGGATCAGCCTGCGCAGTCCGCGCAGGCTAATCCGAGACGGCACTTTACGACTACATTAGATTTGCCCTGCAGCAGACTTGCACAAAACAGAAAGTTACATAAGAACGGAAAGTGTTGTCTCGATTTAGCCTGCGCAGTCCGCGCAGGCTGATCCGAAACGACACTATGTCGAAAAGCCCCTTTTAGCCCATCGTAGTAGGTCTCTTCGGTCAAAGGTCACGAACTTGACGCTGGCAAAAAAAAGCAGAACCTAAATACATATCGTGTTAATAGCAAAATAATGATGTATCCCATAGTTTGGGGTCGAAAATGGAATAATTGTACATAATGATAATGACTTTCTCACTAAAGTCTGAACAAATAGATTAAAAAATCGATATTTCTTGGATATTGCAGCTTTCTTTGACCCGAAGTTCACATCTACCGTGCGTTGTTTGTAGTTTTCGATCGTATAGTGACCTTGTTAATAACTGTTGTGAGAGCTTATAAAACCTTGTTCGTGCTCAACACAGCTTGGCACGAAATTTCTCAGTAATGTAAATGTATTTAAGCACATCTGAAAAGAAATTCCCCAATCTTATTCGGGCTTTTCTTTCTATTTTGGAAATTGAGAAGAATCATAACGATTGGTTGCAAGGCCTTTTGATGACAGCTGTAGCAGTATTTCACACATGTCGCGCTACCCAGTGCACCAATCCATGTCACCATTTTCTTTACCCATAGAATGCAGAATAAACCGAAGAATACTTTCATTCTCCGACTAAGACTTTGAAATGCCCAAGCTGATAAAGTCCAGAATGCCTCAGCAAAGCGGACAGAATAGATCAAAGATCAGACTGCATGTTTTGTTTAGTTTAATATTGATCGACACTGACTACAGTCGTGAAAGGCGCTCTAAGGGCTAAGAGATAGAGGATTTTTTTTTTTTTTGTGAAAGATCGAAATTTATTTCGACCGGTGAACATCATCACGAGATGCAACGAATTTCGATCTTTCACTTGAAAAAACAAATATTCTATTTACTTCATCCTTCTAAACCCCCTTTTTTTTTGGGGGGGGGGGGGGGGGACTTACATGAAAATCTAGTAAAGTTGTTTCTGTAATTTCCTGTGGCGACCCCCTCCACATAACATCGCATTACAAAATTACGTAATGCACGAGAAAGGTAGGGTAAATTAAGTCATATTTCCATCTGGTTGAATGGCACGCGCTGTTTACCTAGGTAAACTAGTTTGCGAGAACAACTGTTTCCGCCTTCAATTGAAGAGTTAGAAAACAAAATCGGTGTTTTTTTACTTGTAGAGCCATGAAATATCGAACGATATTTCACCGTTATTTCTCGATAAACTACCGAAAAACATGAAATAAAGAGAAGCTGTTTCTTAATTCTTTCACGTCACTGAAGTAAAAGACCAGTTATAGTGGCTATGGATTGATAGTAAATGTAACGTTCAAAACTAATAGTTAAGGAAACTTTGTTGTTTCAGCTTAAGTTTTGTTCATATTTTCATTTAAGTGTGCAGTTGACATTTTAGGGTTTCAGTTTATTAACCCTTTACCATACAACCCCGAGTTTTGACGACCTTAGGGAGATGAGCTTTTGAAAACATTAGAGGAAAAGGAGAAAATGCTTGTAACCAGCATTTTCTCCTTTTCCCACAATGTTTTCTGTCCTATCAAGGACAAAGTTTTTGGCGTAGCTGATTGCGCTGGCTTTTGACCTACTTCTTGATACTGACAAAAAATGAAAAGATCGTAATTTGCGAGTGGTAAAAAGTATGAACATTCATTCGGCGGGCCCTTGCTGCCATATTTGCTCTCACATTTATGAAACCACTATTAACAAGCCTCGCTACCGCTAATCGATACCCCGGCGCCTTGGTTCATACCATAGAGAACAAATGTAGTAAAGAATTTTTTTTTTTTTCCTTATTTTACTTCATATAGAGCCACAAAAGAGTTTGAATATTTATATTTCCGTGTCGCTTACGCCGTCTATCTATTTTAAAGATATTTGTTGTTTCAAATGTTTTAGCCTCCCATAATTTGTCGTCTGCAAATGCTTTCAATTTAGATTAGTGTAGAATTTGTCTTTCGGTTAGGGTTAGGGGTTAACTCTTTACGTAAAGACAAATCAGACTTGTTCAAATTCAAAACAATGACAGACGATAACTAAGCTCTTTTAGAAGTTCTTTTAATGTAACTTGTCTTGAAAAGAGGTAAAAAAAATCCTCGTATGGATGGGGAAAATCGCTGGCTTTTTGTGTTTTGTCTGCTTTTTCCTCAGTATGTTTTTTTTAACTCTTTCCCAAACGTCAATATTTTAGACAGGTCCAATTTTAAAGCACTTGCAGACGACAAAAATTATATGGCATAAATGATGGGATTTGAATCAGATAGTCTGGTTACCAACATTCTCTCCTTTTCCCACAATGCTTTGGAAAGGCCTACTTCTCCGGGTCGTTAAGACTCGGGATTGTGTGGTAAAGGATTATTGGAAAGGTTGTATGACATCACAAAAATTTTTTTCGATCATCCACTGATAGAGCTACGTACAGATCATTTGGAATCCAGGTCTCTTTAGCTTAATGCAAAGTTTTCGCAATTATTTTCTTGCAAGGATAATCAATGAAACGACAACATAACTAAATCATATGAAAACATCTGATACAAATTCTGATTGGTCAACGTAGTCACGTGACCTTGCAGTCTAAAAATAGACACAAAAATGAAGAGTGATATCGATGCGAAGTTTGTGGAGAATGCTCCCCGCATATGATAGATAATTATTATGTTCGCATACCTATGCACTGATGTATGTGAGTCAGGCTTTTGCAATAGGGATTATATTATTATACTGCAAAGAAATTTCTCATGATCTGATTGGATAATCTGCCCCAAACATATATATCATGTACACTGGCAAAACCAACGTAAAAGCAGTTTCCCTTTCGGGAGCCCCGTATACATGACTACACTTTTAACACAACATCCCAAATGGCGGCGTCGATCAAGATTACCATCAAGATTATGCACCAAACTGCACGTTTTACCAAGGTTTCAGTGACGTCACTTCCCAGTGACGTCAGTTTTCATTGAATTGGGACACTAAGAAGGGAAGTTCTACTTCGTCGGCGTGTACTCAATTTTTGAAACCAAAATAACAGGTAAATTTCGCTTAATACACGTTGGAATGATAAAACTTTGCAGTATAATAAATTCGTCGTACGGTCAGGTGGCAGGGGACTTGGAAACTTGTTCACGGCTGTGGTGAATCATGTCGCCACCTCGCCTTCGGCTCGGGACGACATGATTCACCACAGCCGTGAACAAGTTTCCAAGTCCCCTGCCACCTGACCGTACAACTAATAATGCACCTCCTTGATGCATTATAGCATGTCTATAAGCACATAATTATGGATTCATAAAATCCATTTTGTTTAATAACTGACTGAATCATGAGGTAGAAGGGTCTTGAGAAAATTAATTAACAGCAAAAAGTTTCGACACAAGTCAGCCTGCGCCGACTGCGCAGGCTGACCTGGGTCAATACTTTTTCAGGACGCACTTAACCGCATAAGTCATATCACTCGGGCCAGGTGATAAATAGCCGTCAGTGTTTAGCGACGCTGTGCGTGGGAAGTAGCTACTTCTGAAATAAATGTGACCTAAATAAGTGGGTCACCGAAACCGGAAGGTCAACCATGATCCCTTTATCTGTAGGCCTTTTGTAGAATGCGGAAGACAACTGGAGGTACTGTAGCGAACAGATTAGTTCCAAGACGAGATTGCACAACTTGTGCAGTCTAATTCTGGATCTACATTGTCAGATACTCTATGATATAGTCTTGCCAAATAGCTTGTAAACCCTTAACCAAACAATTGCGAGTTTTTACGACCCTGAGAAAATAGGCTTTTGTAAACAATGAGGGAAAGGAAAAATGCTGACACCCAGCATTTTCTGCTTTGCAGGCAATGTTTCCTACCCGGCAAAAATTAAATTTCAATTCTTTAATTATCATTATTTTGTCGTCTATAAATGTTGTCAATTTGGACAAATGTAACATTTTGTCGTTTTTTATGGAATCCACTGTAATGTTTGAGGTTTTTATTAAGGATTACACAATTGATTGATTGTATGGTGTTTAGCGCCGTTTTCAACATTATTTCAATCATATGGTGGCGGCCAGTGCACCTATCCATGCTTTCCTTGAGTTTCTTTTTCACAATATTCTTTCCAAACCACTGGATACTTTCCTATGTAACAATCATCGAAATGATGGTCAGCAGTGAGAGAGAAGTGAATCCTGTGGCAATGACTATCATCAGTCCTCGGAAGAAGATGGGCCGAGCCGAGGATCGAACCAGAGACCCCTGTTCTCAAGTCCTCTACGCTACCGGCTGAGCTACCGGGACTAGGCTTATCAAAGATTACAATGCCCGTTAAACCTTTACTCCGCTAAATAAATTAAAAAAAAAAAAAATGTTTCCACCAATTACCAAAATCCAAACTTTTGCAATATCGAAGTACTTTTTCGTCTGAGACATTTAAACTTATCGGACAGTGCAGGTCAAAGATCAGCCTGCACGTTCTGTGCAGTCTGATCTTGATCTACACTGTCCGCAAAAGGGCACTGAGTCTTGTCTCCCAGTCTAAGGATTAATTTATTACGTGGTGTAAAGGGAAAACTTGATTAATGAAACGATAGCACGCAAATAACATTAATAACGTTATTGGTATTGAATAATTTATATAGAGCATGTCATGGAACATTGTCACATATTGTCGGGAATGCGGTAAATTCATGACATAGGGCTCGTATTCACCAATCATTTTTAACACCATCCATAGTCTTTTTTAACATCATTCATAGTCTAGTTCTAACGAATTGCCTAAATTTCAAAGTAACGTAATTTCTGATTGGCTCAACCAAATGGTTGACTTAAAGACGTTACGTTGCACAAAAAACGCCCAAATATGAAAAGACGTATCACAGACGTCTCAATATTGAGACTAGACAAGCATCTTAGCTATGCTAAAAAATGTGCTTGATTCAAACAGATGACTGCTTAGTACAGGTGCAAATAAAGAGCTTACTGGCTTACTGCATCATATTATGAACTGATTTTTAAGATGGTATTTGGTGGCATATTTCGACATATCAAATAGCGTAGATCTTCGATCAGACTGCTCTGATGGAATAAAGATATACAATCTCTGCCAAAATCAAAGTCGCTATTAGCATTCATTTAAGATAGGTCCCCCAAACTAAAGCTCTTTGTCTGATCCTTGAGATGACTCTTCCAGTGATATATTTTGATTTCTGTCTCAACGTAGAAGTTATTTAACTCTTTGCCAAACCCAAAAGCTGTAGACTGGACCATATTAAAAGCATTTGTAGACGACAAATTGAAAATTGAATGTGACTCAAATGTTGGAATACTTTTTTTTGAAAGTATAAAACACATTGCGGTAACCCTTCTTTTCCAACATTGTTTTTAAAAGCCTTTTTTCTCAGGGTCGTTAAAACTCTGGTTTAACCTGTTATATGGACGAATAAACAATTACCATTACGGTGTAAACTAGCCCAGTGTACTTTTCCAGATTTAAATAGATAATTGTCTAGTCAAGAATTTTGGAATAAGAGAGCAATGTGAAGGAGTCAAAGAGAGACCTTTATTACCGATGGTAATGTGGCAAAGCAGCCAGTGGGTGAAGAATATTGTGCGGAGTACTGGTAAAAGAAACTCCAGGAAAACATGGATAGGTGCACTGGCCGCCACGATATATAACTGACCATTGTTTCGGCGATGGTTATGTGGGTAAAGCAGCCATTGGCTTGGAAAGAATGTTTTGCAGATTATTAGTACAAGAAAAATCACGGAAATTATGGATCGGTGCACTGGTCGCCGCGATTTATCTGAAATAATGTTGAAAACGGCGTTAAATACCAAATAATCAATTAATCAATTCTGGCCCAACAGCTCTTGCCTGTACTGCACGACTTAATAGGCAAGAACGACGACGACAAAATTAGAGCTACGGCTCTTCAGGACTCGGTGCACCAGCAACTGGACCCGTATCCTACTAAATAAGTGAAATAAAACTTTAAAGACGATCGTAAAAGCTCAAATTTGCCATTTCAAAGGTACATTTATATATTTTTGGGAGTGGTTTGGTGATTGTATGTGTGTGTGTGGGGGGGGGGGGGGGGGGGAAATCGTCTCTTTATCGGACAGTGTAGATAGATCAGACTGTACGTTCTGTACTGATAGTAAAAGCCCAAATTTTGTAATTTCAAAGGTATTATGGGGGAAGGGGTTAAAATATCTCCTTATCGGCCAGTGTAGGTCAAAGATCAGACTGCACGTTCTGTGCAGTCTGATCTTGGATCTACACTGTCCGCAAAAAGTCAGTGAGTCTCGCTTCACAGCCTTAGAGGTAACTACTTGACCACGGAACAAATTCCCTCGATGTCTCCGGGGACCGTCTGTGCTTGTATAATATAATGGTCAGATAAAGTTCGGAGCAATTAATTGCATTTCCCACTAGATTGGTATCTGTAATATCCATCAATTATTTAGCATTTATTTGCCTTGATTAATCTAGTCCTTGTAATATAGCAGACGTAGATGAGGTCGAATTCTTTTGTAAATATGGATAAAATTCCATGATACTGTTGGGAGAAGAAATCTTGTTGTTTTTTTTTTCCTGGGTCTGTATTGACCAAGCATTCTTAAGAACATTCTTAATCTTATGCTGAAAATTTTTCTAAACTTGAAAGTAACATAACTTCTGATTGGCTAAACCATTTTGCTTTAGCCAATCAGAAGTTGTGTTACTTTCAAACCCGGAAAATTATGTAGAATTAGACAAAGTATATTCTTAAGAATGGTTGGTGATCATTGATCCATATTTCATATTTTGTCATATGTCCATTATATTTTCAATCAAAGGACTTAAAAGTCCCGAGAAGCCGATTTGTGGAACAGTATTAAGCCAGGATATGGTGTAATGAAAAATAAAATGTCCATCACATTTCATGCATGTACATGTAATTAACTAGTGGAGTTAGCAAGGGCAAGGAAAGTCGAAGTTGTTCTGCTATGCGGGCTGCGTAGTAACTGTTATTTCATTACTTAATAAGGAGTTGAAATTTGATACATCAAGCTGACGCGGTTCTCTACTGGCATTAGATTTAGGCCTATATATACGGTTGTGACACAGGTGAGGTTATGGTTTACTAGCAAAAGTTGAAAGTAGAATGAGCGAGGTTGGGGACAAACTATGATGCAAAAGTCTTATTTTCAAAATAAACTACGCAGGAATGAGAAATAAACTTTTAACATAGATCTCCGATTGCCTTTGCAATAAATATAGGACATCGCAGACGCATTTTTTTTTTTTTGTGATTAATACTTTTTTCTACATACATGGCGGTGTTCCACAGGGATCGATACTTGGTCCAGCCCCTTTGCCTTTTTTTTTATTCCGTGTGAATGATACATTGTACTAAATTCATGCCGGTATGCTACAGGAATCGATTCTTAGTCCAGCTCTTTTTCTTACTTTTATTTGCTGTGAATGATACATTTTACAACATACATGCCGGTGTTTCACAGGGATCGATACTTAGTCAGGCTCTTTTTCTTACTTTTATTTGCTGTGAGTGATACATTTTACCATATACATGCCGGTGTACCACAGGGATCGATACTCGGTCCGGCTCTTTTTATTGCTTTCATTTGCGGTGATCGATACATTTTACTACATACATGCCGGTGTACCATCGGGATCGATACTTGGTCCGGCTCTTTTTCTTGTTTATATCAAAGATAATATTTTCAAAAGTATTGAACAAGGCATCAGTATCTGCACTGCCGACAATAGCCTCTAATAAGCAGTTAGGAATCCTATTGCCTGGCCGAGTTGCTCATTTGGTTAGCGTATCTGACTACTGACCTGCTGGTTACGGGTTCTGTATACCCCGCTGTTCCAAAATTTCTTTCCGGTAATTTTTTCGTCTCTCACCTCTGATGCATGTGAGAAAAGTCGTCTTGTCAAGCTCTCTTTGTTTCCCTCTACCTTATTAGCTCATTACCAAACAACCCCATGTTTTCATCCTCAGACCCGAGCGGGTAGCTCAGTGGTTAGCGTATCTGACTCATGACATGGTTAATGTAAGTTCGATAGCTGGTTGACGCAATTTTATTTTCGGCGACTTTTCGTCCCTCATCTCTGATTCATGTAAGAAAAGTAGTCGGTGTCTTGGCAAAAAAGTTGTGTCAGTACTGGTGTACGGAAGCAAGGAAACACATACGTATGTGCACTGGCCGACGTGTTATGACCTAAGCTGTTAAAACCGCGTTAAGTTACAATACAAACAAAGGAATCCAAATTATACGGCTCAGAAGTTCAAAGGAGACATCAACAGAACCAACCTTGGACGGAATCTTTGCTTGTTTGATTAAAACTTTCAGAAGAATCTCCTGTCAGTTCTAACCTTTAGGTTGCTATGAGCGACTCAAGGACCTTTTGCGGACAGTGTAGATCAAGATCAGACTGCACAGAACGTGCAGTCTGATCTTTGATCTGCACTGTCCGATAAGGACATATTTTTCTCCGCCCAAAAAACCTTTGACATAGTAAAATTTGGGTTTGGTATTCTCGGCATAAAAGTTTCATTTTACTTATTTAACATGATAAGTGTTAAAAACCTTCAGAAGAATCCCCTGTTTCAAGAAAAAGCATTGATACAAGCAAATATTACTTGTAGCAATTAAACTTGAAAACAATGTTTCGATGTGAATAAAAAAAGAGCTACAAGATCTCTTATTTTTTAAAAAGGAAAGGACTTCCGTTTGAGAGAAGGGGGTCCAACTTGTGTTGCATGGATTAGGCAGAGGTCCTACTCAATCAGATCGTTGTAACATTTCAGTAAACTCGCGCAAACTCCATGTCAGGCAATCAGCTGTAGAGAGAAAACAATTTGTGATGGCGCCAAACAAATGGGTCGAGGTAGTGAACACAGAATGTCAACCGGTCTTTCTCATAATCGTGAGGGGTCCTGCGTGACTCTGTGGTAGAGTGTAGGAATCGTGACCTGGAGGCCCCGGGTTCGAGCATCACTGGATCCACCGTGTTTTTCTTGGGAGTCTCCTTGGGCAAGACACTTCAGGGCCTAGTACTGGTGAAACCCATGAAATACATGAATATGTGAGCTGTCGCCGTAATATGTCCGATAAGATGTTGAAAGCGGTATAAAGCACCATTTAATCGATCAATTAGTTTTCATAACTGTGACTAATAAAATTAAGCTGCACTCTGAGAAAAAGGTGTTCAATGCATTTTCGTAAAGCATTAGAACAAGTAGGTCCTTGCATAATGTGGATCAAGTTTGTCCTAAAACCAGACAAATCATGAAGTAGAATGGTCATTTGACATGCAGAAAAGTTACCAATAGCAAACGGTCTCGACCCAAAATCGGGACTGCACAGGCTGAGACTGGTCGATACTTTTTTTTACAGATGCATTAAGCCACTTTTCATAAAGCATGACTCACATTACTTTATGTCTGGTTATTTCACATGCCCACATTGTTATTAACCCATTATCCTGCTAAAATAAGTGAAATGAAACTTTCAAGCCGATAGTAAATACCCGATAATGCTATTTCAATTATTATTTTTTTTTCTTTGGGGGTGGGTGGGTGTGGAGAGAATATGTCCTTATCGGACAGTGTAGATCCAAGATCAGACTGCGTGTTCTGTGCAGTCTGATCTTGATCTACACTGTCCGCAAAAGGTCAGTGAGTCGCGCTTTAAAGCCGATAGTAAAAATCTAAATAATGCTATTCCATTTTCTTTTGTTAAATATCTTCTTATCGGACAGTGTAGATCCAAGATCAGACTGCACGTTCTGTGCAGTCTGATCTTGATCTACACTGTCCGCAAAACGTCAGCGAGTTGCACTTTCAAGCCGATAGTAAAAACCAAAATACTAATATTCCAATTCATTTTTTGACAGGAAAATATCTCCTTATCGGACAGTGTAGATCCAAGATCGGACTGCACATTCTGTGCAGTCTGATCTTGATCTACATTGTCTGCAAAAGGTCAGTGAATCGCGCCTTACAGTCGAAGGGTTAATTTATGAATTGATGACACATACGGTTTTTTCCAAGAGATGATGTCACGTTATGGAAAGTGTACAGATATTGTATGCGACTATTCCCAGGCTTTCCAAGGACGGTATGTAATTGAATAAGCAATGGACTATATTTTGACGCGTAATATGTAATTTGGACAGGAGTGATGGGAAATTTGCGTGTTGGACATATTGCATACAGTCTGGTTGTGTTGCTTTAATTTTAAGGTAGTAGACCCCTAAAAGCTTCTAGTGCAACATGGAATAAATGTTCTTGTTAATTGATAACTGATATAATACTTTTGCACATTTTTAACCGACCAGAAATTCCTTTGATGTCTATCTTGAAATTATTTGTTGATACTTTTGTTAGTTTTCTGAAAAGGGAGGTAATTATTATCTCCCTTTGTTATGAGAACATAGTGGTTTTAGATTTACAAATGATAATTCTAAGAAGGGAAAAATTGGCTCGGTTAAAGTAGTACAATAATACTCATTTTTAATCATAGCAAATTTTGTAGGATAATGTTATAGTGGAAATAGCTGTTTTCCATTAGAGGTCTACTACCTTAAACTGAACAAAACTAGAAATAAAAGCGATGTCAGCTTTTCCCAAAATGTTTTCAAAAGCATTTTTTTATAAAGTCGTTTTGTGGTTTTGCATTTTTATCTTTACAAAACGACAAAATATTAGACTGGTCCGAAATCAAAGCATTTGCAGACGACAAATCATTACTGCTAAAAAAGTGAAAATTGTCTTTTAAAAGGGGAGAACACATTATGGATACATGCATTTTCTCCTTTTCCCACAATTTTTTTTTCAAAAGTCCTTTTCCTTGGGGTAGTTAAAACTCGGTATTGTGTAGTAAATAGTTTTTCTGCATAAAATCAGAAATAAACTCAATATCTCCTTTTCCTACAATGTTTTCATAAGCATTTTGCTGTAGAGTCGTAAAAAGACGGCAAAAGTAAGGCTTGTATAAATTCAAAGCATTTGGAATAGACAAATTCTTTGTTGCTTGAATATTTGGGCATGTCTTTGAAAGTGTAGTAAACATTCTGGAAAAGGGAAAAAAAAGTATTTTCTGTTTTTCCCACTATGTTTTCAAAAGGCTTTCTCTCTCAAGATCGTTAAAATGTCATTTTATTGGTTGTCAAGGAACAAATTGCGCACGGCAATACGAGTGGGTGCCTGTCCCGATAGACTAGTATATATTAAGACTAACAATGATTACATGCAATATATCGTCGGTTTACTTCCAAAACCTCGTAACTACAGCTTGTTACAAGCTGTAGTTACGAGGTTTTGGAAGTAAACCGACGATATGGCAAAGCGAAGAGCAGATCGAGTGTGTTGCTTTGTTCGGTTTACATCTCGATTTTTTACGACGCTAAACGGAAAAAATAAAGCAAAAACTCCGTATAATTTTGTAGATAGATAGGCAATAATTCGAACACAGAAATGCATGTGGGTGCCTGTCCCAATAGACTGGTATATTAACATTAACAATGGTAACATGCTATATATGGAAAAGCGAGGAACAGATCGAGTGTGTTGCATTGTTCGGTCTCAACTACACTTCGATTTTTTACGACACTAAACGGAAAAAAAAAGCAAAACTCCGCATTATTTTTGTAGATAGATAGGGAATAAATATGCACACAGGAATGCGTGTGGGTGCCTGGGTCCCAGTAGACTGGTGTATTAATACTGACAAAGATAACATGCCATATATGGCAAAAGCGAAGAGCAGATCGAGTGGGTTTCGTTGTTCGGTCTCTGTTTATTACATTTCTATTTTATTTTATTTATCTATTTAGCATTAAATGTACATAATATGGTTTTAACAGTAGCACAAATATATTCAAATAGAAAAGCCAAATATGATGGAGATACATAGAACCATATCGGGCACATCAACACCAATGATATCACAAAAATGGGAAAGAATCCCCTATTTCTAATGTGGTCCTTAAAGATACCATCTTTACTCGTTTTCATCCAGATTTTAAACCAATTTTATCTTTATTTTATGAAACTATAATCATTCATGTATCTTCATGCCAAATGTTGCCCCTGACGGTTACAAGGTTGCACTGATAACGACGGATGGAGTCGTTGAGTTAAATCAAAGTACTCGTCTCTTATCATGCTAAATAAATGAAATGAAACTCATAAGCCTATTGTAAAAATCCAAATTTTGCTCTTTCAAATGTACTCTTTTTGAAAAGCCATCTTCTTATCGGACAGTGCAGATCCAAGATCAGACTGCACGTTCTGTGCAGTCTGATCTTGATCTACACTGTCCGCGAAAGGTCAGTGAGTGGCGCTTATCAACCTAGGTGTTAAGAGATATGCGGTCATACGTGGACCAGCGGTCAAGAAGATGAATTTGTAAGCAGAAATTCTTTGTGCCTGATTTTAGAACGAAGGTAAATATTACAAAGTAAAAATAAAAACAAAGACACTGAGATACACAAGGGCACTTTTTTATTTCATGCTTTCCGGCAGGTTATCGAGAAATATCGGTAAAAAATATTTTTCGATATTTCATGGTTACGACCAGTGAAAATACCTATTTTTATATTCTAATCTTCAGTTGAAGGCGGAAACAGTTGTTCCCTAGGTAAAATGCGCGTGCCTCACAACCAGATGGAAATATGACGTAATTTACCTTACATTTCTCCCGCTTGACGTAATATTGTAATGCGTTGCTTTGCGGAGGGGGTACGCCACGGGGAATAACCGACAAGAACTGTACTGGATTTTGATTAAGTTCCCCCCCCCCAAAGGATTAAAATCATGAAATAAATAGAATGTTTTTTTTTTTTTCGGTGAAACTCGTAGCTGCGCCACTCATGAAAATATTACCGATGATGTTCACTCGATGACGTCAATTTCGATCTTTCACTGTAAAAAACAAATATCCTATATTTATCACATAACCTCCTTTGTGTTCAGTGTAATATACCCATTACGAATTTTATTATAAATAGGCCTACACGTTTGATATCATAATTGCGTGACGTCATTTTGACGTCATTTTGTACGTATTTCCATAGGCCTATGAAACTCCATTGGTCTATCAAGGGATAACGAATTTTTCATTATCGGACACTGTTACTATAAATAGCACATTGGGGAATCCCTCTGTATCGTATATAGTAATACAAGGTGTGCAACGAAATCGAAGAAAATTTGAGCCCAGTCCCCTTTCAGAGATAATATTTAAACGAAAACGGATCTATGACCCTAGCTACCGTTGCAGATGGGTTCATTTATGATTTTTCTTCTGTACCCTGACATTCGAAAGTTCCAAACGGCTCTTGCCATCAAGCAATAGCTCTCATCTCAAAGAAAGAAGATAATAATAATAATAATAAATAAATAAATAAAAAGCTTCCATATTTTCCGGATCGCCATGCGCTGACGTCACACGATTTGTAATCCTGCAGCGAATAAGAATTAAATTCTTTTTTTCAAACATAGATCGAAAAAATTTTTTGTTGGTGTATTGACGAAATTATCAAATTAACATTTCGTCTGATATAATTTATCTTTTGATCTAATCCATTTTCACGATTTTCATCTCCCATTTCGCATATTTTCAAATGCGTTTTTACCGTTTATTGGTCAAGAGCTTTGGCACGTCTTTTGATAGCAAATTCACGTGAGTTATCATTCGCTGTGTCATAATGAATTGTGTGACGTCAGCGCATGGCGATCCAGAAAATGTGGAAGCTTTTTATTTATTTTATTTTATTTCCTTTTTTTTTTAGATGAGAGCTATTGCTTGATGGCAAGAGCCGTTTGGAACTTTCGAGGGTCAGGGTACAAACGAAAAATCGTTTGTGAACCCATCTGTACGGTGGCACAAAAGTGACATAGAAGATATATTTTATACTACGTGCGCACGCAGTAGCTAATACGTGCGCACGTATTAGTTATTACGTGCGCACGCAGTAGCTAATACGTGCGCACGTAATAAGTAATACGTGCGCACGCAGTAGTATTACGTGCGCACGCAGTAGCTAATACGTGCGCACGTAATAACTAATACGTGCGCACGCAGTAGCTAATACGTGCGCACGTATTACATATTACGTGCGCACGTAATAATCCACCAATCAGAATCATGAACGGAAGCCATTGTTTCAAGATGGAAGTGGAAGATAGACATTTATTGATTCGTGATAAACTGATTGGTCGATTATTACGTGCGAACGTATTAGTTAATACGTGCGCACGTATTAGCTACTGCGTGCGCACGTACTAGCTACTGCGTGCGCACGTAGTATAAAATATATCTTCCACGTCACTTTTGTGCCACCGTACATCTGCATCGGTAACTAGATTTATTTTTCCATTTTCTGTTAAATATTATCTCTGAATGGGGACGGGAGTCAAATTTTTTTTCGATTTCGTTGCACACCTTGTCTTACTATATACGATATAGAGGGAGTCGCCAATGTGCTATTTATAGAAACGGTGTAAATGAAAATTTGAGTATATATTCCGTGATATACAGGCGATGTACCAATGTGCTAAAAATGTTCGATGATCGACCAAGGATAAATTTAGTGTTCCGTGATAGACCAATAGAGCTTCAAAGGCCTGTGGCATTTCATAGGAGTGAATGGGTGAGCTTTTGTGATCGTGCTGCGTTCGGCGTCCGTCGTGAATCGTGCGGTCGTCAACGTTAACCTAGTTTACACTCTAGAGGCCACATTTTCCATCAGATACTCTTGAAACTTGGTCAGAATGTTTGTCTTGATGATATCTCGGACAAGTTCTTAATTGGGTCACGTCAGGTCAAAAAGTAGGTTACCAGACCAAATCGTAGAAAAACCCTGTGTGCACTCTAGAGGCCACATTTTCAGCCTGATACTCTTGAAACTTAGTCAGAACGCTTGTCTTGATAAAATCTCGGACGAGTCCGAATTTGGGTCACATCGGGTCAAAAAGTAGGTTACATAGCAAAATCTTTGAAAAAACTTGTGTGCACTCTAGAGGTGACATTTTCAGCCTGAAACTCTTGAAACTTGACCAGAACCTTTGTCATGATAATATCTCGGACAAGTTTGAAAATGGGTCATGTCGAGTCAAAATCTAAGAAAAACCTTGTGTGCACCGTAGAGGCCACATTTTCAGCCTGATTCTTATGAAGATTGGTCGGAATGTTTGTCTTGATAAAATTTCGGACAAGTATGAAATTGGGTCATGTCGGGTCAAAAAGTAAGTCATTTGGCCAAATCCTAGAAAAACCTTTTGTATACTCTAGAGACCACATCTTCGGCCTAATATTCGTGAAATTTGGTTAGAATGTTTGCCTAGAATGTTTGTCTTGATGATATCTTTGACAAGAGTGAAATTGGGTCACATTGGGTCAAAAAGGTCACTGGGACAAATCTTTAAAAAAAAACTTTATGTACACTGTAGTGGCAACATTTCAGCCTGAAATTTGGTCAGAATGTTTGTCTTGATAATATCTTGGACAAGTTGTAAATTGTGCCATGTCGGGTCAAAAAGTAGGTCACTTACACTCATGTGTTTTACTTCATAAAAACCAAGATCATTTCAGCTTTATCAACTTTAGAAGACTTTACTCAGGTGAACACTTTAGGGCCAATAGCCCTCTTGTTTATGAATATTATCGCGCGTGCATCTATATAATGGTTTTGCATCGTTTGATCTATATTTTGTGAAATATCATGCGATAAAAAGAATCTGACATTTATCAAACTCGTCGAGAAAAAAAAATGTTATGAAGCTCGCAAAGGCTTGCTTCATAACATTGTCCCTGGACTCGTTTAATTAAATTTTATCTCAAACGCCAACTCATGTTCAGATCGCATATTTTATTTTAAGCGCTTTGGAAAAAAAAGGGAAATACCCCCCCCCCCCCCCGCGCCCCGCATTGTTTAGACCGTTTACCACACAATCCCAAAGTGTAACGACCCTAGCAGAGCAGGCTTTTGAAAAAATGTTGAAAAAGGAGACAATTCTGGTAGCCAAAATGTTTTCTACCCTATAAAAGACAGAATTTTTACTTTCAGCAGCATATATTTGTTTGCTGCGAATGCTTTTATTTTGGTTCAAGCCAAAATTTCGTCGTTCGGCAATGAATTAGAAAAGAATTATCTGTTTCTACGAGGAAAGAGCTCATCTACGAGCAGATAATATGTGTTAATTCAATAATTGTTGATTTGGCAAATAGACATTGTAGATATAATAATAGGATTAATAGCTATTCAGTTCTATGTCTGCCCACACAAACCCGGGGGACAGAAAATTCCTCATTTATCAAATCGATTAAACAACAAAGATCTACCGTTAATTTTAATCATTCATGATTATAACCGCACGGGTGTCGCCGAAAGGAAAAAGAATTGTGAATTTACGTGCTGTTTAAAAAGAAAAACTCATCGAAAGTGCCCGTGACCTTTCAGGTCTGGTTAATGAAAAGTAGTCCCCTCTCTCTGTCTTTGTCTGTATGTCTGTCTGTCTCTGTATGTCTGCCTGCCTCTGTGTTCTGTCTCTTTCTCTGTCTCTGTGTGTCTCTCTCTCTTTGTCTCTGTCTCTCTCTCTCTGCGTCTCTGTCTCTCTGTCTCTTTGTCTCTGTCTCTTTCTCTTTGTCTCTGTCTCTCTCTCTCTCTCTTCCTGTCTGTGTGTCTCTGTCTCTCTTTCCCTCTGTTTCTGTCTGTCTCTGTCTCTGTCTCTCTTCCTGTCTCTGTCTCTCTTTCCCTCTGTTTCTGTCTGTCTCTGTCTCTCTGTCTCTGTCTCTCTCTCTCCGCCCCTCTTTCATAGTAATACATGTATTCACACTAACACTATTCAAAACCCGTCAAGTTTTTATTATGTAATGCTCTAACTTCTCTTGAAATGGCTTCTGTTGAATTACAAAATAATATTATTTTACACACTCTTTCCCAGCCATTGGCTGCTGTCCCACATAATTATCGTGAAAAGAATGACTATTGCCTTTCACTTCAACCTGATTCCTTTTACACTGATCTGAATCGTGCCATCAAAACATTTCAATACAAAAGTTATAGGCAAGCAGTCTCTTAATATTTTCCTGGATGACTCGGGGGAAAACGGTGACGGACGAATTTTGTATGGTGTTTAAAACATTTTGTCAAGATTATTTCAGTTATATTGCAGCAGACAGTGTACCAACTCACGCTTTCTAGGAGTTTTTACTTGTACTTCGAAAATCATTCTGTCCATGCCACTGACTGCTTTTCCATATAATCATCGTTGACAAAATGTTCAGCGGTGAGAGATGAATGCATCCTATTTCAATCCTATCACCAATCCTCGAGAAAAGACTTGGCTGAGCACGGGAATCGCACCAGCGAGGTTTGAAGACCTGTACGTTACTGACATGCAGAAAAATAACCAAAAACAAAATAAATTCGACCCAGATCAAATTGCGTGGACTACGCACGCTGACCTTGATCGAAACTTTTTGCCAAACATTAACCTCCTCCCCTCCTTTTCCTAATTTAACATGTCTGTATCCTCCGTTTTGTTCGTCAAATGTCCTCAGTTCTAGAGAAATTTCCATAAATAACATATTTAGGAGTATTGAATCACTATGCAATTAATCCCATACCAAAACCTATTATAAGGCCTAAACGTCCATAAGGAGAGGGAGAGAGAAAGAGAGAGAGAGAGAGAGAGAGAGAAAAGGCTGTAGAAAACATAGAGGGAAAAGGAGAAAATGCTGGTTACCAGCATTTTCTCCTTTTCCCACTATGTTTTCCTACCTATTCAATGAAAAATCACATCATTTTATCTGCGTTTAAGTTATCGTCTGCAAATGCTTTGAATTTGGACAAGTCTAAAATTTTTGTCGTCTGGAAAAGAGGTAAGACAGTCTGCTAGACAGAGAACAAAAGTACTCAGTCAGCGTTAATGGAAAAATACTTTTTAAACCAGTCTGGGGGAGACCACATTAACCACATTCTAGTAAAATATGGAAAATTCGCATTAATTTAGCGAACAAGACTTGCATCCAGTGGATCGTGGGCCAATTTCTGTCCGAGGAGTGGTGATTGTCATTTCGAAAGGATTCCTTCTTTTATTAGACTGATCATTGTTTCTACAATGGAGCCAGAGGCTTGGGAAGAAAATGGAGGCCATTCTTCGGTTATTTCCATCGATTCCTCTCAAATGCTACATCATTTGGCATACCTCGAGTGATGGGGGCCATCAAGTCCCTCGGCTGTATCTGGTAGCTTGATATGCATCTACACGGTACATTTCGTCGCCGGAAATACGCCGGTTTACCGGTCTGAAAATTGTAAGGCTCCTCTTAAAAAAGAAAACTTGAGTCTCAATTTTCTATTGAAATCTTTCTAACTATATTTCAGCTGAAAATTAGTTCGTAAATTAATTTTTTAATGTTGTTTATCAATTACGATTGAAGTTTTCACCGACAAACAGATAGAGGTGAATAACTTCATCGAAGTTGGTTATGTCGTTGCTAAACGACTTACAGTGGCGCCGCCATGTATAAGATCACGTGATTGGCAGTTCAAATGGAAACGACCGTTATACGGACGAGGTTAGATGTAGGTATGGAATCGGCCGAGTTGTGACGAGTGATACTACATTGGTCCTGTTAAGGGGATTACTTGGTTTTTGTCCTTGAAGTTCTTACACTACACAAATATGTTCTTGAGATATCCCAACTGAACCTGGTTAGATTGTTATAGAAATCGATTCTCTAATGATTGAGAACAGAATTTGCTTTAGAATTACACGGGGACTTTACACAAGCACAAGACCACCGTGATGAGCTGTTGTGAGAGATGCATGTTGTGTCCAGGAGGTCAATTTTCAACTCGTCATGTGACACCTTTTTCTTACGGAATCGATTCAAACCTACAATGAACTTTTTACATTTTAATAACACCGAATAAAAATACCCAATTTGTACTTTACATTTTTTAGAACTCTGTAACCAGGTATGTATTTTCATATAACCAATTATGACAAAAGGCAAGTAAAACGGGTGGGCACATAAGCTCATCACGGTGACCTTGTGCCTCGGAGAATTGAAATCCAACTTCAACTTACAGATAAGTCTCAATTAATTTTCCAATTCTCCCGTCAGCACAAGGTCACGTGATGAGCCCCTGTGAGAGTTTTAAAGGTGTTCACGAATGACCAGATATGCATGTTATCCACTACATACATGTACAATGGAATTAGTGCAATTCATTAATGTTTTGTCTGAAAGCATCGTCATTTCTACTCTGATTTGACTTCTTTGAAGTCAAGCATCAGTGAAGAACTGTTCTCAATTAACGTGAAGTTGTTATAAAACCTTGAAAAAGTCACCTAAGATGACCGGCAAAACAAAGATATACTGGTAAAAGCACCAATGTGTTAATTGTTGACCTTTGGTCTTTGTCTGGCAAGGGAGATAATTTAAACAACAGGAATGACCCCCATTTTGCGAACTGCTGGTAAAAGAAACTACGCGAAGGCATGGATAGTTGCACTGGCCGCCGCGATCTAATTGAAATTATTTTGAAAACGTCGTTAAACAACACCATACAAACACCTTTCATCATAAATCGTGGCTGTGTCTCTCTCGCTTCATGTTGCTGTCTCTCCCTTCCTCTCTAAATCTTTATATCTCCCTTTCTGTGTCTCTCTGTCTTTCTCTTTGACTCTCTCTCTCTTTCTTTCTCTTCTCTTCTCTTGCTCTTTCTCTGGCTCTATCTGTCTTTAGCTCTCTCCCTCTCTCTCCTTCTCCCCCTCTCTCTCTCTCTCTCTCACTCTCTCTCCCTCTCTCTCTCTGTCTCTCTTTCTCTCTCTCTCTCTCCCTCCCTCCCTCCCTCTCTCTCCCTCTCTCTCTCTCTCTCTCTCTCTCTCTTTATCTCTTTATCTACCCCTTCTTCTCTCTCTCTCTTTATCTCCACCTTCTTCTCTGTATTTTTTTATCTCCCCCTCCTCTCTCTCTCTCTCTCTCTCTCTCTCTCTCTCTCTCTCTCTCTCCCTCTCTTTTTATCTCCCCCTTTTTCTCTCTCTCTGTCTCTCTCTCTCGCTTTATCTGTCTGTCTGCCTGTCTGTCTGTCTGTCTGTCTGTCTACTACCTATGCATACAAACGACAGACAACCGTCGTCCATCTTTCTCTCACCAGCCGTTATTTGCAAGAGAAAAATGCAACAACGAAACACCATATTTTATTTGATAGGGACAAAGTGAAAAAAACAAGGAAATGTTTCCCGGCGACAAACAAAAATCCATATTTGAACAGTACTCTGGCAAGAGGAGGTATAATGTATCTCCGTGATGAATTCTACCAAGCAAGACATCATATGGCCTGCAACACGCGAAAAGGGGCATTCGGACATTAGCGTAAAGTGACGTTTCGGATCAGCCTGCGCAGTCCGCGCAGGCTAATCCGAAAAAAACACTTTCCCTTTTTAGGTAATTTCCTGTTTCACGCAAGTCTACAGTAGGACAAAATCTAATGTAGACGTACAGTGCCGTCTCGGATTAGCCAGCGCGGACTGCGCAGGCTGATCTGAGACGACACTTTACGCAAATGTCCGAATGCCCATTTTCACGTGTTGCAAGCCAATTATTATAATTGTGGATCCATAAATACATTGGAGCCATTCTCTGTGAAAAGGGGGCTTAATGGATCTGCAAAAAGTATCGACCCAGGTCAGCCTGCGCAATCTGCGCAGGCTGACCTGGGCCGAAACTTCTTGCTATTGGTCAATTTTCTGCATGGCCAAGGACCGGTTTACCTCATAATTAAGTAACAAAAAATGGATTTTACGGAGCCATGATTATGTGATAACTTGCATGGTATCATGTGGCATGGAGATGCATCAAGCCCCATTTTGCCGGAGCTTGGCTCATTTTGTCTCACAAGCGAGTGAATCATGTAGTAGAATGGTCCTTTGACATTGAGAAAATTACAAATAGCAAAAAGTAGCGCAGGCTGACCTGGGTTTAAACTCTTTGCAGATCCATTAGCCCCCTTTTTCACAGAGCATAACTCGTATAAATGGTCGCATATTACTGATAGACGAGATATTCAATATTGAAATAAATGCATCCAAACAAGATTTTTTGGACGAAAATCTAATAATGTCACATCCGGGCTGTCGTGTTATGTAATCACTAATTATTGTTTATGAGATGAATTGCCCGCAGATTGTCTTAACGAGGAAATAAGTTACCATGTCACCGTTTTTACACTTTACCAGATGACAAAAATTTGGATTCGTCCAAATTGAAAGTATTACGATTTCACTATGGTTCAAATGATGGAGTGTGTCTTCTAAAGGATAGAAAAAAAAAAAACATTCTTGGAAAAAGAGAAAATGCTGGCTACTTCTTCAAACGATGGTCACCAAAAACTTCCTTCCTCAATGTCGTGAACGGAGAATAACCGAATTGTAGTGTGATATCAAAAATCGGGTACCTGAACGGGATATGATTTCACATCCCATTCGAGTGCCAACTTTTAAAAATACACCTTTACTTAGTCGTTTCTTTTCAGGCAGTTTTCAGCCAGTTTTTAACCCAGTTCATACTTATTATATGACACTACAAGTTGGCTTCTTTACAAAAGAAGCCAGGAGATGTCGGCATCAATGTTTTAAAATAGTTTATTAGCTTTTGATTTCAATATATTTTGGTACATGTAAGCAAAAACGTAAAAAAGCCACCGCTTTACATTACGGTCATTTGACCTTCTTCCCGCGTTTTCAAGTTGCGTGATCTTGTCCAGCGGTCTTCTTTCTCTTTTTTAACGAAATTCTTCTTATTTTTTCTTCTGCTTAGATTTATTTGCTTAATGAAAAATTATAATTATTTGAGACGTCATTTGCAACCATGGCAAATTAATATAACAAATATTTTCTGAAATTCGTCATATAAAAATAAACCACATCTGTTTCCTGTTTCGGTTTTTTGATTTCGCTTTATTTACAAAACCATGACGAAACAGACTGTGTATCAGAACAATTTCGCAAGAAAAATGGAATTAGATGGCAAATTCTGTGGCAGTCTGCCTTTTAAACTCACCACTATTGGAGAGATCTGATGACCTCTCCAATAATCATTTTTGTATCCACATGCCAAATGTTGCCCGTGATGGCAGCAAGCTTGAACGGATTACGATAGATAATGCATTTCCTGTTTTGGAGTACCGTCCAAGCAATCGCTGTTGTCGTTTCCGTTTTTAAATGAGGACAAATCCAAAGGTTGTGTTTTTATATCCCTTACACCATATATATTGATAATTTATCTGTGTTTACACAGGAAAGCAATTTTACATAATTCCAAATTTTAACAGGCCACTTTTCTCTTTACCTGTAAGGATATATCTTTAATATCAGACACAATCAGTTGATTATTCTTTTTATCTTACACTTAATTAATCCTTTGTATTCCTATGATAATCACAAAAAGAAAATCATAAAGAGATGGAGAAAAGAAAGGGATAATTTCAACCTTTGTCGCGGAAGAATACATCTTTCATGCAGAAATTTCAGATCGGCGCTATATTTCTGTGTCAGCTGAAGCTGGCGACCTTGTGTTATTTATTTTTCGGTGTAGATGAACGTACTGGCTTTTGACCTACTTTTTTTGGTACTGATAAAAAAGAATAAATAAAAATTTGTGATTGGACAAAACTGTAGACATGTTTATTTCAAGGGCCCCTGCCTATTTGCGGTCAAATTTACGCTGTCTATCTTTATTTAAGGATATTCCTTGTTCTCAATATCTGTAGAGCAATTGAATGTCTCATTTAGGGCCAAAAAGTAGTCCTTGAGTTCCTGCAAAATGGTAATTTTCACTCCAGTATGGATATAAACACTTAAAGCGTCTTTCCCAAATATAGTTGCCTTTGCGGTCAGTGTATTCAAGATCATACTGCACAAAGTCTGATCTTTGATCTACACTGTTTGCTTTGCTTAGATATTCTTGACAATAATGACCTTGAAATTGTAACTATCTACGTCTTATCTTTTTTTTTTTTGAAAAGGTCTGCAGAGTTTATTCGGCGCTTTAAAGGTGTTTTTTTTTTTAATCCAGCTGGCTGTTCACCAGAACGACCACATTCCACCTCTGAATTTCGAACCTTTGACCTCCCGCCTTATCCCTGTACCAAACAACAATATTAACTCATGTATAATAAAAACATTTGCAGAATGATGAGGAACTAAACATGGTTCAAATGATAAGATTTGTTCTTGATAGGGTAGAAAACATTTTGGGAAAAGGAGAAAATGCTGGTAATTAGCATTCTCTTCTTTTCCCAAAATGTTTTTAAAAGGTTGACCTTCCACAGGGATGTAAAATGTCGGGATCATGTTGTAAAGGGTTAAACACTTAGCCGCACAGACGGTAATGCAATTTTTTTTACCATGAATACATGTATCACGTGACATATCTTAATCTAAAAGCGACTGGCCAACTAAAAATTACTAATAGTCTTTCGGATAAGACGTTAAACCAAGGTCTCTTATGACGATACTATACACTGAGCGCATTGAAGGACTAGCGTTATTTAGGATGGGCCCCATCCTGTACATTATACTAAGCGGGGGCGTCAACAATATGGGCAACCGGTGGCGACGATAAACAAACTCAAAATCAAATCACGGCAACATTAACGAAGATGACATTTTACCAGAAAAGGTTAACGTCTAGTCATATATCCCCAATGTCAAGACAGCAGATATAGCTCGAAGATTACGCAATCCTTCCTATGTTTGTATGGATTTAACTCTTTTTCCAAACAATCCAATATTTTCAGACTTTTGCAGAAGGCTTTTTATATCGCGATAACAGTTTACTGAGTTTCGTGTTGATAAAAATCTATCATCCCTCAACTCAATATTGGACATTTTCTGAAAGCGGGGTAAAATGCCATTCAGACGGTTATATTGCCATTCCCTTCACTTAAAGATGCCCGTCTACAGCCGGTGAGCAAAAACGCTGTTAAATTTCAAACAATTTAGAATGGTACAGAAATCAGTCCTTTGTGTAAACATGGATAAATTACTAACATATATGGTGTAATTGAAGAAAAGAAACACGGAGATTTGTATTAGAAACCGAACATTGGTCAGAAGAAAACTGGCTGACGATCGAAGCTGTAAACAATGGCGGTGCGTCACGGAAATTTATCGTTGGTTTCCGCCTAGAGTCGGATACGGTGTAATTTGCATATAGGTCGCGACCTCCGTCTGAAAATCGAGGCTGCAACAGAGAAGCCTCCATTTTCCTTTGTTTACCTCATTAGACGCAGGGCGAAGGTCAAATATAGTCACGTGGCAGAATGAATGATCATCATACGAATCTACCCGAGTGTATAACGGATATATCGAAAATCTTCGATTCAAAAACCGGAAACGACGAGTCTGTTTACATGAAAGGCCGCAACTCAGCGAAATGCATTTTCTATCGACCGTAATCTAAGCAACCTTGCAACCGTCAGGCGCAATATTTGGCATGAAGATATAAAAATGACTATAGTTTGATAAAATAAAGACAAAATGAGTTAAAACTGGCTGAAAATGAGTATAAGGGCCTCTTTAAAGGCCCAGTAGAGGCCAAAATATCAAAGCAGGTGTCATAATACATTTAAATTGAAATCATACCATTTAAAAGTATGAAAAGGATTGTAGAGATGACAGTCTGTTATCATGTGGTCGGGCCAAGTGTTAGTCTCTAGCAGAAAAAAGAATTTTAAAATCGCGCAAAAAGTAAACAAAAGACACAGCTACCTGGCAGGTTTTAACCTAGTTTTGAAATTAATTTCTCTGTCAGCGACTAACACTTGGACCGACCATAAAATAACAGATTGTCATCTACACAATAGTTTCCATACTTTTAAATGGTACGATATAAATTTGAATGCATTTAAACACCCACTCTCTTTACTTTTGGGTTTTTTTTTTATTTTATTGTTACTTGTTTAATCACAGTTTTCTCTGGTTTTACGAGTACCAGGTTTGAGCTCCATGCTGTCCTGTGTATGAAAACTCGCAACACCACCGAATCTAAACATCACGATTACAAACTACAGACCTCATTCATGATATAACCCACCCACTAATGTTTTGCCTTGGTCCCTTAACTCTTTTTTGCGGAAAGTGTACAGCAAGATCAGCCTGCACATACGTGCAGTCTAATCTTGCTCTACACCCTCCGCTGCTTTATCGGTGGTTTGGGTCATTTAAGCCCAGCCCAATGCCCGTACAATTGGCAAAATATTTTTGTGTAATCGTTTACATTTTTTTTTTCCGAAAGTATACGGGTTAACTTTGTTCTGAACTGTAGGGCACTTCACTGCAGATTTATGTTCCAACCTTTTGTATGCTTGACGATAGTTAGTTTCTGACTGAGAATCGGCAAATGAAAATAATTTATCGATAATAAATAATAAATAACAATAATAAATAATTGAAAAAAATTGCCAGCAAATGATGAAATCCCCAATGTTGCAATCTCAATGCTCTTTTCGCGGGAAAAATCTGACCTTATCGGACAACGTAGATACAAGATCAGACTGCACGTTCTGTGCAGTCTGATCTTGATCTACACTGTCCGCATAAGCTCCTTGAATCGTGCTTAGCGCCACTGGAAAAAGGCGATTTGATTAACATGAGAAATTTGCTTGCTGTCTGTTTTATACCTCCATATTTATTTGATTTATATGTATCGATTGCGCAACGTAATTAGATTTTCTGATAAAGCCAATTAGGTTTGATAAGATGGGCCGATTTATCCTTGCGATATCAAAAACTAATCTGGTTGATTAATTGATTGATTAGGTGGGTGAGTGGGTTGTTGGCTGGTGGGTTGGTTGGTTGGTGGGTGGTCGGCCGGTCGGTCGATCGATCGATTGATTAGATAGGTTTTTACGCCACCTTCATCATAATTGCAATCATATCTTGGCGACAGCTTACATATTCATGTATGGCCAGGGTTTAACAGGTACTAGGCTATGGCTCTGAAGTGTCTTGCCCAGGGACACTACAACGAAAAACACCAGTGCTTCCAATGAGGCTCAAATCCGGGGCCCTCCAGGTTACGAGTCCGACACTTTATCACTGAGCCACGCAGGACCCCTAAAAGAAAATCTGTGAGAAAGTACTGTCTCATTGTCATTAAATAATTATCTTCTTGGAATGCGTTATAACATCATAGAAACAAAGGAAATCATACGGTTGAACTCTTGTTTTAAAGGCCCTATAGGTGACAAAAGTAAACAATTACGTGGTAAAATGCATTTAAATTTAAATCATACCTTTTACAATTATGGAAACTATTGTGAAGAAGACAATCTGTTATTGTACAGTTGCTCCAAGTGTTAGTCGCTGGCTGGAAAATCAATTTTCAAATCTGGTAATAAGTAAACAAAAGATATGACGACCTAGCAACTTTTATCCTAGTTTTAGATTTAATTTTTCTGCTAGCGACTAATACATAGACCGATTGTACAATAACAGACTGTCATCTTCACAATAATTTACATACGTTTAAATTATATTATTTAAATTTAAATGCATTTTAACACTCTGGTTGTTTGCATTTGGCTGCTTTAATGTACATAATGTACTTTTACATCTCGGATATAACAGTTAATTGCATGGATTTTCCTCTACAGATAGTGCAGATAATTTATGAAATAAGATACGAGATAATACCACATAGACATTTGATTTTTCACATCTGTTCTCTATGGTGGCATATTTCTGCCACGAGATACGAGATAGCTATTGCGATAGTTTAAGAGAACTATCGTGATAAAACAAAGTTTCCTGGAAATATTATCTAGACAATAAAAAATTTCATGATAAAAATATCGCGATAATTTTAACTGTTATCATGATTTTTCTTTTGTGCCCATAACTGACATTTACGGTATCTATAATAAGATACGGTTTCGAAGCATCTTCGTCTACATTCTTATGAATTCTCCTTTTCCCTGAATGGCTTTAAAATTATTCTTAGGGGGCATTTCGAGTCGTCTTTGTGTTTAACAGACTTCTTTTCATTTCGAGTCTTGTCAAAATTTACCAATTAAGCTACAATTGTAAATTATTGGAATTTGTACTTAATAAATCTTGTAAGGTCAAAAACTACCGAATTCATCCAAATGGTGAATTGTCTATTTATAGGTATCGAGAAACTGGTAGAACTATCACGATAGTTTTATCTCGAATGTCAGCTTCGTGCACGATTGAGAAATTTCGCGTTAAAATATTTACTGATCAATGTAAAATTTTCTAGATAACAAAGTTTATCATGATATTTTTTTTAGGAATCTTTTTACAGTCTAGATAAAGTTTCCTGGAAACTTTGATTTATCGCGATAGTTTTCTAAAATTATCAAGATAGTTATCTCTTGTCTCATGGAAGAAATAGGCCACCATAGTTCTCTCTCTCTCTCTCTCTCTCTCTCTCTCTCTCTCTCTCTCTCTCTCTCTCTCTCTCTCCTTCTCTCTCTCTCTCTCTCTCTCTCTCTCTCTCTCATTTCAATGATGTATGACCTCTACGAGTCATTCCTTTGAACATCATATGCAGTATCATATTAAAGTATGCCAATTAACTTTCAAGTTCCGCAAAACCCGTCTTAGCTACCGCTGTAATGCAAGAAACCTGTATTAAGAAAACAACGTTAATTTCATGCTTTCTGGTAGGTTATCGAGAAATATCGGTGAAAATTTTTCGATATTTCATGGTTACGACTAGTGAAAATACCGATTTTTATATTCTAACTCTTCAATTGAAGGCGAAAATAGTTGTTCCCGCGCAGCAGTTACCTAGGTAAAATGCGCTTGCCTCAAAACCAGATGGAAATATGACGTAATTTACCTTACATTTCTCGCGCTTGACGTAATATTGTAATGCGTTGCTATGCGGAGGGGTGCGCCACGGGGAATGACAGAAAAGAACTGTACAGGATTTTGATTAAGTTCCCCCAAGAAAGGGTTAAAAGCATGAAATAAATAGAATATTTGTCTTTTTTTAGTCGGTGAAAGATCGAAATTTATTATCATCTCGTGAACATCATCGGTGATATTTTCTCTCATGGCTGGGCCACTCGTGAAAATATTACCGACGATGTTCACTCGATGAAATAAATTTCAATCTTTCACTGTTAAAAACAAATATCCTCTATGTACTACATTCGCAAATAAAGCAAATATGTTGAAATGTATCTAGCCAGTATATGTGTTAATTCTTTACCAAACAACAAAATTGTGTGCTTGTCCAAATTCAAACCATTTGCAGTTGACAAATGAAAGTTGAAACTGTCTTTGACAGGATAGAAAACATTGTGGGCAAAGAAGAAAATGCTGGTTACCAGTATTTTCTTCTTTTCGCACAATGTTTTCGAAGGGCTTTCTCCTCAGGGTCGTTATTTAAAGCAAAGAATTGTTTAATAAAGCGTTAAGCAACCATATTGTCGGTGTACCTAACGTGCTTGCTTATTATCGGTTAGAGCTGCATCTTTGAGCTGCATCCATAACAAAAATTGACGAAATTGAATCTTAAAGCCCCAATAGCGGTTAAAAGTAAAAAATGTTGGTACTAAAATGCATTTAAATCTAAATCACACCATTTAAAGTAGGGAAAATATTGTGAAGATGACAGTCTGCTATTGTGTTGTCGATCCAAGTGTCAGTTGCTGGCAGTAAAATGAATTTAAAAGTTGTCAAAAGTTGTAAAATCGCTCTATCGTTTCTTTACTTTTTACCTGGTTTTAAAACTCATTTTTCTGCCATCGACTAACACTTGGACCGATCCGTACAATACTAATAACAGATTGTTATCTTCGCAATAACTTCTATACTCTTGAAAGGTATAACTTAAATTCAGATGCATTTTTTACGCCCGCACTATAGATCATTTGGCAGCTGTTGGGTCTTTACCAAGATATAGAGGATTTTTTTTTTCGGTGAAATCTCGAAATTTATTTCATCGAGTGAACATCATCGGTAATATTTTCACGAGTTGCGCAGCAACAAGTAAAAATATTAGCGATGATGTTCACGAGATGAAATAAATTTCGATCTTTCACCAAAAAAAAAAAAGGAAACATTTTATTTATTTCATGCTTCTATCCCCTTCTTTTGGGGAGAATAACATCAAAATTCAGCAGTTGTTTTCGGTAATCCCCCGTGGCGTACCCCCTCAGCATAACACCGCATTACAATATAACGTAAAGCGCAAGAAATGTAGGGTAAATTACGTCATATTTCGATCTGAACGAATGGCACGCGCTGTTTACCTAGGAAGCTAGTGCGCGGGAACTACTGTTTTCGCTTTCAAATGAAGAGTTAGAAAATAAAGTCGGTATTTTTCACTGGTCGTAACCATGAAATATCGAACAATATTTCACCGTCATTTCTCGATAAACTACCGAAAAGCATAGAATAAATAGAAGATAATCAATTGGTTGTGTGTGATATTAGAAATATGCCGCTAGAATGGATTGCGATGCGTTTAAAAAACGAGTCCAAAGGACAAGTTTTTTGACAGTATCAAACCCCATTTGAGTGACAGATTTTTAATATTTAATATATTCCTGATTCACTTTTTTTTTTCTAATAATTACTAAGAATGTTACAATATGACCAATATAGGGAAAAAAATTGTTCCGGCAAACATTCTAAAATTACAACGGCAGTGGTGATGATACCATAATTATCATCACTATTGGTGTTATTCACTGTGAAATCCCAGTAACTCACTGATAGAAATATAGGAAAAGGGTGTACCATTTCACCTCTAACAAGCTGGCAAGGTAGATATAATAAATGTCTGAAATTGTTCCGCCAAAACAAAAGTACGTTTCTATTTCTGTAACCACCTACTGAGTTGTACAGGCGTCATGTAAGACCGCAGTGCCAATCGAAGTCACAGTTAACTTCGTTTGATTGAGAATAAACTCGTTCATTGTTTAGTACTTGATCAAGTATTTGTAGACGAATGTTTCAGAAAATCCCTAACCTCACCGATATGACGGTCTTTTTTTTTTCACACATCCTTGCGAATCGAAAACGTTTACCGTTTCAGTAAAATTAACTCTTTACCCAACAAAAAATTGGATTCGACCAAACTCAAAGCATTTGCTGACGGCAACTTAAGTGTAGCTCAAATGACGATTTCTGTCTTTGATAGGGTAGGAAACATTGTGGGAAAAGGAGAAAATGCTGGTAACCAGCATTTTCTCCTTTTCCCAGAATGTTGTCAAAAGCCTCCTCTTTAAGGGTAGTTAAAACTCGGTATTGTGTGGTAAAGAGTTAACCCTTACCTCTTAAATGAAACTTTCAAGCCGATAGTAAAAACCCGAATAATGTTATTTCAAACTTATTTATTGGAGAAAAAATATCACCTTATCTGACAGCGTAGATCCAAGATCAGACTGCACATTCTTGATATACACTGTCCGCAAAAGGTCTTTGAGCAGCGCTTAGCAATCTAAGTGTTAACTTCGTTTGATTGAAAATAAAGTCGTTTATTGTCCGCTAGTTGATCAAGCACTTCCATTCGGCAAACCTCGGGTGATCCGTTGATTAAATCCCTCGGCCGTATTACGATGGGTGATATGCACCTACACGGTACATTTCTTCGCCGGAAATAGACCGCGTTACCGTCCTTGAAATCGTAAGGTTCCGCCTAAAAAATGAAAACACATCTCACAATTTTCTATCGAAATCCTTCCTAATACATTTCCGTTGACAAACACTTTATTAATTCATTTTTGTTGACAGTTTTCTTCGACAGCTTGATAGATGTAGATAATTTCATTGTGGGTGTTGAATATTGTCGTCACTAATCGTTTTGTTTGGGCGCCGCCATGTTTAAGATTATCAGTATTCCAAGATGGAAACCTCTTTGATACGAACGAGGTTAGATGTATTGACGGAATCAATTATGAGTATTCCAAGATAGAAACCTCTTTGATACGAACGAGGTTAGATGTATTGACGGAATCTGCCGAGTTATGACGAGTGCAAGAGTTTTCTGGAGGAATGTGTAGAGAAAATTCCTAACCATGCCGGTATGTCTGGTTTTTTCTAACACATATGCAGTGCATAGCTTTTAGAAGAATAATGGGAATTGCACCAACTATTTCTAACAAGCAAACGCGCCAATCCTCGTGATATTTGCAATCTCATTCATTGGAGACGTTTTTATTTTCTGTAAATATTTTCCTTTGCGTTAGTTTTGATAAGTGATTATACCCCAAAAGTACAACGTGAAGTAGGGTGTACAGCTGTGGACTCTTGTCTACACTGGGCTGCTTTGGCGAGAAGTTGACCGATTGACTGACTGCCTAAGAGACTGCCTGAGAGACAATGAGACCGACCGACCGACTGACTGAGTGCCGACGGAATGACGGTCTGCTAGCGTGACTGACCGCCCGGTTTTCTGGCAGCTTGGCTTGCTATCTTGCATGATGGATAGCTAAGCGGATTGCTGGATGTTGGATGGATGCATGCCACGCCGAAGGGCTCGCTTACCGTCTGGCTGGCTGGCTAGATGGCTGGCTGGATGGATAGAGTGCTGGCTGGCTGGTTGGCTGGATAGATGGATGGATAGATGGATGGATGGATGGATGGATGGATGGATGGATCGCTTGCCGGCTGGCTGGCTAGCTGGCAGGCTGGCTTGCTGGCTGGCTAAATGGATGTATGGATGAATGGATCTATCGCTACCTGGCTGGCTGGCTGGCTGGCTGGATGGATGGATGGATGGCTGGATCGATGGATCGATGGATCAATAGATCGATGGATCATATTTACCCAACGGCACGACCAAAACGCACAGGCCACCTTGTTCCAAAACGCAAAGGCCACCTCGTTCTCTTGTACTTCTTTCCTATTGTTTAACTTTTAGACACTTCTGAGAAGTATAATTCTTCCAAGAGTACTTGTCGTCAGTCTGAGGCTATGTAAATAATTTGACAAGTACAGCACACGGAGCTAAACAAAGACAAGATATCATGACATCCATAGGGTTTTTTTAACTGCAAAGTTAAAAGAAACCCGGTTTTTCCGGAAGAATCATATAAAGTTCTACCCAAAACGAAGACAAGTTTTGGTCAAAGCTTTAGGTGAAGTAACGGACAGCGCAGATCAAGATCAGACTGCACGTTCTGTGCAGTCTGATCTTGATCTACGTTGTCCGCAATGGCAGTAGTATATCAACTTCGGTTGTCAAAAAAGGATATAAAAAAAAAAATCACTCGGCATGATATCAGTGGGGGATTTATCGTGTTTCTGTTTTGGTTACCGCTGCCATGACACCATGTCAGTGTAATTTTCACAGATTTATCTTGTATTTATATTTTTTTTTCTCATGGACGATAATCCCAGAGGGATTAAGTTATATTATTTATCTTTTTCCATCATGCAAAGCTTCTCAGAAATTGGGTTTTTGACATACTTTTTCAACCATTGAAATCGCTCCATATTACTAATACTCGCCTGTCTTTCTCACATAAACTTGCTCTTTGATTTTTGACATAGTTTTTCAACCAATGATATCGGTCCATATTACAAATGTTCTCCTGTTTTTCTCAAGTCAACTTGCTGTTTGTTTCGTATTTTGGGGTGGCTCAATGGTAAACTGTGGGACTCGTAAACTTGAGGCTCCGAGCTCGAGCCGCATTGGTTCCACTGGGTTTTCGTGGGAGTGTCCTTGGGCAAGACACTTCAGGGCACCCGCACAGTACTGGTAAAACCCAGGAAATACACGAACATGTAAGGTGTCGCCGTGATATGACTGAAATAATGTTGAAAGCGGCGTAAAACACCATTTAATCAGTCAATCATTGTTTCTTATTTACTGGGAATTCTAAAGATAGTTACATCACAGCGGCCAGTTTACCGCTCTATACTTTCCTGGAGTTTCTTTTACTAGTACTTTAAACAATATTCTTCCCAAGCCACTGGCTGCTTTTCTACATGAATATAGTGGGAAAAATGTTCAGTGGTGAATCAGGAAGGAATTCTTCTTGACTGATGGTTACCGAGCTATCACCCTATTTATTCCAGTAATAAACCATTTTTAAGGTTTGGGTAGTTCATAAAGATGAGCCAAGCTCTATGGAAGGGGGCTTAATGCATCTGCAAAAAAGTATCGACCCATGTCAGCCTGCGCAGCACGCGCAGGCTGACATGGGTGGAAACTTTTTTGCTATTTGTACATTTTCTACGTGTCAAAGGACCAATCCGCCTCGTGATTCACTCGTTTGTTAGACAAAATGGATTTCATTAATCCATAATTATATGATGACTTATTCTATGATGCATTAAAGGGAGCTAATCAGATTCTTTATAATCTCACAAAAATTAATAAAAAAATATTGTTAGATTAACCAAGACGATAGCTGTCAAATCATTAGTAAAGAAGAAAGACAAAAGTAAGAAAAGTATTTTCAACGGTATTCCCAAAATGGGCTACGTAGCCTTTTACGGTAATTTTAGGTTTCACGCCTGAGACTCGAAAAGACTTTTGGGAACGTCCCATTATCAGTAACACGCGTCGATAACGAGGATTTGTATTCAAATCAGTATTATGACGTCATAACTGATGCCATAAAAATGGACAGAGTTACCGATAGGTAAACACCAAATATTGCATCTTCTTTTTGCTGAAATTAATCAGACAGCTTAAAATACGATTGGATAGCAAAATGTAATTTTTATCTTTTTTGTTTTTATCTGTGTTTTGAAAGAAATATTGATTTAAGACAGATAAAAATTCTCTTCCTTTAAACTCTCCCATCTTTTCCAAGAGCATAGCTCAAATCTAAATACCCACCTTTAAGGTCAAGCCCATGCATGTGTTGTATACTGTATATCTCCGCGTGCATGCACCTTTATTTATACAACATGTTCAAGAATGCTATTAACCTGTCAACTCTTATCTGATTTTCTTTGTAAAGCGACAAAAGCCGTTACCTCATGCGCCTTTTTAAGTCTAATAATTATATTGACGAATCCTAGGGATAAAATAAAGTCTCATTTGCATTTAACTGAAGTTAATTTAGCTTGAAAAACATTGTTATATAGAAGAATCGAGTGCGAGAGACGGAGAGAAAGAGAGGGGGAGAGAGAGAGAGAGAGAGAGAGAGACAGAGAAAGACAGACAGACAGACAGAAAGAAACAGAAACACAGAGACAGAGTCCGACAGAGATAGAGAAAAAAGGAATGAGGGAAGGAAGGAAGGAAGGAAGAAACGAACGAACGAACGAACGAACGAAAGCGGTTATTCACAATAAAACTAAGTTATCAAGGTCACGTTGCGACGCGAAAAAAAAAACAAATATATTTCAAAAGTGTATCCATCTACTTGGGTTACTCATATCTCACTATGTTATATAACATAATTTCCTCTTAAACCACCCCCCCCCTTTGTCACGTCATTCCCGAGTGTTAACGACCCTGATGAAAGAGGCTTTTGAAAACATTGTGGAAAAAGGAGAAAATGCTGGTAACCAGCATTTTCTCCTTTTCCCACAATGTTTTCTACCTTTTTATGGACAAGTTAATTTATTTTAGCAACATTTAATATGTCGTCTGCAAATGCTTTCATTTTTGATCAGTCTAAAACTTGTCATCTGGTAAAAGGTTGACTCTGTAGCAGACGACAAAATTTTAGTCTTCCATTTTGTAAGTTTTCTCAGACGACAAGTTTAAACGTAACTAAGATGGTGTAATTCGCCTTTTTCTTCTTTTCCTTCGATGTTTTCAGAGGTCTAATTTCTAAAGGTCATCAAAACTCGGCACTGTATGATAAAGATTTAACCAAAAGCGGCGTAAAACACCATTTAATCAATTAAGTAATAAACCCCCCTTTTTCAAAGAGCGTGGCTTAAGTATATATTCAGTAACATTCGTGAGAGAAGAAATAGTGATGGGAAAAGGGTTGCGGAATGGGGACTTCAGGGAGTCGGGGCTGAAGAATCTGGGTTAATAAAAGGATTGGTTATGTACAGCTAAATGGGACTAGGATGAATCACGTGTTTCAAATTTTGAGGGTTTGATAATGTAACAGTTTTAATTCTTAACCTACTGGGCTCGACTCACTGACCTAATGCGGACTGTGTAGATCAAGATCAGACTGCACAGAACGTGCAGTCTGATCTTGGATCTACACTGTCCGAAAATGAGATATTTTCTGTCAAAAGAAAAAATTTTGAAATAGTACTGTTTGGGTTTTTTACTGTCGGCTTGAGAATTTCATATTTCACTTATTTATCAGGATAAGTGTAGAAAAGGAAACTAACAGAAGTTCTCGTCTGATCTCGGGTCTACACTGTCTCTTACTTTTTTAAGTCTTGTGGTGCTAAGTGTGGCTCACTGACCTTTTGAAAAAGCAAGCTGAGCCCCGGTAGCTCAGTCGGTAGCGTGCAGGACTTGAGAACACGGGGTCCAGGGTTCGATCCCTGGCTACGACCCCTGGCTCGGCCAATTTCTTTCCGAGGATTGATGATAGTCACTGCGACAGGATTCATTCCTCTCCCACCGCTGACCATTGTTTCGACGATGATTATGTGGAAAAGCAGCCAGTGGCTTGGAAAGAAAATTGTGCGAAGTACTGGTAAAAGAGACTCCAGGAACGCATGGATAGGTGCACTGGCCGCCGCGATTTAACTGAAATATTGTTGAAAACGGCGTTAAACACCATACAATTAATTAATTAATTGAAAAAGCAATATTTAGGTAATGCTGATTACCAGCATTTTCTGCTTTTCACACTATGTTTTCAAAAATCTTATTCCTGTGGGTCGTTCAAATAATTATAATTTGAATGTGTGGTAAAAAAGGAATAAACTGCTAAATGGACTTATTAAAAAAAACAAGCTAAACAGAAACCAAATTATTGCAATTTCAATATTTTTCTTTTTTGCAGTCGATAACTTCACTGTATCGGACGGTGTTGATCAAAGATCAGACTGCACGTTCTGTGTAATCAGATCTTGATCTACATTGTCTACAAAAAGCCCACAGGTCATGAGGATTAACTCTTGTAATGCAAAATCAACTGCCGAGCCAAGGACTTGAGATCAGGAAGTCGCTGGTTCGATCCCCTGCCATGCCTATTTCTTTCTGAGGACTCATGGTAGTCATTGCGACAGGATTCATTCCTCTCTCACCACTGACCATTGTTTCGACGATGGTGATGTGGGACAGCAGCCAGTGGCTTGGAAAGAAAATTGTGCGAAGTACTGGTAAAAGAGACTCCAGGAACGCATGGATAGGTACGCTGGCCGCCGCGATATAAATGATTAAATGTTGAAAATGGTGTTAAACATCATACTATCAATCAATCAATCAATCAATCAAGCAAGCAAGCTAAATATACTGAAAAGGACATTCTTAGACAGTGCTAGAGATTCATAAATTACGATTTGAAAGATATTTTTGTCAAAATACCTAGGAAGAGAGCGTACAGTGTAGATCCAAGATCAGACTGCACGTTCTGTGCAGTCTGATCTTGATCTACACTGTCCGCAAAAAGCGTATTGAGTCATGCATAGCAGCCTACCTAAAGATTTATAACATCGAGCGAAAACCACTCGACGACTGTACGCCAAGAGATTTATTGAGAGTGGTATTTGACTCGTTTATGCAACATGTAGCGAAACGGGATTGAAAACGTCATTCTGTGTGACGCTATTAGGCAGTGAAGGTAGTTCAGTTTTAAGTTGTAAAATATTTTCACTTTTAACTCTTAAATTACTATTGAAGGCAAAAGAAGCTTTTGTGGACGGTGTAGATTAAGATCAGACTGCACAGAACGTGCAGTCTGATCTATGATCTACACTGTCTAGTTTAAGTTGTAAAGTATTTTCGCTTTTAGCTCTTTCATTATCATTGATGACACAATAAGCTTTTGTGGACAGTGTAGATCAAGATCAGACTACACAGAACGTGCAGTCTGATCTCTGATCTACACTGTCCACTACTTTATTCTTAAATGTTACTAATACTGTCGCTTCAGTTTGCAGCGGAACTGTATTTATGGTCTTTCAAAAAGCTTGATTTATGAATAAGGTCGTGGAAAGATTTAATAATAAACTTATACACAGTTTGGATACTTTCTGGTACAATTTTCATTTGGTTTTAAACGGTTAAATGGTCAGGTAAGATTTTTTTTTTGCATAGTTTTATTTAGTGGTTTTAATGCGAGTTTTACGATTTCTTCAATACTTTTGTTTGAGTTGAGTTGAGTTGATATAACACAGAATGGATGAATTCTTGTATAATTTTGATTTGGTTTTAAACGGTCAATTTTTCAGGTAAGAGTTTCAATTGGATAGTTTGTTTCTGTGGGTTTACCGTAATTTTTTTCTATTTCTACTTTATTTTCATGTGTACGTGTTTGATAAAACGCAGAGCTGATAATTTCTAGTATAATTTTGATTTGGTTTTAAACAGCTGAATGATCAGGTAAGAGATTTAATGGCAGACTGTTGTTTTATGGATTTACTGTGAATTTGCCAACTTTCACATTGTTTTCACTCGCATATGATAAAACGCTGAATGGATTTTTTCCGGTGTAATTTTGATTTGCTTTGAAACGGTTAAATTGTTTGGGAAGAGATTAAATTGCAAAGTTTTATTTTGTCGTTTTACTATAGATTTTTCCCCGGCTCGGCCAATTTCTTTGCGAGGATTGATGATCGTCATTGCGACAGGATTCATTCCTCTCTCACCGCTGACCATTGTTCCGACGATGGTTATGTGGGAAAGCAGCCAGTGGCTTGGAAAGAATATTGTGCGGAGTACTGGTAAATGAACTCCAGGAGAGCATGGATAGGTGCACTGGCCGCCGCGATATAACTGAAATCATGTTGAAAACGGCGTTAAACACCATACAATCAATCAATAATACTATAAATTTTTCAATTTCTGCAATAATTTTGCTTATATTCTAAAACGCAGATTGGATAATTTTATGGTAGGATTTTGATTTCACGTTAAACGGGTAAATGGTTTGATAAGACTTAAAATTACATAAATTATATTTTCAAAAGTCTTCTTCTGTTAGGTCATTATAACTCGTGGTTTTTAAAAAAGTAAAACGGTTCAGGGTTCACTACATATATGCCGTGCTCTGGCAAAAAGGGGCTTAATACATCTCTCTGATGCATTGTACCATCCCTGTCATCACATTATTATGGATTGATAAAATCCATTATATATAACAACCGATTAATTCATGAGGTAGACAAGTCCTTTGACATACAGAAAATTGACCAATAGCGAACAGTTTCGGCCCAGGCTGACCTGGACCGATACTGTTCGTAGATGTATTATGCCCCCTTTTCACATGGCATGGTTCAAATGTATTTTGTTTAATGTGGTTAAATGTGGTTTCACTGTGAATTAGCCAAATTTTCAATTATTGAGAAAAAAAAAACGGGTTGTATAATTACTCGTTTAACACTTTTTCAAAAAAGCCCGAGTTTTACTGATCTTGAAGAAGAAGTCTTTTGAAAACGTTGTGGGAAAAAGAGAAAATGCTGGTAATCAGCACTTTCTTCTTACCCCTCAATATTTTCATCCCTTTAAAGGCCCATAAAAGGCAAAAATATCAAAACAGGTGTCATTGTACATTTAAATATAAGTCATACCATTTAAAAGTATGGAAAATCTCGTAGAGATGACAGTCTGTTATCGTGTGGTCGGACCATGTGTTAGTCGCTGGCAGACAAAAGAGTTTTAAAATCAAGCAAAAAGTAAACAAAAGACACAGCTACCTGGCAGGTTTTAACCTAGTTTTGAAATTAATTTCTCTGTCAGCGATTAACACTTGGATCGACCGTACAATGACTAATTGTCATCTTCGCACTAATTTCCATACTTTCAAATGGTATGATATCAATTCAAACGCATTTAAATACCCTCTTTGTTTACTTTTAGAGACAAATGTCATCGTCTGAGCCACATTTAATTTGTGGTTTGCAGAGGCTTTCGTTCGGAAAGGTACTAAATGGCCTGCAATACGCAAAAAGGAGCATTCGGACATTTGCGTAAAGTGTCGTCTCGGATCAGCCTGTGCAGTCCGCGCAGGCTGATCCGAGACGGCACTTTACGACTACATCAGATTTTGTCCTACGGTAGACTTGCGCAAAACAGAAAATTACATAAAAACGTAAAATATCTTTTCGGATTAGTCTGCGCGGATTGCGCAGGCTGATCCGGGGCGACACTTTACGCAAATGTCCGAATGCCCCTTTTCGCGTGTTGCAGGCCAAATGTGACTTAAGAATTAAAGTTTCTTTCTGAAAGGGTAGAAAAAATTGTGGGAAAAGGAGAAAATTCTAGTCACATGCATTCTCTCCTTTTTCCACAATGCCTTCATAAGTCTTTTACTTTACGGTCAGCCGATCCCCGGTAGCTCAGTCGGTAGCGTGCAAGACTTGAGAACAGGGGGTCGTGGGTTCGATCACTGGCTCCGCCAATTTCTTTCCATGATTGATGATAGCCATTGCGACAAGATTCATTCCTCTCCCGCCGCTGACCACTGTTTCGATGATGGTCATGTGGGAAAGCATCCAGTGGCTTGGAAAGAAAGTTGTGCGGAGTACTGGTAAAAGAGATTCCAGGAAAGCATGGACTGGTGCACTGGCCGCCGCGATAAAACTGAAATAATGTTGAAAACGGCGTTAAACACCATACAATCAATCAATCAATGTTTACGGTCAATAGAAAATATCGTTTGGTAAGGAACAAAACGGTTCACTGACAAGGAAAAGGGAATTAACTGCCAAGATGTTTTGTTAAATGTGGGTTTTACTGTGAATTCACCAATTTCTGAAATATTTTCACTTGAATAATAAATCGCAGGTCGCTAATAGCTACTGATTTACCCTTTACTAAACAAATCCTGAATTGTCACGAGCATGAGAAAGAAAGACTTTTGAAAACATTGTGGGAAAAGGAGAAAATGCTGGTAACCAGCATTTTCTCCTTTTCTCACAATGTTTTCTACCCATTCAAAGACAAATCCCATCATTTCAGTCACATTTAATTTGTCGTCTGCAATTGCTCTCAATTAAGGCAAGTCTACCATTTTGTCATCTGATAAAGAGGTAAGTATAGCAGAGCTCCAGACAGAAGGAGTGATTTGATTTCAAAATTGAAAATGTATATTATTCTCCACTAAACCCTATTTTGTGGGTACTCATTAGAACCGTCTCATCGAGACGATTCTAATGAGTACCCACAACATAGGGTTTCAAAGACAAATAATGGATTTAAAATACCATCACTCCCTCTTATCTGGGGGCCCGGTATAGTATGGCTTAATACGGTAAATCGGTCAAATACATGGAGGAGTTTTGAATTTCCCCTTCCAAGTGCGAATCAGTGTACTTTAGTGGACAGTGTAGATCAAGATCAGACTGTATAAAACTTAGATCAAATAGCTCAGAGGGCAGAATCTGTCGTTAAAGCCTTGCAGAGTACTTTAATTTCTTAATTTATGTATTTTATGCATATCAAGATTACATTCTTCTAAAATTTAAGTACTTTTTACTTTCAATTTATCATTTTGTTCAAATCTTTTAAGCTCCAACAATTCTACTTTATCATGTTTTAATACCGTTATGCGCGCTAGTTTGACGTCAGTTGTCGACCCGCTATAAAACAACATTTAAGTATTCATTGGTACTTTAATTCAAGTACTTGAAAATTTCTCCTTTTGCAAAAAAGGTTTAAAAAAAATTCGTCTGCGAGGATAAACGGGTGAACTGTCAATTGAAAATTCAATTCCTCTACTTGTGCATGGACTTTAAAGAAAGTGAATTGATTGATTGATTGATTCGTTGATTGATTGACTGACTGACCGTTCGACCGACCGACCGACTGACTGATTAATTGATTGATTTAGAGTGGGTGAGTGAGCGAGTGTTCACGAATCCTACAACGTCTCTAATAATCAAATTGCAAATGTTTTTGTTCTATCATTTTTTTTTTTGCCATATCTCACATTTTTAAGCGTTTTAAACGATGATTATGAAAAAGACAGAGAGAAAAAAGGAAGCTGACAAATTATGATAAACGAGACCGCTGAACACGTTTGTCATGACGCTTTGTCTAAAATGTTTCACCAAACAATATCGAGTTTTAACGACCCATAGGAAAAAGGCTTTTAAAAACATTGTGGGAAAAGGAGAAAATGCTGAAAATCAGCATTTTCTCCTTTTCCCACAATGTTTTTTACAGGGTTTCAGAAACAAGTATCTGCTTATGAGCTGCATTAAGTTTGTCGTCTCTGAGTACTTTAAATCTAAACAATTCTGAACCTATGTCGTATTTTATAGAGTAGATATATATATTTCTTAGAAAAGTAGCAAACTGTATGCCACTAAAGCAAGGCATTTTTTTAAAAGATCGCGGAGAGAAATAGAAACAATTGTTTTGTACTCGCAAACGCCCTTTTTTTCACAATATTTTCAGTTCAATTCAGAAAATGCGTTTCCTCAACTTGAGTTGAGGGTCGCTTAATCGATTACCAAGTCTGCCGAATTATTTCAGAGAATTGATTATATGTATATGTTCAATGCAGCAAGATTCATTCCTTCAATGCAGCAAGATTCATTCCTTCCTCATCGTTGAATGTTGTTTCGACGATGCTTATGTGGGAAAGCAGCCAGACTCATGGGAAGAATAGTGTGCAAAATACTCGTACCAGTAACAAAAAACTCCAGGAAAGCATGGATAGGTGCACTGGCAGTCGCAATATAATTGAAATAATTTTGAAAACGGCGTTAAAAATGCAGCCACTGGCTTGGAGAGAATTTTTTTAGCAGTACTGGTTACATAATAATATCAGAAAAGCATGGATAGGTGCATTTTCTGAAATAATAGGGAAAAGAAGCGTTTAGCACAATACATTCAAGCTTATGCGGGAAAGCAGCCACTGATTAGAAATGGATATTATGTAGAATTTTGGTTGAATAAATATTCCAGAGAAGCATGGATAGGTGCACTTGCCGCCGTGATATAACTGAAGCGATGTTGAAATCAGCGTTGAAACACCAAACAAAAAATAAAACTCACCAAGTCTGATATGTTTAAAGATACATCCTTACAGTCAGAGAGAAAAAAAACGCTTTTAAAATTTTATAGACTGTAGAATGGTTCAGAATTAGTCAGCTGGGTCAACATAGAAAAATTATGGTGTAAGGGATAAGTACATATATCGGAAATCTTTGATTAAAAACCGGAAACGTCGCATAAGTGATTTCTTTGAAGGTCTCAAGAAAAAATGCATTTTCTATTCGTCTTAATCTATGCAACCTTTGCAACCGTCAGTGGCAAAAAATAATTGGACTTTGATAAAATAGAGATAAAATGGGTTAAAAAATGACTGAAACAAGTATAGATGTTTATTTCATACTTTTCTGTAGTTTATCAAGAAATAACGGTGGAATATTTTTATATATTTCATGGTTACGAGCAGTGAAAAATACCGATTTTATTTTCTAACTCTTCAATTGAAGGCGGAAACAGTAGTTCCCACACACTCTTTACCGAGGGAAATAGCGCGTGCCTTTCAACAACATGGAAATATGACGTAATTTACCCAACATTTCTCGCGCTTTACGTAATATTGTGATGCGTTGTTATGCGGAGGGGTACGCCAAGGGAAATTACATAAAACAACTTTACTGGATTTTAATGTAAATCCCCTCCCCCCAAAAGAAGTTAGAAGCATGAAATAAATAGAATAATTGATTTTTTTTTTTCGGTGAAAGATCGAAATTTATTTCATCTCGCAAACATCATCGGTAATATTACAGCATATTACATTGGATGCGCCACTCGTGAAAATATTACCGATGATGTTCCCTCGATGAAATAAATTTCGATCTTTCACCGAAAAAAAAAAAATATATCTTTAAGTTAACCGGGTTGACCACGTTTTGACCTCTTAAGCTCTTCAAGGTTTGACCAATGTCCTTATATTAATTGACCATTAATAAACTTGTGCACGTTTTTATTCTTTTCTTGTGTTCTGTAATCCTCTTTACCTAACCTTTCGCCACACTATGCATTGTTTAAGAGGTCATAGTGGGAAACAAACACTCTTGAAGACATTGTGGGAAAAGAAGAAAATGCTGGCTACCAGCATTTTCTCCTTTTCCCACAATGTTTTCTAACGTTTAAAGAAACAAATACTTTCATTTGAGTTACAAAGAATTTGTACTCAGCAAAATGCTTTGAAATGGAACCAGTCTAAAATTTTGTCGTTTCGTACAGGGTGTAATCTTTTACCACACAATCACCAGTTTCAAAGTCCCTGAAAAAGAAGGCTTTTGAAAACATTGTAGGAAAAGGAGAAAATGCTGGTAACCAGCATTTTCTCCTTTTCCTGCAAAGTTTTTTACCCTACCAAAGACAGCAAACATCATCCTTGCAACATCTAATTTGTGTCAACAAAATGCTTTGGAGATTGGTCGATTCCAATTTTTTTTTTCCGTTTGGTACAGGGTTTAAGAAGGTTTTGTAAATCAGGTTTGAATTAATTGTTTCCTTTGACAGTTTCGACATCTGTGAATGTTTGTCGTCGCCAAATATTGGCATTATTATGTGTATCTAAATATACGTAACGTACAATGCCACCTGTATTAAAAGGTCACATCTGACTGGAGACCCCTTTCTCTGTGTATTTAGCGTTTAGCCTGGGGAACGGACAAAAGCCCACTGGGACAAAAGCCCACAAGGACAAAAGCCCACTGGACAAAAACTCACTAGGACAAAAGCCCACTGCTAATTTTGGCAGGGAGGACAAAAACCCACTGCTTATATAAAAGTATTAGAAATTTTTTTTTTTCATTTTTATAAGAAAAAATACATTAGGGATTTAAGATCCATCCAAGATCTCACTATTTTCACCTTGAAAATGACATCCACTACATGATATTGAAAACAATGTGAGAGAAGGAGAAAATGCTGCTTACTGGCATTTTCTGTTTTTCACATGTTTTCTACTCTTCAAGTCACATCATATATACGAATTTTTTTAATTAAATACATTATTATAACTAAAAGTCGGCTTTTGTCCTAGTGGGCTTTTGTCCAGTGGGCTTTTGTCCCAGTGGGCTTTTGTCCTAGTGGGCTTTTGTCCTGGTGGGCTTTTGTCCCAGTGGGCTTTTGTCCCGGTGGGCTTTTGTCCCGGTGGGCTTTTGTCCTAGTGGGCTTTTGTCCCCGTGGGCTTTTGTCCCAGTGGGCTTTTGTGCTAGTGGGCTTTTGTCCCAGTGGGTTTTTGTCCTAGTGGGCTTTTGTCCTAGTGGGCTTTTGTCCCAGTGGGCTTTTGTCCTAGTGGGCTTTTGTCCAGTGGGCTTTTGTCCCAGTGGGCTTTTGTCCCAGTGGGCTTTTGTCCCAGTGGGTTTTTTTCTCGGTGGGCTTTTTTCCCGGTGGGCTTTTGTCCCGGTGGGCTTTTGTCCTGGTGGGCTTTTGTCCCGGTGGGCTTTTGTCCCGGTGGGCTTTTGTCCTGGTGGACTTTTGTCCAGTGGGCTTTTGTCCTGGTGGGCTTTTGTCCCGGTGGGCTTTTGTCCCGGTGGGCTTTTGTCCTAGTGGGCTTTTGTCCCAGTGGGCTTTTGTCCCGGTGGGCTTTTGTCCTAGTGGACTTTTGTCCCGGTGGGCTTTTGTCCCAGTGGGTTTTTGTCCCAGTGGGCTTTTGTCCTAGTGGGCTTTTGTCCTACACCCGTTTAGCCTCTAGGCGGCTAACGCTGACTGAATGCTATTTTGCGACAGTATACTGACTGATTTTCGTTTATCTGTCACTCGGTCCGGTAGCTCAGTGGTTAGCGTATCTAACTCGTGACCTAGTGGTTGCAGGTTTGATACCCGGTTGAGGCAAACTTCCTTTACGGCGATTTTTCGCCTCTCATCTCTAATGCATGTGGGAAAAGGAGTCAGTGACTTGGTTATAAAGTTGTGTCAGTACTGGTGTGAGAAAGCCAAGAAGCCAGGAAAGACAGGCTCAGTGTATGGTACTGGCACATGGGGCCTCGGTTTAACATCTCATCCGAAAGACTATTAGTAATTGTATATAAGTTGATGACCTTTCAGGTCTCACCTTCTGATGTCAACCGACAAACTGAAATCCTGTGACGAAGAATCACGCCTATGTTTCAAGAAAAGTAGTTCCTCATATATCAATGAACAGACGTGATTTTTGTCATTTGATAGGTTATATGAAAATAACATACGGATTGAAAAACTGCAATCCAGTTTCCAAATAAACGAATTTCAGAGTTAGATATTATGGAATTAGCCCTAGACTTGGCACTGGCGTTTCGCAGCTTTGACGTGGCCTAGTTTATAAAGTCTACACCGCGGATGAAAAAGTATGAGAAACACCCCAAAACCCAAACCACCTGTAGTCAAATAACACCCGATTACTTTCCCCATACATAAGACCGCTTGCAACACGCTTTGATGCACGATTTTATGAAAAATAGTCATGAAATAATGCTATCAATCTTAGAAAAAAAATGTCGTCAACCGTCAGATAAATGAATTTTTTAATGAAATAGTTCACTGTTATAACCTGTTTGCTTTCAAATTTCTAACATCACTCTCTATTAAGAAAAGAAAACATAATAGATATTGAAAACCTTGAAGAAAAGAATAAAATGCCGGTAAGCAGCATTTTCTCATTTTCCCATATTGTTTTCTAACCTATACAGGCAAATATCATCCTTTGATCCACATGTAACTTGTCAACGGTAATTGCTTTCAACGTGGACCAGTCTGCAATCTTTGTCATCTGGTAAAGGTTTAATTCTTTGCCACACAATCCCGAATTTCAATACTCTTCAGGGAGAAAGCTTTGGAAAACATTGCGGTAAATGGAGAATTGTTGGTTACCAGCATTTTCTGCTTTTCTTACAACTTTTTCCACCTTTTTTTTTTAATGTACCAATCACCTCATTTTGACACATTTATTTTATCGTCTGCAATGCTTTTAATTTGAGCCAGTCTAAAATTGTTTCATTTGGCAAAGAGTATAAATCCACTTACGATAATATAAAGTAACGTTACTTGCAATAAAAATATGCTACTTTTTAATGGTCAACTTCCTAGCTAAGATTGTTTTTTTATATATCGCCTTCTTTGTGTTATTCTATCGACTAGGTTTCATAATAGCGATCGTATAATGCTGTCAGTATCTTACTGAATTTTACAATCTTTATTCTTTTTTTTCTGATTGATAATGTCAACTTCATGTGTTTAGCGCTTTCTTTTTCACCGTTAGATATTTTTCTATCAAATGGTTCAGTAAATGTAATGGTTGTACTTTTTTATGCGACTTTTTTACATCTGTCTGTATGTTTGTTTGTCTGTCTGACTGTCTGTCTGTCGGTCGCTCGGTTGGTCGGTCTCTTGAATCTGAAAGGAGCAGAAAACACACGTTTTTACCCAAGACATCGTAGAAGCCGAAAAACTACAAAGGGAGAGATTTAGATCTTTCTATCGATAGCTTGTCAGACTCTCTCTCTCTCTCTCTCTCTCTCTTTTTTTTTCTCTCCTCCCCCCTCTCTCTCTCTCTCTATTCTCTCCCCTCCTTCTCTCTCTCTCTCCCTCTATCTTTCTCTCTCTCTCTTCTCTCTCTCTCTCTCTCTCTCTCTCTCTCTCTCTCTCTCTCTCTCTCTCCCTCCCTCCCTCTTTCTCTCTCCCCCCTCCATCCTCTCCCTCCCCCTCCCGTCCTCTTCAAAGCACAAGCTTTTATTGTAATAAACCTTAAAAGGAACAGAAAAGATAAATTTTAGATTGAAAGCATCATAAAGGTCGCAAAGTTTGAAAGTGATATAGTAAGTTATTTTAAACTCTTATCCTGCGAAGTAAGCGAAATGAAACTTTTAAGACGATAGTATTTTTTGAGAGGGATAAATATTTCTTTATCGGACAGTGTAGATCCAAGATCAGACTGCACGTTCTGTGCAGTCTGATCTTGATCTACACTATCCGCAAAAGGTCAGTGAGTCACGCTTAGCAGCCTGAGGGATTAATCACTGGCTTGTCAGACTTACGTTTTCGCTTCACGGGGTTCCATTTTGTTCTAAATCTCCGGGGATTCAGTCGTAGAAAAGTTAATGAATTTAATCTCCCGATCACGGAATCGGCGAAACGTAAATGTTCGATCATTAAAAAAACATAGATACCAAAATATATACTACTCAAACTTTAATAGGGATCAGTTAGATATTTCTATAACGCTATACCTCAGAAGAGTACAGTTTTGCATTAAAAACACCGATTTCTAGAAGTGTCGGTTTTTTTCATCAGTGTAGCAATGTGACAGATTGAAAAACCATTTCTGATACATGCAACACTTATATATTGACTTAATCTTATATGGTGATCCTATCAAATTTTGAGAAGTATATAGTTCAGCAGGGTTCTGGAAAAAAGGGGGCTTAATGCATCTTCGTCATATGCCGAGCCCCGGTAGCTCAGTCGGGAGAGTACAGGACTCGAGAAAAGGGGGTCGCTGGTTCGATCCCCTGCTTTGCCAATTTCTTTTAGACGATTGATGATAGTTATTGTGATAGGATTCATTCCTCCCTCACAGCTGACCATTGTTTCGACGATGGTTATGTAGAAAAGCAGCCAGTGGCTTGGAAAAAATATTGTGTGGAGTACTGGTAAAAGAAACTTCGGGAAAGCATAGATAGGTGCACTGGCCGCCGCGATATAACTGAAATAATGTTGAAAACGGCGTTAAACACCATACAATCAATCAATAAATCCGTAATCACATGTACCATTATGTTGTTAATCGCTATTCAAAGACCTTTTGTGGACAGTGTAGATCAAGATCAGACTGCACAGAACGTGCAGTCTGATCTTGGATCTACACTGTCCGATAAGGAAATATTTTTCTCCAAAAAATAAGTTTAAAATAGCTATATTTGGGTTTTTACCATCGACCTGAAAATTTCATTCCACTATATTCTCATTACAAAGGGAGTTAATAATTATCTCCCTTTTCAGGAAACTAACAAAAGTATCAAAAAATAATTTCAAGATAGACATAAAAGGAATTTCTGGTCGGTTAGAAATGTGCAAAAATATTATATCAGTATAAATCCTTATTTATCAACAAATAAGAAAAATTATTCCATGTTGCACTAGAAGCGTTAGGATGGTAATACCTTAAGTGAAAAATATCTCCTTATCGGACAGTGTAGATCTAAGGTCAGACTGCACGTTCTGTGCAGTCTGATCTTGATCTGCACTGTCCGCGAAAGGTCAGTGAGTCGTGCTTACCCGCCTAAAGGATAAACGACGAGTGTTATTTTGCGTAGAAAACTGTATCACGAAGATGTGGTACGGTTTAGCTGTTAACCGCTTTGTTTGCCCAGTAATAATGCATGACGAATGCATTTTTAATCATTTCGCATTCATTATACAAGGTTTCCGCATGAAAGCTTTTCAGTTACAGAAACAGGAGTATGTAAAACTTTCTTTTTGATTCACAGCAAGAAGTATTAAAATTCATTCCATTTTCAAAGTTTCACTTCTTAAAGCCCCAGCAGAGGTCAAAATATCAAAGCAGGTGTCATAATACATAATTTAAATCATACCATTTAAAAGAATGGAAAATATTGTGAAGATGACAGTCTGTTATTGCAAGGTCGGGCCATGTGTTAGTCGCTGACAGAAAAAAAAAAGAGTTTTAAAATCAGGCAAAAAGTAAACAAAAGACACAGCTACCTGGCAGGTTTTAATCTAGTTTTGAAATTAATTTCTCTGACAGCAACTAACACTTGGACCAACCATACAATGAAAGATCGTCATCTTCATAATAATTTCCATACTTTTAAATGGTATGATATAAATTTAAATGCATTCAAACACCCGCTTTGTTTACTTTTGGCCTTTATTGTTACTTTAAGTTTCATTTTCTCCGCTTTAATTTTTACCCTGAAGACGCCTTTCACTTCTTAACTCTTGACCTAAGCGATAAAATTTAAGACTTGTCTCAACTGAAAGCTTAAATGTGACTCATAAATAGAAATGTGCTTTGGAAAAGGTAGAAAACTTTGTGGGAAAAGGAGAAAACGCTGGTTACCAGCATTTTCTCCTTTTCCCACAATGTTTTTAAAAGCATTCCTTCTCAGGGTCGTTTAAAGACGGTATTGTGTGGTAAACGGTTAAATGTTGCCTTTGCGGCAAGCGTAGATCAAGATCAGGCTGCACAAAATTTCTTTTGGGTTTATTGGATGTCCCAAGGGTTAACTTAACCCCCCCCCCCCAAAAAAAAAGCAAACAAACAAACAAACAAACAAACGAACAAACAAATTCTGGATTACGGTTTAAAAGAGTTAAAGACATAAAAGAGCATATCTTTAGTTTAGTTGGTTAAACCCAAGTCACGCTCGACCAGGTTCCCACTACGTCAATGACGTAAAAACCGTTCCAACGCAGCACGACTTGTCCGACGTAGACGTAACGGAGTAGAAACCGATAACAACGTGACGCAACTTTTATGGTCTTGGTTGACGTTGGTGAATTTTAAACATGTTTAAAAAACGTATTCAGGACGTGAGAACGCTTAATGAGTGAGTGAGTGAGTGAGTGAGTGAGTGAGTGAGTGAGTGAGTGAGAGAGTGAGTGGGTGGGTGAGTGACTGAGTGAGTGAGTGAGTGAGTGAGTGAGTGAGTGAGTGAGTGAGTGAGTGAGTGAGAGAGTGAGAGAGTGAGTGGGTGAGTGAGTGAGTGAGTGAGTGAGTGAGTGAGTGAGTGAGTGAGTGGGTGAGTAGGTGAGTGAGTGTATGAGTGAGTGAGTGAGTGAGTGAGTGAGTGAGTGAGTGAGTGAGTGAGTGAGTGAGAGAGTGAGTGGGTGAGTGAGTAAGTGAGTGAGTGAGTGAGTGGGTGAGTAGGTGAGTAGGTGAGTGAGTGGGTGAGTGAGTGAGTGAGTGAGTGAGTGAGTGAGTGAGTGAGTGAGTGGGTGAGTGAGTGAGTGAGTGAGTGAGTGAGTGAGTGAGTGGGTGAGTGGGTGAGTGAGTAAGTGAGTGAGTGGGTGAGTGGGTGAGTGAGTGAGTGAGTGGGTGAGTGGGTGAGTGAGTGAGTGAGTGAGTGAGTGAGTGAGTGAGTGAGTGAGTGAGTGGGTGAGTGAGTGAGTGAGTGAGTGAGTGAGTGAGTGAGTGAGTGAGTGAGTGGGTGAGTGAGTGAGTGGGCTGGTGGGTGAGTGAGTAAGTGAGTGAGTGAGTGAGTGAGTGAGTCGGTCGGTCGGTCGGTCAGTCAGTCGGTCAATCAGTCAGTCAGTCAAGCCTTTCCTGCTTTTACAAAATCATTTTCAATCTGGTTCGCTACACGATGAAACTGACATCCTTTATACGAATTACAAGTTGGTAACATTTTATAGATTACTTTCGTTTGTCATCCTTAGCCCACGGGGTAGATGTACACCATTAAGGGCTTTTGCGAATGGTCTACATAGATCAAGACAAGATCGTAAGGAAAATGCGGTTTGATCTTGAGTCTGAACGTCAATATTTTACTGTTCGATGTTTGGCCCACGTGTTCTGGTCAAACAATGTGGAACATGGATAAAAAATGTTTCTCTCTTCTGTCTGAAAATGTGCATTTGATGAATAACGTGTTTTAACCCTTTACGTGCTAAATAAGTTAAAAGGAACTTTCCAGTCTGTAGTTAAAAAAAAAGAAAATGTAATTTCTAGGTTGTAATTTATGTAAAAATATCTCCTTATCAGACAGTGTAGATCCAAGATCAGACTGCACGTGCTCTGCAGTCTGATATTGATCTACACTTACTGTAAAAGGGCCGCGAATCGCGCTAAGCAGCCATTACCAAATAGTTTAATGCTTTAACTACCCTGAGAATGAAGCCTTTTGAAAATATTGTGGATAATGGTATTCACCAGAATTTTCTCCTTTTCTTTAAATCTTTCATAGTCTTTCAAACACAAATTATTTTAGCCATACGTAATTTAAAAACAAAAATGTCGTCTGCAAATGCTTTCAATTTAGACTAATCTAAAATGTTGCCGTTTGGCAAAGAGTTAAGATTTATACAGATGATCTAACAACTCCTAAAATTTTTTCTAAGCTTTCAAAGACAAATTCTGTTATTTCAGTCATATTTATTGTAAAAAAAAAAAATTGTCGTCTGCTAATGCTTTCCATTTGAACTAATCTAAAATTTTGTCGTTTGGCAAAGAGGTAAGGTTTATACAGATGACTTACAATTCCTTCAATGTTTTCTACGCTTTCAAAGACATATTCTATTATTTTAGACATAAACATATCAACAAAATTTATCGTCTGCAAATGTTTTGAATTTGGATGAGTCCACAATTTTGTCGTTTGGCCAAGAGGTAATGATTTTTCCGATTAATAAATTCAAATGAAACTTTCAAGCCGACAGTATAAACCCAAGTTTTTCTATTTCAAAGGGTATTTTTTTTTTCAGCGATATCTCCTTAACGGACAGTGTAGATCCAAGATCAGACTGCACGTTCTGTGCAGTCTGATGTTGATCTACGCTGTCCGCTAAAGATCAGTGAGTCGCGCTTGGCAGCTTAAAAGTTAAGGTTTATATAGATTATCTAACACGTGGTATTATTTATAATGGTGTTTCGCTTTGATTTAAACTTGTACCACACAATCCTGGGTTTTAACGATCTAAACAAAAGCATAGTGGGAAAAGGAGAAAATTATGGTCACCAGCATTTTCTCCTTTTCCTATAATGCTTTCTAAGCTTTCAAAGACAAATCCTATTATTTTAGACCTATTTAATTTAAAAAGTTGTCGTCTGCAAATGCTTTCAACTTCGACTGATCTAAAATTTTGTCCTTTAATTAGTTAAGATTTATATAGATGATCTAACACGTGGTATTATTTATAATGGTGTTTCGCCTTGATTTAACCTCTTGCCACACAATCCTAAGTGTTAACGACCCAAACAAAGAAGATTTTAACCCTTAGACTGATAAGCGCGACTCACTGACCTTTTGCGAACAGTGTAGATCAAGATCAGACTGCACAGAACGTGCAGTCTGATCTTAGATCTACTCTGTCCGATTAGGAGAAAGTTTTTCTCCAAAAATAGATTTGAAATAGTATCCATTGGAATTTTTACAAGCGACTTAAACATTTCCCTTAATTTATTCAGCGAGATAAGGGTTAAAAACATGGCGGGAAAAGGAGAAGATGCTGGTTACCAGCGTTTTCTCCTTTTCCCTCTATGTTTTTTACCCTACCCTATCACAAAATAAAATCCATAATGTGAGCCACGTTTAACGTTTTAAAAAAACACCCCGAATTTCAACGACCCTAAAGAAGAAGACCGTTGAAAACATTTTCATCAAGGAAAATATGATGGTAAACAGCATTTTATCCTTTTCCCACTATGTTTTCTACCCTATCAACAACAAATTCTATCGTTTGAGGTTTGTGCCACATTGTCTTCTGAATTTCTCCTCGTCCAAAATTTTGTCGTTTGGCAAACAGTTAATTCCTATAGTGTTAAAAAAAAAAAGTAAAATGACACTCTCAGTTAGTATTCAAGAATCAGATACTGCAATTTCAAAGCTTTTTCTTTTTTGTTCAGAATATTTGCTAGAATAGCGTACAGTACAGATTCAAGAATAGATCAGACTGCACGTTCTGTGCAGTGTGATCTTGATCTACACTGTCTGCTAAAGCAAAGAAAAGGTTTCTTTCTTTCTTTCTTTCTTTCTTTCTCACCTTTTTCTTTTTTCTTTCTTGCTTTATTTCTTGCTCTCTTATTCTCTTCCTTCCTTCCTATCTTGCTTCCTTCCTTCTTCCTTCCTTCCTTCCTTCCCTCCTTCCATCCTTCCTTCCTCCCTCCCTCGCTCTCTCCCTTGCTTCCTTCCTTCCTTCCTTACTTACTTACTTCCTTACTTGTAGTAGCATATTTCAGAAACCAGAAATACATAGGAACTGAGTCACCGTGGATATGTTTTATTTATAACGTTACGATTGCATCTTACTTTTGTCCTGTCAGTAAAAAAAGAAAAAAATATATATAGTTCTCCTTCAGAGAAAGACACATTTTGAACACAAGTTAGAATCTAAATAGAGTAGATTAGCTGAAAGTGTATATCGCAGATCAGGCAGCACGTTCATTGCAATATGATTTTGATCTATGTCGTCTACAAAAGAACTTTGTCAAACGATCACGTGTTTAAACGGCCAGGAGGAAGAATCCTTTTGAAAACATTGTTGGGAAAGCAGAGAATGCATTCCAAGAATGTTTTCTACCACTGAAAAGATAGAAATCATCAATAACGTCACATTTAACTTCTATCTTGCTACATGAATTAAACTAAACTTTCCAGCTGATAATAAAAGCACAAATATTGCTATTTCAAAGTTATATATTGGGGGAAAAATATCTCCTCATCGGACAGTGTTGATCCAAGATCAGACTGCACGTTCTGTTCAGTCTGATCTTGATCTACACTGTCCGCAAAAGGTCAGTGAGTCGGGCTTAGCAGCCTTAAAGTTAATAGTCTCCAAATGCTATCTGTTTGGACAAGTCTGGAATTTCGGGTCTCGTAAATTGCATCTATAAACTATACTTTACACCGCTTTCAACATTTTTTAGTTATATCACAGCGGCAGCTCACTATTTCACGTAAATCCTCTGTTTTACCAGTACTAGGCCAGGCCTCTGAAGTGTCTTGCCCAAGGACACTCCCACGAAAATCGACTGGAAAAGGGTTGATTGGTTATTTATGCATGCCGCAGAAATGATAATGTTACTTGTTGTAACAAATGACATGGGGCCTCTGAAGGCAAAACGTGCTTGAGCAGTGATCTAGCAAAAAGGGGCTTAATGCATCTGGGTGATGCATTATACCAAACAAGTTATCAGATCATTATCCATCCGTAAAATCGATTTCGTATATCAATTGACAGAATCATAAGGTGTATTGGTCCTTTGACATGCAGCCTCTGCAGACAAAAAAATACTTGAGCAATGCTCTGAGAAAAGCGTAAAATCGATTTCGTATGTCAACCGACAAAATCATAAAGTAAACTGATCTTTTGACATGCAGAAACTTGACCAATAGTAAAAAGTGTCGACCCAGGTCAGCCTGCGCGGACTGCGCAGGCTGACATGGGTTGATACTTTTTGCAGAAGCAATATGCCCCCTTTTCTCAGAGGATAGTTTACTTGTTTCCTTCAGGTCTCTTATGTTTACGGAAGAGAGCACCACAGATGGTTTGAGTTAGATGCTTTCCCACGGGTAAAATTGCTTGTAATTGAAATTTCGGAGACAGCGCTGTACGGAATGAGTTTAATTTTTTTTATTGTTCAGAATTTTTTGTCTTCATTCTTGTTTTTTTTTTTTGTCAGATTTTGTCCGTCCTCTCTCTCTCTCTCTCTCTCTCGGGTCCTGCGTTGCTCAGCAGTAAAGTGTATGACTCGTAACCAGGAGGCCCCGGGTTCGAGCCTTACTGAATCCGCTGGGTTTTTCGTGGGAGTGTCGTTGGGCAGGACACTTCAAAGCCCTAGCCTAGTACTGGAGAAACCAAGAAAATACATGAGTAAGCGAGCTGTCGCTGTGATATGACTAAAATTATGTTGAAAGTGGCGTAAAACATCATTCAGTCATTCAATTAATCAAAACATCAATCTCTCTCTCTCTCTCTCTCTCTCTCTCTCTCTCTCTCTCTATCACAAACTCACAAAGGAAAACGCATACACGCAGGCATGCAAGCACATACGCAAACAAAAGCATACTCGCCCAACTTAACATATTTCTCAAACCGCCCGTCTCATCTTGAATGTAAACCGTTGTCTACACCAGCATTTACCTTAGCCGAGCATTGTCCAACAAAGCAATCGAAATGTATTAGTTAGCTTAAATATGATGATAAGGGGTCCTGCGTGGCTTAGTGGTAAAGTGGAGGAATTATCACCTGGAGGCCCGGGGTTCGAGCCTAACCTGATCCACCTGGCTTTCGTGGGAATGTCCTTGGGCAAGACACTTCAGAGCCCTGGCTTAGTACTGGTTAAACCCAGGAAATGCATGAATATGTAAGCTTTCGCCGTGATATGACTGAAAAGATGTTGAAAGCGACGTTAAACACCATTGAATCAGTTAATCAATCAATCAATCAATCATCACAAATAAAAATAATAAAAAATAAATGACTATTAATAATAGTAATAATAATAATGATAATAGAACGAAACTCTTAGGGGACGAAAGGGTATATTGAAATACACATGTTTGTTTACAAAAGGTGTTTTACACCCGTATTACGCAACTTACCTCTTCAAATACGTTAAGGAGCGGTAGTGTTCTTTGGTACAACATGAAGTGAGGCTATACGCATGTAATCGGCAAAGATGTTTCAGTCGAGTTCTGTATAAATCAGGTTTTAATACATTTGCAAAAAGGAACGACGCCTATTTTACATATCTGCAAAAAGTATCGACCCATGTCAGCCTGCGCAGTCCGCGCAGGCTGACATGGGTCGAACCTTTTTGCTATTTGTAAATTTTCTACATGTCCATGGACCATTCTACCGTATGATTCAGAAGGTTGTGAGACAAAATAATTGAGCCACCCTCTGTGAAAAGGGGGCTTAATGCATCTTCGTGGTTCATGGTACCAAGCAAGCCATCACATACTTATGGATCCACAACAACCAGTTTTTTATACAACCGACATAATCATGAGGTAGACTGGTCCTTGGACAAAGAGAAATTTGACTAATAGCGAAAAGTTTCGGCCTGGGTCGAGACTTTTCGCAGATGCATTAAGCCCCCTTTTCACATAGCATGGTTCATTCATAGAATCATAATTATGTAAGGACTTGCATATTATTACATTATATTATACATTACAGAAATGTATTAAAAACCCTTTTGACCATGGCGCCGATTACTTATAAGTCCTCTAGTTCAATTTGTTCAAATATCTTTCTGCATGGCTGTTTTGTACCTGCAAGTCTATAATTATAAATATCTTCCGCTCATTAGTGAGAACAAACTGCACGTCAATAGAAATTTACCCTTGCGCTGTTAAGCGCGACTCAAAGACCCTTTGCGGACAGCGTGGATCTAAGATCAGACTGCACAGAACGTGTAGTCTGATCTTGGATCTGGATCTGCACTGACCAATAAGGAGATATTCAATCCTCCCCCCCCCCCAGTACACACACATACTCACACACAAAAGAAGAAATACATGTACCTTTAAAATGGCAAAAATGAGGGCCATTATTCAGTTATTCATACTACATTGGTCCTGATTAGGAGATTACTTGGATTTTATCCTTGATCTTCTTGCACTGCACAGCTATGTTCTTGAGATAATATTATTTCAACTAAATCTAGCGAGATTGTTTTACAAATCGATATAGATGTAGTTCCTGATGACTAAGAATAGAATTTAACTTGAATTACATGGGGACCTTACACATGTATCATAAATCATATCATATTTATCGCAACATCCCCAAGGGAACCAAGGATAAAAACAAAGGAATACGGGTAAAAGGACCAATCTGTTATTTGGTTACCTTCAGTCTTTATCTGGTTAGGGAGACAATTTAACTTACAGGAATGCCCCCCCCCCCACCCCCATGGATTCTTACTATTGGCTTTAAAGTTTTATTTATCTTATCTAGGAGGTTAAGATTAAACCACGCCCCCTTAAAAACAGCGTTTTCGACAGGTTTATATTTAAAGTATTTGCAGACCACAAATGAAATGTACCACAAACGATTAAAGGCTCAGTAGAGGCCAAAAAATTAAATCAGGCGTCATAATATAATACATTTAAATTCAAATCATACCATTTTTAAGTATGGAAAATATCGTGGAGATGAAAGTCTGTTATCGTGTGGTCGGGCCATATGTCAGTCGTTGGCAGAAAATAAAATTTAGAATCAGGCATTAAGTAAACAAAAGACACAGCTACCTGGCAGGATTTCACCTAGTTTTGAAATTAATTTTTCTGTCAGCGACTAACACTTGGACCGACCGTACAATGACAGATTGCCATCTTCACAATAATTTCCATACTTTTAAATGGTATGATATAAATTCAAATGCATTTAAACACCTGCTTTGTTTACATTTGGCCTTTATTGTTACTTTAAAGGTGGCCCTTCAGATTTTGTGAAGGAAGAAAATTTTTTCAAAAATAAAAAAAAAATCATCCTTATACTCCCAAAGCCTTTTAATTTTTATTCATAAAACCCCAGTAGTCGAAAACCATCCGACAACAAGAGAAATTAGAGATTTTATTACGGCCCAGGTCGATACCGACGGGAAACACGTTCTATTTTTACATGAGCAACTCGCTCATTTACATACCGGAAATACACAGACAAAGCTTCAAACATAGCGCCCGAAGAAGACATTATGGAAAATAATTACATGTTTGTTATTTTATGGAATTTAAGCGTCATTAGTCACGTGCCAGTCACTTGACATTCCCACAATGCTTTTTTTAATTTCTGGCGCGAAATCTAAAAATATCTTAAGAGGCTACGTAGCCTTTTAAGGGAACACCATCAAAAAATTTTTTTTTTGTAATTTTGTGATTCTTAATTATTGATGATTTGTATTGTTTTTTCATATAAATTTCAGTGATATATATATTTTTTAATTTGGTGAGATGTGAAAAATCTAAATACCCACCTTTAAAGAGATAGTTATCAAATTGTCTGTGTACCTTCTTTGTACCAGAAATCATTATACCTATTCATGTTTTTTTTTCACTGAATTACGAGAAGTGTAAGCCAAAACGACTTTTATTTTCAAAGAGCATGTTTGTTTTATCGTGGGCGGTTGATAATAAATCCTTTTCCAAAACGATCTTAATATATTTTCACCACCCTGTGGAAGGCGGGTTTTGGAAAACATTGTGGGAAAAGGAGAAAATGCTGGTCACCAGCATTTTCTCCTTTTCCCACAATGTTTTCTAACATGTAAATCACAGATCGACTGATTTAAGCTAAATTTGATTTGTCATCTGCATATAAGATTTAAAATAAAATTATGGACCGGTCTAAAATTTAGTTATCTGGTAAAGATTTAAGCGCTGAATTTAATTTTTACCGATTTTTTCTTGTTTATCAAAGCACTGAAAGCACTGAAAAATAATTGCGAGCAATTTCTCCTTTTGCCAAAATGTTTTCCTTTGAAATTGCATTCTTATTTTATACTTAACATTAAGCCTTTACCACACAGTTCCGAGATTTAACGACCTCCAAAAAAAGGGCTTTTGAAAACATTTTGTCATAAGGAGGAAAATGCTGGTTACCAGCATTTTCTCCTTTTCCCACAATGTTTCCTATTCTTCCTTTATTTGAAACACATTTAATTTGTCGTCTGCAAATGCTTTCAATTTAAGCCAACTCAAAATTTGTTCTTCTGCGTCCGTTTTCTCCAATCATTCTTAAGAAACTTTTTGTCTTATTTGCCAAGATTTTTCTAAATTTGAAAGTAACACAACTCCTGATAAGTTTAGCCAATCAGCAATTGTGTTACTTTCAAATTTAGAAAATTCTGGTGAATATGACTAAGGACGTTCTTAAGAATAGTTGAGTCCTGAGTTCGATACCCGGGAGCAAGGGTCAACTTTGGGGTCATTCATTTGTCAACCCACCCGGCGTGAGTACTGGTGTAGTTTCCAGGAAGCAGAATCGAGAGAGATTAGTATAAGTTGTAAAAACTTGTTTCTCAATCGATGTAAAATAAGTATGTTTTAATTAAGAATGGTTGGTGAATACGGGACCTTGATATTTCTTCGGCTGCTTAGCGCGACTGACTGACCTTTTGCGGACAGTGTAGATCAAGATCAGACTGCACAGAACGTGCAGTCTGATCTTGGATCCACACTATCCGATAAGGAAATATATATGCCCAAAAAATACCTTTAAAATAGCAAAATCTGGGTTTTTACTATCAATTTGAAAGTTTCTTTTAACTCTTTACCGATCGACAAAATTTTAGACTGGTCCAAATTGAAAGCACTTGCAGACAACAAACTAAACGTAACTCAAAAATTGAAATTTATTTCCAGCAGGGTAGAAAACATTGTGGGAAAAGGAGAAAATGCTGGTTACCAGCATTTTCTCCTTTTCCCACAATGTTTTCAAAAGGCTTCTATCTCCGGGTCGTAAAAACCAGGAATTGTTTGGTAAAGGGTTAAATCATTCAGTAGGATGCATTAAAAGTCAAATCATGCCGGGTAATTCCAAAGTCAGGGTAAGTTCGTTTCAGAAGTTAATGAGTTGAGTTCATGTTCTACTATTGTAAGGTTTATTGTTTTCTATTTTTATTACAGGGCATATGGTTATAGTCAGAGCTCGCAAGGAAGTTCCCCAACGACTTAATGTGACGTCATCATCTATAAGTGAGATATTTCAGAGCTAATCATAAATTTAGATAAATTTCTAAAAACTGGCTTTAGATGACAACTCTATCAAGACTACCTGTGCCACAGAAACAGCGACCGTGACATTTGGAAGGCGTTCGAAATGTTCACATAAAAGTGACTATGTGAAATGCTGACCTTGTTGAAGTTAAGCCAATGTGGTGTGTTTTCTCATGAATGCGATTAAAAGTGACAGAAATTGGGATCCAAATATCATGCCTCTGTAATCGGATGAATATCTCTAACTGAAAGGAAGAAAGTGTTATTATATGGATCTACTTTTTTGTGATTACTTTGCAACCCAATATGTTCTCGGAAATGTCGTATGAATATGGAAATCCGTGACAGGAACTCTAAACAGAGAATTTTCCCGCAAAATTAACTCTGTAATATCTCGAGGGGAACAACATTGTCACATTTACTGTGACAAAGGCTAAAACTGTCTGGAATTGAAAGCTATTAAAATGGCGTTATCGTCTCGTTTTCAAAAGCATCTTCTTAAAATGGTTTAAAATATTTCCAAAAATTGAACTTGGAATTTAAAATTGTTGATTAGAAGAAATCAGTGAGATTTGGTTTTTTGTGCTTGAAACGCCGTTTGTGTCGTAAGAAAATTCTGAGGAATAAAAATGTTCAAGAAATTTGCATCAAGCTGGACCGAAGTCGGATACTTAAAAGTCCATGATGTTGCACAGAACAAAGTCAGGAAACTTTGAAACTACATTGTGTGCCTCTTTTGTAATAGAAATGCTCCAAGTGGGAATATTTGCAACAAGATTCAAGTGATGTGTGCAGCTTTTCGCTGAAGAAAATCATAAACCTCAGAGACATTTAAGTTCTAAGAACAAATGCTCATGAGACACTTAAAAAACCTTGAGTTTTGTGATCCAAGGATTCCCCGGGGATTCAGAAACGACCGGTATCCATTAGATATACTTAAAGCACATGTTGTGTCGCATGTTCTTTTATTGATAACGAACAAAAATATTACCAGCACGCAGTAGTTAACTGCAAAGAATATTTAAAGCGATTGATTGCCAACTACAGAGCAAGTAAAGAACAAGCAATCAGTTGCACGCAAGCACTTAGTTGAACACTGAAATAATAGACCTCCAGCCATGTTATTGCTATCACTGTATGAACTGAATTAACATTCCAAATTTTTGTGCTCTTTCCCGACAGTCTCAAATTACAAAAGCAATTAATTATAAAGTAGTTTGAACAACTGAGTGCTTTTTGAAGGAGATGCTTGCAATTTTCGACTCTTGACAAAGTGTTTAAGGATTGTGTTAAAAGGTTATTTTCTAATCACGCCCAACAATTAAGTACAACAACTTTAGGACATAACTATAACATGATGAGAATAGGCACCAACTATCACCGGAAGCTGAACTTACGTCATTTGAATATTTCATAACACCAAAGACATTCTATTGAACACTTATAGGACTTAGAAGACGTTACTCCTGTAAATGTTACACGAGGGACGTATAATCAGTTATATTAGTGTGGAAACTCGGAGATATTCAGACGGCTAATTAGATTGGTTTATGCTATCCAAGTCCATATTTGCGATATGTTAAACTGACGTTCGTAGACATATAAATTAACTTTTCATTAGATACTGACTGGAGAGATACCGCTAAATGCACTTTATAATATAGAATTAATCCTGTCAGACCGGGAAAACGGTTTGCCTCACAAATTAACAGAGGAAACTATCAATTGGAAGTATTTCATTTTCATTCCAGTATAAAGGCCTGTCTATTAAGGTGATTCCCGCGAGAACACACGAGAGCGAGATAATGTGAAACAATCAGAAGGTATAAAGTTTCATTGGTTGGAAATTGCGTTGCCTTTCACTGCCGGTCGAGGACAGCAATTTTCATCAACTAAGTGGAAAATAAAACTGTGTTGTTTGTTAAACCTGTTACATGTGAAATGGCACTCTCCAATAACGCTAACACGGGAATTAATTCCACAGATATAGTTCTCAGCGAAATTGGAAACATGCTTGGAAATTCAAGCCTCCAGGATGTTTATATTCCGGAAACATCCGGGAAAACTGACACCGAGCGCGTGACGGAAGTGCTGAAGATAATGAATCAATCGCAATTTCATATACTGACACCGTCATTTATTTTAACGTGTATACTGTTAGTATTGGGAGTCCCGGGAAACATGATTGCTGTCATGGTTTATATAACAAAGATGAAACGTAGCACTGCTGGTTATTTCATTATAACTCTAGCACTCAGCGATTTAACTAATTGTTTAGTTAGTTTGCCGATGGAAATGTACTTGATCACCCATTTCATGACATTCGACGTTCCATGGTTGTGTAAGTTTTCCCGCTTTCTAACGGCCGCCATGAACAACACATCTTCCTTTATCCTGGTTGCTATTGCAGTGGAGAGGTTCCGTTCTATCTGTACACCATTAAAGCCACGTTATACGTCATTCTTCACTAAAATAATCTGCTTGTGCATAGCAACGGCCGCCATTTTGTCCGCCTTGCCAATGGTGTGGGGTTATGGAACATTTACGTATACAGTTACTGTGTACAACGTCACAGTTCATGGGAAAACCTGTCTCGTAGATGATGACGTAAGACATACATCATATCCCAATTTCTTGTTGATTTATTTCTTTGTAGGGCATATCGTTGTTTTCATTGTGTTAGCTTTTTTGTATATATGCATTGCCAGGAAGCTTGTGGTGCAGCATAAATTCCAAAACTCGGACATGTCAAAATCATCTCAAAGTATTTTACTTCAAAGACAAAACAGTTCTTATTCTGTGCTCTCCTTTAGTACGAAACATACAAGCATACGACAGCAGGACGTCGACGACGGCCGTGGAAATCCGAGAAAGGTGTCAAGGACATCCAGCAGCCAATCAACAATCGATCTCAGTCTTTCACGAAAACATGGCGGACATATTTTCAGAACAAAACGATTGACATGCATGCTATTTTTAGTAACATTCGTATTCGAAGTAAGTTTCATTCCGTACCTTGTAATAGTTAGCTTAAGAAACCAGTACCCGGATATGTACGAGCAGATGTCAACCGGAAGTAAAATGGCATACCATTTCTTTCTAAGATCATATCTAATCAACTGTGCAATGAATCCAGTTATTTATTGTTTTTACAATCAGAATTTTAGGCATGGTGTGAAACGTCTATTTGAAAGTATTAAAACTCTTGTTTCCGCTCGCGAATAAATCACTGTTTTTGTTCGTTTTTGTGTTTTTATTGTCCTTTTTTTTTTTACAATAAAATGGCATTTTTATGTTCAAAATAAAACTTCTCATATTTCTTTTTACCCCTAGTTTATTTAAGAAATAATCTTCTTTCTATCGTGGTTTATCGTTCAATAAACCACAGTTGTGAGTTATGAGGCACAATAAATAATCCACGAGGGCGATAGCCCGAGTGGTTTATTCATTGCGCCTCATAACTCACAACGTGGTTTATTGAACGATAAACCACGATAGAAAGAAGATTATTTCGATTCTAACATAACCAACTCTTAATCAAAGAAAAACAAGTTCATACTTAGAGTGAAAACGCGGATGCAGATTATATTCCATTGAATAACCTACTTACTTACTTTATACAGAATGACGTCACTCTGTATAGAATGACGTCACTCTACATAGAATAACGTAGATTTTACCACGCTTTCGTTGCACTGTGTTTATAGAGCCGAATTCAAGTGTCATGTTAGAATATTTATTTTACATTCGATTGAGAAACAAGTTCTGGCAAGTTATACTATTCTCTCTCGATTCTGCTTCCTGGAAACTACACCAGTACTTGCGCCGAATGTTTGGCCCAATGAACGGTCCCAAAATTGACAACCGCTCCGGGTATCGAACTCAGCACCTTATGATAACGAGGCCGACACTCTATCTCACAACCACAGACACTACACTCACTTTCATGGCAAGAAGAAATTGCGAGTAACCGACATTTTCTTCTTTCCCCAAAATGTTTTCTATCACTTAACAGACAACGTACATTATTTTAGCCAAATTTATTTTGCTGTCTGCATACGCTTTCAATCTGGACAAGTCTAGAATTATGCCATGTAATACAGAGATAGTTTACAAGAATCTATCTGAACGCCTTGGCTGCTAAGCGCGACTTACTGACCTTTTGCGGACAGTGTAGATCAAAGATCAGATTACACATTCTGTGCAGTCTGATCTTTGATCTACACTGTCCGATAAGAAAATATTTTCTTCCAAATAATGAATTTTAAGTAAAGTCATTCGGGTTTTTTACTATCGGCTTGAAAGCTTCATTTAATTTATCAAGCTGAATAAGAGTGAACACGCGTTTTGAAAGCAGACCCCTGGGTATATATTCACCAACTGTTCTCAAGAACGGCGAGCCCCGATAGCTCAATCGGTAGCGTGCAGGACCTGAGAACAGGCGGTCGTGGGTTCGATCCATAGCTCTGCCAATTTCTTTCCGAGGATTGATGAGAGTCATTGCGACAGGATTCATTCCTCTCCCACCGCTGACCATTGTCTCGTTGATGTGTGATGTGTCGATATGTGGGAAAGCAGCCAGTGGCTTGGAAAGAAAATTGTACGGATAACTGGTAAAAGAGTCTCCAGGAAAGCATGGATAGGTGCACTGGCCGCCGCGATATAGGCTAACTGAAATAATGTTGAAAACGGCGTTAAACACAAAACAATCAATCAATATTCAAGAAGTCGATAGAAAATTCCCAAAGATTGCTATTTCAAAGTTATATTTGGGGGGGGGGGGGGGGGAAAGGGAGAAATATCTCTTTATCGGACAGTGCAGATCAAAGATCAGACTGCACGTTCCGTGCAGTCTGATCTTGATCTACACTGTCCGCAAAAGGTCAGTAAGTCGCTCTTAGCAGCCTAAGTGTTCAGATAGACTTTGGTAAACTATCTCTGTATTACATGGCAAAATTCTAGACTTGTCCAGATTAAAAGCGTTTGCAGACAACAAAATAATAATAATAATATATTTTGGGGAGAAATATCTCCTTATCGGTCAGTGTAGATCAAAGATCAGACTGCACTGAACGTGCAGTCTGATCTTTGATCTACACTGACCGCAACAGGTCAGTGATTCGCGCTTAGGAGACTAAGGGTTGATGAATTTGAAAGTGATACAATCTCTAATTGGCTTTAACAAATGGTTTAGTTACCGTTTCTATATACGAAATTAGAACAAGAATTCTCACGGGAGAAAACCATATTATTTGTCTTATAGCGGGAAATTTTTGGAACAAAGTACCTAAGAAGAAATTACTCGAAACAAACAATTTTTCCTTTTGCAACGACGTTTTCACTTTCTTTTATTCTTTTTATAAAAGGAGCTTTTTAGATTTCTTTGTCGTGGATTAAACTCAACTATATAGGGACTGCCAGTGCACCTACCAATATTTTTCCGTTGAGTTTCTTTTAGCAGTACATTGCATAATATTCTTCCCGAGTCACTTGCTTCTCTCCCACATAAACATCGTCGAAACATTGATCAGGCAATGAGAAAAGAATAAATCTTGTCGCAATGACTACCATCAATCCTCAAAAAAGAAGTTGACAAGCCGGCGATTCGAACCAGTAACTCTGTGATTCAAGCATACTGAGATGTAGGGTGCATCAGTATCTTTAAGTATCTTTGAGCTCTCTTCTGCATATTTGGTTTGAAAATAAACAAGTCTCGCGAGATAGCGGGATATTATTAGATGAGATACGGTGCTCGTAAGGTAGACAAAACAATAACGATAATAATAAATGACAGATAAAATCATATACATATGCATATACATTTTAGACACGTCATTGCATTGAAATGTCCTTCCGTGATTGCCATTGATTTTTGTTGGTCCCGGTACTAGGTCTAAACGCGCCTTTAACTTGAAGAGCTCAACTAGTGAATTGATTTATTGTATGGTGTTTAACGCCGTTTTCAGCATTATTTCAGTTATATCGAGGCGGCCAGTTCACCTATCCATGCTTTCCTGGAGTTTCTTTTACCAGTACTCCACACAATTTTCTTTCCAAGCCACTGGCTGCTTTCCCACACAACCATCGGCAAACAATGATCAGCGGCGAGAGAGGAATGAATCCTGTCGCAATGGCTATCATCAATCCTCAGAAAGAAATCGGCGGAGCCATGGATCGAACCAGCGACCCCCTGTTCTTGAGTCCTGTATGCTACCGACTGCGCCACAGGGGCTCGGCGAACGATCTTTCGAAACAAAGTACCTAAGAAGAAATTACTCGAAACAAAAAAGTTCTCCTTATGCAACGATGTTTTCACTTGTGTTTCAAATATTTTTGTCGTGGATGAAACTCAACTATATTTGAGCAATGCTCTATGGAAAGGAGGTTTAATGCACTTACAAACGGTATCGAACCAGGTCAGCCTGTGCAGTTCGCGCAGGATGACCTGGGCAGAAACTTTTTGCTTCTGGTAAGTTTTCTGGATGTCCATGGGCCATTCTACCTCATGATTCAGTAGGTTGTTACCAAATATAGAATTTATGGATCTGTAATTCTGTGATAACTTGCTTGGTACAGTGTTTCACGAAGATGCATTAAGCCCCCTATTTGCCAGAGCTTGACTAATATAATTGGCTTGCAACACGCGAAAAGGGGCATTCGGACATTTGCGTAAAGTGTCGTCTCGGATCAGCCTCCGCAGTCCGCGCAGGCTGATCCGAGACGGCACTTTACGACTACATTAGATTTTGTGCTACAGTAGACTTGCGCAAAACAGAAAATTACATAAAAACGGAAAGTGCCGTCTCTGATTAGCCTGCGCGGACTGCACAGGGTGATCCGAGACGACACTTTACGCAAATGTCCGAATGCCCCTTTTCGCGTGATGCAAGCCATTATATGACCCGTGCTCCGGCAACATGGGGCTTAATGCATCTCTTTGATGCATGATACCAAGCAAGCGATCACATACTTATGGATCCATCATAACCACTTTTTTTAACAACCTACTTAATTATGAGTTAGACTGGGCCCTGGACATACAGAAAATTGACCAATACCGAAAAGTTTTGGCCCAGGTCAGCCTGCGCGGACTGCGCAGGCTGACCTGGGTCGAGACTTATCGCAGATGCATTAAGCCCCCTTTTTACGGAGCATGGTACATATTTCTTGGCAAGCCCTTTTAAAAAAAATGAACGTTCAGAATCAGGAAAGGGGCATACTTTCAGCATGTAGACAGTAAGATCATCGTTTTGCGTTCGGTGACTCCATCTGTTTTCATAATCTCTGATCAGCATTGTTTTCTCCTTTTCTCGCCCGGCCGGGTGGCTCAGTGGTTAGCATATCTTACACGTGACCTGGAGGTTGTGGGTTCGATACCAGGTTGCGGCGAACTTTCTTTCCGGCGATTTTTCGCCTCTGACCTCTGATGCATGTGAGAAAAGTAGTCAGTGGCTTTGGAAAGAAAGTTGTGTCAGTACTGGTGTGAGAAAGCCAGGAAACACATGGGTGCGTCACTTACCGCCATGATATGGCCTAAGCTGTTAAAATGGCGTTAAACTCCAGTACATACATACATTTCTCCTTTTCTCACACTCTTTTCTCTTCCAGGATTGTAGGTAAAGGGTTAAAAAGACAAATGAACAATGCCGGCCCTCATTTAAGTTTTGTAAAGTATAGTGTTTGAAGCCGTTTTCAACATTATTTCAGTTATGTCGCGACGGCCAGTGCGCCTACCCATCCTTTCCTGGAGTTTCTTTAATAAGTACTTCGGGCAATATTCTACCGATACCACCCGTTGCTTTCCAACATAACCATTGCCGAAATATTGATCAGCTATAAGAGAGGGACGGATCCTTTCGCAATGACTACCATCAATCCTTGGGGAAAAAAATGGCCTAGCTGAGGATTCGAACCAGTGACCCCCTGGTCGTGACCCGTTACGTTACCTTCTCAGCTACAGGATGTCTTAATCAAGGCATAAGTACAAGTTACCAACTTTAAAACATGATTTGCCCCAAATTTTCGATTGTGAAAAGCATCAGGAACAGACAAAAGCCAGAAACCTTCAAGAATGATTGTTACATTTCATCGCGTTTTTATGTCACCTACTCAAAAGCCTGGCACATGCACATTGTGGAGTTTTAATGGCCCTTAACTCTTTCCCTTATGACAAAATTTTCGACTGAACCGAATTGAAAGCATGCAGACGACAAATTAGATGTAGCCGAGATGATGATTCCTGTTTTTGATAGGGTAGAAAATATTGTGGGAAAAAGAAAAAAAATGCTGGTTACCAGCATTTTCTCCTTTTCCCACAATGCTGCTTTCCAAGAAAACTTCAGCCATAAATAACACTTACAATTACCTGCAAGGGGCTGCAAGAAAAAAAGGCGCTATCTACATATTTCGTTCATATAGAGGTAGCACCTTTTTCTTGTAACCCCGTAATTTTATGTTATACATTAAACATTATAGGACACCGGGTTTTATTTGTGATCGTTTCATTGCTTTGTTAGTTAACTGGTAATTTCTAGGACTTTGTTCACTTTTCTCTGGTTCGATCCTCACGTTCCATGGTAATTATCCTTGGGCAAGACTGCTCAGAGCGCTAGTCTAGTACTGGTGAAATCCAGAACACACATTAGTAATTAAGCTCTCGTAATATGACTGAGACAATATTTAATGCAGCGTAAAAAAATAAAACGGTCAAAATAAAAAAATCAATAAACAAATAAATAAATAAAAATGAATAAATAAATGAATGAATGAATAAACAGATAAATACATCAGTCTGTCAGTAGTCAGTTAGACAGACGGGCTTGGACTGAAAAAGTTTCGATTCATACATCCAAAATTTCAATACCTTGGAAGCTGAGCTAATAGTAGGTTAACATAGACAGCAGACGGTCGTGGGTACGGGTCAAATAGAGGCCCCTCCGTAACACAAAAAGTTAACCCTTTCCTACATAATCCAGAGTTTTAACAACCCTAATATTATAGGCTTTTGACAACATCGTGGGAAAAGGAGAAAATGCCAGTAACCAGTATTTTCTCCATTTTACACAATACATGTACTTTCCTCCCTTTTAAAGACAAATTCCATCATTTGAGTCATATTTTGATAATATCGTCTACAATATTAGTTGTACGGTCAGGTGGCAGGGGACTTGTAAACTTGTTCATAGCCGTGAACAAGTTTCCAGGTCCCCTGCCACCTGACCTTACAACGAATTTATTATACAGCAAAGTTTTACCATTCCAATGTGTGTTTAGTGGAATTTACCTGGGTTTTTTTTTTTTTTTTTCAAAAATTGAGTACGCTGACGAAGTAGAATTTCCCTTCTGAGTGCCTCAATTCAATGTATACTGACGTCACTGGGAAATGACGTCACTGAAACCTTGGTAAAACGTGCAGTTTGGTGCATAATCTTGATGTTAATCTTGATCAACGCCGCTATTTTGGATGTTGTGTTGAAAGTGCAGTCTTATTATACTGCAAAGAAATTTCTTGCGATCTGATTGGATAATCTGCCCCGAACATATATATCATGTACAATGGCAAAACCAACGTAAAAGCAGTTTCCCTTTCGGGCGCCCCGTATACATGACTACACTTTCAACACAACATCCCAAATGGCGGCGTCGATCAAGATTAACATCTAGCTTATGCACCAAACTGCACGTTTTATCAAGGTTTCAGTGACGTCAGTTCCCAGTGACGTCAGTTTTTATTGAATTGGGGCACTCAGAAGGGAAATTCTACTTCGTCAGCGTATTCAATTTTTGAAACCAAAAAACAGGTAAATTTCGCTTAATACACGTTGAAATGGTAAAACTTTGCAGTATAATAAATTCGTTGTACGGTCAGGTGGCAGGGGACTCGGAAACTTATTCACGGCTGTGGTGAATCATGTCGCCACCTCGCCTTCGGCTCGGGAAGACATGATTCACCACAGCCGTGAACAAGTTTCCAAGTCCCCTGCCACCTGACCGTACAACTAATAATGTACACGGGGCTCCCGAAAGGGAAACTGCTTTTACGTTGGTTTTGCCAGTGTACATGATATATATGTTCGGGGCATATTATCCAATCAGATCACGAGACATTTCTTTGCAGTATAATAAGATGTTTTCAGTACGGATAACCCTAAATTTTTGACGACTGATATAGAGTTGAAACCATTTAAGGAATGAAGATAATTTTTTTTTGTTTTCATGGAGGTATGAAAAAAAAAAAAACCTAATCACACTGTATGAAACTGCGAAGCGGTTTCATACAAAAGTGTGATTAGGTTTTTTTTTCATACCTCCATGAAAACAAAAAAAAATTATCTTCATTCCTTATAATTCAATATCACAGACAACAAATATGCACTTAAATAATACTAACTGCTCTTTTTTTGTAAATCCAACATTGCGTATTTATTTACTGTCCTTTTAATTGATATTTCAAAGAGCGGTAAAACTGCTCCTTCATGACGTAAAAATGACGTAATTCATGACGTCATTATAGCATTGAACATTTGCAGATTGAGTGGATTTATAACTAGAAGTTCAATACGCTAGAATTAAGCTGAAAATAAGATTGTGTAAACCCAGCAGAGGAACAATGAGTTTTCAGCTCTCTCTTTGAATTTACTGTTGGATTTTTTTTTTTTTTTTCAGTATTGAGAAAAAATAAATTCAGCTAGCAATTTGAACTTCGGACTCGATATAAAATCAGAACGAAAAACAATATGAAATCTCGTATACATGTTTGTTTACATTAGTTTGACTGCAAAAGTAGTTCCGGCACTGCTGATATTTATTTAATCATGGAGCTATGAAATTTATTTTTTTTTTAGCCAATCAGAACTCGCCAATGTTCATAAAAAAAACTAATATTGAATTATTTAAGATTGGATCCCTTGTGTGACTGTAATAATGGTGTTGAAAATGCTGAACATTATTTTTTCAAAAGCTACCGTTATTCTGATTTAAGAATCTCGCTTTTTCGAGCAACAAGGGAATTCCACCCTTTAAATATTGATAAATTATTGTTTGTCAGTGCTGACTTAACCTTAGACCAAAATTGTTTACTTTTTGAAACAGTTCAAACGTATATAAAAAATACAAAACGATTTCAGTAATCGACACTAAATGTAACAGTGATAATTTTATCAGACGTCTAACTGAGAGCACCATCCGATTTCCTTTCATCTCTTTAAACCTTATATAAATACCCTTCTTTTCCTTTCCTTTCGTTTTCTTACCCTTTTTTTTTTTTATACATATATTAGAAATGAATTTAGTGTACTTGCCATGGTTGTAAAAAGAATTATTGAAATTGTCTTGTAGGGGTAGGACCGATTCTAAGTTGGTAGAACTTGTGGTCCAACCCCATTTCAGCTTATATGAAATAAAATATGTTTAAACTAAAGAGTTGAAACGTTTGTTTTGTAATATGGAAATCCCAGATTTGATCCATGCTGAATGTACCAGTCAAAAGCTGTGCTTTCAGCTCGAAATATATGATATATACTCTTGGAAAGTGAGGTTTGATGCATCTCCGTGATGCATGATACCATGCATGTCATCACATAATTGTGGATCCATAAAATCCTGTCTGTCTCACGACAGGTTGAAATCCGGGCTAGAATGGTCCCTAGACATGCAGAAAATTGACAAATAGCAAAAGACATATTGATCCATGTCAGCCTGCGCGGACTGCGCAGGCTGACATGGGTCGATACATTTTGCAGATGTAATAAGCCACCTTTTCATACTGTATGGCTCGCACAAACTCGGCCTTATTTTGATGGTTGAAATTACAATCTTTTGAAACTGGCAATGTTTTTTATCTTAAAGGCTTGAACAAACAAGCGAACGGTATTGATCTCAGACCAGACAGAACTAGCAGTTTAACTAAATCCTTGCCGAGCCCCGGTAGTTCAGTCAGTAGCGTGCAGGACTTGAGAATAGGGGGTCGTGGGTTCGACCCCAGGCTCGGCCAATTTCTTTCCGAGGATTGATGATAGTCATTGCGACAGGATTCATTCCTCTACCACCGCTGATCATTGTTTCAACGACGGTTATGTGAGAAAGCATCCAGTGGCTTGGAAAGAAAATTGTGCAGAGTACTGGTAAAAGAAACTCCAGGAAAGCATGGATAGGTACACTGGCCGCCGCGATATAACTGAAATAATGTTGAAAACGGCGTTAAACACCATGCAATCAATCAATCAATCAATCAATCAATCTAACTAAACCCTAGGGTTGATACTTTTTGTAGATGCATTTTACTCATTTCACAAAACATGGCTCAAATTTAGACGGTAACACAATTTCTGTTCAATTTAGCCATAAGAAATTGCGTTACTCTAAAATTTAGAAAAATCTTTAGACCTGGAAAGAGATTGCAATTCAGAATACTTGGTGATTACACGGCAGGTTCTTGCACATGGACTTCCCTGTACCCAGCCCTAATAGCACAAGTGGTAGAACAGGAGATATGTGAAGGTCAGTTCTCCGGCCACTTGAGGGTATTGGTTCGATCCCGATGGCTGGTCATCTAAAATTACTAAAAAGGATTTCGGATGAGACGTTAAAGCGACGTCCCGTTTGACGGAGCTAAACACCGAGCACGTTAAAAAACCAGATGTACCTTAGGTTAGGATCCTTCCTGTATCTTGCACTAGCCCACATAAAATAACGAATAGTCTTCTCGGGGCGTCACCCTTATGGACAACCAGCGGCGACAATTAAATAAAGATATATCTTTACTCGTTTTCATCCAGTTTATCTTAACAAATTTTATCCTTATTTTTTTAAACTATAATCATTGTATCTTGTATGTATGTTCTTGTATCTTTATGCCAAATGTTTCCCTGATGGTTGCAAGGTTGTACAGATTACGACGGATACAAAATGCATTTCATTCTCCTGAGACTGTCCAAGACATCACTGTGGTTGCTTCCGGTCTAAATCAAGACAAATTCTCTGAGTTTCTTTACCCCATACATCTCATATATTGATTATGTAACTGTGTTTATATACAATGTAGCTGACTAGATTCTACACACTATCAAGTTTAACAGCTTTCTCTCTAGTTGTAAAGATGGTTTTTTTTTAAATAAAACGAAAATAATGAATTCAATCCATGTACCCGATTCTTTCTCGCTAGTTTTTGTATCCCTAATGGTCGATATCAATATGCCTCGAGCAAAAATGAACAACAATCTCACATTCATCATCACAGTTTGGATTGTTTGAACGGTCGATAATCTGATAACACTATCTCGTGATGATCAAATTATTCTCTTCAAAGTTATCTCCCTTCCCATTTATTACTTTTCCGCCTCCGTGCGATATTTTTCATTGTGAAAACTTTCGTTTATGACAAATGACGATACCCTTGTGGGAAAATAGAACAAGAGAGCGATACTGGCCCTGAATCACTAGACTGCGTTATAGATAAATGAACGGTACTCGGCATAGAAATAGACATTAGTCTGTAAGAACCCTACATTTATATTGCAAAAGATTCATTAAAGAAAATAAGCCAAAGGAAAAAGTCGTGCTTTTAAACATTAGTTGATGAAGTCTAATGACCACGACGGAGATCTACTCAATGATCACATACATGATATCATTGGCAAACAATTTTTAACCGTTTACCTCACGATGCCGACCTTTAACGACCCTGAGAAAGAAACCTTTAAAAAACATTGTGGGAAAAGGAGAAAATGCTGGTAACCAGCATTTTCTCCTTTTTCCCGCAATGTTTTTCTACCCTATCAAAGAAAAATTGCACCATTTTGGCCACATTGAAATTGTCGTCTGCAAATGCTTTCAGTTTGGACGAGGCTGAAATTTTGTCGTCTGGGAAAGAGTTAAGATAATTTTCAGAAAGTGTATCCAATAGATATAGGCCATGGTTTGAAAAAAGGCGGATATAATGAATTTGCAACACGTATCAACCAAGTCAACCTTAACTTCATTTTAATTATCCGTACATAACACAAATAATTTTAAATTCCTCCGCGAAAAAGTTGTGTGAATGGGCTTTGCTCTAGCATTAGGAGGCGTTATGCATCCAACTGATACATTATACCAATCAAGTCATCACATGATTATGGATCAATAAAATCCATGTTGTCTTACAACCGTTAGTTTCATGAGGTAGGCTGGTCCTTGGGCATGCAGAAAATTTATGAAAAAAAGTTGACGCATGTCCGCCTGCACGGACTGCGCAGCCTGACATGGGTCGATATTTTGTTAAATGCATTAAACCCCCTTTTCACAGAGTATGGCTATAGTAGTTTTCTCGTTTGTTTGTATGCCTGGCTTTTAACACCGTTTTCAATATTATTTTGATTATATCGCAGTGACAAGTACACCTTTCTTCGTTTACCCTGAACATGTTGCTGTTACAAGTACTTAAAACAATATTCTAACGAAGCTAATGGCTGCTTTCCCACATCACTAATGGCGAAATATAGATCGGCGGTGAGAGAGGAATGAATCCTGTTGCAACACCTATCAACATGCCTCGAAAACAAATTTTCAAGTAGGAATTCGAACCAGCGCCCCCTGGTTGCAGACCCTTTGCAGTACCTACTACCTAGGGCTCGGTATTTGAAGGTATTTATATGTGGGAGGGTAGCCAGAGGGGAAATACGAGCGACTAATATAGATCAAACAGACGGACATGAAAAACTTGCAGGAATAAATGTCTGCCGTACTTAAACAGTGCAACATTTTTTTCCAATACTCCACCCACTCTATTCGTGCCTAGAAATAACTTGGTGGTTGATTGATACTTTTAGCAGCACAGACGAAAACTGGGCCATTTGCAGACGGCATAGACCAAGATCGGACTACATAGAGCGTGCAGTCTGATCTTGGATCTATATCGTCCGCTTGTTTAATGAAGCCCATAACACAAAAATCTGTGAGTTTTTGTGGATTGCATTCTTAGCCTTCGACAGTGGTCGAGATAATATATTTGTCGCTGTAAGTGTTAACCTATTGGGTGCTGTGTGCGACTCAAGGACCTTTTGCGGACAGCGTAGATCAAGATCAGACTGCACAGAACGTGCAGTCTGATCTTAAATCTACACTGTCCGCTAAGGAGATATTTTTCCCCCAAAACTACCTTTGAAATAGCAAAATTTTGTTTTTAGTTATCAGCTTGAAAGTTTCATTTCACTTACTTAAGCCTTTACAATACAATGCCGACTTTAAACGACCCTGGGAAATAAGCCTTTTGAAAACATTGTGGGAAAAGGAGAAAATACTGGTAAACCAGCATTTTCTCCTTTTCCCACAATGTTTTCTATCCTATCAATGAAAAATTCCACCATTTCAGCCTCATTGAAATTGTCGTCTGCAAATGCTTTCAATTTGGACAAGGCTAAAATTTTGTCGTCTGGTAAAGGGTTTAATTCAAAGGCAGATAATCGCATTCCAGAGATACTGCGTTTGTTTTGTATCAATAATAATGACATGCGCGTGCGTGATCGGGCTTATTTTATTTGCAATCAGAAGATGCAAAAACAATTAATGGTTCACCTTTCGTGTAATGAAACGCTAAATTCAGGAAATCTTTTTGTAGGATTTTTTCTTTCCCCTGAATAAATTTGATCGATTGAATTTGTTGTTCATTTCGGAGATATTTTAAGGATAGGGCACTCTAATGGGACTCGTGTAACATCGCCTTTTATCGTATGGATTCGGCTAAGACCAGGTTTATCCGTAATCGGGGAACCAGCGTCTAACGGCCGATCGATTATGGATTACACGAGTCTTAGCCGAATCCGAACGTTTTTCGGCGATGAAAGGCGATGTTACACGAATCCCATTAGGGTGCCCTATCCTTAAACAAGAAATATCTTTAAAAAAGATAGACGGCGTAAGCGACATTGAAACATGAATATTGCAATTGCCTGTTTTTTCTCACAGTTTTTCATTTCGTTGAAAAGTAGTTTTTGATTATTGGGTAACGCTTTTAAAAATATTAAATTTCCAAACATGAGAAAAAAAAAAAAAAAAACATCATTCTAGCGGTTGCAACGGTTGTAAATATTATTTTCATAAATGCGAGAGCAAATATGGCAGCAGGGACCCGGCGAATAAACATGCACACATTTTTAACCAATCACAAATCACCATCTATTCATTCCGTATCATTATCGAGTAGTAGGTCACAAGCCATCACATTCATATACGCCGTAAAAGCACAATTTTTCGGCGTAACTGAATGTGCTGGCTTCTGACCAACTTTTTATACTTGATATATTCGAACGAATAAACAGAAGCTTGCGATTGGTTAAAAATGTGAACATGTGTATCTTGCGGGCCCCTGCAGGCCTACTGTTGACAAATTTACGCCGTCGACGTTTTTTTTTGAGGAAATGATATAACCTTTTTCTTGTCTTAGCTCTGGAACGTCCTATCTCAATCTTACAAATGGGAAAATATAGACATTTTAACGACTATTAAAACTTCATGTAAATAACTGATAAATAGCAATAAATATGTTTTTCTTTGGAAACGTAAAGAACTCGACGGATACATTTGGCACGAAGGTGAGAAAAGTGGATTTTTAAAACACTGTGAGAAATGGAGAAAATGCTGGTTACCAGTATCTTCTTCTTTTTTCCCACGAAGTTTTTTACCCTTCAAAGATAAACTCCATTATTTAAGTAATACTTAATTTTCGTCTACAAATGCTTTCAACGTGGACGGGTCTTAAATCTTGCCATCTGAAAAAGACGATACCAACAGATCTTAACCCTTAGGCAGTTAAGCGTGACTTACTGACCTTTTGCAGACAGTGTAGATCAAGATCAGACTGCACAGAACGTGCAGTCTGATCTTTGATCTACACTGTCCGATAAGGAGATATTACTCACTAAAACATAACTTTGAAATAGTCTTACGAACATGAAAGTTCGCAACAAATGCATAGCTGAAACACAAACCGCATCTGGCGGGATTCGAATCCATGCGGACACATATCCTCGTTTTTTTTTCGAAATTTAAAAGACTAACACCATAAATACTGAGCTAAAGAGATATCTCCTTAACGCAGCTGTTAGGTATTGTATTTTAAACGGGACGAAGCCATGCATGAAGGAGTGGTCTCCCGTAACAATAGCAATATTTGGGTTTTAACTATCGAGATGAAAATTTCATTTTAGTTATAAGGGTTAAATTTTGCCCTCTGTAAAGGACGATACCAACAGATTTTAATTTCCCAAGAGATCGTGTTGCTACAAATTGCATATAAGAGATCCAAGGGTTTAAAAAAAAAGAGCAATGTTGAGACACAAAGGGATGCAAATTAAAATCACTGCTAATCTATTTTTCTAATTCCGTTTGTTGCAGATAAATTCGAATCATTGTGAACATTTAAGTCAGAAAAACGCTTTTACAAGTTACTTTCTTCAGGAGAAACTGTCAATTTTCGAAATGAATATTGGTGGAAGAGGAAACTAAGCCTAACGAGAATTTTCTCCTATTGCGTAAGTATTCTTTGTGACTTTGATTTACTGGCTTGAAACCTGCTATATAGCAGTATGTTGTAATTTATCGATGAAAATAGATGGATTGACCAGGAATGTGCAAGATCGAATTCAAAGTCAAGCTTAAGTGTGATGGGGCAACTTTGACAAAACTCATACAAATAGGGCAAGATATTAAGCTCTCGAAGTAGGGTAGCCCTTGGAGGGGAGGGGGGGGGGAGGCGGGGGGAGGTGTCTCTCAAAATTTTAAAGCGAGGACTTCTGGAAACGATAATTAGCTGTTGCTGGCAAAAATGTTTAACTAAACGTTATTTCGATTTGATTAGCGGTGATGACGTTCCTGTCGGCGCTTTGAATGCTGCAAGTCGTAGAGCTCCACCTAAAAATCAAAGCGTTGAAAACACTGGAGTGGCATTTGTTTGGAGTTAATAATTTAAAAGAAAAAGAGAGATATTATTCGAATAATGGCTTGGAAGTCAACCTGCTAAGCAAATTAATATTTTTTTTGGTTGAAGGCAGAGTACTCCTGTCAAAGTTATGATTATTTGTGTATTGGTGGTTTCCTTTTGACCAATCAGCAGGAGTCAAGAATAATGTCCCTTGACAATAAGCTGTATGAGGGAAAGAGAGAGAAACCATATAAATAGATAGTATAAAATCAAGTTTGTACCTGAAAACTATGATTTTTTGAATGTCTTTGGTCGTAAAAATCTAATTTCCAACATTACAATCAATTATTTCGATCTGTAAATATTCATGCACAATCAAATGGAGCAGCGCACAATCATAGGATGAACGAGTCGAGAGACGAACTGGTTTTGGAACGAAAACCCCGGGACCAAGCGGTCGGTAGACAAATTTTGTGTGTATCATTGTGCCAATAGAAGTATATGAGCAGCTGAAGCTATTTTCAATCAAAATGAAGCATTTCCACGATTGATGGCCACACTCAGTGTATTTTAATATGCCATTTCCAATTATAATTCTGAGTGCTATCGAAAAACTCATTTGTCTGAGAAAACTCGAGTTTAATTGGGTTTATCGCCTTCGGCTTTGCACAAAATACAATACATGGTCCAAAATTCAATATTGAATTCATAGTCGCAATGTCTTCGACAAATGCCACACAAAACACGAAATTAATCAAAATTTCCACCGAAATCTTTCAAGAATTATTCAGTCAGACAAACAGTTTATAAATTCATTATTTTTTAAACGTGGATTGTCAATCGCATCGGCAGTTTTCACTGTGAAGCTCAGTACACACAGTAAGATTAATCTCAGAGATTTTTGAGTCTGATACAAATCTTACTGTGTGTACATTCATACTACATGAACTATAAGATTTTCTGGAGTTTCGTGAAACTGTTTTTGGTTTAGAACAATGCTCTATTTCCTAATATTTGTATTAGAGTATTATTTTTTCATGGAAGGTGAGTTACCTGTAGATTTGTTGATGTTGTAAAGTCTATTGAGAAAGCCACTTCCTGATACACAAATATGGCAGACAACGCATTTCCCACATACTGGGTCCGTATTTATCAACCATTCTTATGAACATTTTTTGTCTTATTCTCCAAAATTTGCCAAATATCAAAGTAACATAACTTCTGATTGGCTAAAGCGTTTGGTCTAGCCAATCACAAGGAGTGCTTCTTTCAAATTTGGAAAAATCAGGAAAGTAAGACTGAAAACGTTTTTAAGAATGGTTTGTTGATACGGACCCTGGTCCAATATTTTCGCACCATGAATGATCCGTTCAAGTTTTCCAATAATTATCATGCATAAAGCCATGATCACTTCATCTTGCTCTGTAAGCACCATTTTGACACTAGATCTACATATCAGCATAATTTTGTCTGGGGAAACCCGACAGATAATGAGAGTATCGTAATTTATATTGGTGTGTGTACAAGAGATGATACAAAAATCTCTGTGATTAATTTCATCTTATTGTGTGTACCGGCTTTTTGGAGGATGTGAAGAATTTCAGTAAAAATGGAAACTTCCGTGATACTGACAAGCCTAGATATGGAACTTAACGTAGTCGGTCGAGTTGTGACAAGTGCATCCCAATAATAAGTCAATGCAGAGGTATATAAAAAAAACAAACTTATTGGCCTTTTTCAAAGAAATACTAATTAAGTTACGAACTAGTTTTGGGACAAACAAGCCTGGAAGCCTAGATGAGCAATGCCACTAGCTCTTGTGCAACGAAGCTTAAAACTGTTCCGTTGTTAATACGTTCATTGGACAAATGCGTAAAAACAGCTATATAGAATTATAATTCATTGTAAGTGTGGTGAATGGGACATTCTATAATCAATAAATAACTGCTTGATAATAATCCGACAACGACATTTTCTTATTTTTTTTTTAACATTATTATTCCAGTCTAGACCATGAGCGAAATGATGCTTTGGTTACAGGCTACACTTTGAAGAAACAGAATAGAAATGCAAACCAGATGATTTTTTTTATTTAGACTTTACGTACAAGTTATGATTTAAACACAGTATGAAGCTGAAAATAAAATTTGCCCGTTATTGTTTGACTAAACATTTACACAACAACTGTAGACTACAAAAATGCTTCCAGAAGAAAGAGCAAAATAACACAAGATTTTGTGGAAATAATTCATTTTTGTTTGTTCAAATGGTGCTTAACTCCGTTTCGACAGTATTTCATTGATGTCAAAGCACTCTGTGCTGTTTTATGTGCACGCGTTGAGTTTAAATCACTATTCAAAGAAACGCACAACGTCCTTTCGATTACACCGTTTATTTTGTAAACTTGATAGAGTTCAACCGCTGCACCGCAGTGACAGAAAACTTACAATCACAGATCAACGTTAAGAATCTTTGTCGATCTCACATCCAAAATTTCTGGCCCAGCATTTACTTTTTGAGGTCAAAATTATTCTGTTGTCTGCAAAACTTTTAATGGGGGCAAGTTTTAAGTTTCGTCGTTTGATGAAAGTTAAGTAGATCTATAAGTATGTTTACATGAATTTCTCTAGGAAAGTTAACTGTGCAAATCTATGTACTTACCACAAGTTTTTACCACACTGTTCGTCCCGAAACGTTAGGTACATGTACTATCACTTCAATTCCAATCTTCACGTCTCAAACACCCAGTCACTTCTGATGTAACTAGACAGGACTCATTTCCGTCTATTACCAGAGACAGAAATGACTTGTCCTTAATTTTCTTGTGTAGTCGGAACGTGACAACTATAATATTAAAAAGGTTTTTACCAATATGTTTCAAGAATTCATACTTTTAATATATACAAGTAGTAATAAATAGAGAGAGCTGGGTTTTAACCACAAATTTGACCATCTACGAAAGAGCTAGTTTTTTAACCATATGTATGCTTTAATTAACATTTTAACCATGTGTATGATTAAAATATTATACCAACCATCCCCCTGCTTAAATCTAAAACTAACCATATCCCTGCTTAAATCTAAAACTAACCATATCCCTGCTTAAATCTAAAACTAACCATATCCCTGCTTAAATCTAAAACTAACCATTCCCCTGCTTAAATCCAAATCCAACCATCCCCCTGCTTAAATCTAAAACTAACATCTCCCTGCTTAAATCTAAAACTAACCATATCCCTGCTTAAATCTAAAACTAACCATCCTCCTGCTTAAATCCAAATCCAACCATCCCCCTGCTTAAATCTAAAACTAACCATATCCCTGCTTAAATCTAAAACTAACCATTCCCCTGCTTAAATCCAAATCCAACCATCCCCCTGCTTAAATCTAAAACTAACCATCTCCCTGCTTAAATCTAAAACTAACCATATCCCTGCTTAAATCTAAAACTAACCATCCCCCTGCTTAAATCCAAATCCAACCATCCCCCTGCTTAAATCTAAAACTAACCATATCCCTGCTTAAATCTAAAACTAACCATATCCCTGCTTAAATCTAAAACTAACCATCCCCCTGCTTAAATCCAAATCCAACCATCCCCCTGCTTAAATCTAAAACTAACCATATCCCTGCTTAAATCTAAAACTAACCATCCCCCTGCTTAAATCTAAAACTAACCATATCCCTGCTTAAATCTAAAACTAACCATCCCCCTGCTTAAATCCAAATCCAACCATCCCCCTGCTTAAATCTAAAACTAACCACATCCCTGCTTAAATCTAAAACTAACCACATCCCTGCTTAAATCTAAAACTAACCATATCCCTGCTTAAATCTAAAACTAACCATCGCCCTGCTTAAATCTAAAACTAACCATATCCCTGCTTAAATCTAAAACTAACCATCCCCCTGCTTAAATCCAAATCCAACCATCCCCCTGCTTAAATCTAAAACTAACCATATCCCTGCTTAAATCTAAAACTAACCATATCCCTGCTTAAATCTAAAACTAACCATATCCCTGCTTAAATCTAAAACTAACCATATCCCAGCTTAAATCTAAAACTAACAATATCCCTGCTTAAATCTAAAACTAACCATATCCCTGCTTAAATCTAAAACTAACCATTCCCCTGCTTAAATCCAAATCCAACCATCCCCCTGCTTAAATCTAAAACTAACCATCTCCCTGCTTAAATCTAAAACTAACCATATCCCTGCTTAAATCTAAAACTAACCATCCCCCTGCTTATTACTACATCCCAACGATTCATATTTTTAGCCCATATAGCTATATGAGCGAAATTACAACATTTTTTACTTCGTCATATTATATATATTCTGCCGTATACGTAGTAAATTTTCTAAGATCTGCGTCTTTGTCTTAGTGTGTCCCCAAGCTAATGTATCGATATTGTTCCCAAGGATATAGCATTTATCATCATTACTACTTAATGCGACTTTATTTACCTCTTCAGTATACAACTCATGATTATGGCTCCTAATAACTACCATTCTCCTTAATTGTGTTTTATTTTCAAACAAACACTCTTTATAATGATCATGTTTAATAAATGCTTTTACTACATGCCTTTTAATTCCCTTACATTTTTTACTTTCCTCCTCATCATCACACATTTTATAAGAGTATAGCTTAGACCTGAGGCCTACAAACTCCCCAATAATCTTACCACTTGTCTCATCTTTAAACATACCTACAACTTTCTTATTTAATCCAGTGGGAATACCTGAAGGGTGACCAGGTGGGTAATCACTTGTATCAAACCAATCTTTAACATCACCACTAATATCCTTATAGAAATCTTCTGTTTCTATTTCATACATTAAGCTATCTGTATCAGTGAAAAGAAGTTTAACTTTTTCACCATATTTATCTTTAATATAATTATAATGAAAGTTATACATCAATGTCTTACTTAAATCTAAAATACACATCCCTACATAAATAGGCTTATTAAAATATAAACGTGGTTTTCTCATTTGAATTATACATAAATTTTCATCAAGGGTAGTTATATCGTAATAGTTGGGTTTAGCGGTTAATTTTTCAGCTTTTTCCTTGGTACTAACTAATCTTATATCTACTCTATTCCTAATATTTTCCATAGTCTTACCAAATACAGAATTATTCATAAGTTTAAAGAAATCCTTTTCAAATGCGGTTTTAGCTTTTGCTCTTAGTGTAGTATTTTTATCGATATAAGGTTTTAACCATTCACTCTCATCAAAAGTTAACCCTCTATGAATCTTTTTAAGCTTTAGACCTAAATTTAAATATAACTTTAAATTTTCATGGTGTAATATATATTTATTTTTATTATCTAAATTAGGTATAAGTTTTTCAACATTTACCGGTCTTTAATCTTTCGGGAGCTAATGGAAAATCATTATGCAAATCATGTAATTCTTTAGGATATTCTAAATCAACATCTAATATACAAGGGCAACTTTGCCAATTTTGTAAATTATTTTCATCCATCCATTTAAAATTTCCAATGGGAAGTTTTTGACACATTGCCCAACCATAGAGATTATTCGCATCTAAATAAGTAATAAATTTAGGTGGTTCATTTGGGTTATATTTTTTACTCATATATGAATTATTTGCTTTTGCAAATCGTTTAAAAATGGTTGAAATACCTCCTCTTATTCCGTTTTCAATAAATAAAATCATATCAGGGTCTGATAATAATTCTAATTCTATCTTAGGAGTTTTTAACATTGCCTCCCAAGCTAATCCCGGCGCTGTATAAAACCAAGATGCGTCTAACCCATAATTATTAAAGCAAACATTCCTAAAATTTTCAAAGACATCCGCCAACAGTAAAACATCAGTCTTATTATATAAGTCATGATAATCTTTAAAAGTTTTCATCTCGAAGGTATTCCATACATTTAATGCATGCTGATAATCCTCCTCCCCAATTCCACTATATTTAAGCTTTGAGTAAAATTCTCTTTGTTTGGGTAACTTTGTTTCCTCTAATTTACTAAGGTTATCAAACCATTCATATGGGAATATACCCTTTTGAGAGACCAATTCAAGCTTTTCCCCTTCCAAATATTTCATAAGATTAGTCTTGTCTTCCTTAGCTAGAGTGCTAGCTAATTCATCTAAACTTTTACCTAGAAATTTTAAACTATCGAGGAATCTAATCTCATGCGTTTTAATTGTCTTCATCCCTTTAACAGTGTATTCTATTGGCACATTTTTAGACACACTTATATATGTTTCCTTGTTTGTTGGTATACAACTCCTCTCACCAGGTGTACTCATTAAGTCTTTTATAAATAGATGAGCATCATACTTACTATAATTATGAAAGAATATGGGTGTAAAAGTAGGCCTTCTACATTTTAAATTACACACACTGTGCGCAGCTGCCCTAAACCTTCCAGTATAATGGCAATGGTCTCTAACTTTTTTCATGTCTTTACATTTTGAAAATGACTCCCCACATATCCAGCAGTTTTCTGCTTTATCAAACTCTCTTTTATCCTCAACTCTATAAATCATTTCCCTCGTTGGTATCCTATCTATTTCTTTTATAACATTTTCTAAATCCTCTACGAATTTTTTAGATGCATTTTCGCCAGAATATTGAAAGATCTTAGAAGGGTAAACATTTTCATAATGTGATTTAACATAGAAACAATATCCTGAAACATTATGCTCATTAATTAATTTTGTTCCATTGCCTTTATTTTCGTTTTTCTTTTCTAATGTAGCCTCCATATCCGCATAAATTGTAAAAGGGTGTCTTTGTTGTTTATTAAAATTCTGAAAAGATATCTTGGTGCCCTTTTCAGGTAAGTCTATTCTACAAGCATCTTTTTCACCACAATACTCTAAATGTTTATTTAAAGTTTCTTCTTTTTGAAAATGATTTAAATATCTTTCACAGATATAAGTTTTACCATTATGATCAGATATCTGTTTAGATAACAATCTACTCATATTTTTAATTAAACAATAATGTTTTTTACCATCCTTCTCAAGAAGTAAAAGATTAATATGATGTTCTCTTTTATAAACTTCTTTACTTAGACTAAGTGGATAAACACCAGTGAAATAATTATACCCAAAAATTGATACGGATATAGATTGATTTAGGGTTTCGAATTTAATTCTATCTTGAAGGGAAACAGGGTAATTAATCCCTTCCATATTTATAGTGTTTAATAATGGTCTTAGTCTATCAATTTTTTCAGGGTTATTATCTGTTGGGTTCAAAGCTATAAGAATACAATAAGCAAAACACATATCATCATTCTTATTTATTGGATTAATAACACTTTTTGTATTTGCTATCTTAGGAGGAGTTGGGAACCAAGAATTTCCTTTTATTGGGTTATATGATACTGTGTGTAATCTTAAATCAATTATGTAAAGAACTTTATAATAATCTTGTTTTATTTCCTCATTTGCTATATTAATTAATATCTGTTCCCCCATTTCATCATACAATTCATCCACATCATCCCCATCTAAATTAACAAATGGAAAACCAGAATCAAAATTCATCTCTTTTAAATGATTTTCAATAGAGTGTTTCATCATACATCTCATAATAAGTTTAACTTTTGTTCGGCGATTATTTCTCATAACATTGGTTAATTTATCTTTCGCTAAATCAAGGAAATCATCAGGTGTAAAAGCTCCTTTACCTTTTATAAGATATTGTTTGGTAAAACCTTTAAATGCTGATGGCCCTTCTTTAGTCTCTATTTTATCTTTATCCTTATATAACTTATCTATTTTTTCTTTTAAAGCTTCTAAACTAGGTGATATATTTTTTTTTGGAATTTCTCCAATACTATCTAAATAGTTCATCAACTCCTCAGCTGCGGCTTTAGGTGGAGTTGGTACCGAGGGTGGTGTGTAAGGTGTAGGTGTTGGTGTGTAAGGTGTTGGTTTTAATACAGGGGCTCCAAAATTACTAATATCATAATCTAATAATAGCACTCCCCGATTAAGTAAGCGGTCAATTAATTGAGCTCTTCTAAGCGTAGAGTATCCTCTAATTCCTCGATTTTTAGCTTCTTGTTTTAAGTCTTTTACTGTGAACCTCCTGAATTGATCAGCAGGACTATGAGGTATAGGATTACTTAGACGCCCAATTAATTCAGCTCTTCTAAGTCTTGAGTATCCTCGGATTCCTCTTGACTTGGCTAAATTTTTTAAACCTTGTACGGCATATATATTATAATTTTCCATTTTTATATATATATAAAAAAAATAAATCTTAACTAAATGTCAAAAATAATTTTATTATGGAGTGACATAATAAAATTATTGAATGTTAATCTTATATTTATTATTCCAAACTCTTCCGTCCCATTTTGTAACTGTTTGAGGACAACGATCTATAAATTTATCCGCCTTGTAAATTGATGGCAATATTATTATTTCACCAGTTTCAAGATCCTCTAAACTGACTTTCTTAGGATTATGCTTAATAATTTTTAATCTTTCAAATTTTGGATCCTCGCTTATTTCTTTGTGAGGCAACTTAGGAGACACCTCCGGTAATAATCCATGTTTTTTCACCAATTCAACTAAGCGTTTTTTATCCCAGTGTGAGCAGAAATTTATATTATTTTCTTTACGAATTTTTTTTAAATCTATAATCTTTATCATTTTTATATATAAGAAAAAATATCTTAATACACTACAAACATTTTATTTCTATCAGACTGAAAGTTAATAAACTTATCACAAATAATAACAGCATATGCCTCAGTGTTTGCGGGTACATTTGCGCCGAAATTTGCCTTAATTTGGATATCAGTAACAGAATATTTTAATTTCTCGCTTTGTTTGGAAACGTCAAACGCAAACAAAGGATATAGAGTTTTATAATCTGAGGGGGTAATGTTAGGGTTTGATATTAATTCATCCATATTATAAAACTTAGATATGAATAATACAGCATCACCATACACTCTACTAAATTGGTGCGCATTGAATGAAAGATTGTAGTCAACCGCAGGGTATCGGGTAGTATTTAACATAACATAAATATTTTTAACGTCTACATTGTCGAATACGGATGGATTTTGCTCTTGATTACCAATTTTATTAATCTGAAATCCTACAATGATAAAACGCGGCACCTCGGGAGATGATTTAACTGAAAGTCTCCAAGTAGATGTTGGTGCCTGAGGGACCTCAATTGAATCACACTGCCTAAATTCTATATCCAACCGGTAATTTTTCTTTTTTCTCGATAATTTTATAAAGTGCCATCTTCTCATTATCCGCAGGTATCACGTGAGGCATAACCCAAGATATTTTATCCAGTGTAATTTTACCATTATCAGCAGCTCCACCACCACCAGCTTTAAAAATTGCATTTGCATCACCATTTCTTGTTAATGATTCAATATCCATACCAGAAAGTTGATACCTAATATTTTTAAACAGATGCATCATAGCAATGTTTGTTAGAGAAACGTTGTCAACAGCTGCGTAATCTGTACCATCAGCTTTTGTTAAACGACCTTCTATAAGTAATTAACTATCACTAGGATGAGTAAAAATATCTTGGGTTTCAATACTAATCCTAATATCTCCTCCTGAGTTGTTGAGATTTGCGCCAGTGATCGGTTCATACTCATGGTGTTCATACTCATCAATACCAACAAATTTTGGAGTTGGTTCGGTAACTTTTAAAATTGAATTGACGGTTTCTGAAATGTTCATTTTTTATCATTGCAATTATAATTTTAAATAAAAATTATAATTGTATATCTTTTACTTAAAACTCTAACCAAAGCTGGGGAAAAGCTTTATCTTCACTATTAACAAACACACCTTTAAGTTTAATTTTATTTAGTTTATTTTCTGAGGTAAATGTTTTCTTTTTAGGGTAAATTCTATTTCCGTACACAAGTGTTACAGGGGTTATATTGTACTCTTCTAAATGTTTATTTACTTTTTCCTCAATCTCTTTCATTACGTTTACTTTACTAGGAGGTAATTTTATAACAGATTTTTGATGTTTATAATCTGTGTTATTAATTTCAAGAATCTCGCAATCTTTTAGGTTTAAAGATGCATTTTGTATATGAATAGTACTACTTCTGTATTTTGAATAATATTCACGATCAAATATTAAGTTTGACATTCTCTTTTTTTATATAATAAATATAATTTTCTTAACTTATTTTTATTTTTTTCTTCATACTACCTTAATGCCTGCTCCACTGTTTAATTTTTTGACTAAGTCTTGAATAGCTATGGCACTTCCATCTATTAATGTATTAATATTTTGTGTTTTAGGGGTATCTGTGGGTTTTGGTGTTGCGTTATATTTTTGTAAAATTTTCTTTGATTTTGGTGTTAAAGCTTTTGTAACTAATTTCTTTCCTGCTTCTACAGCTGCACTCTTTCCAACCTCTAAAGCTTTCTTCGCTCCTTCCTTAGCTACACTCTTTCCCACATCAAGGGCAGAAGATGCTATTTGTTTACCTGCGCTACTTTTTAAAAGCCTCGCTAAAAAGTTAGCAATGCTGTCAAAGATTCCAGTACCACCGTATGAATACCTTCTTTTAAATCCGTATTTCTTATTGACAATCATTTTTATAGTATAGACATTAAATTTTTATAAGCGTCTGAATTTAAAACACCTTGTCTTTTTAATTCATCACAAATACTCACTAACTCATTTCTTACACCTGTGTTACCTGCTTCTTTACTTGCCAACAACAGATCTAGTCTTTCTATTAATGCATTAGGGTCAGACGGGATAACAACGATACCCTGTCCCTCATAAAATCTTTTATTATCCCAAATAGGTTTAAGTATAGTGATCCATTTTACACCTCCAGAAGATTTAGGACTTGGATTTTTTGTATCGTTCTTTTTACGAAGAGAATTTGTTTTTACCATCAACTTCGCGTAATTGACGAAATCTTCATTTGAATAAATATTATTATCTGGTTGTTTAGATGTGATTAACTCCCATAGGCCAGGCGTGCCTACATATTTCTCATTTCCCAGAAAAATATCATTTTCTTGAACATTAACTTCTTTGTTTCCAATATAAAACTTACCCTTTCTGCTAGTTATTCCAAACATTTTATCAGCATTTTTTTCATTATCACTATACGTTCCTAAATATTTATCCGCTATTTCACCAAAAAATAATTTATCTAATCCTTCTTCTGGTGATTTATCCTAAGCTTGAATAGAAGGAAAGTCTGGAAACTTAATAGCTTGCGGTAAGTTTTCTACACCTTCTTTAATAGGTCTAAGCCCTTCAGTAATCTCCCTTGTTGTAGTTTTTTGTGTTTCCGTAATAGGTTTAAAAAACTTTGAAAGATCTGTTTGAAGTTGCTGTTCACCTGTTCTCTCTGCTAGTAGATTATCCCTAATATTCTTTTTTGTTTCAAGATACTCTTTTACAATTAAATCCCTTTTTGCTGGATCAGTGATTTTTAAAAAAGACATTTTTTAATTACTAAAATAATTTTTTATCCTAGTTTTAACATAATTCTTAACATAATTTTTAACATAATTTTTATCACGTTTCATAACTAAAGCTGCATGAAAACTTTATTTTTGGTCTTTTAATATTCAAGCGCCCCACCATGATGTTTCTCAACCAACCTCCGAAAGGAATTCCTTACTACATACTTACCTACCATTGAGAGTAATCCGGTTGCTGCACTTGTAATTTCTAAACCTAATGCTATTGGTACCGCTGCAACTGTACCCAATAATATGGCTCCCCCAACACCTGAAGCCATTGTTAGCCCGATTAATGCTGTATCAATATTATCAATAACTCTCGCGGCTCTAAAATATTTCTTGGCTAAGGCTTCTCTTTTTTGAATTTCGTTCTCAAGAAACTTCTGTACTTCGGATATCTTTTGTAAACGGTAGGAATGTCCTTTATCATCTAGCGGCACCATTTCAAAAGACGGGGCTGAAGGTGTATTACTTTCTTTAGATAACGAAGGATAGACTTTATTAGGATGTCTTTGATTTATATCTGTCATTTTTTTATTAAAATTATAATTTTTTATCTCAGGATTGTAAGTATTTTAGATAGCAAAATAACTCACCCTCAGGTATTTTAATTGGTTTTTGTGAGAAATTATAAATGTATACTAAGATATCATTAGTCTCATTATCAAGATGTGTCCCGTTTAAAATGGTTAAACTATCTTTCCATTTATTACTAACAGATACCAATATAACCCCCTGAGTAGCTATATAGCCAAATCCTAACGATATTATTTTTCCATCTTTTGAAGGAATCTTAATGTCATCTTGGACATAAATTTTCCATTTTAAAGGATCTTGCTTGATGGGAGGATAATCAACGTGTAAGTTAGGTTTCCAAAATATAGTTTTATGTTGATTAGCAGTATTATGTTTTATAACAAATTTGTGTATATCCATTTTTATTTTTACTTGTTACAAATAATATTTAAATATTATTATTATTTATAACATTACAATATAACTTAACCATGACTTCTAAAATCATTATAAGAAACTAAAAATAAAGGTTCATTTTTTGCGAAAGTAATATTTTTAAGAGAAATATTTTTTATAAATATAAATATATCATCTCTTGTAACTGATTTTCTGCCTTCATTGTGTATTATACCTTTTAAGGATAAATTATCTTTAAGTACAGTTGCAATTTTATCATTATTATATGTAATACATCCAAGCCCAAGTTGCAATTTTACTCTTTCTCCAGGTTGTAGTATTATTTCACTTTGTGAATATACTTCCCATGTATTTTCTGCTATATTTTTAGGTGGATAATCCAAATTTTGTAAAGGAAACCATATTACTTCTTTTATATCATTATCAATTTGAAAACCACAACTATTTATACATATCATTTTTTAATTATGTATTATTTTTTTATATTAATATTTTTTATAAGATAGCTCCTAGAATAGGGATATTAGCAAATGGACTATTAGGCCCAAGCAAAAGCCCTTTTCCGTCATAAATTTTCCCTCCTTGCTTTAAATACAAACCATCATCAACATACTCTAAACCTTTACCTTTGTATGGCTTTAAGTATAATCCAGATCCATCAGTTTCAACTTGACAAACACAACCCCCTTTTTTAAGGTAAAGACCCGACCCCATTGCTTTTTGTACCCCCGTTTGAGCTAATCCAGAGAGAGCACCAATACCTAACGCAGGTAAAACGGTTTTTGCAATCATTGGTAAAGCTCTAGCAGCTAACCCGGCCAACATTCCGAGAAAACCTCTCTCTATTTTCATATTATGTTTAAGTTGTTTCACAGACATTTTAATAGTTATACCCTTACCCTCCTCATAGGCTTTAGCTATTTTCTTTGCTTGTGAATTGGTAATTGCTAAAACATCATTACCTTTTAAATCTTCATGACCTAAACGTATACTTACCGGACACCTAGCTTTAACAGCATGTTGAAGCTTTTCCTTTTGTCCTTCCGTTATATTTACTTTAATATTAGTGTAACTTGTCATTTTTATATATATAATTCTTTTTCATTTTATCTCGCTTCTCTAATATGGAATCTAATTGTTAAATTTTCACCTCTAAGATTTAGTAAATTGCCATCTTGATCTGTAATATTTACCTTTAGGCTATGTATTTCATGTAATGTTAATGGTAAGTATACTAAATTAAGCGGTGACTCAATTATCTTATATCCAGGTGCAACATCTGGGAAAAAAGAGTAAATCGTATTTTTTGTTGAACCATTAACATTACTTCCAGAAATAATATCTATGTTAACAAGCAAACTATTTATACTAAGAATGTTCACTACATTCTCCGACTCGTAAAATCCTTGTGTATATTTAGCGTGAGTAAATCCTAATACTTTAGCAATTGAGTTAGGTTGATTAAAATCCACTTTATAACCATTTTCTACAGTAAGAGCAGACTTTAAGGTATTGGTGTTTGCAGAAATGTTAATATAATACTCTTCATTAACTTCATCGTAATGGCCTTTTTTTCTCATTTCCTGGTGAATGGTATCATTAATGTCAACAAGGTCATAACTTCCTTCAGGTATTTTTAATTTAATCCATGTGGTACCATTGTCTGGAGAATAAACGAATATGTTCTTTGTTGTATCAATGTTTGGAAAAGAGTAGTAAGTTTCAAGGTTTACTAAAGCTATCTCATATTTTTTATCCTTTTCCAGCTGAATAGGGGGGTTAAACCTTGTTCTAAAACGTGTTTTGTTGTCGCTTACTATAATTTGAAATGATGTTTTGTGTTCTGTATTTTTTACAATTTGTTCTAAAAGTTCTTCCATTTTTAAAGTATGAAATATAATATTTATCTGTGTAAATATTATATTCTAGGAAAAATATTTATAAAAAAGTAAGAATACTTTCTTCTAACATAAAAAGATAATTCTTTCTGTCTTTTTCTGTTTTTGTAGAAATCGCTGCTATCTTTCCAAACACTAGGTTTAATTTTTTAATATACTCATCCTCAACATCATGATTTTCAGCAAATCCAATCTTATAGATTAAATCTAATACTTCTTCTCTGAAACGCCCTAACGCACTGAAAACATATACAAATTCATAAGTATCTATAGAACCTCTCGGGTTTTCTATATTATATGTATTTAATATATAATCAATTACATTCATAGTTTTATTTTGTTTTTGAAATATTTCATAAAGAGTCATTTTTTATAATTAATATTTTTTTATTTATACTGACTTAGGTATGTAAAACTTGTCAAAACCGTTCCTATACTTCCCATTATTTTTTTTACTGGTTAAATCGATAATAGCAAAGCCGTGCGATCTTTCCCATGCCTTTTTACAAAATTCCCTAAATTCATCCTTTCGCATATCATCACCTACATGATCACTATAAATATGGTTAATGTTTTTTAGGTCTTGTCAGAAAAGACAAATAAAATTAGCGTTTTCTCTAATAGTTTGCCTTGGTAGTCTAAAATAATTCTGTGAGAGGTAAAAACAATCTACGTTACTATGTCTTCCCCGAATGTAGTAACACTCACATTTATTCTGTTTTTCTAAAAGTAAATCATCAAAAATCATTAAATTTTTATTTTCTGAGTTTAACTCTCTAGGATCAGGTACATCACTCGCATTTTCAAAAAAGTTACAATTTATATCCGATATGTTTTTAAACGATTTAACCCATTCCTCAACTAAAGCAGTAGGGGATACATTTAATTCTTCTATTTCGTCACGCATGTTAAACAATTTTAAAATACATTCTTTTGGTAGTTTTTCTTCAAAAGCCTTTTTTAGTATTCGGTATTCTGGTTGAAAAAGGCTTTTTCCAAAAACAGTTAAATCATTATAGTCGAGCCATCCCGGTCTAAGTAAAAAGTTTAGCAATAGAGTAGTTTTACCACATCCTGATTTACCTATAATTAAACCTCTGATACTTTTTGGTAAAAGAGAGTGATTAAATCTCTTTGATACTACTTCATTCCATGATAAGTTTACAATATCCATTTTATATAACTTCTTTAATTTTTATATATAAAAATGTATTGTGTTAAATGTAAAAAAGTTACTGATACAAGTGACATAAACTATACTGTTGCTAAAAATGGAAGAAATATGAAACGTGGGAAATGTATGGTTTGCGGAATAACTAAAACTTAGTTTGTTAAGACGGCAAAGGATGGATCATTGCTAAATAAAGCTATAAATAATTTACCTTTTGAAATGCATCTCCCCGGTCACAATTTTACAGGATCTGGCACTAAATTAAAGAAAAGACTCAATCCAGATTTAACACCAAAGAAATGGAGTAAACCAATAAACCGCGTTGATAAAGCTGCTTATCATCATGATGTTTGTTATCTTCAGAATAATGACACTGCCACAAGAAACGCAGTGTGCGATAAAAATATGTTAACAGAGTTAGAAGGGATTTACAATCCTAGGGTTAGTGTGCGATAAAAATATGTTAGAAGAGTTAGAAGGGATTTACAATCCTACTATTAATGAAAAAATGGAAAGGGGGTTGGTAAGTAAACTCATTGGAACGAAGATGAAATTTGGAATGGGAGTTAAAAAAAAAATACCAGCATGATAAATTTAGCGGAAGAATTACATAAACCTGTAAGAAGAAAATTTAAGAAAAGGAGAGTTATAGTAAATGGTATAGATAAGATATGAGCTGTGGATTTAGTAGACATGCAAGCATTTTCTAAGTTTAATCACGGTGTAAAATACCTTCTCGCTGCCATTGACATCTTTTCTAAATACGGATGGTTAGTGCCATTAAAAGATAAAACGGGGAAATATGTTGCTATAGCATTAAAAAGTATTTTTAAGGAGAGGAAACCGGAAAAAATGTGGGTGGATAAGGGTAAAGAGTTTTATAACAAAGATGTAAAAGACTTGGTTGAATTGTATTCTACTGAAAATGAGGAAAAATCTAGTGTTGTTGAGAGATGGATTAGAACAATGAAAGAAAAAATGTGGAAGTATTTTTCTGCTCATTCTACAAATATTTACATTGACGTGTTATCTGATCTCGTTAAAGAATATAATAACACAAGGTATTCATCTATTAAGATGACTCCAGTAAATGCGAGTAAAAAAGAAAATGAAAGCAAAGTTTGGAGAAATCTTTACCCCGATAATCTCGAAATAAAAGATATAAAGCCTAAGTTTTCCATTGGAGACAAAGTAAGGATAACTAAAAAGAAAAAGACTTTTGGAAAAGGTTATACAAGATGGACAGAAGAGGTTTTTACAGTTTCTGAAGTAAAACATACATCACCTGTAACATATAAAATTAAGGATCTTAATGGAGAAGAAATACAAGGTACCTTTTATGAACCCGAACTACAGAAAACCTGTCGAGAGCTGTATAGGATAGAAAAGGTTATTAAAAAAGGAAAAAAGAAATCTCTTGTAAAGTGGAAAGGTTATTCCGATGAATTTAATTCATGGGTTGACAATAAAGACATTAGAAATATTTAACTATAAAAAAATGTTAAATATTTCGATTGAAAACGTAATTTTACCAAATAAACCATTAAATAATTTCGAGTTAGAAGATGCTGCAAAAAGATTAAAGATACCTTATTTTAGAGGAGTCTTTTTACTAGATACATTACCGAGAAAACCAAATAAAAAAGAATGCGGTATAGCAAACTTTGATAAAAGTGGTGGACCTGGTACCCATTGGGTTGCTTGGTATAAAAACGATAAAACTAAAATTTATTTTGACAGTTATGGCATACAGCCACCTAATGAAATTCGAGAGTACCTAAAAAGTCCAATACAGTACAATACTGATCAATTACAACAAGCTGGGGAGGTATTTTGTGGGCATTTATGTTTATACATTTTAAAAGAGTTAAGCTCGGGTAAAAAGTTTCAAAATGTTTTAAATAAACTTTTTTAGCAATATAAAAAAATGCCCGTCGATAAATTCGGAAGAATGAAAGAAGATAAAATAAGCGGTGATGGTGTGTCACTCGCTTACATAAATAATAATTTTTTACGTAAAGATGGTACAACTGTTGTCACTGGTTCTATAGACATGAATGGTAATACATTAACGAGGGTTAGTAATCCGGTAAATTCTCAAGATGTTGCTACAAAACATTACGTTGATGAAAATTCTGGGTTGTTTCTAGAGAATGGAGGATATCATGTTAATGGATATTTAAATATGGGTTTCAATGAAATAAGAAATGTTAAGGAGCCTACAGAACCAAACGAAGCTGCTACTAAAAAATACGTGGATAGAAGCGGTAAAGCAATAGTAGAGAACCAAGATGGTACCTTTTCCGCTATTGCAAATATAGATATGAAAGGATATAGTTTAACTAATCTTTTGGATCCTGCAGATGCCCAAGATGAAGCAACTAAAAGATATGTAGACAGCGCAAATAAATCTTTCGTTTATGGAGCTGGTAGGTATATGGCAGTTGATGACGTTTCTATGGGAGGACGAAGAATTAACAATATTGGAAGTCCTTTAGAAAATAATCAAGCTGTAAATAAGTTTTATGTAGATACCGTCGTTGAGGTAGCTACTGCGGGTGAAAAAGCTTTAACAAAAAAACAAGATGGATCTTTTTCAATGGCTGGTGGAATAGATATGAATGATAACCCGATTACTGGATTACCTAATCCTACATCCCGCGATGCTGCTGCCAATAAAAATTATGTTGATAATGGTGGAGCTATCGTAAAAAATCCAAATGGAAGTTTCACGGCAGTGGCTGACATAGATCTTCAGCGTTTTTCTCTAAAAAACGCTGCAACCCCGGTAGAAGAGAGAGATCTAGCAACAAAATCCTATGTGGATAAAAAAGTCTCCCTTCCTTCTCTCATAGGTCCTAAACCTGTTATAACTGTGTGGGCTGAAGAAAATGGACCATTGGGAGATAGTAATTATGAGTTCTCTTTTGGTAATGGTAATTCGGGCGGAAACCATCGTTTTGGAGGTTACTGCACGAGTGCACCGGGCAGAATTATAAGAAGCTTAACGGTTATTAAAGATAACACTTACGCACCAGAAGAGGTAAAAATTGGTATTATTGTAAACGGAATATTGAAGCGTGATGACTATATTATTAAAAAGGCGAACGAAATTTGTAGCTGTACGATTTTTCCGAGGGCGTTAGAGGTAAAGCAATGTGACATAATAAACTTTATGACAAAAACAACAATCCGTGATGCAGTACACTCTTACATATCTATCTTGATAGAATTAGACTTATAAAAGTTATATTTTATATCATATGACGATTTAAAAAATGCTGTAATTTCGCTCATATAGCTATATGGGCTAAAAATATGAATCGTTGGGATGTAGTTTAAGCAGGGATATGGTTAGTTTTAGATTTAAGCAGGGGGATGGTTGGATTTGGATTTAAGCAGGGGGATGGTTAGTTTTAGATTTAAGCAGGGAGATGGTTAGTTTTAGATTTAAGCAGGGATATGGTTAGTTTTAGATTTAAGCAGGGGGATGGTTAGTTTTAGATTTAAGCAGGGATATGGTTAGTTTTAGATTTAAGCAGGGATATGGTTGGATTTGGATTTAAGCAGGGATATGGTTAGTTTTAGATTTAAGCAGGGGGATGGTTGGATTTGGATTTTAGCAGGGGGATGGTTAGTTTTAGATTTAAGCAGGGATATGGTTAGTTTTAGATTTAAGCAGGGATATGGTTAGTTTTAGATTTAAGCAGGGATATGGTTGGATTTGGATTTAAGCAGGGATATGGTTAGTTTTAGATTTAAGCAGGGATATGGTTAGTTTTAGATTTAAGCAGGGGGATGGTTGGTATAATATTTTAATCATACACATGGTTAAAATGTTAATTAAAGCATACATATGGTTAAAAAACTAGCTCTTTCGTAGATGGTCAAATTTGTGGTTAAAACCCAGCTCTCTCTATTTATTACTACTTATACATCTTACCAAAGCTGTTTCTCAACTGTTTCAAATCTGCAAAAGATATTTTGTTATCTTTCATCAGATGGCAATAGATAGAGAGATTTCTGTCAATTCATATTGCGACGCTTGAAAAGAACAAACTGTCTTTTAAGCCTTTACAAAACAATCCTCTGAGAAGACAGTCTTCTTAAAACAAAGCGGGGAAAAAGAAGAAAATCCTTGTATCCAGCATCTTTTCCTGCTATGCTATTTGACCTTTCATAGACGTATATTATCCTTTTAGTTCCATTTAATTTGTCGTCTGCAAATGTTTCGGACATGTTTAAATATTTTGTCATCTGGTAAAGAGTTAATTGGCTTGCAGCTGACAATAAATTATTGTTTTATCATTGTAAAGCCACATTGTACGAAACAACGCGACTTCCATCAATGAATGGTGTGTGCAGACTATCACAGCCTGTTAGGAAGAGGACCATTGTTTATATCGCTGACTGGAGTATAAAGAACAAAGATGGTCAAAGTTTTAGACTCCCAGGGTATGAAATTCCTCAACACAGGGGTCCTCATAAATTTTAGCAAAATTATATAAACTGTCAGATGATCCTAGATCTTCATACAAACAAGAAGAGGTCAAGGCCTTATGGTTTCAGATACGAAGAGTTTTGAAATTGTTCCAATGTATAAGTCATGCTCTGTGAAAAGGGGGTCTAATGCGTCTCCATTATGCATGGTACCAGGCAATTCATCACATAATTATAGATACATAAAAATTCATTATGTCTAACGTACGGCTGAAACTTGAGGTAGAATGGTCATTGGACATGCAGACAATTGACAAAAAGCAAAAAGTTCCGATAAGGTCTGCTTGCGCAGGCTGACCCGAGTTGATAGTTTTTGTAGATGCATTAAACCCCCTTCTTACTTGATTATAATTATAAATTCATGTACATGTCCAAAATGAAAGCCAGATAGTGAGGCCTGCAGTGTAGTTCCAGTATTTTTGGTAAAAGAAAAAAACTGCTACACGATATCTGTACTCTTTGCTATGCTGATTTAGAGAAAGGACTTTTGGAGTTTCCTTGCATAACTATGTTCAAAATAGTGAATCCCGGGGCGGGAACACATGCAAGCCCCTTTGTTCACCAAAAAATACTTGAAACAAATTGGAAAAACAGGGCATGTGCACAACATTTTGATTTCTCCCCTTCCTAGTTAAAGTTTGCAGCATATTGTCAGGGTCTATCCTCCGTCTCAGGTCAGTTTCAATTACCTGAAACAGGATAGGAAATCACGTGGTTATTGTTTTCATACACCGCACATAAAATAGGCTTGGAAACAGGCTAGAAAATCACGCACCTAGAGTTTTGATAACACTACTCGTAAGCAAGGTCAGTTTCGATGATCTGAAACAGGGTTGGAAATCACGTGGTCAATTATTTTGATGTATACACTGCTCGGATACTGTGTTAGTTTCAAGGACCTGAAGCAGCAGGGGAAATCACGTGGTTATTGTTTTGATGTATACACTGCTCGGATACTACATGTAGGTCAGATTCAATGATCAGAAACAGGTTGGGAAATCACGTGGTTATTGTTTTGATGTATACACTGCTCGGATACTAGGTCAGATTCAGTGATCTGAAACAGGGTTGAAAATCACGTGGTTATTGTTTTGATGTATACACTGCTCGGATGATACATGTAGGTCAGATTCAATGATCAGAAATCACGTGATTATTGTTTTGATGTAAACACTGCTCGGATACTATGTTAGTTTCAATGATCAGAAACAGGGTGGGAAATCAAGTTGTTGTAGACTGATACATTGCTCGGAAATTAGGTCAGATTCAATAATCAGACAGAGGGTTCGAAATCACCAGGTTACAGTTTAGATACACTGATCGGAAACTAGGATCAATGATCAGAAACAGGCTAGGACATCACGTGGTTATATTGTTTGATACACTGCTCGGTAACTAGGTCAGATTCTGTTCCTGAAACAGGATGGGAAATTACGTGGTTATAGTTCTGATGTATACACTACTTGGAAACTATTTTAGTTTCATTGACTTGAAAACATGATTGGAAATCACGTGGTTATAGTTTTGATACACTGCTCGGAAACTAGGTCAGATTCAATGATCTGAAACAGGGTAGGAAATCACGTGGTTACATATAGGTTTGATGCACTACATGGAAAATTTGTGGAATTTTGACGTAATGCCAGGGAAAGTGGCTTTCCGTTTTGATTCTCATCGCTTAAAATATCATGACCTGATATTTGCAGAGAGTGTGAATTATTGCGACACCATTATGGCATAATGTGATCAGGACACAAATTAACTAGAAGATAATGCATAGATCTATCGCTAAAATCAAGCACAGAAGACAGAGAAGACCAAATACCTTTCTGTCCTGTGTAAAAAGCCAAAACCACGTTATTTCCCCCGCAATATTGCACAATGTTAATTTAATGTTGGTTTTTTTTAAATACAATCTCGTGTTTAAAAGATCCGAAGAAGGCGGCTTTTGATAACATTATGGAAAAAGAGAAAATGTTGTTATTTAGCATTTCACCCTTTTCTCACGATGTTTTTGCCCTCTCAAAGACAAATCCTATCAGTGTGACTCACGCCAAATATTGTCGTCTGTAGATACTTTTGAATTGGACAAGGCTAAAAGGTTGTGGTGTTATAAATGGTCAAAAAGATAGATGATAATTCGATATGTAAATATTAATCATCTGGACCTCTGTATAAAGGATAACCAGCAATGATCATACCGGGACGTACTCGAGGCAGGCACTGCAGAGGTCCAGCCTAACAATTTAAATCGTTGAAAACACATAATTGAGATGCACTCTGCGCCTCTCTGATAAGCTTTTTGTTGCGAGCAAGGGCTGTCGGTAATGCACTGGGCATGAAACCCGGGGGTTGCTGGTTCAATTCTCAAGCTTAGCCAAATTGTTTTCGACCATCGGTGAATGTCATTGTTACAGCAATGTGTATTGCGTAACTTTGGACGATGTTATGAGGGAAAGCAGTCGATTTCTTGTACGACCTTATGGTCAAAGGAACACCAGGGACATAACCCTGAGGACGTAGACTGCTGGTGACCAGAAATTTCTCCATTTCCCAACAAATTTTATGTCATTCCATGAGCAACTCTCCTCATTTGAGCCATAATTGATTTATCTGTTAATGACTTTAAATAGTATAGAAAAGTCGAAAATATTGTTGCCTTGTAGAAAGTCAGTAACTACGAACGGTACTTTGTAAACAAATATAGGCCTTCCAAGGGACTATTATTTATAACAGGTAATACTTTACCTGTTGCAACCATATTCAGCTTCAGTCACTTATCATCCAATTTACAGTATTTTGTTATGTTTAAATTAATACATACCGATCGATACTCAGGAAAACAAAGTTTCAGATTTGTCGTAGGAGATGAAATCTTGTTCGAAATCATACTGGAGTCTACCTGGAGCCATCTGCCTTCCCCGATAAGAAAAATAGTGTTCTACTTGCGACTACAACATTAGACTACAACATTTAACTTCTTGTAGGATCGTATCTTCCCTCCCCCTTTTTATTGGAAAGTCAATTATTTATGCAAATAAACTGAAGTGATATAGTTCTATGTATAATCTTTGAGATATTTCAACTGCACTCCCGAAATTTTAACAAATACCGTAGAGCAATCTGGCATTGTGTTTTTGTGACCTAGATTGTTGCGATAGCATACCTTTGTAGAGTTGGCCTATATGTATCTTGACTCCATTCTTTGCTTGCCTCAATTATTTACAAGGAAAGGGTCGTAAACAGTCAAGTTAAAAGCATCATGTGATATCTACGATTAAGTGACACATACTCCAAAATTGAATTTTTCCATCAACCGAATATTTGGCTTGAAGCAATAAGAGTAGTTACAGTTCGATAGATTAACCTTTTACCAAGCAATGCTCACCTAAAACGATACAAAGAGAGAAGGCTTTTGAAAACATTCTGGGGAAAGAATATAATGCTGGTAATCAGCATTTTCTCCTTTTCCCACAAAAGGTTTGATTTATAACTAAAACCATTCTTTCACATTCGTCGAATGCTTCCAATTTGGAACAGTCTAAAATTTCGTCGTATGGTAACGATTGTTTGCTCACAAGTATTGGATTTTAACGCGTTTTAACATATTAGGTCATATCACAGCAATCAGTGCACCTACGCATGTTTTCTGGCTTGCTCAAACTAATACTGACACATTTCTTTCATGCCACTGACTGCTTTTCTCACATGCATCTAAAATGAAAGGCGAACAATCACAGGAAATAGAGTTTGCCTCAACGGGGTATCGAACCACAAGGTCACACAACCACCTCGCTACCACCAGGTCACGAGTCAGATATGCTAACCAGAGCTATCCGGCCAGGCCGTTTGATAAAGAGTTTAAAAAGTTACGCCTTTACTAAACAACCCCTGGTTTTTACGACCCTGAGATAGAGGCCTTTTGAAAACATTGTGGGCAAAGGAGAAAATGCTGGTAACCAGCATTTTCTCATTTTTCCAACCATGTTTTCAACCCTGCTGCAAACATTTCAATTTTGTCGTCTGCAAGTGCTTTCAATTTGGATCAGTCTAAAATTTTGTCATTTGGTAAAGAGTTAAGGACAAAAGAACGCCAGGCACAGGACAATAACACAAGTTCGCTGTCCTTTTGCCAGAGGAGCCAAAAAAGGTGGAAAATTATTCAGATATTCAAAATATTTCCATTCATGTCAAAGAAAAACAACAGCTATATTCCATTTCAAATGTATTTATTCTCCTTTACAAGGCAAAAAAACTGTCAAAACATGAGGGGTATGATGGCCTCGTTTCACTCCACTGCCTTATCGCTTAATGTTCCATGCACATACATAGCATTCACATCAATTTAACTGTAAGAATTGAATTTCATGAACACAATAAGAGACTAGTCAAGTATCAGTTTTGGGATTTCAAAACATTTTTTTCTACAGCATGTGCGGTTGACTTTTGGAACAAAAATTAGAATGAAACAGTATTCATTAATATGCTAAGAATATAGCACAAATTCTATCTTTCTCACATACATGTATTAAGATGATGTCAACGAACAGTTGTAAGCAGGTCTAGTCAAATATCATTCATACCAAATATAAATGAACTCTGACAACATTTTTTGGCATTATGATTTCCAAACATTTTACCACAGCATGTACATGTATGGTTGAATTTTGGAACAAACAGATTGATACAAAGCCAATTAATACGCCTATTTTAAAGCACATCTCAGCATGTCCGTTATCATAAAATAGATCATTCCGACTTAAAACTGAACATTTTTTACTAGAAAACTTGAATATAGAACATTAGCAATGTACTTCTTTCATATGATAATCAAGACAATTAATGGTAACAACCAATGGCAACAAACTATTGGTCACGGAAAAAAAAAAAAAAAAACGGAGAGTAATTTCTCTCGATCATTGTAAGCTTAACTATAGCTTGTTATGACCAATAATTAAGCTAGCCTTCACCAGCCAAGTTCTAACCTGGATCAAAAGTAAACCAAGAAATCTGAATGACGTCATCCAAAGAATCATTTGTGCTTATTTAGAGAATGCCACAATGGTTTTCGGGTGATTTTTTTTTTTCAAGATTACAAATATATTTAATATTTTTTGCCATGTCAAACCAGCGATTTGCATCGATCAAAGTTCGTAAAATATTCAAAAAAGGACCATAGTTTGACTATTTCTACATAGTTTGGTCAAAATTGGATCAGGTTTTTTTTTAGAGAAGAAAACATTTACAATAAACGTGAATATGTGCACAGACGCAAGCACGCACATTGGACACAGCGCCAAAACACAAGTTTCTTGACCTTTGGTCAGTGAAGCTTAAAATGAACATTCAAAACATTAACCCACAAAAATGACAGCAAACAGAAAAAAAAAGAGGGTAGCAGGTCCTTCAACTGAGCCGTTTTGGCCAAATATGGCTCATTTTCATTCTCTTCCAAGACATCAAGGCAAACATTTTGACAAAGTTTCGTGGCCATTAGATGGAAAAAAATAGGCCTTTAAAGTGTACAAAATGTTTCCCAAAGCTTTGTGAAAGACACCTACATTTTATCCAACTTGACACACCTACAACTTGTCTTGAATATCATCAAGACAAAATACCGCACAATTTTCATGAACATGAGACTGAAAATATAGCCTTCAGAAAGTACACAAGGTTTTCACGAGTATTTGTCTCAAAAACAGTGACCCTCTTTTTTTGACCTGAGGTATCAAATTTTCAAACTCGTCCGAAACATCACCAAGACAATAAAAAAGACTGACTACTTTCATGAGTACTATCTGGAAATATGACCTCTAGAGCGCAGCAAAGGGTTTCATAAATATTTGTACTCATGATCTACTCTTTGATCCAACGTTACTAATTTTCAATATCGCCCAAGCTATCAAGACAAATAACTGCACAACTTTAAAAGAATATTGGACTGAATATCTGTCCTCTAGATTGCACACAAGTTTTTTTTCTAAGATGTATCTTAAGGTAGTACCCTCCTGATGGAAAACAGCTATTTCCACTATAATATTATTCTACAAAATTTGCTATGATTAAAAATGAGAATTATTGTACTACTTTAATCGAGCCACTTTTTCCTTTCTTAGAATCTAAAACCACTATATTCTCATTAGAAAGGGAGATAATAAGTACCTCTCTTTTTCAGGAAACTAACAAAAGTATCAACAAATAATTTCAAGATAGACATCAAAGGAATTTCTGGTCGGTTAGAAATGTGCAAACATACCATATCGGTATAAATCCTTATTTATCAACAGTTTCTGTTAAGAAATTTTATTCCATGTTGCACTACAAGCGTTAGAATGATAATACCTTAAGTGATCTTTTTTACCCGGTCTGACCAATTTGAGGACTCGTTAAAGATATCAAAATAAACATTCTACCCGTCATCAAGAAGTATGGACTGAAAATGTGGCCTCCAGATTGAATACAATTTTTTTTCTAGGATTTGTCCAAGAGACCTACTTTTGGATCCACCATGAACCATTTTCATACATGTCCAAGATATCGCCTACACAAACAATCAGAACATCTTCCAAGAGTATAGAGCTGTAAATTTAGCCTCTAGAGTATACCCAATGTTTTCACAAATTTGTCCTAGTGACCTATTCTTTGACCCGATGTGAACTTCTTTCAAACATGTCTGAGATATCATCCAGACAATCATTCAAGCTAAGTTTCATGAGTACTGGACTCAATATGTGACAACTAGAGTGTACATAAGTTTGTTTTTTCCCTAGGATTTGTTCAAGTGACCTACTTTTTGACCCGACATGACAAATTTTTACTCGTTCAAGATATCATTAAGAAAAACAATCTGACCAACTTTCATGAGTAATGGGCCGAAAACAATGGCCTCTTAAGTGTAACCAAAGTTTTCCAAGTCTTGTTCTTGTAGTCTACATTTTGACTCGACAGGAGCAATTTTTAATAAATTCGTCCATGAGTTTGGAAAGCAAAATATGGCCTTTAAAGTGAACAAAAAGTTTTCTAAGATTTGTCTCTGTGACGTTATCTGACGTCACTTATATTCAAACCCATACGACAAAGATTCTCATCAATCATCATGATTACTGAACTCAAAATGTGATCGCTGGAGTATACTAATGTTTTTCTAGGATTTGTCCCAGGGACCTTCTTGTAGACTCGGTGTGACCCGCTTTCACTCTTGTCTGAGATCTTACCAAGAAAACATACGAACTAACTTTTAACTAATCTATCAATCAATCAATGAACACTAAAGTGGTACAAAATGGAGCTATATACACTAATTAGTTACTGTTGTTCCACGTGGAAGTCTTAGCTGTCTACTTTAACCTAGTGTTGTTATTACTCTGACAATTTTTATTTAAGTTGCCACTGACATAAATAATTAATAAATGTTTTTTTTTTTTGTAAAAAGGGTGATCATTTTTAAACAGCTACATTCTTATCAAATTATATTGCATCCAGTCTAATATTATATACTGTTAGTCAATTGAATCTAAAATCAATGTTGGTTCACTTTAATCGAAGTTTCACAATGATAGCATTATAATTGATTCCAACAAGAAATAAAAAAAAGTTTGAGAAGCAATACATATAAGCCAGTGGGGTTCGGAAAGTGATGAAATATGTATATGTAGACCAAAAGAATATGGTTTCAGATTGAGTTATACAGAAAAATTACTCATCATAAACAGGTTCACTATCAACTACAATATTTACAAAATTTTACATCAACTTAAGACTTTGACATTGTACAGAGCAATAGATATCTGCAACAGACAACTTTGAAAATATTCTTGTAAAACAACGTTACTCAACACGAATTGCAGCTTGCATCTTTCCAAAACATTCAAATTTTTCATCGACCAAACTGCAGTTGAAAACATAGTGGGCGCTTGGAAAAATGCCGATGACAAAGTATTTTCCCATTCTCCCACAAAGATTTCAACTCTATTCAACACATTCCAATCATTTTAACACTCCTTGTCGTCTATTAATGCTTTCAAATTTTAAAAACCTTTAATTTTTCTTGTTTGGTAAGAAGTACTTACATAAAGCTGAAAAAAGTGAAAAAGTATGGTGGAAAAAATCGCTCATTTTTTTTGGCAATTTTTTCTTTGGTTGCATTTTTGCCATTGTGATTTCTAAAAAGTAGGAAGCAAGAGGGCCATGATGGCCCTGGATCGCTCACCTGAGTCAATAAGAGAAATTCACCCCACTGCGTAATTTAATTTCTGACCAATTGTCAGGTCAACTAAGCTTAACATGTGGCCTCTAGGGGCGTCCACAAGGGATTTCCGTAAGTTGACCTAGTGACCTAATTTATCACCCCACGTGACCCAATTTAGAACTCATCCAAAAATTTATCAAGACAAACATTCTGAACAGTTTTCAAGTTAATTAAGCAATAAATGTGGCCTCTAGAATGCCCACAAGGTATTTCTTTAATTTGACCAAGTGACCTAGTTTATGACCCCAGGTGACCCAATTTCAAACTCATCCAATATTTCATCAGAACAAACATTCTGACCAATTTTCAAGTCAATTAAGCAAGAAATGTGACCTCTAGAGTGCCCTAAAGGTATTTCTTTAATTTGACCTTGTGACTTAGATTATGACCCCAGGTGACCCAATTTTGAACTCATCCTAGATTTCATCAAGACAAACAGTTTAACCAATTTTCAAATAAATTGAACAATAAATGTGGCCTCTAGAGTGCCCACAAGGTATTTCTTTAATTTGACCATGTGACCTAGTTTCTGACTCCACATGACCCAATTTAGAACTCATCTCAAAATTTATCAAATTAAACATTGACCAATTTTTAAGTCAATTAAGCAAAAAATGTGGCCTCTAGAGTGTCCTAAAGTTTTTTCTTTAATTTGACCTAGTGACCTAGTTTATGACTCCAGGAGACCCCATTTAGAACTAATCTGAAAGTTTATCAAGACAAACATTCTGAATAATTCTCAAATCATTTGAGCAATAAATGTGGCCTCTAGAGTGCCAATAAGGTATTTCTTTAATTTGACCAAGTGACCTAGTTTATGACCCCAGGTGACCCAATTTCAAACTCATCCAATATTTCACCAAGACAAACATTCTGACCTATTTTCAAGTCAATTGAGCAAAAAAATGTGACCTCTAGAGTGCCCTAAAGGTATTTCTTTAGTGTGATCTAGATTATGATCCCAGGTGACCCATTTTTGTACTCATCCTAGATTTCATCAACACAAATATTTTAACGAATTTTCAAATAAATTGAACAATAAATGTGGCCTCTAGAGTGCCCACAAGGTATTTCTATAATTTGACCTAGTGACCTAATTAAAGACCCCACATGATCCAAATTCAGACTCATGCGATATTTTATCAAGACAAACATTCTGACAATTTTTCAAGTCAATTGAGCAATAAATGTGGCCCCTAGAGTGCCCATAAGGTATTTCTTGAATTTGACTAAGTGACCTAGTTTATGATCCCTGGTGACCCAATTTCAAACTCATCCGATATTTCATCAAGACAAACATTCTGACAAATTTTCAAGTCACTTGAGCAAGAAATGTGACTCCAGAGTGCCCTAAAGGTATTTCTTTAGTTTGACCTAGTGACCTAGATTATGACCCCAGATGACCCAATTTTGAACTCATCCTAGATTTCAGCAAGACAAACAATTCAACCAATTTTCAAATCAATTGAACAATAAATGTGGCCTCTAGAGTGCCAACAAGGTATTTCTTTAACTTGACCTAGTGACCTAATTTCAGACCCACATGACCTAAATTCAGACTCATGTGGGATTTTATCGTGACAAACATTCTGACCAATTTTCAAGTCAATTGAGCCAAAAATGTAGCCTTTAGAATGCCCACAAGGTATTTCTTCAATTTGACCTAGTGACCTAGTTTACGACCCCAGGTAACCCAATTTCAAACTCATCCGATATTTTATCAAGACAAACATTCTGACCAATTTTCAAGTCAATTGAGCAAGAAATGTGGCCTCTAGAGTGCCCTAAAGGTATTTCTTTAATTTGACCTAGTGACCTAAATTATGACCCCACGTGACCCAATTTTAAACTCATCCTAGATTTCATCAAGACAAACATTTTAACCAATTTTCAAATCAATTAAACAATAAATGTGACATCTAGAGTGCCCAAAAGGTATTTCTTTAATTTGAGCAAGTGACCTAGTTTATGACCCCAGATGATCCAATTTTAGAATCATATGAAATTTAATCGTGACAAACATTCTGACCAATTTTCAAGTCAATTCAGCAAAAAATATAGCCTCTAAAGTGCCCACAAGGTACTTCTTTAATTTGACCTAGTGACCTAGTTTATGATCCCTGGTGACCCAATTTTAAACTCATCCGAGATTTCACCAAGACAAAAATTATGACCATTTTTCAAGTCAATTGAGCAATAAATGTTGCCTCTAGAGTGCTTACAAGGTATTTCTTTAATTTGATCAAGTGACCTAGTTAATGACCTCAGGTGACCCAATTTCAAACTCATCCGATATTTCATCAAGACAAACATTCTGACCAATTTTCCAAGTCACTTGAGCAAGAAATGTGACCTCTAGAGTGCCCTAAAGTATTTCTTTAGTTTGACCTAGTGACCTAGATTATGACCACACGTGAACCAATTTTAAACTCATCCTAGATTTCATCAAGACATTTTAACCAATTTTCAAATCGATTGAACAATAAATGTGACCTCTAGAGTGCCCTAAAGGTATTTCTTGAATTTGAGCAAGTGACCTAGTTTATGAAACCAGGTGACCCAATTTCAAATGCATCCGACATTCCATCAAGACAAACATTCTGACCAATTTTCAAGTCAATTGAGCAAGAAATGTGGCCTCTAGAGTGCCCTAAAGCAGGGTTGCATCTAGAAATTTTCAAATAGGGGGGCTGGCCCCATCATCTTCAGAAAAAGGGGGGGCACGTCCCTCCTTTCACGTGTAAGGAGGGGGGACAAATTTCATGGCGGTTCCAATAATGTGGTAAAGGGTTAATGTATTATTTGTTTTTGTCTTTGGAAAAATGATAATGATTATATCCATTAAAGGATTATTATATTCTAGTCTTCTTTGTTAAGATGAATGTCATGTAACTTCTTCTTTAACACTTGTTACAGTATAATCACTGTTAGACAAGTAGCCTATCCCCCATCCTACCCTATCTATCCTAAGTTGTTCAACATTTTCATTTCATAAATTCACCGAAATTTTTACCTCAGTGTTAGACTGAGATTTTAGCTTCCATCTATTGTTTCATACATATATTCATGTAAATTTACTCTGAAGTGCCTCTGCTCAGAGGATGTCAAATAGACATTTTGTTGTGCCATGGTTTTTTCCATCGATTTTGTTCATGTCAAATAATTTTTTCAAAAGTATTTCCATATGATCTTTCAATAATATTGTCAATAAGGGTTGTAGGTCACTTCAAAACATGTCATTTTACCCTAGATCAGTGGATTGACATCATTATCTCGCTTTTCATTACACGCCAGGTTGTTAGGTTGTGATAAACGGTGTCGAGTGGTCCGTCATATTTAATAATCACTGTTTATGACGGAGTTATTTTCTTTCAAGAATTTTGTAGCTTAAGACATCACTTGTTGCCAGCAGATTCCCCAGTGCATCATTTTTGGACACATTTTTCCTAAATTGTCGCATTCAGTAATCGACAGCGTGGGCCCAGCAGTGAGGCTTTTCATCTGCATAACACAGATGACAAGCGTCTGTTGATATGATCAAAATGACCCGACAGTCTAGGATTTAAGTTTACAATTTTAAGTTTCGAATGATTATTTGGGTGACCATGCAAATTTTGTTACATTTTATTCCCACCAAGTCATTTTTTCTCTCTTTTTCCCCGATTATGGTGCGCACGATCATGCAATATTTGCGGGCTAGTTCGTTTTAGTGCGGGATTTGGTGCGCAAACAAGTTTCTTTTTCGCGGGATTTTTTATTTTAATGCGGGATTTCGGCAATCCCGCACTCTAGATGCAACCCTGCTAAAGATATTTATTTATTTGACCTAGTGACCTAGATTATGACCCCAGGTGACCCAATTTTGTACTCATCCTAGATTTCATCAAGACAAACATTTCAACTAATTTTCAAATCAATTGAACAATAAATGTGGCCTCTAGAGTGCCCTAAAGGTATTTCGTGAATTTGAGCAAGTGACCTAGTTTATGACCCCAGATGACCCTAATTCAGACTCAGGTGAGATTTTTTGAAGACAAACATTCTGACCATTTTTCAAGTCAATTGAGCAATAAATGTGGCCCCTAGAGTGCCCATAAGGTATTTCTTGAATTTGACCAAGTGATCTAGTTTATGACCCCAGTTGACCCAATTTCAAACTCATCCGATATTTCATCAAGACAAACATTCTGACAAATTTTCAAGTCACTTGAGCAAGAAATGTGACGTCTAGAGTGCCCTAAAGGTATTTCTTTAGTTTGACCTTGTGACCTACATTATGACCCCAGGTAACCCAATTTCAATCTCATCCGACATTTTATCAAGACAAACATTCTGACCACTTTTCAAGTCAATTGAGCAAGAAATGTGACGTCTAGAGTGCCCTAAAGGTATTTCTTTAATTTGACCTAGTGACCTAGATTATGACCCCACTTGACCCAATTTTAAACTCATCCTAGATTTCATCAAGACAAACATTTTAACCAAGTTTCAAATCCATTGAACAATAAATGTGACATCTGGAGTGCCCAAAAGGTATTTCTTTAATTTGACCTAGTGACCTAATTTAAAACCCAACATGACCAAAATTCAGACTCACGTGATATTTTATCAAGGCAAACATTCTGACCAATTTCTAGTCAATTGAGCAAAAAATGTGGCCTCTAGAGTGCCCACAAGGTATTGATTTAATTTGACCTAGTTTATGATCCCTGGTGACCCAAATCCGAACTTATGTGAGATTTTATCAAGACAAACATTCTGACTAAATTTCAGGTCATTTGAGCTATAAATGTGGCCTCTAGAGTGCCCACAAGGTATTTCTTTAATTTGAGTGACCTAGATTATGACCCAACGTGACCCAATTTTAAACTCATCCTAGATTTCATCAAGACAAACATTTTAACCAATTTTCAAATCAATTGAATAATAAATGTGACATCTAGAGTGCCCAAAAGGTATTTCTTTAATTTGACCTAGTGACCTAATTTAAAACCCAACATGACCCAAATTCAGACTCACGTGAGATTTTATCAAGACAAACATTCTGACCAATTTGCAAGTCAATTGAGCAAAAAATGTGGCCTCTAGAGTGCCCACAAGGTATTACTTTAATTTGACCTAGTGACCTAGTTTATGATCCCTAGTGACCCAAATCCAAACTTATGTGAGATTTTATCAAGACAAACATTCTGACTAAATTTCAGGTCATTTGAGCTATAAATGTGGCCTCTAGAGTGCCCACAAGGTATTTCTAGTGATCTAGTTTATGACCCTAGGTGACCAAATTTTGAACTGACTGAACACGTCGTGCTCAGGTGGGCTAACAAACTTAGAACAGGTTCACTACATACTAAATAACAAAGCTCTATGCCTTCCAGTTTTAGAAAAGAAGAATATTAAAGTTTTCCTTCTTTGTTCCTATGTTCAAACTTGTGACCCCCGGAGAGGGGCCAGTTTTGACTCCAGCGGCATCATTTGAACAAACTTGGTAAAGGTCCACTAGGAGATGCTACATACATAATATCAAAGCTCTACACCTTCCAGTTTTAGAGAAGAATAATTTTAAAGTTTTCCTTCTTTGTTCCTTTGTTAGAACTTGTGACCCCCAAGGGCTGGGCCAGTTTTGACCCCAGGGGCATCATATGAACAAACTTGGTAGAAGTCCACTAAGAGATACTACATATCAAATATCAAAGCTCTACGCCTTCCAGTTTTAAAGAAGAAGAATTTTAAAGTTTTCCTTCTTTGTTCCTATGTTCAATTTGTGACCCCCCAGGCGGGGCCAGTTTTGACCCCAAGGGCATCATATGAACAAACTTGGTAGAAGTCCACTAGGAGATGCTACATACCAAATATCAAAGCTCTACGCCTTCTAGTTTTAGAGAAGAAGATTTTCAAAGATTTTGCTTTTTTTCCCCTTTTTGTTGCCATGGTAACCAGAGTTATGTGTGGAATTCAATCTCTTGAACAACTTTGGTAGAGCTTCACCCAAGGAACATCCCTGCCCAGTTTGATCAAGATTGGCCAAGCGGTTTAGGAGTAGAAGATGTTCAAAGGAATTGTGGACAGAGGGACAAACGGACAGATGGACGCCGGACAACGACCGGTCACAATACCTCACCTTAGCACTTCATGCTCAGGTGAGCTAAAAACTGTCTGTAAAAGGTGTATATAACATTATTTAAAAGAGAGAGAGAAAAAAAAAAACGATATATCATTAGAAAGGTAAAACAAAACCATTGTTAAACCCTTCAGTACGAGATGGAATGGATATTATCGTTAAGCGGGTTTGAATCCAATTTTAACCCTTGACGCCCCATATAAACTTCACATACATTTTTAATCAGGGAAAATGACCCAAATAATCGTAACTTCATAAATACCTTTGTCTTTAGACCTTCTGCATTTTTGTGAAGTCTGATCTTGATATACACGGGCAGCAGAGTGAACTACAGAAACTATGAAAAGTTTATAGAGGAATACGGTACTTCTGCGTGTTCGTAACAAAGTATTCAAAAGTACTTGTAAGATGTGTCTAGGTTATTAGGCAGCCACTAAATTCAAGTCACTCATATCGAGGCGAGAGCGGACTTCTGGGTAATACGACCACGACAATTGGGCTCTACAGTCCTTTGCCCAATGCAGAAGACTCCTATTATCTTACAGGAACATATATCCAAAATCCAAATACAGTAGAGCCAGTATTAAGCAAACACCTGAAAGAAATTTAAAAAGTGCACTCTGAAGAAAGTAATATTTTTATATGTTCCATGTCAGTAGGAACTCATTCTCTTATTTGTTTGCTAGCTTAATACAGGTTGCCTGCTTAATCGAGATTGCCACGAAGAATTACAGATGGTTTAAAGAGTCACTGAAAATACTGAACACGAAGGATTACAAAAGAGACATGATGTAACGTGTTATTCATTCATGATCAACAATGTCAACAAAAGCATGTAACGAAGTGGCAAGCGCTTTAACGCTTTACCAAACGACAAAATTTTATGCTTTATCAAATTGAGAGCAGTTGCAAGCGACAATTTCAATGAACCTGAAATGACAAGTTCTGCTTTTGATAGGAAAGAAAAAAATATTGTTGGAAAATGGGAAAATGCTGGTTACCACATTGTTTTAGAAGGGCTTCTTTCTCTAGGTCATGAAAACTCAGGATTGTGTGGTAAAGGGTTAAGAAATATTAAGCTTTCAGGAACATTTCTTAATTGCAGCACAAAACAGCTAACCCTTTACATACAATTAAAAATCCAGAGAAAAACAGGTTTTTGAAAAGGAAAAGATGCTTGTAATCACCATTTGCTTGTTTTCCCAAATTTTCTACCCTTTTAAAGACACCTGATTGATTGATTTAATGGCGTTTTACATCACATTCAACATTATTTCAGTCATATCACGGCGGCATCTCACACATTTATGTATTTCCCAGGTTCCATCAGTACTAGGCCAGGGCTTTGAAGTGTTTGCCCAGGGACACTCCTACGAAAAGCTCAGTAGATCCAGTGACAATGGAACCCAGGGCCTTCAGGTCACGAGTCCTCAGCTTTACCACTGTGCCTTACAGGACCTCTTTCTAAAGACAAATTCCATGGTCAAGTCAAATTTGATCATTGTCTGGAGATGTTTTTATAAGGACAAGTCCAAAATTTGTCGCCTGATGAGGTGGTTAAGACAAACTATGGCACACACATTTTTTAAGTCTGCTTTAATTCAGAACTGAAGTCTTGTGTAAAAACCTGGCACTACACTCTGTCCTCTGGTAAAAAGTTTTAAGACTTGAGGAAAGTATGGCACAAAAACAAACGTGAAATGTAAACAAATATAACAGTCTACGATGAGACACGGGTTAAAATGTAAACAAATAGAGCAGTCTACTGTAACACATAAATCATTAGGTCTATCTTTATAAAAAAGTCATTAGGCATATCTCCGATTCAGGATTAACGATCTTACATGTACAACCTAAGATACCTTAGTGAATAACCAAACTTATACATGTACATTACATAGTAATTTCAAACAATAGGGTCATGATGGCCCTGAAGTCGCTTATCTGAGCCTTTTGACCAAACCCAACCAATTTTCAATCTCTTCCGAGATAATATGACACTTTTCTTACAAACTTTCATGAGTATTGGACTAAAAATGTGGCCTCAATATAGTACAATAGATTTTTTGAGAATTTGTCCCAGTGACCTACTTTTTAGCCAGACATGACCAATGCTCTGACCAACTTTCATAAGTATAGGACAGAAAATTTGGGCCTCCAGTGTGTACACGAGGGTTTCCCAAGATCTGACCTGGTGACCAAGTTTTTGACCCGATGTTTCCGATATCTAAATTTAGCCTAAAACCTATCAACGCAAACATTCTGGCTAATTTTCATGAGTATTCGCCAAAAACGTGGCCTACAGAGTGTGCACAAGATTGTCTAAGATTGGACTTTGTGATCCTTTACGGACCTGACATGAGAAACATTCTACCAAGACTTTCATGAGTATTTGACTGAAAAAGGTTTTTCAAAGATTTGACTCAGTGACCTAATTAATGACCCGAAATGATCCACTTGCAAACTGCTCCAAGAAATCATCAAGACAAACATTCTGACCAAGTTTCATGGGTATTGCACTAACAATGTGGCCTCTAGAAAGTACATAAGGTTTTTGAAGATTTTACCAGGTGACCTGCTTTTTGATCCGACATGACCCATTTTCGAACCCTTCTGAGATGTTATCATGACAAACATTCTGACAAACTGTCAGAAGATTTTGACTGAAAATGTGGCCTCTAGAGCGTACACTAAGATATGACCCATCGACCAAGTTTTTCACCGGACATGACCCATTATTGAACTCATCCGAGATATTATCAAGACAAATATTCTAAAAAACTTTCAGGAGTTTTGGACTTAAAATGTGGCCTCTAGAGCGTACAGAAGGTTTTTCTAAGATTTGACCTAGTGACCTAGTTTCTGACCCAACATGACCCATTATCGAATTCAATCGAGATATTATCGAGACAAACACTGTGACCAATTTTCAGGAGTTTTGGACAAAAACCGTGGCCTCTAGAGCATACACAAGGTTTTTCTAAGATTTGACCTAGTGACGTAGTTTTAGACCGGACATGAGCCATTATTTGAACTCATCCGAGATATTATCGAGACAAACATTCTGACCAATTTTCAGGAGTTTTGGACTAAAACTGGCCTCTAAAGCGTACACAAGGATTTTCTGCGAGTTTACCTAGTGACCTACTTTTTGATCCGACATGACCCATTTTCGAACCCTTCTTAGATATTATCAAGACAAACATTCTGACAAACTGTAAGGAGATTTGGACTGAAAATGTGGTCTCTAGAGCGTACACAAGGTTTTTCTAAGATTTGACCCAGTGGCCAAGTTTTTGACCGGACATGACCCATTATTGAACTCATCCGAGATATTATCTGGACAAATATTCTAACCACCTTTTAGGAGTTTTGGACTAAAAATGTGGCCTCTAGAGCGTACACAAGGTTTTTCTAAGATTTGACCTAGTGACCTAGTTCTTGACCCAACATGACCCATTATCGAATTAAATCGAGATATTGAGACAAACATTCTGACCAATTTTCAAGAGTTTTTATCTAAAACTGTGGCCTCTAGAGCGTACAAGATGTTTTTTTTAATATTTGACCTAGTGACCTAGTTTTTGACCGGACATGACCCATTATCGTCTGAAATATAATCGGGACAAACATTCTGACAAATTTTCAGGAGTTTTGGACGGAAAATGTGGCCTCTAAAGCGTACACAAGGTTTTTCTGAAATCTGACCTAGTGACGTAGTTTTTGACCGGACATGACCCATTATCACACTTGTTCGAGATATTATCGAGAAAAACATTCTGACCAACTTTCAGGAGTTTTGGACTCAAAAAATGTGGCCTTTAGAGTGTACACAAGGTTTTTCTAAGATTTGACCTAGTGACCTGACTTTTGACCGTACATGACCTATTATCGAACTCGTTCAAAAAATCATGGAGACAAACATTCTGACCAACTTTCGGGAGTTTTTGATTACAAATGTGGTCTCTAGAGCGTACACAAGGTTTTTCTAAGATTTTATCCAGTGACCTAGTTTTTGACCCAACATGACCCATTATCTAACTCGCCCGAGATATTATCTAACCAAACATTCTGACCAACTTTCAGGAGTTTTGGGCTGAAAATGTGGCCTCTAGAGCGTACACAAGGTTTTTGTGAGATTTGACCTAGTGACCTATTTTTTGACCAGCCATGACCCATTATCAAACTCGCCCGAGATACTATCGAGAAAAACATTCTGACCAATTTTCAGGAGTTTTTGATTACAAATGTGGCCTCTAGAGCGTACACAAGGTTTTTCTAAGATTTAACCTAGTGACCTAGTTTTTGACCCAACATGACCCATTATGGTCCGAGATATTATTGGGACAAACATTCTGACCAAGTTTCATGAGCATCTGACTGAAAATGTGGCCTCTAGAGCATACACAAGGTAAAAATTGACGACGCACGATGGACGCCGGACACAGCACGATCTCAAAAGCTGACCTTGAGCACTGTGCTCAGGTGAAAAAAAAAAAAAAAAAATCTGAAGGATGCATAAGTATTTCAAAGACTTGGCCTGATGACCTAGTTTTTGACCTAATCTGACACAATTTCAAACTGAATCGAGACATCACCTAGACAAACATTCTGATCTTTCATGAGTATGGGACTTTAAAATGTGGCCCCTAGAGTGTATACACTGTTTTTCTAAGATTTGACCTGGTGACCTAGTTTTTGACCCGACATAGTTAATTTTAATATCATCTGAGATATCATCAGAACACACCAGCTGACCAATTTCTATGAGCATTGGACAAAACATGTGGCCTCTAGAGAAAGCACAAGATTTGACCTTGTGACCTAGTTTTTCACCTTAAATGATCCATTTTCAAACTCGTCCAAAATATTATCAAGACAAACATTCTGACAAAACTGCAAGAGTACTGGATCCCAAATGTGGCATCTACAGTGTACAAAAGATGTTTTCTAAGATTTGACCAAGTGACTTTGTTTTTTGCCTGACATAACCAATTTTTGAACTCGTCCAGATATGTTTAAGACAAATATTTTGACCAAGTTTCATGAGTATCGGACTATAAATGTGGCCTCTAAAGTGTACAAAGTTTTTTCTAAGATTTTATCTAGTGATCTAGTTTTTGACCTGACATGACCAATTTTCAAACTTGTCCAAGGTATTATCAAGACAAACAATCTGACCAACTTTCAAGACTATTGGACTCCAATCGTGCCCTCTACAGTAGTCACAAAAGTTTTCCTAAGATCTGACTTATTGGCCTAGTTTTTGACTCGACATGACCCTTTTTTGAACTGGACCGAGATATCATCCAGACAAACAGTCTGACCAAGTTTCATGTGTATTGGACAAAAATATGGCCTCTAGAGCATACACAATGTAAAAGTTGATGACGGACGACCCATAAAACACGATGGACGACAGATACAGTACGATCACAAAGCTCACCATGAGCACTTCCTGCTCAGGTGTGCTAAAAATTGAATAAACATCCATAAAAAAATGTAGTTCTTTTGTTGTTATTTCTAAATCAGCACATCTTTTAACTGAGCAATATAAATATCGTTTCGTGTTTTTTTTTTTTTTTTTTTTTTGGTACCATCATTTTTATCAAATATATTTACAATGCATTTTTAAATGTTCATAGTACAGTTTGAAGCGCAAAATTCTTTAATGTAGATAATTAAAAGCAATCAATTCACTTTAATAGGAATAAGCCTTTCAAAGACATCACTTCTTTTTGACAGGGTTAAACCTTTCAAAGGGCACCTTAATCTCTCGTGAAATGTGTAATTAACATAGCAGTCTTGTGGAACAAATTAAATCGATAAAAATGAAATGTAATAAACTAATATTCTAACATGACATGTGAATACGGCTCTATAAACACAGCACAACAAAAGCGTGGTAAAATCTACGTCATTCTAAGTAGAGTGACGTCATTCTATGTAGTGACGTCATTCTGTATAGAGTAAGTTATTCAACCTGCATCCGCATTTTTACTCTTAACTTGTAGTATTAACTTGTTTTCCATTCATTAAGAGTTGGTCATGTTAGAATTGAAATAATCTTCTTTCTTTTGTGGTTTATCTTTCAATAAACCACGTTGTGAGCTATGAGGAGCAATGAATAAACCACTCCGGCTATCGCCCTCGTGGATTATTTATTGTGCCTCATAACTCACAACTGTGGTTTATTGAACAATACACCGTGATGAAAAGAAGATTATTTCTTAAATCAACAACATCAGCATCATTATCAGCATATAAAAAATTACCCGGCGAGGGGGTAATTTTCCAGGGGAGGCAGTTATCATAAGTATCAGACTCAATATATAGCCTATACAGCATACACATGTGTTACGGGAGACCACTCCTCCATGCATAGCTTCGTCCCGATTTAAATACAATACCTGACAACTGGGTCAGAGAGATATCTCTTTGGCTCAGTGGTTATGGTATTGATCTTTTAATCCTCGAAAAACGAGGTTATTTGTCCCTTCAAGGGTACGAATCCCGCCAGATGCGGTTTGTATTTGAGCTATGCATTTATTTGTTTCTTTGTTACGGACTTCGTTCGTAAGACATGGTAAAGTTGACACAGCACAATCACAAAAGCACACACTGAATACTTCCTACTCAGGGAGCTTATAAAATGAAATTACAAATTAGAAATAGGTGTGTCAGAGACACGGATGCCCCCGCTAAATGGTATTGGTCACAGATACGACATATGAGAGAATCAGTAGGTATTACAGAAAATTGTTGTTTTGGATAACAGCTTAGACAGGGTTAAGAAGGTTTGTTATATATATATAGCCAAGCAGACTGATCCAAGACTGGTCCAAGTTGAAAGCAATATGCAGACAATAAATTATATGGTTTGTATTGCATATGGTAGAAAACTTTGTGAGAAAAACAAGAAAATGCTGGTTTTGAGCGTTAACTTCTTTTTATTCAGCATTTTCCTTAATCTTTCAACTGTGGGTTACTTATACTCAGGATTATGAAGATCTTAACCTGAGGAATGAGAGTGAGAAATATAGCAATAATAATCACTTTGTTGGACTTCCTCTATGAGACGGGAACAAATTGGATCGAATATTATCACACTGGACTATAGTTGCAGGGTAGGTTGCAGCCTCAATATTCTCTGGCATAGTTCTTTGGATGAGTCTTTTTAAAAACCAAAACTGTATCTTCATATCACAATTCTGCTGAGCATGATGTAAAATTGGGTTGAACAGTCAATTTAAACATTTGACCTTCAACTGTGACCTTGACCTTGGGCGTATTGAAACAAACTTTTCGCATGACACTAGTAGTTGTTAAGGAGAACAAGTGTGCGAAGTATTTTTGAAATCCATTGATAAATGTAGAAGTTATGCTCCTGACAAGGTCAATTTAAACATTTGACCTTCAACTGTGACCTTCACCTTGGGCGTATCGAAACAAACTTTTCCTTTTTCGCATGACACTAGTACTTGTTAAGGAGAACAAGTGTGCAAAATTATTTTGAAATCCATTGATAAATGTAGAAGTTATGCTCCGGACAAGAATGGGTCACACACACTAACGCACGCACGCACGCACACACTAACACACACACACACAGACGGACACAGGCAACTCTATATGCCCTTCCGCCATTTCATGGCGGGGGCATAAAAACCTATGGTATATGCTTTACCTTATATACAAACCTTTCACAACACCATCTTGTATTTAATTGACCTGAAGAAGACGGCTATTGTAAACATTGTGGGATAAGATGCTTGTATCCCTTCAAGGACAAATTCCTACATTTTGAGCAATATTTAATTTATCATCTACATATGATGTCAAATTGGATAGATGTAAAATATCTTCTTTGCCAAATAGTTATTTTATTGCCTAAAACAAGAGCTTCGCACAGCGGCACATATACGCCCGAAGGTGCTTGTCAGTGAAATGAGTTAAAATCCAGAATGATAAGAGAGATAAAAATTTTAAGAGTCACATGCACTGCTTCACATCATAGAGATTCATTGTGTTAAGTTTGAACTTATTCCAATGAAAACTCTAGGAGGAGTTTCGCACACAAGAAATCACTAACGGACAGATGGACAGACAGACGGACGACCAGGGACATACATATTACGACCCTTTGGCATATAAAAACTAATTTGTAGCAGATTACTTTGAAAACATCCTGATAATTACATAAAGGCCCTAATACACTAAAGCATGTGGGGGTATTGTGACAAAAGGAGAAATTAGCTACTTTGTTCTAGTCATTATGCTTTCAAAGGTTTTCAGAGAAATTGTTCAGATGCTTTTTTTAATCCTAAAGCTAAACTCCATCGATTGCCTTGTAGGGAAAATACATTAGATAAATGTATATACATATAAAAACCATTAATATTAATTTAAAGTCAACCACAGGCTTTCATGAACACATACATAAAAACATTTCCTGTTAACTCACAGTTCAACTCTAGACATTATAAAAGCACTTGCAAGTAAAAAACCCCAACAGTTTTAGATTCTATGGCATCAACCCATGAGCCAAATTTTTAGGAAGCCAACTCAAGCATTAGAAAGGGACAATCATATCTCTAACCCCTAACAAAAGTCCCAACTTTCGATGATACTGAAGGTTGTAAAGGAGAAAATGCTAGTATCCTTGCAAAAAACAAATTCAAACATTTTATCCAAAATTGTCGTCAACAAATGTTTTCAAATTCGACAGATCTAAAATTTCTTTGGCAAGGAGTTAATAGTAACTTACAGATAGTGATTTTGAAACATCCTAATATATGTAATTACATAAGTGTCTTAATACAGTGAAGCATGTGAAAGCATTCTTGCAATAGGAAGATTTACTCACGATGGTCTAACCATACATTTTTAAAAGTGTGTATGTTCCAGATCCTTTCTTCAATCTTACAACAGAACTCTGTCAAATGCTTTGTAGGGAAAATACGTTAGATACATGTACATAAATATAAAACCGTATTAATTTAGAGTCCTCCACGGACTTTCATAAACACATACATGTAAACACTATTACCTATTAAATCTTTGCCTCACATTCCGATTCTAAATCTAATAACGGCTGGTCCTATTAATAAAAGAGTAGCTTAAGATTAAAACCCCTTTTACAAACAATCCCGCGTTTAAACGCAACTGAAAAAGAATGATTCTGAAAATATTTAGAGAAAATCCTGGCTATCTTATTTTTAATTCCTTTTCCCACAATGTGTTTTAATCGATCAAATAGAACTGCATCATGTAAGCCACCATTGTCATTTGCAAGTGCTTTCAGACTGGACTTTTCTAGAAATGTTTCCTGTAGAAAGTTTTAAAGTAGAATCACACTTCAACTTGTCTTTGTGAGGTTACAAATGTGTTGCCTGGTCCAAAATGAAAGCGTCTGCATACTATAAATTTAAAATAAACTAAACGACAAGATTAAGCTTTCAGAGAGTATAAAACACAGTAGACAAAGGAGAAACTGCCGGGTACAAAATTACTTTTTCCAAATGTTTTTCAAGACTGTTTCCTCTCTGTCATTAAAATACAAGATTAACTCCCCTTCAAAAAGCATTGTTCGTTTAGCCACTTAAGCATAAAAAACCAGTCAGTCATATAACAATATTAAACCATATACTTAACAATCCAGTGTTCTAGTTCTAACAGTCTAAAAGAAAATAAGGCTTTTGAAATCTTGTGGGAAAAGAAGAAAATGCCAACAACCAGCAAGGTCATTTTCATACAACATTTTCTATCATTTTGAAAAAAGAAATCATCTGTCGTCTGCGAATGCTATCATTTTGGTCAAGTGTAAAATAAAAAAATTACCACTTGATAAGAATTTAAGGATTTATAAAACAGTAAACTGTGTGACTTCTAGATTAAAGATGTTTGCATAACCTCTTTGAAAGAAATTTGATTGAAATTCCATGATGATTCACGAAAAACATAAACTTACTGTGTCCTATTTCCTTCTCTTTGTCTACAAGGAACTGTAACAATACCTCCAAAATCCTCAGTGTATCAGTCTGCACTACTTCCAGAAAATCCATTTCCAAGATTTGCCTTTTACATCAATTGTGAAAAAGCTCTAACAACTGACCTTAATCTGTTAATGCTTGCTTCCTGGAAGCGTCACCGGTACTAAAGCTTTATCGTGAATGGTTCAAATTGTTGCTCATCCGGGGTTTGTACCTTGAACCTCTGATCTGAGAGGTAGACTTTTTACCATTGCACTACTGTCTCCAACATTTTAACTAACGACCTTTCAGTAAATTACCTTGTCTGTAGAGGAACAACAAATGTCTAGCATTATCATCAACTTTGAATTGGCCTTGTAGGATGAACGAACAAACAAATTTTACAAGTTTTATAAAAACAGTCTTTAAAGACAAAAACAATTTCTTACTTATTATTCAATGAATTCCGGAGAAATATTACTGCATCAAACTCAATGATTTCACTGCTTTAACTGCATTGTTCGTTCTTTTTTGAAACCCTCAATTGCCTAAAGTGTATTTTGTCTATTTTGACACTGGGCTAACAATTATTGCTGTTACATAAAAAAAGGGCATTAATGTGATATTTTCCAAAAGAGATCAATTACATAGAATACAGTAATAATGGCCCTGAATCCTTCTTATTCATAGTGCTAGAAGGCCATCACTCACTTGGTTGATGCCGCCATATCACAGCTACAACTTATTCGTGCATTTCCTGGGTTTCACCAGTACTAGGCTTGAAGGCCATCATTAGCATGGATAGCAAGCTTTCACTTGAACAAATACATGAAAGGCTGTTTTGTTCGATTGTTAATGTGAAGTTTCCTTGAAATTAATCATAATCTAATTCATTAATTCACCATTAATAATGGCAAAATCACTGTTAACTATGCACGATACATTTAAAACAATGGATACTTTACCCACCACAAAAAGCTCCCCTTGAGCAACAGGTGCTCAGATGAGGTATAAATCAACGCATGGATACCAGGCCATGACATGGCTGTGCTGGCCTTAGGGGAGTTAAGATATAAACCAGCAAATTTCTGTCCCACAGCTTTACATCGCCGAAGTTTCAACTTTTACCTCTGTGTGTTTGTTATCATTCAGGTTTTCTCCATTATTTACTGCAAATTTCTTGCTGCCAACTGCATCAGTTCTTGGCCTGCCTGTTGTGACTATGTCATCACATTTTTCGGAAGTCTTTGGAAGCTTGTTCTTGTCTGTAAGATTTCCTTCTTGATGAACCACTGGCTTATCACCTATAGACTTTTCATGCTTATCTACCTTCCCACTTTCTGAACCGTATCCCTTTTCAGCATGTAATGGCTCCATTTGTTTATCATGGTCCTTATCTGGTTTTGTGCTCTTGTCTTTAAAACATTTTCCCAAGAATGGTAATCTTAAAATAAAAACAAGAGGGCCATGTTGACCCTGAACGGCTCACATGAGCCTGTTTACCTTTGAGAGAATTATAGGAAGTATAGAGCCAAGTGTTTTAAAGAGTTTCTTACGTGAGTGTTTATGAATTATCAAACCAGTTTATTGAATTCATACTAAGTGGCCCTTGTTATTTTTGGTATTCTTGGGGCAAATGCATTAGGTTGATACATTATTATTATTATTTGGTGTTTTAAGGCGCATCAACAGCTGTGGTCATTTAGCGCGCATGAAGGTAATATTTAGAAATGGAATAATAAAATGTTAATTTGATACTTAAAATCTATATTAGAGTCTATATTTTATTATAAAAATCTATCTCTTTTAGGTATTCTAAAATGTTATTCTGTTGTACATGTAAAAATAAATTTTGTATGCTATCAACACTAAAATGTTTTGACTGTATACGGTCGAAATTTGTACAGTTTAATAAAATATGTTTTATAGTTAAAGGTTCATTACAGTTTATACATTGTGGTGCTCTCTCATTATTTAAAAGATGCACATGTGAAAACCTTGAGTGTCCAACACGACATCTTGTTAAAATTACTTGACTTTTTCGGTTACAATAAAATTCATATTTATCATTAAAATTTGGCTTGATTGCTAAAAGCTTGTTGTTAAAACATTGTTGCCATTTAATTTGACATTCAGACTTGATAAATTCATTTATTTGTTGTTTTTTATCAGTATAAGGAATTTTTATGTTGGCTATGTTCATATTTACAGCATCCTTTGCTTCTTGATCAGCTATTTCATTACCTTTTATATTAATGTGGCTGGGTATCCAGCAGAATATTATTGTCTTTGATCTACATAAATAAACATATTTTCTGAAAAATTGTTGAATCAGTGGATTTGGGTTAACAGGATGTTTTAAAGATTGTAAAACTGACATTGAATCAGAAAAAAACTATGAATTTCTTGTTATTATTGTTTTGTATTGAACAGAGAGCAATGTTTAAAGCTACAGCTTCTGCTGAAAAAATAGAGCTATGATCTGGTAGTCTTATTTTGGCAGTTTCTTGCTTGTGTACTGAAGCGCAACCAACTTTATTGTCTTGTTTCGAACCATCAGTATAAATTGAAATGTAATCTTTATACTGTGATTTGATTTTTAAAAATTTATTTTGATAAAATAATGGATTTGTAACTGATTTCTTATTTACGTTGAGATCAAAAATAATATTTGGTGGATCTATGGTCCACGGCTCTTTTACAGGAAGTTTAAAGGGTTTAATATTCTTTACATTTATGTTTGACTCATTAAGAAGAGGTTCAACTCGTAGACCAAGTGGTTTGATAAAATTAGGTTTATTTTGAAAGAGTATTTTGTTTGGTGGATTAAAAATGTCATTGTAAACTGGATTTTTTGTATTTGAAGCCAGTTTAGTTACGTATTGTAAGGACAGTTTTTTCCTTCTATCATATAAGGATGGCTCCTGGGCCTCTGAATACAAACTTTGAACAGGTGACGTACGGAAAGCTCCCAAAGCTAACCGAAGACCCTGATGATGAATAGTGTCCAACTTTTTTAGGTAGCTTTTTCGTGCAGAGCCATATATAATACATCCATGATCCAGTTTTGAGCGTATTAATGATCTGTATAGATTTAAAAGAGTTTTCTTATCTCCTCCCCAGTCAGAGTGGGAAAGTATTTTTAAAACATTTAAAGCTTTTTGACATTTCAGTTTCAAAGCATTAATATGTGGTATGAAAGAAAGTTTTTTGTCAAAGATAACTCCTAAATATTTTGCTTGATCTATTATTAGAATTGGACTATTATATATTTTCAGTGATGGATCCAAGTGCAACCTGTGCTCTTGGCAGAAGTGTACACAGTTTGTCTTTGTCTTGGAAAATCTAAAACCATTTTCTATAGTCCATTTCTCAATTTTGTCTAAATTATTTTGAAGCTTAGTTTCAATTGTTTTCATATCTTTAGACCTGTAACATATTAAAAAATCATCCACATATAAGGAACAGTTCACATCGTCATCTAAACATTTTACAATATTGTTAATCTTGACATTGAACAGAGTAGGTGAGAGGATACTTCCTTGAGGAACTCCCTGTTCTTGTTCATAGTCATCAGAAAAAGATGTGCCTACCTTAACTTTGAAAGATCTATTTGATAAAAAGTTTGAAATAAACTTGGGTAGATTTCCCCTTAATCCAATTTTATGAATGTCTTTTAAAATGCCATGTTTCCACGTGGTGTCATAAGCTTTTTCTAGATAAAAAAATATGGCAACTACATGTTGTTTCTTTACAAAAGCATTTCTGATAAAAGATTCTAATCATACTAATTGATCTGTCGTGCTTCTGTTTTTTCGGAACCCTGATTGATGTTCCGATATAATATTATTGGATTCGAGGTAAAAATTAAGTCTATTGTTTATCATTCTCTCCATGGTCTTACATATACAACTAGTTAAAGCTATGGGTCTGTAATTTGTTGGATTTGTATGATCTTTATTTGGCTTAGGAATTGGAATGATTGTAGCTTTGGACCAACTTTTCGGGAAGATACCTTGTTCCCATATAATGTTAAAAATGTTTAACAGAGTTTGTAATGAAATACGAGGTAAATGTTTTAAAAGTTGATAGTGTACTTCGTCTGCACCTGCAGCAGAATCGTGAGCATTTTTTTAGAGAATCTTCAAGTTCCGATAGTGTGAAAGGTAAGTTGTAGTTTTCATTTGTATCCGTTTCAAAATTAAGTTCTTCCATTTCTGCTTCTTGCTTATGTTTTTTAAATTGTGGTTGATAATTTGCAGAAGAAGAGTTTGTTTTGAAAGTTTTACCCAGGACATTAGCGATTTCTTCTTTACTTTCGTAGATTTTGTCATCTACCTTGATATGCGAGTGTTTCATGGTTTGATTCTTTCCATTTATTTTCCTTAACATATTCCAAATGGTTGTCATGGGAGTTCTAGCATTAAGTTTAGAAATGAAATCTTTCCAAGATGATCGTTTTGCTTGTTTAATAGTACGTCGAGCCTTAGCTCTCATAATTTTACAAACATTTAAGTTTGTTTTTGTTGGATATTGTTTGAAACATTTTAAACTGTCTTTACGTTTTTTAATAGCTTCTTTACAATCATCATTAAACCATGGCTTTTTCTTCTTAAAAGTATTTGTTGAAATCTTCGGGATGCACTGATTTGATATGTCAATTAAAGTTTCAGTAAAAGAAAGCATTGGATCTTCTGAATTTTCAAAATTGTCAATCAGTAATTTTTCATGGCAAAGAATATTGAATTTTTCCCAGTTAGCTTTTTTAAAATTCCATTTTGGAATTTTCTCATCTTCTGTTTTCTCAGTTTCTTGTATAATGATAGGAAAATGATCACTTCCATGGGAATCTTCACATACTTTCCATTCATAATCAAGGTACAAGGAAGGATGGCAGAGTGAAAGATCTATTGCTGTGAAAGAACCTGATCCAGGATGCAGGTATGTATGTTGATTGGAATTAAATAAACATAAATTATTCTCTGCAATGAAATCTTCAATTATTTTACCTCTATCATTGATATCTGAACAACCCCATAATTCGCTATGTCCATTAAAATCACCACATATGATGTAAGGTTGAGGTAGTTGTAGTAAACGATTTTCTAAATCATTTTGATCTATTCTTTTATTTGGTGGGATATAGATAGAGCATATTGTTATAGTTTTATTTAAAGATGCTTTTATTGCTATTGCTTGTAGATTTGTGTTTAAGTCTATCTTACGATGAGGTACCGTAGAATGTATTATGATAGAAGAACCACCAGATGCTCTTTGGCAATCATTATGTATGTAGTGATAGAAAGAATAATTGCGAACTTCCAAGTTATCATTGGGGGTTAAAGTTTCTTGAAGATAACAAATTTGTGGATTTAATAAAGATAAAAGAATTAGTAGTTCATTAAAGTTGGCTTTTAGACCTCTACAATTCCATTGAAAAATTGAGTTTTGACCCATTATACTTGTATATTGGGAGTCTGAATTTACTTAAAAGTTATTTGACTGAGGAGTCAATTTCCAATTCCATATCTTCTAAACTTTCAAATTTATTTGCCAGCTTAATAGGATCCTGTGACCCTTTCTTCTGTCTATTTGATTGTTGTTTATCTTTTTCTTTTTTATCTGGTTTATTTTTCTGGCTTTTATTTGGTGATGTAGGGCATGAATTAGCTCTAGAAGCTGATCTTGATCTACTAGAGTCTTTTGTTTGGTTAGATTTTGAACCTGTTTCAGATGTTCGAGGTGGTTGGACAGATGGAGACGTAGATTTCGAGGAGGGTTTAGCGCCTTGCTCAAAATCCACGGGATCATACTGTGTTCTACAAGTTCTCGTCTGAGGTTTTGCTGTTGCTGATTGAACTATCTTAGAGTACCTAGGTTCAAAAGCTGTCTCATATTGTTTTTTTGCCTCAAAGTACGAAATCTTTCTTATTGTTTTAATTCTCATAATTTCTTTTTCTCTTTTCAAGACTTCACAGTTGCTTGATCTTGCACTGTGATCTTTACCACAATTTACGCATTTGAAAGGTCTTTGGCAGATGCTAGATGTGTGTTTGGATTCACCACATGTCACAGATTACTGCATCTGTGAGCTTGCAGTTGTCTTCGTGGTGTCCAAATTTTTGACAATTAAAACAGCGCAAAGGATTTGGGATGAACTGTTCCACTGGTACTGTACGATAAAATATTCTAATACTCTGAGGCAAAGTGGTGGTGTTAAAAGTGAGGAGTAGTGTATTGGTTTCAAGTTGAACATTATCTTTTTTTATTTTGAATCTCTTGCACGCAACAACTCCTTGCGGTGCAAGATACTCAACAATTTTTTCCTCTGTTTCTCCTTTCAGTACCCTGTCTTTCACAATTCCTCTGTATTTGTTAAGCGAGTTGTGTTCTGAGACTGAGACTTTCAAGTGGTAAAACTTTTTAACTTTTAATAGAGATTCAGTCTGACTTGCTCTTGATGTCTCAACGAGTAGTTGTTCGTTTTTTAATTTTTTAACTGATTTTGGAGTGCCTATCAAACTTTCTATCTGTTTTTTCTATTATGAAGGGAGACAGAGATGTGATGGGCTTTGCCTCCTCACTTTTAATAACCAAGAACTTTGTATTGTTTAAGTAAGACGTTTCGTTTTCGTTATTCGGTCGGGGTCTTTTGTTTTGGGAAGCCATGATTTTGATAGTGTAATTTCAATAGCTATGCGCTCCACCCTCCTCGGAGCCCTACAAGGGGACGTCTAATGGAAATGGGTTTCCTATTTCCGACGCCAGAGCTACATAGCTATTAAACTTAACAAACCTTAAGCGAAGAGAAACTAAAGGTCTATTAATTAGCCCATCAGCCGCCGCTTTATAAAGGAAAACAATGTAAAAGATAAGAAAAAAGAAAAAAATCTAACCCGGTTGGTATCATAAGATACAAAGAAAGAAATATAGATAAAAGTATGTAATCCTAAAAGCTAGACACGACCGAGCCGATTGAGACGGGTCGGGCCTAACCCATCCCTCCCGTCTATCCGAGGCCAGGGCCAAAGCAGTGTGTTGAGTGCTAGAGATCCCTGGGCACTCTCAACTACCAGGATCCCCTTTTCCGGCATACGAGATGCCATCCATGGCAAATAAGTGGCTTCTGAATCAAAGACAGAAATCTTTTATCAGAAGGACGTTTGCTCAATGAAATATTTTCAATCAAGAAAGGTTTAGATATAGAGTGTTAGCATGATAACTTTAATGATTAGAGCTGATAACTTAGAGCTTACTAGAGTTCCCATTGTAGATCTCTACTTGTAGGTAAGGTTCTAAATACAAGTATGCCAAATGTTTCAAATTCTTCAAACATATAGTGCTAGAGATTGGAAAAGGTGTTGACGAATACAAGAACAAAACATAGATGTTATACACAGATGTCGTTATACTCTTCGTCCAGTGTGCTACCCACTGGCACAGATGATACACACACAAATGAGCATGTTAGTATATGAGACAGGAAAGTGTATAGGAAAGATATGTTTTCAAAAAAATAAAAAAATAAAAAATCACTTTTGGAATGAAAAATTTGTTTTGGAAATCATTTGATCTTAATTTGTATTGTTCTTCAGCCACTTTTATGTTTTAATTTTGGGTTTGTTAATTTTTTCTGGAAATACTTAATCGTATTGACTTAAGTATTTTTCTTTTCATATTTAGGTTGATTCTGTTATTGTCATATTTTTTCTAGTATTTACTTTGAATTGAATTATTTTGGACCTGTTTTATTAATTTTAGTTGTATTATTATCGGTCTCCTCTGTTTCTGGGGACTTTTACCACCCATATGCCACAGAGGCGAAGGCAGCCACCAATATCTAAGGCCCCGAGTGGCGGGGGCCCAGGTTGATACAGCATTGAAAGCGACCAAATGAAATAATACACAGGGTGATTTGCTGATTTTTATAAAAAAAATAAATAAATAAAAAATAAAAATAAATAAAAAATAAAAAAATAAAATAAACAACTTCGTGATCTGACTAGCATTTTAGAGGTGCCAGCTACATTAGTCACATTTGATTGAACAAAATCCTATTCAGAGCTGTCGCAGTTGCTGGTGCGTTTTAACGCTTTCACATTTAGAGTTTTGATACACTGTTTTGAAACAGCTAGCTTTCAAAGATACATCGAGACTGAAATCTCCAATAATAATGAATGCCTTAGGAATGAATATCTAGATAAGGAACAATATTTTCATTAACTGTTTGTCGAACATGACTGTTGGCATTTTTAGGCTTTACATACAGCAACAAATTCAAACATTCTGACCAAGTTTCATGAACATCTCACTATAAATATGGTTTGTAGATGGCAACAGAGATTTCTCTAACATATTACACACCGGGCTTCTTTTTGACCCGACATGAACAATTTTAAAACCTGTCTGTGACAGCATCAAGAAATATATTCTAAACAAGTTTCATGAGCATTAGAGTAAAATGTGGCATCCAATTTGCTCACGAGGTTTGGTCTGATGACCTACCTTTTGACCCGCCTTGACCAAGTTTTTATCTATACCCACACATGACCATGACAAACATAATGACCAGCTTTAATGAGTATTGGGCTGAAAATATGACCTGAAGGCGGCACACCAAGTTATCATTGATGCCTCCACCATCTTTCACATCTACAGCTCATTACATCAATGTATCTTGTTTCATTTCAGTGTCAGCTAAAGTGATGGACATGCTCTTCACAAAAATGCCTTTCTACATATACACAGACAGATAGGCAAACAGATTGATGATTGAATGAATGAATGAATGTTGTTTTATGTTGCTTTAGCCATTTAGCGCACATGTTCAGATTGATGACTATTTATTCTATTGGAGTATCATTTAGTATCTGGATTTAGTATCTGGACCGCAACACGGCTTTTAATAATAGACTGATTCTGGCAACTGAGTATATCAAGGTGGGACTTGCAAAGGTACTGCGCATTCTCATATTACATATCCGGTGACATAATCTAGTAAATATTCACTTATTTTATTCTCATACTGTTTTTAGAGTAAGAGTGTTATATAGAATAGATGGTGAATTGTTAAATATGAAATACAAAACGAAATATTTAGGAATCCAACTATCAATTCATATAACTGTTATGCACAACACGTAAATCACTTTATACATCATAAGATTGCCTTAACACGGAAGAAAGAGACACTGTATCGAAACTGCAGATACATGTTGCACACCATTTAAAACTACATTTACATGGGCCCGTTACTTTGGATAGTTGAGAAAATGTGAGCTGAGAGTTAAAAGCTTAGGACTTTACTAAATCCATACAAATCTTCTTTCATTTCAATTTCTATTTATTTTCCATTCCTAATAACTTTTGGCATTTGGAATACCATAAATCACATAATCTGCTTTGACCTAGTGACCTAGTTTTTGACCGGACATGACCCATTATCGTCCGAAATATAATCGGGACCAACATTCTGACAAATTTTCAGGAGTTTTGGACGGAAAATGTGGCCTCTAAAGCGTACACAAGGTTTTTCTGAAATCTGACCTAGTGACGTAGTTTTTGACCGGACATGACCCATTATCACACTTGTTCGATATTATCGAGAAAAACATTCTGACCAACTTTCAGGAGTTTTGGACTCAAAAAATGTGGCCTCTAGAGTGTATACAAGGTTTTTCTAAGATTTGACCTAGTGACCTGATTTTTGACCGTACATGACCTATTATCGAACTCGTTCAAAAAATCATGGAGACAAAATTCTGACCAACTTTCAGAAGTTTTGGATTACAAATGTGGTCTCTAGAGCGTACACAAGGTTTTCCTAAGATTTGACCTACTGACCTAGTTTTTGATCCGACATGACCCATTTTCGAACTCATCTGAGATATCATCAAGACAAACAATCTGACCAACTTATAAGAGTGTTGACTGAAAATGTGGCCTCTAAAGCGTACACAAGGTTTTTCTTAGATTTGACAGTGACCTAGTTTTTGACCCAACATGACCCATTTGCGATCTCATCCGAGATATCATCAAGACAAACATTCTGACCACTTTCCAAGAGTGTTGGATTGAAAATGTGGTCTCTAGAGCGTACAGAAGGTTTTTCTGAGATTTGACCTGGTGACCTAGTTTTTGACCCGACATGACCCATTTTCGAACTCATCCAAGATATTATCAAGACAAACATTCTGACCAACTTTCAGGAGTATTGGACTGAAAATGTGGCCTCTAGATCGTACACAAGGTTTTTCTAAGATTTGACCTAGTGACCTAGTATTTGACCCGACATGACCCATTTTCGAACTGGTCCGAGATTTTATTGAGACAAACATTCTGACCAAGTTTCATGAGTATCGGACTGAAAACGTGGCCTCTAGAGCGTACACAAGGTGAAAAAGTTGACAACGAACGACGCACGCCGCATGATCACAATAGCTCCCCATGAGCACTTCGTGCTCAGATGAGCTAAAAACATGGGTATATAACTGTGGTGTTGCATGGTCAATCTGGGTAAAACTTGTTGTCCTGCATTTCCTAATGGTGTTGATAGATGTTAAAAGTTCGATGGAAAAACTCTGTATAGTTTTCAAGATAAGACTCAAAACAAAAGTTCACTCTATATACCTTAATGCCCTACTTTGTGACCCCCGGGGCAGGACTGATTTTGACCCCAGTGGCATCATTTGATCAAACTTGATAGAGGTTCACCAGGAGATGATCCATATAAATTATCAAAACTCTACGCCTTCTGGTTTCAGACAAGAAGATTTTAAAAGTTTGATCTATATACGATTTTGCCCAAATTTGTGACCTCTGGAGCAGGGCCAATTTTGACTCCAGGGGCATCATTTGAACAAACTTGGTAGAGGACTACTAGAAAATACTATATACCAAATATCAAAGCTCTGGGCTTTCTGGTTTCAGACAAGAAGATTTTCAAAATTTGATCTATATACGATTTTGCCCAAATTTGTGACCCCTGGAGCGAGACCAATTTTGACCCCAGGGGCATCATTTGAACAAACTTGGTAGAGGACTACTAGAAGATACTATATACCAAATATCAAAGCCCTGGGCTTTCTGGTTTCAGACAAGAAGATTTTCAAAGATGTTGTAAATTTCCCCTTTTTGTTGCCATGGCAACCGGAGTTAATGGGCTAATTCAATTCTTTTAACAACTTTGGTAGAGCTTCACCCAAGGAACATGCCTGCCAAGTTTCAACATGATTGGCCCACCGGTTTAGGAGAAGAAGATATTTAAAGGAATTGTGGACAGACGGACAGATGGACGCCGGACAACGACCGATCACAATACCTCACCTAAGCACTTCGTGCTCAGGTGAGCTAATAAAGTTATTCACATGTCGATGGACAGACACACAGATAGATGCGTAATAGAAAGCAAACCATGAGAAGAGCTCCTCACTTTGCCTTTGGCCAATGGAGCAAAAATTAAGAAAGAATATATCTAAATAGTATCATCATTTAATGAAGAATAATTCAAATCACATTTAACATAAGTGAAAATATCATTTAATGAGAACGCATAGCCTCAAAGGTATGCGAAACTCTTCATCTATGACTCATCAGATGCACAAACCTCTGGTAAAACTAAACAATATCAATATCATTTTATCAAGTTTAACCTCCATTCAGTGCCTTGTATATAAAGGTTACCGCAACCGTCATCTTTGACAATTGATCTCATGACAAGAAAACCATGATCACCCCGTCTCCCTCCACTGCCTCATGAATACAATGTGCCATACACGTAATTGGTATTTGAAAGTTTTTAAACAATAAGAAATTTGTATAGCAATAAAATATCATAGAAAAAGACAGTCTATGTCTCTGTCATAATATCTTCACACGCAAGAATGACGTTTATAGGTACAGATGATGCTAATAAATACAAGTGGTTTGGATGAAGAGGATTTTCAAAGTTTTCTATTCGAAAGCCAATATGGAAGTTGCAAATCCCAGAATGAGGCCATTTTTACCTACTGGCCATAAAGATGAATCCCGATGGGGATCCACTACATGAAGTCATATAACAATAAGTCACGTCCATACCGAATGCTTGTAAACAAAAGATTTAAAAGTTTCAACACATTGAAAGCCCTTTCAACTGTGTGACTCCTCAGGGTTGGGCAAATTTTGATCCCAGAATAGTTCAATTACATTATTTGAACAACCTTGGAAAAGATCTATAAGATGAAGCTTACGCCTTGTTGGTAACTTTAAATCTTACTTGTTTGGAGGACATTTAAATTATTTTCAATATTTGTAAGTTTTGTTGGTATAGCAACCATTTTTTTTTTTTGCGAAATATATTTTGGTAGAATCATTTCTGTGAAGTTTGGTCGAAATTGAACGTGTGCTTTGTAATAAAAGTAAAGAACGCATGTACAGACACACACATGAACCCTTGGACGCATACATATACACCCATAAGTTCACTTCCCTTCGGCCAATGGAGGTATTAACAAAAACTTAACATTTCACGGCGAATATCTGCAACCAAGTCTACAGTTTCTATGTAAAACAGATGTTTGCCTGCGTCTCAGTGAGGCTATTTATGCTGACAGATCGACTAAAAGACTAGCTTCATAACAATTCAATCTACCAACTGCTATATTTACAGGGCAATATAGCCCAATTCTTTTAAAGGGAAATGGAACATAAAAAGTCAATTTGAAAGGAGGCTGTCTTTACCGTTACTTCTTTTTACGAGCAAATGTGTACAATTATGACATAACCACTTCACCCAAGGAACACTTATATCATTTATTTGTAAGGATATCCTCATGAACCCGAAAAACAATCTAGGAGTTGCTTGTTTTTCTGATGTTAAGTATGGCTTCTTGTCATATTTTAGTTACAGCACAGTAGCTAGAGAACCTATCCTTGTAATGAAGTTCATATATATGTAATATGCTCAGGGTATTTAGTGCAGGTCCATGCCACCGGCTATTTCCAACATAACTTTAAAACAAAATGTATTGGTCACAAAGACATGAATCCTATCCAAGTATCAATTGATGACGAGCTCTACATTTAAATCTCTGGACTGTGCAGTAATTAGAGGGCTAAACTGGTTTAGAAGAACTATTTTAAAGTTTTTCTTTTAACTGTCTATCTAAATGTGGTGGCTGTCTTGTTAAATGGATCAGAAATATTTTTGATACAGGGTCAACCAAGAAATATTCCAAAGAAATTTAGTTATGAGATGTATTTAAACGTTTTCGTGCTCTGGCAGCCATCTTAAAGAACACGGATGAAAGGGCAGAGCAGTTTCATTGCAAGCTCATCGAAAGACCTTTCCTGTGATCATAATTAAAGAATGTGCAATTGGTTTATGACAAACATGCCCCTAAACATCTGTAGTTTTGTTCAAAAGAGTAGAACAGTTGAAGCACTTTTAGTGCAAGGAGTATTCCAGTGAAATAATTAAAAAGAACTGTCCAGTGGTAAAGCATCAGAAGTCATTGAAAGATTCTTTCTATTTTAAGATTTAGGTGCCATCTCTGGTGGAGCGGAAAGTCTAGGAACTTTTCTTGTGAGATCACCAAAGTAACATTCTACTGAAATTATTTCGATGTTTCTAAGCAATTGTTCAAATAATGTCATCCCCTGATAAGCTAATCACAATAGCTCACATTTTGCAGCACCTCGTGTTCAAAGAAGCAAAAGAAAGTGTGACCTCAGATAAAAAATGTTCACCACCTTCTGTCATATTTCTACTCCTAATTCTTAAACCAATGTCATCAAGGTTTTGCATACAAACTTGAAATTTTCATATTTTTGGAAAGCTAAGGACTAATGACAATTTTTAGGAAAATAGAATACAATGTTGTGAGGTCACAAACACTCTGACAAATAATTTGACATACATGTACTTTGGACGGATGAGTCACATAACAAAACAATAAATCTATATAAGAAAAATACATGCAACAATATGAATACAAAGACAATTTTAAGACAAGAGCCGTCGTAGATGGATTATGCTCCCCGACCAGGTGTCTTTTAAGGAAAGTGAAGGCTGTCGGAAAATGGTTGGTCACAGGAGAAATTTACAATAAACCCCCTTTTTCCATGACACAACGTCAAATTAGACAAGAGGGCCATGATGGCCCTGAAGTCGCTCACCTGAGCCTTTTGATCAAACATGACCCATTTCCAATCTCTTCAGAGATATTAAGCCAAACACTCTGACAAACACTCATTAGTATTGGGCTTAGAAATATGGCCTCTAGCGCGCACACAAGCTTTTTCTAGACTTTGTCTCAGCGGCCTACTTGACATGTAGAAATTATCCAGACATACATTCCGACAAACTTTCATGAGTATTTGAGAGAAAATATGGCCTGTAGGGTGTACAAAAGGTTTTTCCGAGATTTGACCTAGTGACCTACTTTTTTATCCAACATGACCCATATTCATACTAGTCTGAGATATTATCAAGACAAACATTCAAAGCAAATTTCAAGATTATTGGACTGAAAATGTGGTCTCTAGAGCTTACACACGGTTTTTCAAGGATCGAACTTGGTGACCTAGTTTTTATTCCACGTGACCCATTTTCAAACTCATGCAAGATATCATCATGACAAACATTCTAACAAAAGTTTAAAGAACATTGGACTGTAATTATAGTACAAAAGGTTTTTCCGAGATTTGACCTTGTGACCTAGTTTTTTATCCAACATGACCCATTTTCATACTAGTCTAAGAAATTATCAAGACAAACATTCTGACCGAATTTCAAGATTATTGGACTGAAAATGTGGCCTTTAAAGCTTACATAAGGTTTTTCTAAGATTTAACCTGGTGACATAGTTTTTGACTTGACAAGACCCATTTTCAAACTCATTCAAGCTATCATCATGACAAACATTCTCACCAACTTTAAAGTGCATTGGACTGAAAATGTGACTTCTGGAGCATACACAAGGTTTTTCTAAGATTTGACCTTGTGACCTAGTTTTTGACCCCACATGGCCCACTTTTGAACTCGTCTGCGATATTATCAAGACAAACATTGTGACCAAATTGCAAGAGTATTGGACAGAAAATGTGGCTTCTGGAGCATACACATGGTTTTTTTAAGATTTGACCTAGTGACCTAGTTTTTGACCCAACATGGCTCATTTTCAAATTTGTGGGAGATATCATCAAGACAAACATTCTGACCACCTTTCAAGAGTATTGGACTAAAAATGTGGCCTCTAGAGCGTACAAAACGTTTTTCTAAGCTTTCACCTGGTGACCTAGTTTTTGACCCGACATGGCCCACTTTCAAACTTGTTCGATATATCATCAAGACAAATATTCAGACCAACTTTCAAGAGTTTTGGACTGAAAATGTGGCCTCTAGAATGTACACAAGGTTTTTCTAAGATTTGACCTAGTGACCTAGTTTTTGATCCGACATGACCCATTTTCAAACTTGTCCGAGATTTTATTGAGACAAACATTCTGACCAAGTTTCATGAGTATGGGACTGAAAATGTGGCCTCTAGGGGGTACACAAGGTGAAAAAGTTGACGACGGACGACGCACGCCGCACGAAGGACGCCGGACACAGCACGATCACAATAGCTCCCCATGTGCACTTCGTGCTCAGGTGAGCTAAAAACCGGGAAAAATACATTGGCACAATATCGTAAAGAGTTCATATATGAAGTTTCATCCAATTTGATTCAGGGGTTGTGGAGAAATCACTTCTGACGGAGGGACGGATGGACGGACAGACGAAGCAGCAACTGTATGCTCGCCCTTCGGGGAGCATAAATATTCAGATATATCTATACAACATTTATTGTTCTATGATCTGCGTCTTGTGCTGGATTACTATATTATTAAACGAGTAAGATTTAAAAATGATATGGAGGAATAAGAAGTAGGTTTTTCATCACAAGGGATACATGTTGATTAAATCTGATGAGGTTACGATATAACTGAGAGACAAAGCTGATTCTTATAAAATGATCATCTTCTAGGAATTATGCTTAAAAATATAACCAGTGGTACAAAGATAAAACCAAAATTTAATACAAAGTCAAACAAGGCAAACTGCATGATATTCATATCAACAATCCAGCGGTTTCTGTCAAACATTAATTAAAATGGAATGACTTGATAAGCAAATTGAAAAAAAATGTTGATGGCCACTGAGCGAGTCGAAATAACAAGAAGGCCATGATGGTCCTATATCGCTACACTGGCTACTAAGTAAAAACCATACATGCCAAACATTACAATACCAGGCAAATTGTTTCGAACATGAGACCCCTGAGACAGGGCTAAATTAGTAGCCCTAGGTCTTATGGTTAGTAACAAGATTTCAAATTTTTTTACTATGTAAGCCCATGTAAAACTTCTGACCCCCTGTATAAGATCAAATGGGACCCAAGGGCTATAATTTGGGCTTAAGTACTAGAGGTCCATTAGATAAAGCCACATGCAAAATTTGGAAGCCCTAGGCTTTATGGCTTAGTATAGGGAGATATTTTAAGATTTCTCTATATAAGCCCATGTAAAACTTGTGACCCCCCCCCCCCGGGTGGGGCCAATTTTAACCTCAGGGCTATAATTTGAGTACCCTTGGTAGAGGCCCACTAGTTAAATCTACATGCAAAAATTTGGTAGCCATAGGCCTAATTGCTAGTGTTATGGGAGACCACTCCTTCATGCATGGCTTCGTCCCGATTTAAATACAATACCTACCAACTGCGTTAGGGAGATGTCTCTTTAGCTCAGTTGTTATGGTATTGGCCTTTCGTCCGGGCGTTCTAGGGTTCGAATCCTGCCCGGTCCCTTTATATTTGCCATGCATTTGTTCATTTGTTTCTTTGTTACGGACTTTGTTCATAAGATGGGAGCTCGTCTGGGATTGGCCATTGAGCCATTAATCCCATTTGTTGTCCAAAAGCGGACATTTGTTGTCTAAATAATAGACTTACTGCCTAATAAGGCTTTGAGTCATCAATAAATGATGACTTTAGAGGGGGTGTGTTACGGGAGACCACTCCTTCATGCATGGCTTCGTCCCGATTTAAATACAATACCTAACAACTGCGTTAGGGAGATGTCTCTTTAGCTCAGTGGTTATGGTATTGGCCTTTCGTCCGGGCGTTCTAGGATTCGAATCCTGCCCGGTCCCTTTATTTCTGCTATGCATTTGTTCATTTGTTTCTTTGTTACGGACTTCGTTTGTAAGACTAGGTACAAACAGATTTCTAAATTTTTCTCTATAAAAGCCCATGTAAAACTTGTGAACCACGGGGCGGTATCAAATTTGACCCCAGAGCTATAATTTGAGCCTTCTTGGTAGAGGTCTGCTAGATAGAGCCACATGCACAATTTTGTAGCCCTAGGTCTTATGGCTAGGTACAGGAAGATTGCTAAAATTTTCTCTATATAAGCCCATGTAAAACTTGTGACCCCTGGAGAGGGGCCAAATTTGACCCCAGGGCTATAATTTGAAGAAACTTGATAGAGATCTACTATATAAAGCTACATGCCAAATTTGGTAGGTCTAGGTCTTATGGTTTCGGATGAGAAGATTTTCCAAGGTTTCCAAAATTTTTAAGTTTTGTCACCATGGCAACCAGGGTTTTTGAAGGAATCAAATTCTTTCAATAAATTCTAAAGAGGACCATGACAGGATCATTTCTGTGCAGTGCCATCAAAATTGGATGGGCAGTTTCAGAGACAAAGTTGTTTAAAATAAAAGTTAACGCATGCACGGACGGACAGACACACGCACCCATGGACGGATGCATGCAAGGATGCACCACGGACACTAGGCATGACATAAGCCCGCTGGCCTCCGGCAAGTGGAACTAAATATGGATTTATAAGGAGACTTCATTACTCAATGCTCTATAAATTCTGTAATATAACATCATTAGTATGGCACATGATTATTAAACAATTTCCATACAAATCAGGGGGCAACATCAACCAAGGATACAAACTTTTTAGGGCAGGACATCTAAAATTCTGTATTTTGTCTGACATTTGCTTAAAAAGGGCATTTTGTGTTGAGTCCTACTATCATTTTTCATGCCTCCAGAAGACAGGTTTCATAAAAAACTTTTGAAAGAGGAACAATTGGTCTTTATAATAAACAACTGTTTGTCAAAAGTAATTGGGTCATTTTACCACCATATTTGAATAATCACATCAAAATTTTACAAAATCTTAAAATTCAAAGTATTACTTTCTGATAAAAACAATGTTTTTGTCCTCTAGAGTGGATACAACTATAAAATAAATATTGGGAAGGCAAAAACACGAAATTCTAACATGACACACCAATCGGCTCAATAAACACAGTGCAACTGAAGTGTGGTAAATTCGACGTCATTCTATATTAAGTAACATCATTCAATTTAAAGTAAGTCAGTTGTTGCTGTTCCAAGCCTCTGCCCTCCGATATATAATCGTTGCGAGTCATTTGAGATAAGTTGTCATCTTCGGGTACACAACCAAGGAGGGAGAAAAAAACTCTGAAGATATTTACTGTTTTTGATAAAAATTGACCATGATGGAACTGCCTGAAATGTTACGAGTAAATCAGTGTCTTTTCATGTTGAGCGTGTGGGACAATATTTTTAATACTTGAAGTTACTGAAACTCTAATGTTTGACGAAACATTCATTTTTCTTTGTTGTTGAAATGGGAGAAAATGAAACAGTAAAACTGTGCAATTTTTTTGTTCTTTTTGGACTTGCCTGATGTTTTACTGAAATTTTTTTTTTAATATATTTTTTTTCAATTCACCGACTGGGCAGTGGGGCTTTGTTTTGGTTAGTGACTGGAACAGTCATGGCTTATTCAAGGGAAATAATTCGCATCGCTTTTGAGCACTAAGTTTGAACTTATTTTCCTTTGATCAAGAGTTTGTCATGTCAGAATTGAAAGAATCTTCTTTCTATCGTCGTCTATCGTTCAATAAAGCATGGTTTGAGTTATGGGGCACAATGAATATTACCCCCGTGGTTTATTTATCATGCCTCATACCTCACAACTATGGTTTATTGAACGGTAAACCACGATAGAAAGAAGATTAATTCTTAATTTTACATTTCTAACCATATATGGCACAAACAATATTGAACTGCTATCTTTTAGGCTGGCAGATTCATGCTATCCACATATAGTCCAGTCAACCTGGCAGATGGGTTGGAACTAATTGCAAAAGTTTTTATTTTTACATTCCACGAAAGAAAATGATCATAATAATCCCAAGAAAAAAGTTGCACTGCAAATTCATTGCCCGACAAGAGATATTTGCAATTCAAATTTGCAAATTTCGGGAAAAATATACGTGCTCGATAATGGCCCGAATAGCCGCCGTATTCATTATTACCCAATCTACGTCAAAGTTATTGTGCGCGATTCTGCGAATTAAATGTAAACACAGAGGATGATGATCAGCAAAATGTACTTCGACAAAGAAATTTAAACTACCGATGTATCAACAAAACTTCGATGATTACTTTAAAGGTATTTTTCTTTCACTGACTGAAATCTTTTATTACAGATGGGTGTTTTGAATTCGAAATTGACTTCAATTTGTACGTCCACTATTCCAAAATCGTCGATGATCATCGGACGAGTTTCAGATCATATAATAACCAATTTCTGTGTTTATATAATAAACACAGAAATTGGTTATCAGCTTTATAAATCGACGAAATATCGTTTAAAAGATAACAGAACGCATTTCCGAGCCATCTTTTGTGTCCGTGCTAAGTGTGAAAGAAATCTAAAGATGTTGATAAAATTTGATGAAGTCACGACAAGTGATGGTTGCAAAAAAAAAAGTACGGTAGCACCGTAGTGCCTGGATTTCACCTCATAGGTATCAATCACCCAAAATAATTTATTTTATTGTGTTGTTATTATTATTTTTATAATTATTATTATAATTAGTTTTATTATTATTTCAGATTTTCTTTTGAAATGTATTATGTTCAAATATTCTTTTCAATTCATTCGTACTTGAATTGTCCCATTTAAATAGTTGAATAATATTTAAGCTGAAAATAGATTGAGTGAATGAATTAATTTCAAACCCAAGTAGTTGAGTACTCGTAACAAGATGAATGGTTGTCTAATTCATATCAATTTTACAACAGAAGGAGAAGCACGTTTAAACTTTTATTCAATGTTTGTTGATTTAGCTGGCTTTACTGGTTTTCATCAATGTTTCACCCATATCACAGCAAACTTAGCTTAATCATAGAGTGCACTGGTTTAACCAGTGCTAAGCTGCCTATCAAACAGACACTTCCACATGACCAATGACGCTAGTAGGATTCCATTTAAAGTCCCCTTGATTAAAAATCCAACCCTCAAGCAATGAAACACAGATGGTCTTACGTTAGTGCTGAGAGCAGTTTAGACTTACTATACTTGAAGAACGAATGCACTTGTTTTCTTAACAGAATTATAATAGTTATCTATAAGCATTCCCTGTGAAAATGAAACACAAAATAAGACCCTACATGTTCACAACTTATGATAATCAACAGATTTAGATTATAAGGTGATTTTCACGACAAATGTAGTGTTTTCCCCTTTGAGAAAAATGGCTGATGTAATTCAAAAGAGGAATTTACTGGTAAGAATCAATGAACGAAAACTGTAAGATTTTCCAGTCTAAAAATTGAAGCAAAAGATACCCTAAAAATATTAGAATAAAGCCAATGAAAAAGCAGATACCTTAAAAAAAACAATAGGCCTTACTCATTTCAAAGGTAAATTTCGTTTTGATAAATCTATTTATTGGTACTTTTTAAAAAGGTTCTGATGATATAATCTGAAGATGTGTTTGTTTCTCTACTGTATAAACCCAGTACATTTAAAAACGCAACACTAGTTGTAATTTATAACAATTAGCCGGAAAATAACAAATTTTGATCAAATTTACCCGTTTATGTAATTCAGTGGTATTCCATTTAGTGGTTCAAAAAGTTTCATTAGATTGCTTAAAGCCTTTTAAATGGAAAATGATACAAGAATTTCCCTACCGAAAATCAAAAAGTCACAAGATTAAATCGAGTATGGCCACTCCATGCATTTATCAAAACTTGCCAGCTTTGTCTCATTAACAAAATTGTGAAGTTAGTCCTTGCTTTGGGATGTTCCCCAATTCCTTAATAAGAGCATTGTGTTTTTTAAGGCCTACGGTCCCTAACTCTCATATTATAAGACGGAAGCTGCCGAGATAGGCCAAATCACGAAAACGTCAGTGTGACATGATATTTACCGATGAGTTAGTGAGTCTACGGCCCCATACTCTCATATTAAAAGACGAAAGCTGCCGAGATTGGCCGAATAGCGAAAACGTCGATGTTTACCGTGAGTTAGGGGTCGTAATCCTTAAGTGGGTTATTGCTGCAAAAGGCTTTGCTAGACGTCCATGCAAAACAATGTGACTTATGGAACGGAGGAGAAAAGATTACCATGGCCCTGAAGACACCTCCATTTAAACAGGCTTCAAATGAACTGTTTTCTGATCTCGAATGAATATTGGATTCTATTTTCTAAACTTGAGGGTCGTAGTACTAGAGTTTGACGTTGGAAGAATGAGCATTTTAGTGATGCGTGCATCATCGAGCATGACCATAAGGATGGTTGATCAGCTCATTTATGGGCATGCATAACACAGTTAATCAAACACAACTCATATTTTTTTTTAAAATGAAAGTTAATTCTAATTATCATGCCCCCCTCATCAAAGAAGTTTGGCGTTGTTTGTTTTCTTAGGTCAAATTTTAGACGAGCATACAATAGATTGCAGCAATATGGTACAGCTGCACATACAGCTATTTTCACAAGAAACGTTTAACATCAGAACAACATTAAATTGTTTGACAGGGCGCATTATCAATTGATATGGCACTTAACAAGTGTGGGATGCCTCAAAAATAATGGGTGTATACCAGTGCTAAACCCCAACAACCCCTCCAGAAATTTGCATAGCATTTCTGGAGGAATTGAACTACATTCTAGATCACTGAACAACCTCTTAGTGTTTTAAGTGAGACGAAGCAGGCAATGTTTGATAAATACAAGGTGTGGTCATACTCGACGTTAATCATGTGATTTTGACTAGTTTCTTTGTAAAGCCATTCCCTAGTAATATCCAATACTCGACCCAACTTGAAGGGATATTCAGATGAAAAATTAGATTTTTGTAAGGATGATAAGAATATAAAAGGGGTGGGGGGAAGAGAGAAATGGGAATTATCCGTTACTGGCAATTTCACTCTTTTCCTCAACGTTTACAACTGTTGTCTGCTGCAGATGGTCCAAAGTCCAATGAGGGCGGGAGAGAAAGACTAAGAATCAATTACAAGCAGTAATTTAACCCTTTACCCTGGACGAGAAAATTGGATTTGTCCAGCCTCTAAGCACTTACACTCCACAAATGAGGCTCAAATGTCAGAGTTTGTGAGTGAAAGGACAGAAACCACTGTCTGATTATCAGCATTTTCTCTTTTTTCCCATAATTGTTTTGAAAACCTTCTCCGTAAGGGTTGTTAAAATTTCGGATTGTGTGGTAAAGGGTTAAGTATCAAAAGTTTTATTTATTGCCGAATTTCTGTCATAAAGGAACAAAGTTTAAATTTGTTACAACTGTGTTGATCCGTTTGTATTAGAGAATGCTAAAAGTTAAATATGCAGGCATAATGCAGAAATGATACAGCCCTGAAATACAACCTTTTTACCGAAATTAAACTGTAAACTGGACGGGCCGCTCTCCCAAATAAGTCTATGTCAGAGGCATGTAGCCCAGAAAACTTGAGGAATTAATCGTATAAACATCCTGTTTGAGAAAAAACTTATTGGACAAGAATTTGAGTTTCCTAGGGTTTTCAGAGCTTGATTTTGATTATTGACAGCGTCGCACCTGAAATGAAACTGCTAAAAGTTTTGTTGTTAAGCAAGTTCAGTGCTGTACCAGACCAAAGACGCTGAAATTGTTAACATATTACGTAGTTGTAGACTTCTAAATTTAAAGCTTCTGCTGAAGAAAAAATAAACGTGGGACATTTATACGGTTTTTTTTTTTTTGTTGAGGAAATACTTTAGATATAAGAGAACTTGCTCGTCATGAGCCATTTCGTTTTTTCCCCAAAAAGTTCAAAATGCAAAAAAATTTCAGGCACGTGAAACATGGGATTGTTTATAAAGGGTTAAAAAGTGAAATTAAAAAGTGAAATTACGAAGGGAAATGTTCCGATATTGGCAACGTTAGTACTGTAAGAGTTCTAAATTTGATTGTTCTGTTGAAATCATTTATATTACAGAGCAAGTATTGTATTTGGGCTATGACAAAGACTCAGATACATGAACTAATTAGATCTATATAAGCCCCGCTCCCTGGATCTGCATTTGCATTGCATATGCACATGATGATGATGTTTTGCCATATAAAGGTTTTACTTCAAACAGATTTGTATTTTAAATGCATTTAATGTGTTGCAATTCATTAATTTACAAAAAAAAAAAAAAAAAAAAAAAAAAAAAATAATAATAAAATAAATAAAAGAAAAATGCATCATAGGCTAAGTGGGTGGGGTAAATTAATACGATATCGCAACAATTAACTTCTATTTGTTTTCTTGTTTTAATTTGAAAACAAAAGATATTGAGATTACAATCTTTCCTGCAATACCAGTTTTACAAATTAGGTGAAAAAACATCATTTTCCATTGAGTATCTTGCATAAAATGGCATTTTGTTGAAAAGCTAGATGATGGCGGGAAATTTATGGTGGATCTATTAGAGGACATTTTTTGACATCTTCTCCTCATAGTTCAGACTGCAACTTTTTTTCTGGTGATTACTGAGGTATCACATGAAACGAAAATGACAAAATCATTTCTTTTGCAATTAGTTCCAAGTTTGGTACTGTTTTCGGCTAGGTTGACTGGCCTAATATAAAAAGCAACCATTAAACTAGTATATTTTCGAACTTTATACAAAGACGACGAAACAAATATGCTACTTAGTAACATACAGTATGCTAATCTCATCCTACCATAAAACTACAATAGTGGAATTAATTCGTTGTCAGCGAAGGAAATAATATCATTTTTAGATAGTAATAATAATAATAAAAAAAGCAATTTCCTACCACTATGGATCAATCCACATTAGTTAAATTAGAAACATATACATACAAGAGCTTTTTGTATGTGCTCATGCTCGGCTGCAGTTGTTTTTAATGAAAATTTTAAATAAAAATGGGGCATGACTACCTGCCCCTGTTGCATGAGTTCCCCCATGATAGATAACAATTTGGTCAGGTTAAAATATATCTTCAGTAATGACAGAGACATTATGAATGTCATTTTCTTTCTGGGGATTACTTGAGGATTATAAGTCAAACAAGAGGGTCAAGATGGCCCTGGATCGCTCACCTGAATTTTTGAGAGGACCATAACCAACTTTTTTTAAAGTATTGAAATTTTGGAAACATAATCATTATTTTGCCAAGCAAGTTTGAAAAGGTCACCTGTAAAAATCATTTCAAAATCTGTCACCACCCCTACAATCATCACCACAGACATGTTTTTGACGAATCAGAATTCTGCAAATAAATTTTCGGATAGGTCACCCAAAGACCATTTCTTGAATAAGAGCACATGCCTGATAGTGGCTAAAAATATTAAGTTGAACAAGAGCACCTCATGAGGGTGCCAATGATTGGCTGTTGGTTGCAGGATAGTAAGTTAAAATTCCAAGTCGCAAAAGGGGCATAATTTGGACAAAACAATTTTGGAGTTACCAGCCCTTGTTGTATGGGTTGCTTTTTTATTAGTGAACAATTATTCCCAGTTTCAAGTAGATGTGTTGAGTGGAAGCTGAGATATAACAAAATGTCAAAGTTTTTGCACAATGACAACAACGCAGATGACCACAACAGGGCTATGTCAATACCTCGATGTTTTCTTTGAAAACAGCTAAGCTAAATATGGGGTAAAATATAAGGATCATTTCTGTGAAATAACTTCGAAATCTGACCAGTGGTTTCAGAGAAGAAAAATTTTTAAGAATTTCTTCATGTCCGTATAGTGCAAATAGCCCCCACCAAGCACAGCCATGTTTCTTGAGGGATCAAAATTTCGCAAACAAATTTTCAAAAGGGGCACCCAAGAAACATTTCTGTGAAATTATTTGAAAATCTGACAATTGGTTTAAAAGAAGAAGAGTTTCAAAGAATTTCTTTAAGTCCATACAGTGCAAAGACGATTCCCCCACCCCGGCCATGTTTTTCAACGGATCAAAATTTCACAAACAATTTTGAAAAGGGTCACCCAGGAAAAATATCTGTGAAATTATTTCAAAATCTGACCAGCGGTTTCAGAGGAGAAGATTTTTTAAGAATTTCTTGGAAAATTCCATTTGGTTGCCATGGCAACCAGAGTTTTCGATTGAATCAAATTTTGTGAACATTTCTTAAAGAGGACCTCCCAAGGAACATTCCAGCCAAGTTTGTTCCAAATTGGCCCTGTGGTTAAGGAGGAGATGTTTAAAGAATTGTTGACACCGCTGGACACAGAGCCCCCACACCCCACCCAAACCATGTTTTTTGACGGATCAAAATTTTGCAAACAAATTTTGAAAAGGGTCACCCAAGGAACATATCTGTGAACTAATTTCAAAATCTGACCAGCGGTTTCAGAGGAGAAGATTTTTAAAGGGTTTCTTGGAAAATTCCAATTGGTTGCCATTGCAACCAGTTTTTAATGGAATCAAATTTTGTGAACAAATTTTAGAGTACCTCCCAAGGAACATTCCAGCCAAGTTTGGTCCAAATTGGCCCAGTGGTGTAGGAAGAGGTGCTTAAAGAATTGTTGACACCACTGGACGCAAAGACCCCCACCCCCACCCCTCCATGTTTTTCGACGGAACAAAATTTCGCGAACATATCTTTGAAATTATTTCAAAATCTGACAAGTGGTTTAAGAGGAGAAGAATTTCAAAGGGTTTCTTGGAAAATTCCATTTGGTTGCCATGGCAACCAGAGTTTTTGATGGAATCATATTTGTGAACAATTTTTAAAGAAAACCTCCCAAGGAACATTCCAGCCAAGTTTGTTCCAAACTGGCCCAGTGGTGTAGGAGGAGAAGATGTTTAAAGAATTGTAGACACCGGTGGACGCAAAGAGCCCCCCCCCCCCCCCCACGGGCATGTTTTTAAACTGATCAAAATTTCGCGAACAAATTTTTGAAAAGGGTCACCCAAGAAACATATCTGTTAAATTATTTTAAAATCTGACAAGCGGTTTCAGAGAAGGATTTTTTTTTTTCAGAATTTCTTGGAAAATTCCATTTGGTTGGCATGGCAACCAGAGTTTTTGATGGAATATAATTCTGTGAATAGTTTTTAAAGAGGACCTCCGAAGGAACATTCCAGCCAAGTTTGGTCCAAATCGGCCAATTTTTTTTTTTTTAAGGAGGAGATGTTTAAAGAATTGTTGACGTCGCATGACGGACGACGCACACTGCACGACGGACACAGCGTGATCCTAAAAGCTCCCCTTGAATATGTTGTGCTCAGGTGAGCTGAAAAAGGGCACAGATGTGTCAAAAATATTTTGATGGTTACCTGTACCTGTTATAATTATGGATTTCCCTTTTCAAAGTTAAAAACTTGTTCCAGTTTGAAGTTAATATCTCCAGTAATAACAGATTAACAGATATAAAATGTCAGGACAATGACAATAACTTGAAGTTTTCTTCAAAAACAGCCGAGCTATCAAAATGAGGACATAACATTTACATGCCTGTATCTTTTTTTATCAAGAAGTGTGTTATTTCTATACATTTAATTTTCATGAGTAGCATGCAAATACACATGTAATCATCTTTTCTATCTTTTGTATCCCGAATGGAAAGTATATTTATTTAAAGGAAATGTATGGGTAAAATGGAAAAGCTCTTATGGTGAAATGCTCAAGAGCAATTTACATCTAGATCAGTTTGCACTAAACATTCAATTTCACCTTCAGTCAACACTATCTATTATTGCGTATTTCAGCTGAAACATTCCAGAATGTTCAAATTTATTCTTCACTTTCTATATTATAGAGAGAAAATCTTCAATTCAATTCATGCAATGTCTAGGGATATAACTCTTTTCAAAAGAGTCCAAAACTGTAACAACCTAGAAAGATGAGGGCTTTTCAAAAATATTCTGAAAACTGAAACAGGAGAGTCAAAATGGCCCTGAAGTTGCTCTGAGCCTTTTGATCAAACATGACCCATTTCCAATCTCTTCAGAGATATTAAGAGAAACATTCTGACAAACACTCAGTAGGACTGGACTTATAAATATGGCTTCTAGCGTGCACACAAGCTTTTTCTAGAATTTGTCTCAGCGGCCTACCTGACACATAGAAATTATCTAGACATACATTCTGATGAACTTTCATGAGTATTTGAGAGAAAATGTGGCCTGTAGGGTGTACTAAAGGTTTTTCCTAGATTTGACCTAGTGACCTTGTTTTTCATCCAACATGATCCATACTCATAGTCTAAGATATCATCAAGACAAACATTTTGAGCAAATTTCAAGATTATTGGACTGAACATGTGGCCTCTAGAGCGTACACAAATTTTTTCAAGGATTAGACATGGTGACTTAGTTTTTGATTCCATGTGTCCCATTTTCAAACTCATGCAAGATATCATCAAGACAAACATTCTGACCAAGTTTAAAGAATATTGTACTGAAAATATAACCTCTAGTGTATACGAAAGAATTTCCGAGATTTGACCTAGTGACCTAATTTTTTATCCCACATAACCAATTTTCATACTAGTCTAAGACATTATCAAGACAAACATTCTGACCAACTCTGAAGAGCTTTGGACTGAAAATCTGGCCTCTAGAGCGTACACAAGGTTTTCTAAGATTTCACTCAGTGACCTAGTTTTTGACCTGACATGACCCATTTTCAGACTCATTCAAGCTATCATCATGACAAACATTACAACCAACTTTGAAGAGCATTCGACCGAAAATGTGGCCTTTGGAGTGTACATAAGGTTTTTCTCAGATCTGACCAAGTGACCTAGTTTTTGACCCGACATGGACCGTTTTCAAACTCGTCCGAGATATCATCAAGACAACTATTCTGATCAATATTCAGGAGTATTGCACAAAAAAATGTGGCCTCTAGAATGTACACAAGATTTTTCTTATATTTGACCTGGTGACCTAGTTTTTAACCCAACATGGCCCATTTTCAAACTCGTCCGAGATATTATCAAGACAAATATTCTGACGAATTTGCATGAGTATTGCACGGAAAATGTGGCCTCTAGAGCGTACACAAGGTTATTCTAAGATTTGACCTAGTGACCTAGCTTTTGATCCGGCATGACCAATTTTTGAACTCGTCCGAGATATCATCTAGGCAAATATTCTGACCATCTTTTAGGACTATCTCTCAGATTTGACCTAGTGACCTAGCTTTTGACCCGGCATGACCCATTTTCGAACTCGTCTGAGATATCATTCAGGCAAACATTCTGACCCAGTTTCATGAGTATCAGACTGAAAATGTGGCCTCTAGAGTGTACACAAGGTAAAAAGTTGACGACACACGACACACGACGGGCGCTGGACATAGCACGATTGCAATAGCTCCCCATGAGCACTTCATGCCCAAGTCAGCTAAAAAATATGAAAACCAACATTATATTTGCTTTTTTACACTGTTTTCTACACTTGTAAAGACATATTTCACCATTTGAGGAATCCCATCATTGTCAGCCACTTTTGATTTTTGTCTTTATATGCTTTTAATTTGGTCAAAGGTACAATATTGTGTGGTGTAGATTAATATTCTGAAACACCACACGTCTGGACAATTATACACTAAACATCACTTTAACTCTTTACCACACGAACCAAAATTATAATGAAACTGAAAGAAAAAGCTTTTCAATACATTCAGGCAAGTGGTGAAAATTCTGGAAACAAGCATTTTCCCAAACTGATCAATTTATAAGCATACTTGTTAGCGTCCAGATCAGGCTAAAATTTGCTACACATATAAACCTCATCTCGCCTTTTTATTTTGCATACGTTTGAAAACAATTCATTTGATAATTAGTCTGTAGAAGATGCTAAACAACAGGTGCGTAATTAGTTACAGAGTAATTTAATTATTTTAGCGTGAAAGAAATTCTTGATCATAAACAAACATTAAAAGTTTCACTGGACGCGGCCATAACGTCGTGAGTTTTTGTATGGAGTCACATCAACGTTATTTCAAAGTAATTCTGAAGAATAAGAGTGACCAGTTTATAATCTTAAATTTGGAGTGCGTTTTTGATAGCAATGGATGAATTTCTGGATGGTCAGACGTCAGCATGCAGTCATAAAGTTATGCTTCGGAGCCGGAATGACACCGACAGACACATGGAAATTCTTAAATTATAAGGAGGTTGCACAGAAAGTATCCAGAAGTATATGTTTGAGTGGCATAGACTATTTAAAGAAGGGCATTCTGATATAAAGATAATGCTAAGAGCACCAAAAGATGCCCGTGACGTCAAGAGGGTGCAGAGCCTTGCTTTGCAAGACCGTCATCACTCATTCCAAAATCTTGCGTTAATAATTTATCCACTATTGCGTGGTCAATTTCTACGGCATCAGCAGTTTCGTCCAGTGATTTTTGAAAGTCTGACAAATCAAGGCTCTCCACCCTTTTGACTTCACCAGAATATTTTGGTCTCCTGCTCTTAGCATTATCCTTTATATCTGCTTATAAATTGACCAGTCCGGGAACTTTCCGACCGCACCTTGTTTTTCCATATGGAAAAGGGTTATATAAGTCTATATCTGAACAAACCAAAGACATTCATCATGTACAGTGGATTCTTAATCAAACTCACACCAGATGTTCTACAAATAGCATGGGGTAATATACATAATATACATAAAATACTGTCTTCCAGAATATGTACTACATAGTATCATTTCAAGAAACGAAGTCTTCAAAGCAGTTTGTCATCAAACAGAATTGCTCTTACACTTGTCTGTAGATAATTATTTCAATGTACCCTCTAATACCGGCTATCAAAACTTTAGATTTGTCATCACTGAAAGCATCTGCAGATAACAAATCATATGTAGCCAAATCATGGAATTTGTCATCGAAAGGGTAAAGAAAAATGTTGGAAATAATTCCAAAAGCTTTCCTTCTAATGTCCATTACCCAAGGAATTCTATGGTAACGTGTTAAAGCCGTATTATCAATTTTATCTCAAATTAGAATTTTTTAATTGCAAAAATTCAAGAAATTCACTATGTATTACAGACAAGAGGGCCAAGATGGCCCCAAGTTGCTCACCTGAAGGTTTGAAAGGACCATGACCTACTGTTTTAAAAGTATTGAAATTTTGGAAACAAAATCATTATTTTGCCAAGCAATTTTGAAAAGGTCACCTGTAAAAATCATTTCAAAATTGTCTCCACTCCTACAATCATCACCATAGCCATGTTTTAGACAAATCAGAATTCTGCAAACAAATTTTGGGATAGGTCACCCAATGCCCAATAGTGGCTAAAAATATTAAGTCAAACAAGACCACTGCATTGGGGTGCCAACGATTAGCTGTTGGTTGCTGGATAGTTAGTTAAAACCTTAAGTCGCAAAAAGGGCCTAATTTGGACAAAATGATTTCAGAGTTACCTGCCCTTGTAGCATTAGTTGCTCTTTTACTAATGAACAATAATATTATTCCAAGTTTCAAGTGCATGTGTTGAGTGGAAGCTGAGATATAACAAAATGTCAAAGATTTTGCACGACAACGACAACAACTCAGATGACGACATCAGGGCTATGAAAACAGCTAAGCTAAAAATGGGGCATAATATAAGGATCATTTCTGTGAAATTATTTCAAAATCTGACTTGTGGTTTCAGAAAAGAAGAATTTTTTAAGAATTTCTTCATGTCCGTATAGTACAAATAGCCCCCATCCACCACAGCCATGCTTCTTGACGGATCAAAATTTCAGCAGTTTAGGAGGAGGAGGAGATGTTTAAAGAATTGTTGACGCTGCATGACACACAATGGACGACGCACAGCGGACACAACGTGATCCTAAAAGCTCCCCTTGAGCACGTTGTGCGCAGGTGAGCTAAAAACTGAAACACTACAACCTCATCACAGGCAAACACATATCTACACATGAAAAGGGAAAAGAAGCCATTCCATGCAGTGAAAACATGCCTTTGTATAGTATGTATAAAGGGAAGGGTCAGTTCCAGCTCTTTAACCAAAGGCTAGATGCTTGAATGAGATGCATAATTTCATCAGAGATTTTCTTTTTCACAAACTTTGAAGAGGAATCTGAAAGTTGTTGGGAAGAAAGTCTGACTGCCTTAAACTGCAATTTTGTTAGGGTCATGACTCGTTCAGTGCCTGTTCCATTATTCTTAAAGTATCAAGTACAATTTCTGCTACTTTGGCTGACTGCATAAATATAGATGAGAATTCACATAGCATGCAAAAATTACCGTTTTCTTCCGGACAATAGGCCCCGGCCTATCTGTTAAAAAAAAAAAAAGAAGTGGAAATTTTCAAGAGTGCGGCCTGTAAGACAAAGCAGCTTTTACGTCAATTTTCTTTTTCTAAATGATCTTTTACTGCGGCCTGTAAAACTGAAAATAAATGAAAACCAGTTAACAATTCCCCAAGTGGGCGCCATTTTGGTTCACGCTTCCGAAGTATTTTTTAAAACACTTACGCCTATTTTTAATTGGTAGGTAAATTAATGCGCGGCGAATCTTACGAATGTGTTAAAACTCGTGACCAAACTTGATTTTTACACCTTCTAATTGATAACTGTGAATGTCATTAAAGGCGTTGCTGAAACATTCAACAAGCGATAAACGAAAGATAAACAAATAATGACGGCCTTAAGTCCTCCGATTAAATTTGATCTCTTGAAGGGACATCACTCCAATGGAATGAAAAAAACAAGAGGGCCATGATGGCTCTGGATTGCTCACCTGAGTCAATAGGCGAAATTCACTCCACATGCGTAATTCAATTTCTGACCAGTTGTCAAGTCAATTGAGCTTAAAATGTGGCCTCTAGAGCGTCCACAAAGAATTTGTCAGTTGACCTAGTAACCTAATTTATCACCCGACGTGACCCAATTTAGAACTCATCAAAAAATTTATCAAGACAAATATCCTGAACAGTTTTCAAGTTAATTGAGCAATAAATGTGGCCTCTAGAGTGCCCACAAGGTATTTCTTAAATTTGACCAAGTGACCTAGTTTATGATCCCAGGTGACCCAATTCCAAACTCGCCCAATATTTCATCAAGACAAACATTCTCAACAATTTTCAAGTCAATTGAGAAAGAAATGTAGCCTCTATGGTGCCCACAAGGTATTTCTTTGATAAGACCTAGTGACCTAGATTATGACCCCCTAGTGACCCAATTTTGAACTCATCCTAGATTTCAAGACAAACATTTTAACCAATTTTCCAATGAATTGAACAAAAAATGTGGCCTCTAGAGTGCCCACACGGTATTTCTTTACTTTGACCTACTGACCTAGTGACCTAATTTATGATCCCAGGTGACCCAAATCCAAACTCATCTAAGATTTTATCATGACAATTATACTGACCAAATTTTAGGTCATTTGAGCAATAAATGTGGCCTCTAGAGTGCCCACAAGGTATTACTTTAATTTGACCTAGTGACCTAGTTTATGACCCTAGGTGACCCAATTTTGAACTGACTGAACACGTTGTGCTCAGGTGGGCTAACAAACTAGAACAGGTTCACTACATACCAAATAACAAAGCCCTATGCCTTCCAATTTTAGAAAAGAAGAATTTTCAAGTTTTCCTTCTTTGTTCCTTTGTTCGAACTTATGACCCCTGGGGCGGGGCCAGTTTTGACCCAAGCGGCATCATTTGAACAAAATTGGTAGAGGTCCACTAGTAACTGCTACATACCAAATATCAAAGCTTCAAACCTTCCAGTTTTAGAGTAGAAGAATTTTTAAGTTTTCCTTCTTTGTTCCTATGTTCGAACTTGTGATCCCCGGGGCAGGGCCAGTTTTGACTCCAGGGGCATCATATTAACAAAATTGGTAGAGCTCTACTAGGAGATGCTAGATGCCAAATATCAAAGCTCTACGCCTTTAAGTTTCAGAGAAGAAGAATTTTAAAGTTTTCCTTCCTTGTTCCTATGTTCAAATTTGTGACCCCTGGGGCGGGGCCAGTTTTGACCCCAGGGGCATCATATGAACAAACTTGGTAGAGGTCCACTAGGAGATGCTAGATGCCAAATATTAAAGCTCCACGCCTTCCAGTTTCAGAGAAGAAGATTTTTAAAGTTTTCCTTCTTTGTTCCTATGTTCGAACTTGTGACCCCCCGAGGCGGGGACAGTTTTGTCCCCTGGGGCATCATATGAACAAACTTTGTAGAGGTTCACTAGGAGATGCTACATACCAAATATCAAAGCTCTACACCTTCTAGTTTCAGAGAAGATGTTCAAAGATTTTGCTATTTTTTTCCTTTTTGTTGCCATGGCAACCAGAGTTAAGGGTGGAATTCAATCTCTTGAACAACTTTGGTAGAGCTTCACCCAAGGAACATCCCTGTCAAGTTTCATCAAGATTGGCCCAGCGGTTTAGGAGATGTTTAAAGGAATTGTGGACAGACGGACAGACAGACAGACGGACAGATGGGCGCCGGACAATGACCGATCACAATACCTCACCTTAGTACTTCGTGCTCAGGTGAGCTAAAAAACGAAAACAGAACAGTTTGTTGTGTTGTTATAATACATATATCGGTACATAATTATATCTACAGATTGATGACATTTTATAGTAACCAAGCGTATCGGTCGCAGCCTATATGCCGGTGCAGCCAATACAGTATCTTTTCGTTTCTTAAATGGTTGAAATGAACGGGTTCGCCTACACAGTGCAGCGGCTTATTGTCCAGAAAATAAGGTAACCCTTTGTCCGCATAAAAAAATAACACTTCTGCCGGATGAAGCTAAAACTGATAACATCATGTGCAAGACTGATGCTCAGGCAGCTATTTCTGAGCCTGCAATGCAGGTAATTTCAAATTTCCAAGCATCAAAACCGGTAGCAGGGTAAAATAAGATCTCTCTGAAATAAACTGTTTCCCCCATAATGTTATTACCAATGTCAATCATTTTCTCGCATATTCGACACTGCCTGGGACAGATTATGACCTATCTTTATTGAATATGCACTTTCCTAATGCCATTTATTAAATTTGCTGCTTTGTAAACAATTTAACTAAAGGACGCAAATAAATTGTTTTCGTAATAATCCAGAACGATCTAGTTGCCATACAGTTACGCTAAGGAAAAGTTTGCTTTTGTACTACATGTTTGGAATCGTTTTGTAAAATTGGCCACTTTATCCGTGATACTTTGTCCATTGCTCATTTTCAAGCACATTTTCAGACAAAAATAAGCACTTTTTAAGAGAGTTGCCAAATCAAGAATTTTATTGATTTTTCCCCCGATATTTAGGCACCTTTTAAAGCAAGGGCCTCAAAATAAAGAACGTTCTAAGACTGCAAACCCTGGATCATTTTATTCTCAAAAAAAAAAAACTTGATCCTTACCTAACCTTATGCCGAATCTTGTAGCACATTTGGTAGCGTACAAGACCCAATACAAGGCCTGTCTCGGATAATTTCTTTCCGACAATTTTTGATAGTCATTGCAACAGGATTCACTCCTTTCTCACCGCTGATGATTACATGGGAAAGCAGCAAATAAATTGGAAAGAATATTGTGCGGGTACTGATAAAAGAAACTCTAGGAAGGTATGGATAGAAACACTGGCTGCCGTGATAGAACTGAATAATGTTGAAGACCGTGTAAAACACTATACAATCAATCAATCAACCAAATCTTGGCATAATATGAACAACATGCACTTATAGATCTAGTTCTAGTTTCTGTGTAGTTTGGTCAAGGTTAGTTTTACAGTGAAACTTCTCTGCTCAATATAGGGCCAAATTGTGTCAAAATTATTTTGTGGGGTAGCACCATTAGTATGTGTCGCTCTTTTGAAATATGTAAGTCAATAACTCATGATATGTTACACAATGCAGCAGGACATTCTTAGTCTGTTTTACTGTGATAATTTAACCAAATTGTCTCATCTTTGGTGCCATCTGACCTTGATCTAGACTCTCTACAAGAGCCACTGCAGTTGTTTTAATAGTTAACTTTTCTATTCTACGAATGAATGGTTCTAATAATATATATGCCTGAATTCGTACATGAAAACAGACACTTCTTTACTTTATATGTAAAGAATGATTCAGACAGCCTTTCTATAAATAATCAAAAGTGTGTTACTTTCAAAAACAAAACAAACAAACAAAAAATAAATAATTAAACAAACGGTGAAAACAAAAAGAAAGAAAAGGGAATGGCTTCTTTCCTTACAATCAGGATTTGTGTGATTCATTCGCTTGTTTCATCTACTATTGTTCTTTTTAACAAGTATATTTTTATAGTCACAAAAACTATTTTCCTCAAAAATTTTTTGTTGTGCAAATACATCATTTTTTGGTTTATTCGCGTAGTATAGGCTCAAGTCTATGTGGTCGTCGGGTTTTCATTTTGCCAGTGTTTCTTTCATCTGTTATGGGTGGATTTTGTCTATAAGGGGGCATGGAAGGGGTTAACCCCTTGCTGTCGCCTTTATTTGATGCTGCCACTTCAATTTTAGGATCGTTGTTTGGTTTTACACTATTCATGCTTTGGCATATTGAAGAAAATTTAAACGATTCTTTTTCACCTTTTGGATCATTCTCCTGGTTTGATTTTGGGTTTGGATTTTGACATATTTCTTTGATTCTGTAGAAAAAATAAAAATGCTCATTTCATCTAATTTATATGATACTGTAGAGAGTACATGTGCGAATTTCCATCACTTTAATATTGAATACTGATTTTTATCACTTTCAAATGTATTTCAGTCATATAACTGCAATTGTTCCTCTATTCATGTGTTTCCTATGTTTCACTAGCATAGGGCTGGATTTCTGCATTGTAATTTCAAGCTTAAATTATTCAATGTGTATCAGGTTTCAATTCTACGGGCCATCTAACCCTAAGAAAACTCATAACTTCAACAAGAATGCAAAACCTTTCATTCAAACATGCTACAAAGAGTCTAGGGGGTATAGTTTCGAATAAATTAATCAATTTTTCTTGTTTGTCTTTCAATAATGGAGTTTTTTCCCATGTAAACGGCCATATAAATGTCTAGCTTTCAATTATTTTGCAACTGAATAAAAGTGATATCCCTTTTTTTGGTCCAGAATGATCTCTCGTAAATCTCACCAGACGCTGCTTAGCACCCTCCTTTTTCCTTTGAATGGTGCCTCCTATGATTCTGGTTTTGAGATTCAAAGGGAACATGATTTTTGAATATTAATTTCGGGAATATGCATGTTTTAAGACCATCAGTAATGTATTCATTGTGCTACGGGGTCTTGATGTGCGCTATTAAGAAGCACGAACATGCTAAGAGTTTAACAACATGTTGGGAAAAGAAGAAAAAAGTTTGTAACTAGCATTTTCTCTTTTTCTTACCATGTGTCCTATCCCCCTTTTTTTTTTAAAACAGTTCCCACAATTTGAACCATATCCCATTTTTCTTAAAAAAAAAAAAAAAACCTTTTTTTTCGGGACAAGGAAATTTTTTTGCTATTTTCGCGAGTGGGCCATTCTTGCGAAAATTTAATTCACTAAATATTCCATACAATCTAAAAATTATTCCTTTGATCTGAAACAGAGTCCATCAGAAGGGATCTTACTCTAGATACAAAGTGGCTAACAGAACTTTACACTCATTTAAAGACAAGAGGGCCCTGATGGCCCTGAAGTCGCCCACCTGAGTCTTTTGAACAAACATGACTCATTTTCAATCTCTTTTGAGTTATCATGACAAACAATCTACTAAGCTTTCATAACAATTGGACTGAAAATTTAGCCTCTAGCATGTGCAAAAGGTTTTTCTAAGATATGACCTGGTGACCTACTTTTTGACCAGACATGTCCGATTTTTGAACTCATCTGAGATATAGAGGAAAAAATTCTAACTTTCAAGAGTATTGGACTGAAAATGTGGCCTCTAGAGTGTGGACAAGGTTTTTCTAAGATTTGACCAAGTGACCTAGTTTTTGACCCAGCGTGACCCATTTTTAAACTCAGCCAAGATATCAAGACATATTCTGACCAAGTTTCATGAGTATTGCAATAAAAATGTGGCCTCTAAAGCATACACAAGGTTTTTCTAAGATTTTTTGACTTAGTGACCTAGTTTTTGACCCCACATGACCCATTTTCGAACTCGTCCGAGATATCATCAAGACAGACATTGTGAACAAGTTTCGTGAGTATCGGACTGAAAATGTGGCCTCTAGAGCGTACACAAGGTAAAAGTTGACTATGGACGACGCATGATGGACGATGGACACAGCATGATCACAAAAGGTTACCATGAGTCATTTGTGCTGAGGTGAGCTAAAAAAGTCAGACAATTTAAGAAAAACTTTGAACATGCTTGTATCTTGAAAAATGAAAAGAACAGACTAAACATTATGATCTATATATGTATAGGGAGAGCTGTCGTTAGATACCGGTAGTCACTACAACGAAGTTTTAACAAAGTTGTTTCCCTTGTTTTCCCAGCGTCCATTTGTAGTCAAATGATACTATAAATTGCAAATGAGTAAATCAACTAGGAACCACCGGTAGTCTAAGATTTGAATAACTCTTTTTCTTATTTATGTATTTACCATCGGAGTCACTGGGAAAGGAGTAATTTTGTGATTTTGAAATACCTGACTGTCAAGGTAAATCTTGTGATACTAACTTCTTTTTCCATTTTGCAAATACACTTATGTGCCTTATATGTAATACCAGACATACTGATAAACATTTTTGGTGGGTTTGATGCTATCATTTATTTACAATTTTGCGAAAAATTAAAAACATACTAATGTATTCCTGAAAATAAGACACATGAAAAATTGATTTTGACTAAACTTGCGAAACTTTTGAGACAAACTAATTCCGGTAGACAGTTTTTTTTTGTAGAGCCAGGCTAACAAGAGAAATATGATGGGCTTAAATCACAATGACTGTTATGAACATCGACACGTATCTGATTGAATTCTTTTAATTCATTGCATATTCTATAAAAAAAAAAGATCTTACTTCATTTTGACCTGATCAATGGATTGGCCTTTTTTTTTTTTTTTTCTAGTCCAATTTCAGTTTAAAAAAAAAAAAAAAAAAAGAATGATGGCTCTGAAATCGCTCACCCGATGCCTTTGGATGAAACATGACCCATTTCCAATCTCTTCTGAGATATCAAGACAAAGATTCTGACAAATACTCATTAGTACTGGACTTACAAACATAGCCTCTAGCGTGTACACAAGCTTTTTCTAGATTTTTGTCTCAGTGGCCTACTTTTAAGCTCAATATTACCTATTTTCAAACATATAGAAATCATCCAGGCAAACAGTCTGACTACCTTTCAGGAGTATTTTAGAGAAAATGTGGCCTATAGGGTATACAGAAGGTTTTTCCCGAGATTTGACCTAGTGACCTAGTTCTTTATCCATGATGACCCATTTTCATATTAGTCTAAGACATTATCAAGAGAAACATTCTGACCAAATTTCAAGGTTACTGAACTGAAAATGTGGCCACTAGAGCGTACTCAAGGCTTTTAAAATATTAAACCTGGTGACCTAGTTTTTCAAACCAATGAGACCCATTATATTCCTCATGCAAGATACTATCAACACAAACATTCTGACCAAGTTTCAAGAGTATCGGGCTGAAAATATAACCTTAGTGCGTATACAAGGTTTTTCTAAGGTTTGACCCAGTGACCTTGCTTTTGACCCATTCTCTAACTCGTTCTAGATACCATCAAGACAAACATTCTCACAAACTTTCAAGAGCATTGCACTGAAAATGTAGCTCTAAAGTGTATACAATATTTTTCTAAGATCTGACCTAGTGACCTAGTTTTTGACCTGACCTGAGTCATTTTCGAACTCGTCTGAGGTATCAACCATTCTGACCAATTCTCCAGACTTTGGACTGAAATTGTGGCCTCTAGATCATACACAAAATTTTCTTAAGATTTGACCTAGTGACCTGGTTGCAGACTCGACCTGGCCCATTTTCTAAGTCCACGGTGATATCATCAAGACAAACATTCTGACCAACTTTCAAGACTTCTGGACTGAAAACGTAGCCTCTAGAGCGTATTAAGGTTTTTTTTCTAAAATTTGACCTAATGATCTAGTTTTTGACCTGACGTGACCCATTTTCAGATTCGTCCGATATATCAAAAGAAACACTCTGATCAACTTTCAAAAGTATTGCACTGAAATTGTAGCCTCTAGAGCGTACACACAGTTTTTCTAAGATTTGTCCTAGTGACCTAAGTTTTGACCCGACCTGACCCATTTTCACACTCGTCCAAGATATCATCAAAAGAAACATTCTGACAAGCTTTCAAGAGTATTGCACTGAAAATGTGACCTCTACAGTGTACACAAGATTTTTGTAAGATTTGACCTAGTGACATAGTTTTGGACCCGACCTGGCCCATTTTCGAACTCATCCGAGATATTATCAAGAAAAACATTTTGACAAAGTTACATTACTATCAGACTAAAAATGTGGCTTCTAGGGTACGCAAAGCAAAAGTTGATGACGGACGATGCACGACGGACGCAGCACGATCACAAAAGCTCACCATGACCACTTTGTGCTCAGGTGAGCTAAAAAAAGGAGGTTTGATCCTGGGTGCAATGTTCATGGAGAATTGAAAGTATATGCCAAATGACCAACAGCTTTTTAGCGGATCATTCTATAGAAAGATTTGAATATTTTTAATTTCGTTGTCATGGCAGCAACAGGTCTTGCTGAATTCAATGTCTTCACAAGAAATGGGGATCACATCAGGATTTTTTCTCAAAGTAAGTTTAATAGTTCCTGACACCAGGCCACGCTATTAGCCTGCTTGTAACATGGACCAAGAAACTACTTTGGAATCCTGTTACTTGTTTCTTTTGAGTTAATATGACAGGCTGACTTAATCTCTCAATATTTCAGCAGATTTAAAGAGCAACGACACGCTGTAACCACTCCAGTAGCCCTCCTGGTGTAATGCAGGTGTTTCTGCACATGAAGGTCAACCTGATATAGATCTTGGATTGCACATCTGTTAGGTAAAATAAAGAATTGCCTCAAGATGAAATAAAAGGGTTGTCCCTTTTTCATTCTACGTGTATATTAAGCTTTAACGATGCCAGTATTTCGATGGCTTAACGCAACACTAGTCCAAGTCAATTTCTGAAAATTTTTCAGGAGACAGAAAAAACAAGTCTGTCTTTCCTCTGAAGGGTTTTCCAAAACCCATGGTATTTATTTCAATGCTGATTTAAGTTTTGAATATCATGGCAAAATGAATATTCACAAATGATTTGCTTTAAACCTGTTATTGCAGTAAAAATGAATTAGATATAGTATTGCACCCAAATTCCTTGTTCAAGCCGACAAAAGTTAGTGCAACACTGTACCTAATTGGAGTTGGGTATACTCTTGCACTCAAATTTGTATGCCTTCTTGGTGAAAAATTAGTGTAATACTATGTATAAATGGACATAATATAGTTGCACTCAAATCTATAGACTTTTTCATGAGATATGAGTATAACATAGTACCTACATGAAGCTATTCATCAAGCTAAACAAGCAATATTGAGGGACAATGAAGGAAATATAACAGTCGAATTATATAACACTTTTACTTTATTTTTTTTACCTTATTATGCTTATAAAAACTGCAAACTGATCACTTTTGCAATACACCTCATACACTTTTCTTGAAGCCACCAATGACTTTGAAACAATACAGGAAATGCAAAATTGCTTGTTACAAGCATTTTTCCCTTTTCACTCAACTATCCCTGGTTTTTATGACTCTGGGGAAGGGCCTTTTGAAAACATTATGGGAAAAGGTGGAAATACTGTTAACCAGCATTTTTTCCTTTTCCCACAATGTTTTCTACCCTATCAAAGACAGAAATCACCATTTTTGATACATTTGATTTGTCGTCTGCAGACACTTTCAATTTGGTGGAGTCCAACATTTTGTCGTTTGGGAAAGGGTTTACTCTTACACTTAACATTATAGCATTTGTACAATTTCAGAACATTTATAATAAAAAAAATGTATATTTTGTTGTGAAAGTAAAAAATTAAGTTTAACCAATTACCACACAATCCTGAGGTTTAATGACCCTGAGGAAGATGCCTTTTGAAATAATTGTGGGATACGGAGAAAATGCTGGTAACCAGCTTCTCTTTTTCCCGTATTGTTTTCTACTCATTCAGAGACGAATTCTATCATTTGAGCCACATTTAAACTGTCATTTGCAAATGCTTTCAATTGTACAAGTCTAGGATTTTGTGTTGTAAAGAGTTATCACAAATTATCAGTTGTAAAATGTCAAAAGATAACTTTTTATTAAATACTAACATTGACCAATTGTTAACAGTACTTAAAAACGTGTGAACAATCAAAACTCAATACAGTAGGAAATACATAGAGCATATTTTTATGCCATCAGAGAATTTTATTTACTTCAACTCATAACATTCAGTATACTGTGATGTACCTGTCAATGTTTTCCTGGGAAATCTAAATCTGAATACATTAAGCATTTATCTTTATTTATCTTTAGCAAATATCTTTCCATTCTCTTCTATTTGGTTGCTTCTGGAACATGACAGGTACAATTTCCTTTCAAAGCCTAAATATTTCAAAATTGCAAGGAGGGTTGGGATAACTTTCTCAGATGACAAAATTTTGGTCTTGTCTAAATTGAAATCATAATGCAGACGACAAAATATGGCCAATCAAATAGTGGGATTTGTCTCTGGATGGGTAGAAAACATTGCAGCAAAAGGAAAAAATGCTTGTTAGAAGCATTTTCTCCTTTTCTCATGTCCGAATGTCCCTTTTTGCGTGTTGCAGGCCATGTAGTGTCTTACAGACTAACAAATACTGCTTTCTGTTTTGTGTTGAATACTGATCCTGCAAGACATTCAGTCACTTCAAATTGGCAGTTGTTCGATGGTGTAGTAGGTCAGATAATAACAAGTGGTCTTCCTCCTGTCCATTTACTTTCACATGCTCTGACATACATGTTATCACCTTCCTATAAAATAGCATCCAAGTCTGACTGCGTCCAAGTTGAGGCCTTTTTTTCTGAAAATGGTAAATCATTGCTGCATAGCTGTTTGCTACACACTGTCGGCCTTGACCGAAATATTTTGGATGGCACTGGTGATAGGGTGCCTCAACAGACAACATGCTGAAAAAATAAAAAAAAAAAAGGTTTTAGTTTCCATACAGACCTAATGTCATGAAGATTTCTTGTTTGATTCAAGTCTAATGCCATTTTCAACAAAATTCAGAAATATCACAGTTGGCAGTGAAATTAGCACTGTCTCAATTGGTATACAGTCAGAGGTTTGGATTTATGTATGATGTATGTGTACAAGTGTGAGTAAAATAGGCAAGAATTGGAAGGTAAACTGCATGTTGTGATAAGATCAAAGATAATGAAAATGTTTTTAAACTCAAATCCAAAAGGATTGTTTACTCCAACACATATTAAAATCACATAATTGCAAGAACCAATTATGTAAGTGAAATTAATATTTCCTGCCATTCTATTTATCACTTACTAAATGTTAATTAATCCTTTTAAGCGTTAGCAAACAAAACAGACATTTTCAGTTAGGAAAAAAAGGCAGGAATATCTTGATTTCAAGGGTCTCTTTGTCTGATTGTCTGACAGCATGTCAGGCAGTTTCGATCCAGTATCAGAATCCATATTCACTGTAGTCTAATCTTAATCTACATAGGCTGAAAAAGCAATAATATTTCTGCATAGCATTGAAAGGGTTAAAAATTAAGACGGCAGGTAGTTCTATATTATCATAACTCTTTACCAGATGACAAAATGTTGGTCTGTTCCAAATTAAAATCGTTTGCAGACAAGAAATCAAGTCTGGCTCAAATAATGGGATTTGTGACTAGAAGGGTAGAATACATTTAAATTAAAATTATGCCATTGAAAAAGTATGGAAATTATTGTGAAGATCAAGATCTTTTGTTGTACGGTCGGTCCCAGAGTTAGTCGCTGGCAGAGAAATCAGTTTCAAAACTGGGTAAGAACCTACCATGAACTCCATGTTTTGTTTACTTTTTGCCAATTTTTTTTAAAATTCATGTATCTGCCAGCGACTAACACTTGGACCAACAACACAATGACAGATTGTCATCTTCATAAAATTTTCCATATTTTTAAATGGTATGACACAAATCTAAAAGCATTTTAACACCTGCATTGATCTTTCGACCCTTTAAGTTTGGCTCAAAGGATGTGATTCTTTTCTAAAAAGGAAGAAAACATTGTAGGTAAAGAAGAAATTGCCCATTAGGAGTATTCTTTATTTCCAAGAACTCAAATATGGATTATCTGGTTTCAGGTTTACAAACAAACAATTCTTTTATAAATTTCATACATCTGCTGTAGAAAAATTTTGAAAAAAATTTGGGAAAAGGAGAAATTACTCTTGATGGTCTTGATTTAGGTCTGCCTCAAAAGTCTTCCACTTTCATTCATTTCAATATTTTACAGAAATGTACAAAATGTTCAGAAATACCTAATGTAAGAAATATTTAGAATGATTAAGCAACTAGATCTTCCTGGTTGCAGATACAGGCCCTTCTAAGATAACATTTATTTATGATGTTCATTTTGCCTAAGATCAGTGTCTTTAGGTCACTGTGAAATCTTAATAGACACTAATATATTATAACACTTCTTTCCTTAATAGCTTTCTATACTCTTTGATGACTGTTTTTCTTGAAAATGAATTTTAACCCCACCCACTTTCAACAGAAATTACCTTAACCATATAAAATTGTTACACTGGATTTATATGTACAAAATAAAAAGTAACTAAAATACTGATCAAGCCTACCAAAAATAAGATAATAGTATTATTGTGTACTTACCTGTATCTGCTTTTTTGTTGTGAATTCTTCTACAAATTTGAATCCCGAATACACGCAAACTTCAACTTGTTGACCATAAGGTCAGACATTATAATCATCATTATTATTTTTTTCTTCTAAATTTATACACAAATAAAAATATTGTATCCATAAAAATTATAAATTAACAGTTTAAATTATACATCTTTGTAGATAATTGAAATTAAGATTTAACAAAAAATGTTTTCAATAAATTATTCTTTGTGCTAACATTTTACCGCAACACTATGCTTAACTCAAGTTAGGATTAGTGTTGCACTGTAAACAAATAAAAAATTATTTAATTTTTAAGAGCAACGGTATACCTATCTCAAGATAGGAATAGTGTTGCATGCAAAAAATATGCTACCTGAGATAGGATATTTTTTCAAAATTAAATATCTTTAGTTGTAGTCAGGATACAGTCCTAAAAATTGGGGAGTACACAGATTTTGCAATGAGCTATAAAAACATGCCATAAAACAACTTTCGGTAAAAAGTGGACTTGGGCTAGTGTTGCACTCAGCCATCGTATAAATCTAAGAACTTTGGTATTATTCCATAAGATTCCATGTACATGCAAAACTTGGCAGCCTTTTAGATTTTACAAGAGTTTTAATAGTTTGCAGTTTTGTTGCAAATACAACTAAAGGTTTAATTGGAATTAAATTCTGTGAAGAAATTCCAAAGTGAGTCGTGGCAGGATCATTTCTGTCAAGTTTCATCAAATTTGAATCAGTAGTTTCTGAGAACATGGTATTTGAATGAAAAATCAACATGTTGGACAGACACACACGCAGCCTCCCAAACGGACGCAAGACTGACACCAGACCATGATATTAGCTCACTGGCAAAATGCCAGCTGAGCTAAAAACTCTATTTTCAGCCAATAAGGAACTTCCTGGGTTTGCAATTTCTAGCATACTCTGTACAAAATATCTTTCATAATAGCATGAAGTGTAGACAAAACATAAACCTGCATGTTCTGAGCAGTCTTACTTGTAATCTACAGTGTTCAAAAAACATCTGACTGTGCTTTGTGCTCTATGTATTGAGAAAAGTATAATATCTATATAAACATTTCACTTACTTGGCACATGTGCCCTTTTTGTAGCACCAGACCCCGGCAACCGCGACAAATATGAAAGGTACCACAAGTACAATTAACCAACATAGGCAACAGTCGCAGTCCGAATCATCCTTGACTGAAAACAGAACAATAAGTACAATTTAAACTTTCTTCAGTGTTGGATCCAGGATGATCATTGAGCAGAGATGCCAAATCGAAGAATCAAAATGGGGGAAGTGAAAAGTATGAGCACATTGCAGAAGAAACTTATCTCAATGACTTTAATTAAGCATACCTTTCAACGAAACAAGTGTCTTAATCATATACATGTATATCCTCAAATAAACACTTTTGAAATAAACATCTTTCTCACTTTTTAACAATGCAACTGCCTCCTCGAAGTCAAATGATACTGTTTGCCCACCCTCAATCTGAATAAGCATCATTTGACTTACATAGAATCAATGCATCCCTCTTGAAAAAGTCTGTGATAATTCAGGTGGTATAATATTCCAGAAATTTTAAATTCAACTGTGATACAAATTTAGCATGTAAACACAGCTGGATGAACTTCCTACACAACACCTGTGTTTAAATTATACTTCAGGCATTCCACAATAGCACTTATTCTCCCTAGGGCGCCAATATTCATATGGGTATTTCTACAGCAGGGTATATGGGTATTTCTACAGCTATATTTCTGAGTTACTATTTCTTATCAAAGAAAGTTATCTATCTACACATGGTTTGAAATGCATAATCGGAACGTTTGAAGTATTTCTATTGCCAAAATTTAATTGTGCACAGGCTATTGTTGAGCAGGGGATTCTTTTTGTTTCTGCAAAAGATGTCACCCAAGAATATTAAACACTGTGGGATTAAAGGTGTAGGCAGTAAGATTTGCGCAATCCCGCATGCTAATCTGGATGCAACACTGTTCTACAGTATATCGGTCCATTTTACTTGCCTACACTTATCTTTTATAAATCTTTTATCACAAAACATTTCACTGATAAAAACATTGCGAAATATGAGTAATATCACTTTTCCTGATGTTTTGTTTTTTCTTTGTGTTAACACTCCCTAAAATGATTTCAAACATACCGCAATGCCTTCTTTTTTTTCTATTCACTGCAAGTATTCCATAGCTTATTTTGAAAAAAATAAAAGCTGCACTTAAACATAACAAGAGGGCCATGATGGCCCTGTATCGCTCCACTGGCTAATAAGTCAAAACACTACAAGCCAAACATTACAATACTTGGCCAATTGATTTCAAACTAGAAGACATTTTTTTTTCAAAGTTTTCTCAATAAAAGGCCCTGAAAAAACATGAGACCCCTGAGACAGGGCTAAATTTAGTAGCCCTTGGTCTTATGCCTAGTAACAACAAGATTTATGAAGTTTTTCACGGTAAAGGCCCAGATAAAATTTGTGACCCCTGGGGTGGGGCCAAAGTCGACCCCAAGTGTATAATTTGGGCCCTCTTGGTAGAGGCCACTAGATAAAGCTACATGCCAAATTTGGTAGCCCTAGACCTTATTGCTAGATACAAGTAGATATTAAAAGCTTGCCCTGAATAAGCCCATATAAAAATTGTGATCCCGGGGCGGGGACAAATTAGACCACTGAGCTATAACTTGGACACTCTTGGTAGAGGCCCACTAGATAAAAGAAACATGCTAAGTTTGGCAGCCCTAGGCCTAATGAATAGGTACAAGACGATTTTTAAAGTTTTCCCAAAAAGACCCATGTTAAACTTGTAACCCACAGGGTGGGGCCAAATTTGACCCCAGGACTTACCGGCTATAATTTGGGCACTCTTAGTAAAAGGCCACTTGATAAAGCTACATGCCAAATTTGGTAGCCCTAGGCCCTATGGCTAGGAACCAGAAGAATTTTGAAGCTTTCCATATGTAAGCCCAAATAAAACTTGTGACGCGAAGGGCGGGGCAAAATTTGACCCCTGTGCTGTAACTTGAAGAAACTTGGTAGAGGTCCACTTGATAAAACTATGTGCCCAATTTGGTAGCACTACGCCTTATGGTTTAAGACAAGAAGATTTTCAATGATTTTCAATATTTCTCTTTTTTTTTCTATGGCAACCATAGTTTTTGAGGGAATCAAATTCTGTCAACAAACTCATAAATGACCACAGCAGGATCATTTCTGGGAAGTTTTATCAAAATTGGAAGGGTAGTTTCTGAGAAGATGTTTGAAATGAAAATTAACACATGCACACACGGACAGACGGACTCATGCACGACGGACACCGGGCCTTGACATAAGCCCACTGGTCTTCAGCCAGTGGAGCTGATAAAAACAGAAAAATGAACAAGTTCACAGTTATCAGAGGTTCCAAATTATTATTTTTCCTTTTAAATGGCTTGCTAGAAATAAATAAGGCATGCTTCGGTAAAAGGGGGCTTAATGCATCTCCTTAATGCATTTTACCAAGCAAGTCATCAAACAGTTATGGATCCATAAAATCCATTTTGTCTTGGAACACGTTGGAATCAGAGGTAGTATAGTCAATGGAAATTACAAACAGCAAACCTCTCTGAACCATGTTAGCCTTGCCGGACTGCGCAGGCTGACATTGGTTGGTAATTTTTTAGTGAATGCATTAAGTCCTGTTTTCACAGAGCATGATAAAATATATTTGTGAACTGATACATGTTTTACAGTGAAATTAATTTGACAAGCTTGAGTATTTGTAGTATTTCTAGCTAGAAAGCAAATTCTATCAACAGAAGGCAATAATGACAAGGTTTTGTCCCACTTGCTAGTTACAAATTAGAGATTTGAAAAATTGTCATATGATGCCATGCTAACAGTGTCCCCGTTGTTTAATGGATCAAGATTGTATCTAGACATCTAAACCCTAACCCAACAACAGATCACGCCACGTTGTATAGAAAGAAAATGAGAACATTTAAAAAATGTCGGCTCTCAGCCCCCCCCCCCCCACCTCGTCCTGCTTGTTAGGGTTGTATTTTTGGTCAATGTTTAGTCTTTTCCTTTTTAAATTAGTTTTTACCCGTTTTGGAACCTGCTGTGGAGGGGCGGTAGGGAAAGAACGGGCACCCCAGTAGTTCTGGCTTAATGCCCCTACTGCAAGGTGTCATCCTGATCGTCCCGCACAGAAGGCAGGACTGATGGCTGTCCCCCACTTTCAATGTGTATATTCCCCCCCCCCCACTCCTCCCTTTTTTTTCTTTCTGAGAGCTCTCTAGCTGGCTTTGACACTTCCCTTTGTTGACAAAACGTCGTCAATTAAAGTAAAAGATAGATAAAATAAATAGTTTTGGTTCCAACCCGTGGTAGCATATAATATCTAATTAAATACTTAGGATATTAACACTGTCGATCGTACCAAATAGCAATTTTCAGGACAAGTTCTAAATTTTGTCTTCAGACACGTAATGCCTCACGGCTTTTTATTATATGTATATATTTTTTTAATTTTCTATTTTTAATGTGGTCCTGAAAAGGGTAATTCTTGATCATAAGCCTCTTTTGGTTTTTACATATATAGTTTTAACATTTTTTCTTAAACCGTAAAGTGTTGCTGTCTGTTAAAACATAGTGATCTCAAAAAAATAGTCGTTCATTCTTAGTTAAGAACCAATAGCTGCTCGCCGCATGGCGCAATGCTGCACGGCGAGGGTAAACAAACCCACCGATGATGACCATGGTAGATTGGGATTTTGAGCTTAGACTTGTGGCTTTGAGGATACAGAATTAGTGAAAAGTGTTGCATTTCAATTGGAATATAGATCTGTAAGTTGGAATTATTTAATTCTTAAACACAGGTTGCTCATATCTATTTGCAAGTTAAAACGTTAATTTAGGTTTTAGGAACCAGAAATTTCATACTTTTTGTAGTCTAAACATAATTCTTAATTTTGAGGGACTTATTCTATCTCTTAAGTGCTAAGATTAAAAATTGTAAAATTTCATTCATACTTAACCTCTTATTGTACTCTTTTGTCTTTATTCATTGATGATTATTGTAAATTGTTAAAGGCTTATTGTTGGTTTTCTTTCTCGTTACGCTTGTCTCATAAAAGTATAAAAGTGAAAATTATGTAAATGTATTGTTTTAAATTAAGAAATTGGTTCTTATACTATGGATTATATATTACTTTGGATTGTTTAGATAATAATAATTATAGTCATGTTTGGAAGAAACAAATGAAAACATCATAGTAACAAATTCAAATGTTATATTATTATCTTACTTTTAGTTAAATATGCCATCTGATCTATTGGATATCTATTTGTCAAATCATTCAGGTATTTGAAGATCAGGTTTTAGTGCCTTTTACAGGCTAGCCAGTTTATTCCCTACTTGTCATATATTAGCTTTTATTAAGGCTTAGATGTAAAAGTTCACTATATTAGATGTTATAGTTCACCATTGAGTTGTCATTTCTTTGTAATTATGACATTTACTTTATGTACTTTACAGTTCATGTTTTTGAAGAAGATTGTGTTGAACCATCCACTACTGTCTCTAAGTATTTTCAGGAAGACCTTTTAATCTTGTGTAACACTAAGACCAAGCATAAAATCAGAACTCAAACATGTCAGAAATGTCCAATTTTCATGCAAAATAACATATACACCCAAAATGATGAGACTTGTCTTTAACTCTTTACCAAACAACAAAATTTTTGACCGGTCCAAATTCAAAGCATTCACAGACGACAAAATGATCGTGACAAAAAAAATTAAATTTGCTTTAGGAAGGGTAGAAAACATTGTGGGAAAAGGAGAAAATGCTGGTAACCAGCATTTTCTTGTTTTTCCACAATGTTTTTAAAATACTTTTTCTTTGGGTGTTGTTAAAAATCATGATTGTGTTGGTAATGGCTTAACCCTTTACCACAGAATGACGCCTTTTGACGCCCCTAAAAAAGAGGCCTTTTGAAAACATTGTGGGAAAAGGAGAAAATGCTGGTAACCAGCATTTTCTCCTTTTCCCACAAAGTTTTCTACCCTATCAAAGAAAAGTTGCGTCATTTGAGCCAGTATGAAATTGTCGTCTGCAAATGCTTTCAATTTGGATAGGTCTTAAATTTTGCCGTGTGATAAAGAGTTAAGGAGAAGAAAAAAATTTAGGTAAAGGGTGATAATGCTGGTTTTTTCTGAACGATGTTTTGACTAAGTACTAAAAACACTAGATTTGTTTGGTAAATAGATAAATATTGCGATTCAAAAACTTTATCAGAATTTCTCAATTATAGGAATTTCTTTGATCATCCAAGCTTGGACCAATACTAACAGATTTGTAACCCTTTCCCCAGTGCAGCTGACATACGGTAGTGCTTATCGGTGGACAGGCATTTTGGCCACAACATTTTGGCCAGCTGAAAGTGCAAAGTGGGACGTTTTGGCCATTTTTTTTTTAAACACAGAAAGATGCATTAAATGAACTTTCTATGCTTTTAAGTATACAGTTTAAGAAGATTGATTGTATCATGTTTAATGTAGTTTTCAACATTCAGTTAATATCACGGTGGCCTGTGCACCTATCCATGCTTTCCTGCAGTCTCTATTACTAGTACTTCACACAATTTTCAATAAATCTGCTACAGGTCCCCCATACGATCAATATTTTATACCAATTTATGGAGAACTGCAATATGCAATTTTGCAGCAGATTTTCACAAATTTTCAGTGCTTTTTTATTTCAGTTTTGTTGCTATAACAACTAGGATTTCTCATGGAACCTAATTCTTTTTTAAACGAATGCTGAACCATTTCTGTGAAGTTAAGTCAAAACAGCCAGTGGAGCTAAAAACCAAACTTAAAAGGGCTATTACAGTGTCTAGAATATCTTCAGTTTCCCTTTTAGACACTGTGGAGCAAGATCCCACTGCTCAGCATATCCAGTCTGACTCAGGTACTACCATTCATCTGTCCTAGACAGGCTGAATGATTGATTGCATGGTGTTTTATGCCTTTTTCAATTTTATTTCATTCATACCACCTCGACAACTCAATCATTCATGTGTATCTTGGGCTTCACTGGTATTTGGCTTGAACAGTCTTATCTAAAGTCACTTCATCAAAGCTTTGCAAAAAACTGAACACAGGGCCTCCAGATTTTGAATCATACACCTTCATCACAGAGATAACCAAGACATCCAGGCAACCCATAAATTGCAACATATTTGCCTTTTATAATTTATGAAACTAGCTGACACTTAAGTGGTTAATATCTGATAGCATAGACTTTTGCAAACCTGCACACTCTTGACAGTTTGTCCCCACGCAATGCTCTGCACACGTACAGTTGTAGAAATTGAGACCATTATTGCATGTACCATCATTCTGGCATGGATTTGATGCACAGTTATCAACTGTAAAATAATAAATTCTACTTGTTCTATATAATTGTTTCTTTTCTTGTTTGGTGCAGCTGCTGTGCAGAACACAGTTTTTAAAACTACTTGTAAGTCTGCATTCACAAAATAGATATCTGGAGTGAGGGAAAGATATGTAATTCCTGTTCAAATGGCTTTGGTTGAACCTTGAACCAAATATCACAGTTACAAACCTGTTTTGGATACCATCTGTATCAAGCATCCCACAGCTTGAAATCACCATTTTTTGTATCCCTTCTTAAATCAACTGAAAGGCCATGTAGCTGCCAAAAGTAAACAATTGGGTGGCAACATGCATTTTAATTTAAATCATACCATTAAAAGCATGGCAGTTATTGAGAAGATGGCAATCTGTTATTGAACGGTCACTAAAGTGTTAGTTTCTGGCAGAAAAATGAAATTTTAAAAACCGTTAAAAGTGAACGAAAGATGGGGAGACCTAGCAACTTATAACCTAGTTTTAGATTTCGTTTTCTTGTAAGTAAAACATGGACCAACCATACAAGAACAGGTTGTCATCTTCACAATTACTTCAATACTTTTAAATGGTATGATTTCAGTTTAAATGCATTTACACACCCTCATTGTTTATATTTACCAGCTATAGGGCCTTTAATGGAGCTTGTCCTAAAAGACCAGCTGCTACAAGAAGCCACTTTTCTCTTCTTTTTGGTGGCGCTGGACTGGAACTTGGACTGTGTGTTAAATTTTAATTCAAACTTCAATCTGTGTGTTTAACTCTTTACAAAAACGACACAATTTTAGACTAGTCCAAATGGAAATCATTTGCAGACGACAAAATAAAAGTGAATCAAAAATTGGAATATGTTTTGGAAAGAGTAGAAAACATTGTGAGAAAAGGAGAAAATGCTGTTTAACAGCATTTTCTCCTTTTTCCACAATGTTTTCAAAATGCTTCTTTCACAGGGTTGTTAAAAGTCGGGATTGTGTGGTAAAGGGTTAAAGCCTGTGGCACTTTGGAATCTGTTAATTTGTGTATGTGTATCTGAACTTTTCCACTTGAAGACTTATTTCTTATTTCTTATAACAGTGCCTAAGTTGTAATATATGATATTTTAAACAGTAAAAGCAGTTGCAATAATTCTCTTTTACTAAGTTTCTGACCATGTTTGGATGAATACATTTCTAACCAACTCTGTGTGCTACATTCTATTCATTTCAGTTCGTTTGCTTTATGATGCATGTAATGACTTTCCTTTTACTATTTTTAATGTAATTCAGATAAATGTCAACATTTTGCATATTTGTGGTCAGACCAAGTATGAAGTGAGCAACACTGTTGCCCTCCAATAAGAAAAAATAACAAATCAGTAACAAGGTGAATTAGAGTACAAAGAACCCTAAACAATATCTAAATTTGTTTAACTTTCTTCAAGAAGAGTCACAAGTTATCTCCTTGAATTCCTATAGTTCAATGCATGCAAAGCGCAACTAAAAGCAATTTCAAACAGTGAAGATCAAGATCAGATAGCAGAAAAAACCTTCTAATCTTTAGTCTGTCCTATCTGATATGTTGTTCTGTCATTTAGTATGTTGTCTAGTACTATCAACGAAATGAAATTCATATAAAGTATATTGTATACACCATTGTGACCTCGACAGTGCATACAAGATTTTCTATAACCTACTTTTTGACTCTGCATGACACATTTTCTCGTTTTACATAAATAGCATTAGGACAAGTGTTGCCTCTTGGCCGTTGCATTACGGGAATCCTGTACTTAATAAGCAGTTGTCCCTCAAAATGAAAATCGTTGTGCAAAAATGGTGAAACAAAAACCCTGACCATATTCACAACAGTCCTTTGTTTACAACACTGGTATGAACCATTAGGACAACAGATCCTATATTTGTGCCCGTGTTACAGCTAAATGTGTTTCTTATGCACCTATTTGCTTTGAATTTATATATAAGTGAACAGGCCATCCAACAATGTTAACACTCACTGGTTATAATTTTTTTTCATAGCAAAAGAGCAAAGTTTACACAGCAAATCAGACCATAACCCAGTTGCAATTCTTCAACCTAGGCGAAGTAAACAACGCTGTTGGCTTTTTTTTTTCCAAGTCACTCATATTGTGTGAAACAAGAGGGCCATGATGGCCCTGAAGTCGCTCACCTGAGTCTTTTGATCAAACATAACCCATTTTTAATCTCTTTCTAGATATTATGACAAACATTCTATCAAGTCTTCATAATTTTGGACTGAAAATTTGGCTTTTACCTTGTAGACAAGCTTTTTCTTGAATTTCTCTCAGTGACCTACTTTTTAGCCAAACATAGCCAAATTTTACCCATGGTAGATATAATGAAAAAAAAAAAAAAAAAAAAAGATTCAGACAACCTTTCATAAGTATTAGACAAAAAATGTGGCCTCTAGAGCATGCACAAGGTTTTTCAAAGATTTCAGCTAGTGACCTAGTTTTTGACCTGATATGACTCATTTTGGAACTTGTCCAAGATATCATCAAGACAAACATTCTGACCAGCTTTCAAGAGTTGTGGACAGAAAATGTAGCCTTTAAGAGCATACACAAGGTTTTTCTAAGATTTGAGCTAGTGACCTAGTTTTTTACCTGATATGATCCACTTTGGAACTCGTCCGAGATGTCATCAAGACAAACATTCTGATCAAGTTTCATGACTTTCGGACTGAAAATGTGGCCTCTAGAGCGTACACAAAGTTTTTCAAAGATTTGACCTAGTGACCTAATTTTTGACCCGACATGACGCATTTTCAAACTCGTCCAAAGTATTATCAGGACAAACATTCTGACTAAGTTTTGGACAAAAAATGTAGCCTCTAGAGTGTACACAAGGTTTATCTAAGATTTGACCTAGTGACCTAGTTTTTGACCCGACATGAGCCATTTTCAAACTCATTCGAGATATCATCAAGACAAACATTCTGACCAAGTTTCATGAGTATCGAACTGAAAATGTGGCCTCTAGAGCATAAACAAGGTTTTTCTAAGATTAGACCTAGCGACTTAGTTTTTGACTGGACATGACCCATTTTCGAACTCGTCCGAGATATCATCAAGACTAGCATTCTGACCAAACTTTATGAGTATTGGACTGACCCATTTTCGAACTCGCCCGAGATACCATCAAGGCAAACATTCTGACCAAGTTTCATAACTTTTGGACTGAAAATGTGGCCTCTAGAGCGTACACAAGGTTTTTCTAAGATTTGACCTAGTGACCTAGTTTTTGACCCAACATGACCCATTTTCAAACTCATTTGAGATATTATCAAGACAAACATTCTGACCAAGTTTCATGACTTTTCATGACCTTTTGTAAAACGAATTCAACATTCATTTGCATATGGAGTTGTATTACAAATTAGTAGGTCACTTTTTGGCATGGAAAGGGATACTATTTATGTTTGTGTCTACATTCCTCCGGAAGGCTCTAGTTTTTATGAAAGTTATGGTACAAAAGGAATGCATGTTATACAGGAATTACTTGAAGAAATGAATGTAATTTTGTTTGTCGGATTTCAACTTCATTTTTACTGGTGATTTCAACAGTAGAACTGGAGTTGAAAGCGATCAAATCGAAATTCCAATCGATGTTTGTATTGATAAGCAATTTGAAGATTTGTTTCCAGAAACTGATTTACCAAAAAGAGAGTCATGTGATTCAGTTGTAAATAACTATGGGCGACAACTTATAAATTTTTGTAAAACACGTGGTATCTTTATTATAAACGGAAGAGTTGGCAATAGAAATAGCTACTCTCAGCATACGTTTGTAGCAGCACAGGGGTGTAGTGTCATAGATTACTTTATTGTATCCTACCAGTTTGTTGACTGGCTGCAGGATTTCCAGGTAATTGCGCGTAGTGATAGCGATCATCTTCCTATATCTTTAACTATTAAGAGTAAACACAGACAGATTTATAATGTTCCAAAAGTTAACGGTTCAATTATAAAATATGATTTCAATATTGAATCTATGGATCAGTATAAACTTAACATTCAAACAGCTATTCTTGAAGGGCACTTTGATGAAATTGATGAAATGCTTGATAATGGTACGCATTTTTCAAACATTGTCGATTTTTTCGAAAAGAAACTAATTATAGCAAGCGAACATTCAAAAGCAGTAGTTACTCGACACATCAGTCACGATAATAAAAGCAAAGGATGGTTTGACAGTGAGTGTAAAAAGTTAAAGAAAAATGTAAATAGAAAGTTAAGAGACTTCAGATGTTATAAAACATCAGAAAGTTTGAAAGAATATTTAAGTGTTAAAAATAACTTCAAACTGACATGTAAAAGTAAAAAGGCCAAACATTACCATAAACAAATACAGAATTTAGAAAAAGCTTCAAATAATTCAAAAGAGTTTTGGAGTAATTTAAAACAGATTAGTTCAAAAGTGAAGTTAATGCCTAAAATATCAACCCAACAGTGGCATGATTATTTTGAAAGTTTATTTTCGGTAGATTTGCAAGGATCCACTACTGAGCATGATCAATCAAAACTAATTCCACATGTTACCGTCAATGAACAGGATGATGAAATCCAGCAAGAAATATTAAATTCATGCATTACCGACGAAGAGATATTAGCTGCTGTAAATGCGCTAAACCCATCAAAAGCGTCATCAGGATCACTTGCAGTTGGACACTTTAAGTTCAGTATTAATTTTATTTTGCCATATTTACGAAAGTTATTCAATAAGTTATTCACGGAAGGTGATTTTCCTTTAAAGTGGGCCATGTCAATCACAGTACCTATACATAAGAAGGGAAGCATAAATGATCCAGATAATTACAGGGGTATCTCCCTCATTGACGTGTTTAGCAAAATTTATATCCGTATTTTAAATAAACGTTTGACTACCTTTACAGATATTTATGGACTCCTTTCAGAATCACAAGCAGGCTTTAGATCAGGATATTCATCAATAGATAATGTCTTTGTATTAAATGCCATTGTAAGCAAATGCTTATCGATGAAACGCAAAAAACTTTACGTAGCCTTTATCGATTTTAAAAATGCCTTTGACTCTGTTGACAGAGAGAAATTATTCTTTGCTTTATCCATGAGTGGAATAAATGGTAAATTATTAAGCGCCATCAAGTCTATATACTCCACAGTTAAAACTGTAATCCGCAACGGTAGCGAGCTGAGCAATTCACTCCTTTGCCCAATCGGTCTAAGACAAGGTTGTTCGATGAGTTCATTACTTTTCGCTCTTTTTATTAATGAATTACACAATGTAATTGCTGGTAGTGGTATAAAAGGTGTTCAATTATTTCCTGATATTGAAGAAATTTTTCTTTTAATGTTCGTGGATGATGTTGGTCTTATTGCTGATACAAGAATAGGACTGCAGCAACAACTTAATACTCTTTACTCCTTTTGCATTGATTGGAAATTAACAGTGAACATAGCAAAAACCAAAATAGTAGTTTTCACAAAAGGTGGAAAACTATCAAAAAAAGAATGTTGGCATTATGCAAACCATCCCATTGAATGTGTTAATAGTTTTTCGTATGTTGGTGTGAACTTCACGTCTTCTTTATCTTTATATAAAATGGCCGAGTCTAATGCTTTGAAAGCGAAGCGTGTTCTCGCAAATATTCGTTCGTCCTTAAGACGGTTTATGCCGCTAAATAGTAAGATATATTTTAAAATCTTTTACTCTAAAATTACACCTATTTTATTTTATGATTGCGAAATATGGGGACTGCAGTCAATGGACAGTATTGAGAGGATACAAAAATACGCATGTAGAAGATTTATGTATGTTCCATCAAATGCACCAGATGAAGCTGTATTAGGCGATTGTGGTCGATTTCCTTTACATCTTTATTCTAGTAAAAAGGTAATCAAGTATTGGCTAAGAATATTAACTATGTCAGAACACAGATATGTAAAGAAATGTTATTCAATGTTAAAATTATTTGATTCACTTGGCTATGTCAATTGGGTTACAAGAGTTAGGAAATATTTATGTGAAAATGGATTTCAATATATCTGGGACAATCAGTCTGTCAATAATGAGAAACAATTTATTTCTGCCTACTTGCAGAGACTTAAAGATCAGTATCTGCAACTATGGAGAAGTAATTGCTGCGCTCGTTCAAAGCTTTCTTTCTATAGTGGCTTCAAAATTACATTTGAAAATGAATTTTATCTAGATAATGTTAAAATTATAAAATTCAGAAAGGCTATTTCTTATTTTAGAACTTCTACTCTACTGCTTGCTGTCGAGCAGGGACGACACCGTGGAATAGAATATGAAAACAGGTTATGTTCTTATTGTAAAAATGCTGTAGAAGATTCGTTTCACTTTTTACTAGTATGCCCTCTCTATTGTAACATAAGAAAACAATTTATTAAGAAATCGTTTTATACACATCCATCTATGAAGAAAATGAACATTTTATTGAACAGAAGAAACGAAACTGATCAAAGAAATATAGCAATGTTTCTGTACTACGCTTATGAAAAAAGAAGTGAATTCATGCAGTCATTGGATGTAGTAAACGCATGAATCAAGCATTTAATTTCATAACTGATTTCACTTTCTAATATGTACTTCAAATATTATAACTCACACTGGTTGTGTATCGCATGTTGTATTATTGTATTGTTATTATAGTATTGTAAAGGCCGGAGGCCATATATCAAATCAATAAACTATAAACTATAAAGACTTTCGGACTTAAAATGTGGCCTCTAGAGCGTACACAAGGTTTTTCTAAGATTTGACCTAGTGACCTAGTTTTTGACCAGATATGACCCTTTTCGAACATGTCCGAGATATCATCGAGACAAACATTCTGACAAAGTTTCATGAGTACCAGACTGAAAATGTGGCCTCTAAAGCGTACACAAGGTAAAAGTTGACGACACATGATGCACGACGAACACAGCACGATCACAAAAGCTCACCTTGGGCACTTCGTGCTCAGGTGAACTAAAAAGGCAAAGAATAAAATTCTGATGGGGGACCATGGGCAGCAAAAATACCCTACTAAAGGAAATGGGTTGTATTTATCAAATAATTTAAAGTACGGAATCCAAGTTAAAAATGTAGCTATAATGCCTCCTGAAAATATCACTAAGATAATCAAAACATACAAACTTTTATGACTTTATGACTATTGGACTGAAAATGTGGCTTTTACGTTATGCAAGGTTTTCTGATATTTGTCCCAATTGAACTACATTATGAGTTCCAGTGACTTTTTTATCCTGGCTTAACTCTTTACCAAACGACAAAACGTTAGACTAGTCCAAATTGAAAGCATTTGCACACAACAAAATTTTGACTAACAAATTACCAGCATTTTCTCCTTTCCTCACAATGTTTTCAGACGGCTTCTTTCTCTGGGCTGTGAAAACCCGGGATTGTTTGGTAAAGGGTTAAACCATCTGAGATTTCATTAAGACAGATATTCTGTAACTCTAATACTTGACTGAAAACAAAGCTTTTATAGTGCATATCAGTTTTTTTCTCAGGTTTGTCCCGCTGACCTAATTTTTTACCAGACATGACTCATTTTCAAACTTGATTGCATTTCTTAAACACAAACATTCTGACTAACATTCATGAGTACTGGCCTGCAAATGCCTATGGAATGTGATGAAAATTTGACCGCTAAAGCATACACAAGGTGAAAGCTGATGACATATGACACACGACAGACACAGCATAATCAATCAAAAAAGTCCACCTTGAGCCCTTTTGTGCTCAGATGAGCTAAAAACAAGAGAGTTACTGACCCTAAAGCGCTCACCTGAGTAGTCATCTACAGTTAATAAAGCTAAAGAGATCCTGGTTTTAATGATGTAAAATGCATGCCTGTAAGTGACCTTTGTTTTGACCAACTTGACCTAGTTTTAAACTTGTCAGATATATTATCAAGAAAAATATTCTGATATTTCATGAGTATCTTACAGAAGATTTGGTCTCTAGACTGCACATAGCTTTTTTTCTAAAATTTGGCCATTGACCTACTTTTTGATCTGATGTGACCCAATTTCAAACTTATCTGAGATTTCAAATGGCAGCCTTTTTGACCTAGTTTCATAAGTATAATGCTGAATTTGTATTCTCAAGCCTGCACGTGACGTTTTTCTCAGATTTGGCCTAGTGACCTACTTTTTGTCCCAGCATGACCCAATTGTGTTATTGTCTGATAAAATATCAAGACTAATTTTCTGACCGAGTTTCAAGAGTATCCAGCCTAAAATGTGGCCTCTAGATTGCAAATGACATTTTCCTTAGATTTGGCCCGTGACCAGACATGACCAAATTTCAAAAATGTCCAAGACATCATCAAGACAAATACTCTGACTAAATGTCAGGAGTATCCGGCTGAAAATGTTGCCACTAGAGCGCACACAAGCTTTAATTAAGATCTAGCCCTGTTACCTCCTTTTTGACCAGGTGTGACCCAATTTAAAATATGTCCCAGTTATCATCAAGACAAGCATTCTGACCAAGTTTCAAGAGTATTGGGCTGAAAATGTGGCTTCTAGAGAGCACATAAGTTTTTTCTCAGATTTAGTCCTGTGACCTACTTTTTGACCTGACATGGCCAAATTTCAAAGTTGTCTGAGATGTAATCAAAATAAAAAGTCTGACTAAGTTCCAATAATATCGGGCTAAAAATGTGGCCGCTAGAGTGCACAGAACTTCTTTCTAACATTTAGTCCTATGACCTACTTTTTGACCCTATGAGACCCAATTTCGAAACTGTCAAAAGTAACATTAAGACAAACATTCTGAACAATTTTCAAGAGCATCAAGCTGAAAATGTGGCTTCTAGAGTGCACTCAAGGTTTTTCTAAGATTTAGCCCTTATAACTCCTTTTTGACCCATCATTACCCATTTTCAAACTTGTCGAAAATATTATCAAGACAAAAATTCTAACCAAGTGTCAAAGTATCGGGCTGAAAATGTGGTGTCTAGAGTGCACTCAAGCTTTTTCTAAGAATAAGCCCTTCAACCTACTTTTTGACCTGATGTGACCCCATTTCGAACATCTACGAGATAATTATCATCAAGGCAAACATTCTCACCAAGTTTCTTGAGTAACTGACCGAAAATGGCCTCCAGAGTGCACACAAGGCAAATGTTGACGCCTGGACGACAGACAATGCACAATGGACACAGCACGATCACAAAAGCTCACCGTGAGCACTTATGGTCAGGTGAACTTACAATGTCAAAAAACACAATAAGTAAAAAAGTATATCATTTCTGTTATATAATTTTGACAGTTGGCATGCTCTAATGAAGTTCTGTCCTTTAATGTTTGAGGAGAACACATGAATGTAATATCAAAGAGGGTAATATGAAAAAAAATGTTGCAAACCATTATCCCATGCATGTGACACTATGGTGCATAGCTTTTCCCATGTGTTGTGCTAAATTCTATGGATATATCTATATATCATATTAAGCTCTAACGATGCCATAATTTTATCATAGGAATTCATATTCGTTGCATACACCCTGTCATAAAATTTCAATTTCAATACAAATCGCTTAAAGTTTCAGGACAAGGTGTTTGGAAGAGTTTAATTTTTATCACACTATCGTGTTATCATAAGATCCCTTCAACCCTATGTATCACTGCAAATTTAAATGGGTAAAACTGCAGTTTAGCTGACGTGTGAAATATCTAAAAACCCATCGAAAGAAATTAGACACCTAACTTTCCCCATCCACTATCGTAAGAATAGATAATACAAGATAATACAAACCTATTTCTGTACAGTTAGTTCCAGTGTATCCACTAGCGCATCTACAAGTATGGGTTGTTTCACCATTGGTACATACTCCTCCATTCTGGCAGGGGTTAGTGGCGCAATAGTCAACTGAAATCAACAACAATAAAACATTAAACCTAAAAGGGGAAAGGCAACGATACAGAACTTTCATGTTGGGAACAGTAGCCTGAAAACTGCTCTTTTAAATCTGATTTTGCTAGAACATTTTATAAGAGGGTGGAGAATGTAGATGAAATATCAAACTGCACATGGCCTGTACTACCAATGCCAAAGGTAACATACAGTGTACCTTGCCCTCAAGAATTTACCCTTCACCACAAAATCCCATGTTTTAACAACCTTGAGGAAAAACACATTGTGGGAAAAGAAGAAAATACCAGTTACCAGCATTTTCATACATTTAAAAGACACATAATATCTTCTTAACAACATTGAATTTATCTTCTGTAGATGATTTCAATTTCATGGAGTCTAAAAATATGTTATTTGGTAAAGAGTTAAATCTTTACTGACAACTACATTGTAAACTAATCCACAAATAAAATATTTGCAAAAGTTAGAATTTATGTGCTAAAATGGAATCTGGAAGTATAATAGATATGATCTGAAAATGTGAAAATGCTGGTTACACACATTTTCTCCTACTCCTATTAGGTTTTTCAAATTTTCACTTATAATGATTGTTTGGTAAAAGGTTAAACCTTAATTTGCTGATGTACGACTACAGTTTGCTTTTGGAAAGAACATGCTGGCTGACCTTTGATCCACAATGTCAGGAATCCATAGCTGTTACAGGTCAGTTTCTTCTATTGTAAAGGCAAACAAATGGGTGCTTAAACAACCCAGATATAAATTATGATGCTCTTGAAAACATTATTGGAAGATGAAAAAATACTAATAACATTTTCTCATTTTCCGACAATATCTTCTTCCATATCAATCATATATCCTTTGATCTGAGCCATATTTAATAAGTCACCTGCAAACACTTTCAACTTTGAAAGGTCTGTAAAGCTCCTTCAGAACAGCTTAAAACAGCTTTTAAACTCCCTGAGAGGAAAAAACACTGTTGTTTATGACTTAATAAAATAGCTATATTTCTTTCAGTTGTTGATAAACCTTCATAAAAAGCATTATTTGCTTTCTCAAGATTGTCTCCTCTGCTCCATTCACACTAACTATTTGGTTGGTCTAAATGTAGCCATTATGATTGCAGTTTAGGACTTAGTCAATAAACTCAAGTTTGGATATATCAAGTAAGCGAAGACCAAACATCGTTTTTAACTCAAAGCTACTTTTTCTTAGATGTACCACAAAATATCAGTCAATGTAGATGACAGAAAGGTGAAGATTAGACATGACAAAATTATATTGCAGTCTGATCTAATTTATTATACTGTCACCCAAAACATCAGTCTGGAGAATTTTTTTCAAAAGCCATTTATATCCGCTATTTCAAAATTGATTTCAGCAAGAATGTCGCATAATCTAGCAAGCATTGCAGTTCACTCTTTATCGCAAAATGCCGATTTTTAACGACACTGGGAAACAAGTCTTTAGAAAACATTGTGGGAAAAGGAGAAAAATGCTGGTAACCAGCATTTTCTCCTTTTCCCTTAATGTTTTCTACCCTTTCAAAGAAAAATTGCAACATTTGAGCCACACTGAAATTGTCGTCTACAAATGCTTTCAATTTGATCAAGGCTTAAATTTTGTTGTCTGGTAAAGGGTTATATGACCATATTTCTTATCCAGTCCACACCAGTCTTGACCTATCGAAACCATTAACTTTTACCACAAGACAAAAAGTATGAATCTCCCAAATTAAAAGCACTCGCAGATGACAATTAAAAAATGGTGCAAATACATGGGTTTGTCTTTAGCAGGAAATAAGACATAATGGGAAAAGGAAAAAATGCTGGTTACCAGTATTTCCTCCATTTCTGACAGTGTTTTTGACAAGCTGACTTTTTCCTGAATGTTAAAAATCTGGTTTGTGCGGTACAGGGTTAAGATTTAGTTACATGAATTTTTATTCTAATATCTAAATATATAATAGATATATCTAATATCTAAATATACCATGCTAAATACCATAAGTGATATGAAATGTTATTTCAGTTAGTTATGTGTATAGAGAGAAGACATAACTAGTTTGAAAGCTAAATGGGTTAAGAAGAAAAATATACAGGTAGGTTTTAAAGAGAACAAGGAGTTAGTAAGAAAGACATTTTAAAGTTTCTGGTACACTAGAATTATTAGTCGATATGTGTTCCTCAAAACAACTAAAGTAAATACTAATGAACGATGCCTGTTCCTAGCAAAAATGCTCTACAAAGTGAATTAGGGTCTAGGAGGGCGAAGCGGCAAAATGAAAATAGCTCTGCAAACCTGGACGCCGCCATTTTGATAGAAAAATTCTCCAGTTTTGGAGGAAAAGCTCTCCTCAATGGAGGTTCTATTTATACACAATAGATCTAGCCGTGCGTTTTGTACCAAAGTGCCAGTTCGATCGTTTTAAACACCCCCCCCCCCAATTTTCTCATAGGTTCTGCACAAATCACAAGGCCCCCTAAAGCCATCCGAAAAGTCAGAAATCCACCGAAAATCGGGAAAGTCTCATGCCTGTCAAAAGCTACAAAATCTAATTAACTCTCTACCATCTAATGAACTCTTTACCAAACAAAAAGATTTTAGACTTGTTCAAATTGAAAGCATTTGCAGACGACAATTTGAATGGGGATCAAATGATAGAATTTGTCTTTGATAGGGTAGAAAACATTGTCGGAAAAGGAGAAAATGCTCCTTTTCCGACAATGTTTTCAAAAGGCTTCCTCCTCAGGGTCATTAAAAGCTGTGATTATGTGGTAATGGATTAAGTTCACGTGGAAGATGAAGATATTTTTTTATTCATAATCTAAAATAGAGTAGTGAACGGTGTAGATCAGAGATCAGAATGAACATTCTGTGCAGTCTGATCTCAATTTACACTGTCCAGAAAAGTTTCTTGTGTTGTCAATTGTGTGGAAAGAGTTAATGGTGAGTAAGGTAGAGGAAAAACTGTTCGATATCATATTAATCCAAGTCTACCAGGGAGAACACTATATACTACTCAAAATTTGCTAAGGATCACAATATTAGGTTCAGCTGATATATGCTATGGTTTTTCAGTTTATTACCTAGCCACACTGATAATGTAAACCACCTATGGAAATTGATTTTCTTATTGCAAAACTGCATTGCTGTAACATATACCTGTATTAACCCTTTACCACACAAGAAAAATGTGAACATATCCAAAATTCAAAGCACTTGCAGATAACAATTGAAATGTGACTGAAATGAGGAAATTTGTCTTTGGCAGGGTAGAAAACATAGTGGGAAAAGAAGAAAATGTTGGTTACCTGCATTTTCTTCTTTTCCCACAATGTTTTCAAAAAGCTTCTTCCTCAGGGTCGTTAAAACTTGGCATTGTGTGGTACAGGGCTAAACCATCCAAAATAACCCTATCGAAGTTTGAGTAGTATATATTTCTTACATACCTATGAACTTTTTGTCTCAAATAGATGCATCACGCGTGGATAAAAATCAGACTCAATGGGAACAAAATCTGTGTCTGAAGTGTCAAATATAGTCCAAAGCATAGGAGTAGCCAGGATTGAAATATTTATACACACAGTGATCATAATTATGTTCCTAAATAACATGTCACATTGAACATCACCTTTTATTGTATAGCAAAACTGATTTCCCTTTTCATCAGTTCATCAATTGAACCCATCTATTTAGTTTAGCGCACAAATCTAGAGAAAAACCAAACATGTATATGATATTGTGAATTACAACTTTGGTTGTAGAATTCTTTTATACGCACATATGTATTGTGCACAATCAGCACTACAGTTGATAACTTATTTTGTATGCTAACTACTTTCAGATTCATTTCCCATTTAATTAGCCAAAATGTTACATGACAATATTCATCCGCTGTTTCTTAAATAAAAAAAAAGGTTACACTTTCTATGAAGGTTGTATTCTTAAATGGTCCCATTGATCAATTTTTTTTTATACAACAGCAAAAATATTATTCTTCAGAATCTAGAAATATCACAACTGCTACAATTAATGAAGATTCAGTATACGGAACTTATAAATCGCTCTAGGCTTGAAATTCAACATGTTTAAGAGTGAGGGTTTTTTTGCCTTTATCATTTACCCAGACCAGAAAAATTTTGTCGAAATTGAAAGCATTTGCAGATGACATTAAATGTTACTGAAAACATAAAATTTGTCTTTCAAAGGATAGAAAGCATCATGGGCTACCAGCATTTGCGCCTTTCTGAACAATGTATTTTTGTTATTTTACTACGCATTCTGCAAATGTTAAAGATTTTGGTCCAAATGTTTTGTCTTTTGTGAAAGGGTTGAGGTTTAGCAAATCAATGCAATGAAAACATTGTGACAAAGGATTTATTCCACATTATTTCATTTTGCATAGCACGTCTGGAAAACAGTGATCCATAACAAGACACAACAAGTCTTCTGCCATAGGCAAATAGTGATAGAAGAATTTTTTTGCAGCATAAAAAGAGAGCAACCTTAGCTCTTTTCAAATACTATTTATACACCATCTCATAATACCATGTTCGTTTTCCCTGAATTTATGAGAATTCTTTCTTCAGCTTTTCATTTTTGTGTGTCAAAAAATAGTTGTATCAGGTAATATTTTAAGTAATGGTTCTCATATTGAACATCGAGAGCATTCGTGTCATTTTTGTTCTAATACACTTCGAAGAAAAGTGAATTTTTCACAAGATGTTCAGATACATAGCAGTAAAACTGGGTACATCATATTGTTATGGTTCCCATTTTGATCACAAGGCAATAATGTGGTTATTGTTTTGATACACTGCAAAGAAAAGTGAAATTTTGACGAGTTGCTCAGAAAGATAGCCCTTACACATGTTACGTTATGTTGTTATGGTTCCCATTTGAAAAAAGGATGCAATCATGTCATTTTTGCTTTGATACACTACAAAGAAAAGTGAAATTTTGGTAAGTTACTCGTACAGACAGTGGTAACAAAAGTCACCTTCTGTTGTTATGGTTCTCATTTTACACATCAAGGGCAAACATGTTTTTGTTTTGATATACTGCAATGAAAAGTGAAATTTTGATGAGATGCTCATACAGATAGAGGTAACAAAGGTCACCTTATGTTGTTATGGTTCTCATTTCGAACAAAGAGGGCAATCATGTGGTTATTGTTTAGATACACTGCAAAGAAAGGTGAAATTTTGACAAGATTCTCAGATGGATAGTTGTAACACAGGTCACATTATGTTGTTATGGTTTTCATTTTAAACATCAAGGGTAATCATATTTATGACTATGTTTTCATTCTGACAGACACATATAGTTTAAGTGTGCACTGCAAGTTTGAACCTTGCATGTACATTGTCTTAGCACATAAGATTTAAATCAAGAAGACTGCCAAGGGACAACATGTCCAGCCTGCCTTGGGCAAATGGCCTTCAATTGTGACCTTGATCTTGAAAACGAAGAAGTTCTGATCTGGACAAAATCCGGACATATATATGAACGCACACAGGCATGGATGAACAGACGCATGCACCCAACGAAGCACTTTGATCAATATCTTGATTTCTATTTATAAACAACAAATTTGACTGACCATGAAACACACAAATCTGTCAACTACTGATGTACATGTACATACATTGTACCTTGGTGCAAGATTATCACCCCTTATTTTACCCTTAAAGCAAACCTTATTCAAATCAGGTTTTTTTAATTGTCTGTCTTGGTAATCATGTTTTTCTTTTGTCTGGAGTGATAAAAACGGTTGCAAGTTTATTTCTGACAGGCCATACTGAAAGTTTTCGAACCAATTTTTTAAAGAAATTTTTCAAAATAATTCGGTATTCTGTGTTATGAATCTGCCTGATCCGATTTTTTTTCCAATTTCTGTAGCCCTGTTAGCAAGGTTTTTGCACTAAACGCATCCTGTCATCATGATCATTTCTGCTGAACAATTTGAAATTGTTATAGTTGTGCTGGACAATGTTTTTGCCAGACAATAATTTCATGATAAGTAAGTTTCCACTATAGCCTATGCACAAAGTTAAAGCTTGCAACATAACCTTGACCTTTAAAGTAGCGGAAAGGTTCTTGCACATGACACATTAAAATGTCACAATGACAGTTTTTGCATAATGATTTTCAAATCCTACAACATAGGAAGAAGTTAAGTACTGGACTTGACATGATTTGCTTGTTTCCACCTCAGCCTGATAGAATGCCCAAAGTTTAAGCTCCTGGTGTGGCCTTGACCTTTCAGCTGGCAACAAACTCTTGCATGCTACACATCATCTTGCCATAACGATCATTTCTCTTAAATAATTCTAAATCCAAGCATGCTAGATGAAGCCATGCACCAGACATAATTCTGGTACCAGACACTCATGCATGCACATATTCCAAAAATGACTAAGAAATGACTGTCTAACATTATTATTCAATTAAAAGACTCACTATAACCTTTTTCACCTATGTCTCTGGATCTTGTTAGCTGTACATTTTGCTGATTGTCTCAAACGCTGATCTGACTGCAGTCTCTGTGCAGCCTTATCTAGATCTACACTTTTCGCAGGAGAAACTAAGATATACTTTTTGGGCTCCAATACATGAATAGCATATCCATTAAACAGAGATTAATTGTTGTACCACATGTCCATTTACAGCAAAGCCTTGACATGTTAAAACTTCTACAATGCAAGATCAAGAGTATGGAAGCATTGGGAATTGTTCAGCCTTACAAGAATCAAAGCCATGCCAACAATGAGAAAAGATCAATTTTTGTATGTATTTCATTCCACTTGCATGCCTCAATACCTTTGTCACAATATCTTCCCATGAATCCCTTCACACAGTTACATGTGTAATTAGAGTCGGACATAACACATGTTGATCCTTCTTTACATAGGTTGGGGAAACAGTGGTCAACTGATAATAAAGTGTAAAATTATGTTGATATAAATGAATATAAAGTATTTCTACATCTAAAAATTTCTTGTTTACCCATCTTAATCAAACCTGTTTCTTCCTAAATGGAAAGCTCAATAGAAATTTGATAAGACTTAAATCATACAATGACAGAAGTATTCCTTTGTTCATTACTAATGTCTATGTTATAGAAATCCTTAATGTGATGTATAACTGTATGTAGAAAGTTTACATATAGCCAAAAAGCAGAATACCTAAACCAATTTGTGCATTTCAATCATAATTGCTACTTGGCAAGAGAAGGAAGATTAAGAAATAAAGTAAATTTTAACCATTGAACTCCAGATATTGTAAAGATACTGAAGGACATCATATGAATAAAATTTCTTAAACTTGTCTTCATTGAAAACAATGTTTTGTGCTGACTGACCTTTATCAAGGGCATCTTTTATCAAGGGCATCTAGCTCCTAGAAATTCTTCAGCCTCAGCAGATACAATGGCACAAGCACCTCAACACTTTGTCTATTTCTGGGATGCAATCATGTCACATTTATAAAAGGGAGGTAATTAAGCTGACCATAACACATAACATTTATAGCACTGACACTTATAATTACAACACTTCTGCATGAGTAAAGGCAGTTTACAGAGATATTCAGACTGCATTATAATTTGCCAAAGATAACAATGAATACTGTAAACCAGTGTATGATCAAAAATGGGCCAGTCAGCACGATCTATTGAAATTAACAGAAATTATCACTTTTTTATCACAATGTCAAATGCAAATGACTGCTTTTATCTTGCTGATCACTTATGGCAAAAAAAGAAATTACTTGTCACAAGCGAATCTATTTTTGCCACATGTTTTCTTCTTTACAACAGATCACTTCTACAGTTCCCCCCCCCCACTACATCTGTTTAAAATGAGATATCTTGGGCAAATTATAACTCGAATAGCAAGTCAGCCACCTTTAAAAGAACATTATAGGAGTCAACTGATACTGCCACCATTACTTAATACTTTTCAGGAAAGGGCTTACCCTGCATGTAAAGTTTCTTTGGTAAACAAGACAGTGTTGTTTAAGTATAAAATGACTATGAAAATGGCCAGACATTGTAGCCATGTGGTAAAACTTTGTAGCAGATTTACACTATTGAGGCAAATGGCAATGACAGCTTCAGGGAGGATTACAATGAAATATGGCAAATGGCAATGATGGCTTATTAAAGGGAGACTAAATTGGCAAATGGCTATAAAAAGACTTATAGTAGAATGGCTTTCATCGGCAAAAGGCATATCACCTGATGGATATATTAGCGAAAAACTAATTGATTTGTAATTAGCCTAGAATGTTTTATTGAGAAAGGGTATTTTAGAAATTTAGAATATATATACATGTACCTTTGGAACAGTTAGTTCCAAAAAATCCTGGGGTACAATTACAGGTGTAGTTTGTGTTCCCGTTTATGCAGGTTCCCTTCACACATGGGTCACCATAGCAATAATCCACTGTAGTAGTTGAAACATTATGAAGCATTTAATTTTTTTAATTCAAACTTTGTGTTCATATCATTTTGATTTCAAAAATATCAATAATTTTTTATGCACAATTCTTTAAAATACACAATGGATGGTACATTAAACCTACATGTTTCTGAGTCTAAAATTAAATGGGTGCTTTTGATTGTAAGCCTAGGAATTAACCTATATTTCTCATTTTTGTTTAACTCGTCTATTCCAAATCTGCATGATAAAGAGTTGAAATAAAAGTTTTCATTGTTGTTGTGTTGAAATTGCTGATTTACATAATGAATTAATTTATTTTTAAGCATGTAGGTTTGATGTATTTGTAATATATTATATTTCATGTGTCTATTTTTAGAAATATTATGGGTAAAGAAATGTCGTAATTTAAGCTGGGGGGAATTATTTCCCCATCACAGTGAATATTTTCCTCCTGCCGAAAATCTGGAACTACTTTTTTAAGTTTTTTAAGTTTTTAAGTTTTAAAAGTGGCATTCGTTGACAAAATAATCAGAGGAAATATAATATATAATTTATTTCATCAGCTTGTGGTTAATATGGGGAAATATTGGCCGAAAAAGGGAAAGGTCCGCGAAAATAACTCGTGCCTTACGGCACTCGTTATTTTCGCATACCTTTCCCTTTTTCGGCCAATATTTCCCCATATTAACCACAAGCTGATGAAATAAACTCTATTTCTTTCTTTCTTGAGTCTTTATTACCCAATATGAATGTGATCCGTGCATACATTTTTTAACTTCTGCCAAAGAATAGTGAGTTCTAAAGACCGCAACGGAAAAGCTTTTGGAAAGGTTGGAAAAAGAGAAAATATTGGTGACCAGAATTTTCTCCACCATACCTAGCATTTTCTCTCTTCCAACAATGCTTTCTACCCTTCAAAGACAATTTTCATCAGTTTAGCCATTTTAAATTTGTTGTCTTAAAAAAGGCCTTCAATATGGTGAAGTATGAAAATTTGTCATTTTTTGGAGGCTAAAAGAGTATTTAAAAAAAATTAGGATTGAATACCTTTTGAACAGTTTACTCCAAGAAACCCTGCAGTACAATTACAGGTGTAATTTTTGTTTCCATTTATGCAGGCCCCGTTCACACATGGATCACCATGGCAGTAATCCACTGTAGCAGTTTAAATATATACACTTTAAAGTTTTGCACTTTTCTAACATACTAATTATAATATTAAAAATTTTAGATATAATCAAACCTTATCAATTGAAGTAATCTAGAACAATTCGTGATTTGTAATACAAGAGGGCCATGATGGCCCTGGGTCGCTCACTTGAGTCTTTTGACCAGACATGACCCATTTTCAATCTCTTTGGATATAATAACAAACATTCTACCAAGCTTTCATAATTATTTGACTGAAAATTTGGCCTCTAGCTTGTACACAAGCTTTTCCTAAAATTTCCCTCAGTGACCTACTTTTTAGCCAAATACAGCTCATTTTCCCATTGTAGATATTATCAAAACAAAGATTCTGACCACATTACATAAGTATTGGACAGAAAATGTGGCCTTTAGAGTGTACACAAGGTTTTTGAAAGATTTGACTTGGTCACCTAGTTTGTTACCCAATGTGACCCATTTTCACTTTCATCATATTGATCATCAAATAAAAAACATTCTGACTAATTTTCATAAGTATTGGACAGAAAATGATTACTCCAGAGCTACACAAGCTATTTTAAAGATTGCACCTTGTGACCTAGTTTTTGTCCCAACATGACCCATTTTCAAACTCAGACAAGGTATCATTATGATAAACATTCAATCAACTTTCATGAGTGTTTGACTGAATATGTGGCCTCTATAGGGTACACAAGGTTTTAAACTGACGAAAGTAAGTTTGGAAATTCAGTATATATACCTTTAGAACACTTGGTTCCAAGAAATCCTTGGGTACAATTACAGGTGTAATTTTTGTTCCCGTTTATGCAATCTCCATTCAAACATGGGTCACCATAACAATAATCCACTGTAGTAGTTGAAACATTACGAAGCATTTAATTTCTTTCATCCTCCAGTTTACCTTCTTTATTTGTCAAAAAGATCAAGAATTTTGATGCACAATTCTTTCAAATAAACTATGAATGGTACATGATAAGCTGTAACCCACTGTAGTAGTTGAAACAATTTGAAGCTTTTAACTCTTTACTAGATGAGGTAATTTTGGTTTGCTGAAATTAAAAGAATTTGCAGATGACAAATTTAGAGTGGTAAAAAGGTTGTATTTTTATCTGTAAGGGAAGAAAACACTGTGGAAAAAAGGAGAAAATGCTCATTCTGAGCATTTTCTCCTTTTTCTACCGTGTTTTCAAATGCCTTCAAACTCAGAGCCATAAAAACCAGGGCTTATCTGGGAAAGGGTTAATTTCATTCATGAGACATTTTGTTCATATCATTTTTTTTTTATAAAATTGAAGTAGAAGTTTGCAAAGTTTTTGTGTTCATATTGTTGACTTCTATGATGGACTGATCTATTCTTAAGTATGAGGATTAGTGTATTTAAAATTTATTTCTTTCTTGAAGTTTTACTATAATATTCATGCATACATTTTTCAACTTTTTACAAAAGAATATTGAGTTTAAACCAGTCTAAGGGAAAGGCTTTTGAAAACGTAGGAAAATGTAAAAATGTTGGAAACAAATATTTTTGTTCTTTTCCGCAATGTTTTCTACCATTTTGAAGACATATTCTATCAATTTAGTAACATGATTTTTTTGTCTGCATATGCTTTCAATATTGACAAGTGAAAAAAAAAATTAATCTAGTAGAAGTTTATCTAGTAATTTTGAATATTTAGACTTGTATACCTTTGGAACAATTTACTCCAAGGAATCCTGCAGTACAATTACAAGTGTAGTTTGCATTTCCATTCATGCAGGTTCCGTTCACACATGGGTCACCATGGCAATAATCCACTGTAGTAGGTTAAATATGAATACTTTAGATTCATACTTGTTTTTTAACATATTCTTCAAACTTATTTACCAAATAAGAATACTAAATTAATATTGTTGATTTAAGTCCAACTTTGTCAATTTACACGATCTAAAAGATGCCATTTGAAGTGAAAAGCAAGATGGTGTTCTAATGCAGTTATTGCAGTCAAAACTGTAGTTGTTGGACAGAGAATTTGGATACAATGATTGCCTTCCCTTCAAACACTTAACCATAAACCAAATAATCCAAACTCTAAGTGACACTGGGGAGAAAGAAGTCTTGTAAAAGCATAGTTTGGAAAGGACAAAAAGCTTGTAAGGTTATCGATATTGATGCAAATGGGAGTAACAGCATTTTGAGGGAAGACTTTATTTGTAAATAGCTACAAATGACTTAAAGCAAGATGGCATCAATGAAAAATGGCTCATGGCCTGATGGCTGTATTTACAAAAATCTTACTTAATTGTGCAGGAAGGTTGCTTTTCAGCAAATGGCTTATGGCCTACAGGCTTTATTTGCAAAAAGCTTATTACTTTGTTCAGGAGGTCTGTTTTGGCAAAATGCTTATTAAAGGGTGGCTTTATAGGCAAATGGGTTGTGGTAAGATGGATCACTGGCAAATTGCAGGATAAGCCCAGAGTGTTATATTGAGAAAAGGTAGTTTGGGAATTTACAATATATATACCTTCGGAACAGTTGGTTCCAAGAAATCCTTGGGTACAATTACAGGTGTAATTTGTATTCCTGTTTATGCACTTTCCATTCACGCATGGGTCACCATAGCAATAATCCACTGTAGTAGTTGAAACATTATAAAGCATTTAATTCCTATTTGTTCAACTAATCAAAATGTTGAAAATATCAAAATACTTCATGCACATTTCTCAAAGATGGACCATGAATAGTATGTGATAAGCTTCATGTTTCCGAGTCTTATATTGAATGGGTGCTTTTAATTGTAAACCCAGTTACAGATCAGTGGCTTTTCCTCTTGTTTATTCGTCTGTTAATGGGCTGTATAATAAAAGTTCTATATTAGAACTTTCACTGTTATTTTTGTTGTTGATATTAGATGTTTTTTCATGCTGAAATGATCCTTTCCAAGTATGTGAGTCTAATGTATGCATGTATATGTAATTTCCTTTAACATTTTATTATGCAACATAAATGTAATACATGCTTAATTTATTTAATTTTCTACCAAAGATAATTGAGTCTAAATCACTCTGAAGGGCTTTTGAACACATTCAAAATGGAGAAAATGCTAGTAAGCAACATTTGATCCTTTTTCCATAGCATTTTCTACCCTTTTCCAGACAAGTATATCATTCAGCCAAATTTACTTTGTTGTCTGCAAAAGAATTCAAACTTGATGAGTCGAAAATAGTTATTTGGTTATTTAATACATTTTAATATCTTGTCTTGAATACCATTGGCGAAGTTCACTCCAAGAAATCCTCGGGTACAATTACAGGTGTAATTTGTGTTTCCATTAAATTTTATGCACACTCCATTCACACATGGGTCACCATAGCAATAATTCACTGTAGTGAGTTAAAAACATAGACTTTAAAGGCCCAGTAAAGGCCAAAATATCAAAGCAGGTGTCATAAAACATTTAAAAGTAAATCATACCATTTAAAAGTATGGAAAATATTGTGATGACAAACTGTTATCATGTGGTTGGGCCATGTCTTAGCCGCTGGCAGAAAAAAAAAAGAATTTTAAAATCAGGCAAAAAGTAAACAAAAAACACAGCTACCTAGCAAGTTTTAACCTAGTTTTGAAATTAATATCTCTGTCAGCGATTAACACTTGGACCGACCATATAATGACAGATTGTCACATTCACAAAAATTTTCATACTTTTAAACAGTATGATATAAATTAAAATGCATTCAAACAACCAATTTGTTTACTTTTGGCCTTATTGTTACTTAAAATCCATGCCTTTTTTAAGCATTCTTCATCGATTGATCGATTGAATGTTGTTTTATAACACTTTCAACATTATTTCAGTTACATCTCTGCGGCAACAGCTAAAATATTCATGTATTTGTTAAATATTTTTCAAACTTCATAATCATTTCAATAGTAATAATTATAACTTTAAATCTAATCCAACCTTATCAATTGAAGCAACCTAGAAGGACTCGTGATTTGTAGTAAGATGGTGTTCTGAAGCAATTATTGCAGTCCAAACTGCAGTTGTTGGACAGGAACTTTGGATAGAATGGTTGTCTCCACTCCAAATACTTAGCCCTTTAGCAAACAATCCTGACTATTGGCAACCACTTGGAGAAAGAAGCCTTTTGAAGACATTAAAGGAAAAGGAAAAAACGCTGACGGTCACTAATGTTGAGGCAGATGACAAGGACTGTTTATTAGGGAAAGACTATATTGGCAAACAGCTATAAATGAATTATAGCAGGAATGCTTTATTAGAAAATGGCTTTTGGTCTCATGGCTACATTCAAAAACCTTATTGCTTTTTTCACGAAGGTTTTTTTTTTTGGCAAATGGTTTACTGCGAGATGTTTTTTTTTTTTTTTTTTTGGGGGGGGGGGGGGGGGGGGGCAAATGCTTTATTGTAATATGCTTTTTTGGCAAATGTTTTGTGGTAGGATGGTTATTTTGGCAATTAGCTTGTGGCAGGACTTCTCAATGGCAAATTGCAGGATAAGCCCAGATTGTTTTACTGATAAAAAATACGTTCTGGAAATTCAGAATATACATATAGCTATGGAACAGTTGTATCCATGCATCCAGTTTTTAAACTTTAAATCAAAGACTTTTGACTTGCAACCACTCTGAGGGAAAGCTTTAGAAAACTTACGAAAAGGACAAAATGTTGGCAACAAACATTTTCGCCTTTTTCACAATGTTTTTCACCCTTTTGAACTAATTTATTTTATTTGTCTGCAAATACTTTCAATATTGATGAGCCATAAGAAGTTGTCAACTGGTTTGGATTCAATTAGTTGATTTGAATATTTAGACTTGAAAACCTTTGGAACAGTTTACTCCAAGGAGTCCTGCAGTACAATTACAAGTGTAGTTTGCATTTCCATTTATGCAGGTTCCGTTCACACATGGGTCACCATGGCAATAATTCACTGTAGTAGGTTAAACATAAACACTTCAAAGCCCAATCTTTTTCTTTTTTTTTTTATTATTCTTTGTTGACTGATTGTTTGCATGGTGTTTTACACCACATTTAACATCATTCCAGTGCAATCAGGGCAAAAGCTCACCTATTCATGTATTTCCTAACATTATTCATACTTAATAAAGAGTTTAATGAGTTAAGTAATGACTACAATTTGAGATGTAATCCAACTTTAACAAATTATGCAATCTAGAAGGAGTCATGATTTGTATAAAAAAAATGGTGTTCTGTATCAATTATTGCAGTCCAAACTGCAGTTGTTGGACAGGAACTTTGGATCGAATGGTTTTCTCCACTCCAGATACTTAGCCCTCTAGCAAACAATCCTGACTATTGGCAACCACTTGGAGGAAGAAGTCTTTTGAAGAAATTTAGAAAAAAGAATTAAATGCTGAAAGTGTTACTGATATTGATGCAAAGGACAAGGACAGCTTTTTACAGGAAGACTGTATCGGCAAACACTTATAATTGACTTAGAGCAGGATTGCTTTATTGGCAAATGGCTTTTGGCCTCATGGCTACATTGGCAAACCACTTAAAGTTTTGTTCAGGAAGGATGGCTATATTAGCTAATAGTTTACGGCAGGATGGTTATTTTGACAAGTGGCAGGATAAGCCCAGAGTATAATACTGACAGAAGTACGGAAATTCAGAATACATATATACCTTTGGAACAGTTGGTTCCCAGAAATCCTGGGGTACAATTACATGTGTAATTTGTGATTCCATTTATGCAGGTTCCGTTCACACATGGGTCACCATAGCAATAATTCACTGCAGTAAGTTAAATATGAACACTTTAAAGTCATGCCTTTTTTTAACAATATTCTCCAAACTTTTTTTTTCCAAAATAATAATCAATGAATTTGATTTAAGTTCAACTTTGTCAATTTACACAATCCAGAACTGTCATTTGAAGCAAAAAGCAGGATAATGTTCATATACAGTCATTGCAGTCCAAAATGTAGTGACTGGACAGAACTTCGGATATAAAGATTGCCTTCCTTGAGATACTTAACTATGAACCAAATAATCCAAACTTTAAGTTTCACTGGGGGGAAAGAAACCTTGTAAAAAAGCATGGTTGGGAAATGATAAAAAGCTGGTTAGGTTATCAATATTGATGCAACTGGAAGTGACAGCTTGTTGAGAGATGACTATATTGGTAAATGGCTATACATGACTTAAAGCAAGATGGCTTCAAGGAAAATGGCTTATGGCCTAATGGCTGTATTGACATAAAACTTAAGTGTTCAGAAAGGCTGTTTTTGGCATATGGCCTTTGGCTGAAAGTTCTATTTGGCAACAAGTCTTATTACTTTGTACAGGAAGGCTGTTTTGGTAAAATGCTTATTAAAGGATGGCTATGTAAGCAAATGGCTTGTGGCAGGATGACTCAATGGCAAATTGCAGGATAAGACCAGAGAAAAGTAGTTTGGAAATTCAGTATATATATATACCTTTGGAACAGTTCGTTCCAAGAAATCCTGGGGAACAATTACATGTGTAGTTTGTGTTCCCGTTTACACAGGTTCCCTTCACACATGGGTCACCATAGCAGTAATCCACTGTAGTAGTTGAAGCATTATGAAACATTTAAATTCTTGTATCAACCTTTTTGTTCACATTATTTTAATGTCAAAAATATGAAAAAAAAAAAAAATAATGCCCAATTTTCTAAAGTAAACCATAAATAATATGTGATAAGCAACATGTTTCAAAGTCTAGAAATGAATTGGTGCTCTTTACTGTAAGCTCAGTAAATAACTTTTTTTTTTCTTTTTCTTGCTTTACTTGTCTATATCTACTCTGCACAATAATAGGCTGAAACAAGAGGGTCATGATGGCCCTGAAGTCGCTCACCAAAGTTTTTTGACCAAATATGACCCATTTCAATCTCTTGAGATATCATGAAAATCATTCTACCAAGACATTCATGAGTATTTGACTGAAAAAGGATTTTCAAAGATTTGACTCAGCGACCTAGTTATTGACCAGAAACCACTCACTTGCAAACTGGTCCAAGAAATCATCAAGACAAACATTCTGACCAAGTTTCACAAGTATCAAACTGAAGATGTGGCCTCTACAGCGTACAAAAGGTAAAAATTGACGACACGCGACAGACGACTGATGCTGGACACCGGACACAGCACGATCACAAAAGCTCACCTTGAGCACTTTATGCTCAGGTGAGCTAATAAAAGTTTTTGTTGTTGTTGTGTTGAAATTGTTATTTTTATGATAGAATAATCTATTCCTAAGTATGAAGATCTTATGTTTTTGTACTTCCTGTCTTTCTTTCTTGAAGTTTTATTATCAAACATGAATGTTATACATGCATACACTTGTCATCTTTTTACATAAGAATATTAACTTTCAACCACTCTGATGAAAAGGTAAAGAAAACTTAGGAAAAGGAGAAAATGTTGGTAACAAACACTTCATTTTTTTCCACAATGTTTTCTACCCTTGTTAAGACATATTCTATCAATTCAGCCACATATTTTTTTTGTCTGCCAATACTTTCAGTACTGATAAGTCATAAAAAGTTCTCATTTGGTTAGGGTTTAATTAGTTATTTTGAATATTTAGACTTGAATACCTTTGGAACAGTTTACTCCAAGGAATCCTGCTGTACAATTACAAGTGTAGTTTGCATTTCCATTTATGCAAATTCCATTCAAACATGGGTCAGCATGGCAATAATCCACTGTAGTAGGTTAAACATAAACACTTTACTGTCATGCCCTTTTTAAAAGGACTCCAAACTAAACAATAGTTATAACAATAATAATAAGGATAATAATCATTTCAGATTTAATCCAATCTTGTCAGTAGAAGCATTATAAAGCAGAACTTATGACTTTAGCAAAAACTAAAAGATGATTTTCTCATGCAATTACTACAGCCCAAGCTGTATTGGTTGGACAGGATTATGCATAAAATGGATGTCTCCCCTCAAGATTCTTAATTAACAATTCAGTATGGTCAAATCTTTACCTCTATTTTGTGAATAGTTATTTGGTTATAATTATGATAAGAATACCTTTGGAACAGTTCACTCCGAGAAATCCTGGGGTACAGTTACATGTGTAATTTGTGTTCCCGTTTATGCAGGTTCCGTGGACACATGGGTCACCATGGCAATAATCCACTGTAGTAGTTTAAACATAACTTTAAAGCAATGCCTTGTTTTTAAATAATCTGCTAGACTATGATAATCATCAATTTGGGAAAAATCTAACCTTGTCCACTAGAATAATTTAGAAGAACTCTTGTTTTGTAGCCAAAAACCCAAGATGTGTTCTGTATCAAGAGGTGTAACCACGAAATATCGAAAAATATTTCACCGATATTTCTCGATAACCTACCGGAGAGCATGAAATAAGCTGTTGTTTTCTTGGAAAAAGTCCAAATTTGGAAAAAAGTAACATAACCGTAATTATAAAGATATCTGAGTGATGCCCAGGCATAAGTAGGGTTTAATGTGTCTGCATGATACACTATACCAAGCAATCTGTTGCTTTATTATGGATCCATGTAAGCTTCTCACAATAGTCATGAGGTAGAATAATCCTTTGACACAACAGTAATTATAGTAATTTTTGCAATGTTTTTATGACTTCATATATATACAAGAGGGCCATGGTGGCCCTGAAGTCGCTCACCTGAGCCTTTTGATCAAACATGACCCATTTCCAATCTCTTCAGAGGTATTAAGACAAACACTCTGACAAACACTCAGTAGTATTTGGCTTACACATATGGCCTCTAGAGTGCACACAAGCTTTTTCTAGAATTTGTCTCAGCGGCCTACTTGACATGTAGAAATTATCCAGACATACATTCCGACAAACGTTCATGACTATTTGAGAGAAAATGTGGCTTGCAGGAAGTATAAAAGGTTTTTCCGAGATCTCACCAAGTGACCTAGTTTTTTATCCAACATGACCCATATTCATACTAGTCTAAGATATTACAGACAAACATTCAAAGCAAATTTCAATATTATTGGACTGAAAATGTGGCCCTCTAGAGCATACACACAGTTTTTCAAGGATGAAACTTGGTGACCTAGTTTTTATTCCATGTGACCCATTTTCAAACTCATGCAAGATATCATCAAGAAAAACATTCTAACAAAAGTTTAAAGAATATTGGACTGTAATTATAGTACAAAAGGTTTTTCCAAGATTTGACCTTGTGACCTAGTTTTTTATCCAACATGACCCATTTTCTTACTAGTCTAAGAAATTATCAATACAAACATTCTGACCGAATTTCAAGATTATTGGACTGAAAATGTGGCCTCTAGAGCTTACATAAAGTTTTTCTAAGATTTGACCTGGTGACTTAATTTTTGACCTGACATGACCCATTTTCAAACTCATCCAAGCTATCATCATGACAAACATTCTGACCAACTTTAAAGAGCATTGGACTGAAAAAGTGGCTTCTGGAGCATACACAAGGTTTTTCAAAGATTTGACCTAGTGACCTACTTTTTGACCCCACATGGCCCACTCTTGACCTTGTCTGGGATACTATCAAGACAAAAATTCTGAACAAATTACAAGAGTATTGGACAGAAAATGTGGCTTCTGGAGCATACACAAGGTTTTTTTAAGATTTTACCTAGTGACCTAGTTTTTGACCCAACATGGCCCATTTTCAAACTCGTCCAAGATATCATCAAGACAAACATTCTGACCAACTTTCAGGAGTATTGGACTGAAAATATGGCCTCTAGAGCGTACACAAGGTTTTTCTAAGATTTGACCTCACGACATATTTTTTGACCCGACATGGCCCATTTTTTAACTCGTCCAAAATATCATCAAGACAAACATTCTGACCAATTTTCAGGATTATTGGATAGAAAATGTGGCCTCTAAAGCGTACACAAGGTTTTTCTAAGATTTGACCTAATTACCTAGTTTTTGACCCGACATGACCCATTTTGAAATTCGTCCGAGATATCATCAAGACAAACATTCTGACCAAGTTTCACAAGTATCGGACTGAAAATGTGGCCTCTACAGTGTACACAAGGTAAAAGTTGACAAAGCACGATCACAATAGCTTACCATGAGCACTTTGTGCTCAGGTGAGCTAAAAAAAATCCATCTATAGGACTGTATTCTGACATGTTTGCATTTTCTTCTCTTTGACAAATATATTATTTTGGAGGAGAAAGGTAACAGAACATGATCAAAAAGAGAGAAGGAAAACTGAAATATTACTGTTCTAAAGTTTCTTTGTGGCAAAATGTCACAAAGTTGAGACAGTAAGGATCCAAGATCAGACTGCATTTTCTTAAAAGTCTAACTTTGATCTATAAAGTCTGCAAAAACAATATGGCTTCGCTAATCACTAAAAGGTCAACATAAAGACACATTTAATTTCTGGTTAAAACCAATCTAGCTGACACTTCCTTGTCAAAAATAAAAAGAATAGTGCATGAATTCATACATAACTAACAATTTGTATTACATTACATATTTAGTTCATGAACCATTCTATGAACACCCATGTTCGGGTTTACAGTTTGTGAACTTAAATATTCATAACAATTGCATGACCGTCCATGTTCAAGTTTACCATTCCATAAACTTCCTGTATTACAAACATTTTGTGACCTTTCATAGTCAAACACCATGTTCAAGTTTACAGTTTGTGAACTTATATATTCACAACCATTGTATGAACATTCATGTTCAGGTTTACAAACAGTTTGTGAACTTTTATATTCACAACAATCCCATGAACAACCATGTTCAAGTTTACAGTTTGTGAACTTTAATAATCACAACCATAGCATCAGCATCCATGTTCAAGTTTAAAAAATAGTTTGTGAACTTAATATCCAACAATATCAGTAACAATTCCGTGAGTAACCATGTTCCAGTTTATAGTTGGTTAACTGTAAGATTCACCACTATAGCATAGGCATCCATGTTCAAGTAAACTTACAAACAGTTTGTGAACTTAATATCCAACAATAACAATCCCATGAACAACCACGTTCAAGTTTACAGTTTGTGAACTCTATTATTCACAGCCATTCCATGAATATCCATGTTAATGTTCACAAACACTTTATTAACTTTACTATTTACAAAGTACTTGTAAACTAGAACATGATTATGCTAACTAGAACTGTAGAAAGTATTTCATGATTCCATTCCACAAACATCCATGTTCAAGTTTACAATTATTTTGTGACTAGTGTGGCTCCCAAACTGTTGGTTCATAAACAGATTTATGAACTGAATGTTAATGAATTTTGAAATTCATTCCAATTTTCCAGAAAACTTTTGACTCATGTTTTGTCATATGCTCCCATGTCTATAAGCTTAACTGTTGTAGAAAAGTTATCCAAATGTAGATAAAGCATGTTTCCTTTCAACAAGATCAAGAATTTATAGACTTGTCATATAACAACACTTGTGGATGACATTAAGTACAGGTCCTACGAAAAGATTTGTTTTGGAAAGGTTAGAAGACTTTCCAGAAAAGGCACAGAAAGCTGTTTCCTAGCAATTCCTATTTTCCCCCCCATTCTTTTTGAAAGCTTTTTTCAATATGACATCACTTTGTACAGGCATCATTATGTAACCATTTGCAAACACTTTGAATTTGAAATATCTGCAGCTAATAAAATGAAAATGGATACAAATCATCACAATTTCTGTGATAGGATAGAAAATATTGTGGGAAAGTGAGAAAATGCTGGTTAAACAGCATTTTCTCCTTTTCTCACAATGTTTTCAGGAGCCTTCACAATGTTTTCAAAAGCCTTCCTGCTAAGGGGAATTAAAACTCAGCAATGTGTGCTACACAGTTCATTAGAAATCAATTATTCTTCACAAATACCTTCTTAATGTGACATTTTACCTACGTTTAAATCAGCATTTCAAAACATTGTGGTACAAGGAAAAAAATAGCTTTGAATAGGCTTTCCATCTAAATGCGACCCCACAGATCTCTGGCTGGTATTCATCATCAATTTTAAATTGCATTCTTATTCTTGCTAGTCTAAGTTAACACAGTTTGTTTTTAAATGAACCATTCAAAAATTCTGTTATTTTAACTCTTTACCAAACAACAAAATTTTAGACTGGTCCAAATTGAAAGCATTTGCAGATGACAAAACAAAAGTGACTGAAGAATTGAAATTTGTTTTGTGAAGGGTAGAAAACATTGTGGGAAAAGGAGAAAATGCTGGTTACCAGCATTTTCTCCTTTTCCCACAATGTTTTCAAAAGGCTTCTTTAACAGAGTCGTTAAACGTCGGGATTGTGTGGTAAAGAGTTAAAAGAAAATTCTTGAGATTTAGACAAAGAATGCTATTAAAAATGGTGGTGGATACTGGCCTAGGGTGGAACAAGCAATGAAATGCAAGAAAAATAAGAGCACCTCATGATGGTGACAACTTCATTTCAATGAAAATACAGTCAAGAAAACGGGCACAACTGTGTCAAAATACTTTAATGGTGGTTTCCTGGTCTTGTTTTATAAGCTCCATTTCTGATATTAAGCAACTTCTCCATGTTCAGAGTAAATATTTTCAGAAATGCCAGAGATCTTACAAATTGTCAAAGTGCTTCAAAAGGTCGATTTTCTTCAAAAACAGTCCAGCTCCTAAGTCATAAGTTTCATAAAATGCTGAAGAAGCATTTATGTTATGAATATGTGACCTGTCACACGAAAAGGGACAATCTGAGAATTCTGTACGTCAATTAGATGAAAAACGGATCAAAGATAGCGCAGGTCAATTCAAGTTAATACTTCAAAAATGATTCTATAGTAAGGTAGAATGACCACTTTTCATACAGAAAATATCATAAAAGCAAAAAGTGTCGACCCTTGTCAGCCTGCGCATTCTGACCAGGGATGACACTTTTCGCAGTTCCCAGATTGCCCCTTTTTGCGTGATGGGTCACATATACATATAAGCCATGCTCTGTATAAAGGGAGTTTGATGCATCTTGAAAAAGTATCAACCCAGGCCAGCCTTTGCAGTCCAGATATGCCGATATTGGTCAACACCCTTTTTTTTTTTTTTAACTTGTGAATTTTCTGCTTGCCCAAAGACTTTTCTACCCAATGCTTGAGCCAGTCGGTATACAAACGGCGATTTTATGGAATCACAAATGTATGATGACTTGCTTGGTATAATTGCAACAAAGATATGCAATAAACCCCCTTTTGCCAGAGTGCCACTGTTAAACATGTATAAATGAAGATAGAGCGCATGCTATTCATTAAGAGCATCCATTTTCTGTTTAAACAAAGTTATAGAGAGTTTATCCACATATGGTCTGCAACATGCGAAAAGCGGTTTTCGGACATTTGCATAAAGTGTCATCTCGGATCAGCCTGTGCACTCCTCGCAGGCTAATCTAAGACAGCACTTTACGTCAACATAAGATTTTGTCCTACAGTAGACTTCTGTGAAAAAAAAAAAAAAAAAATCACACAATCAGAAAGAGTCCTCTTGGATCAGGCTGATCTGTGACAATATTTTACGCAAATGTCGGAATGCCTCTTTTCACAGGTTGCATGCTATATAAATCCTGATATGCACTAAGCAAGGATCACAGTGCAAAACTTGGTAGCAGTTAACCCTTTACCACACAATCCGGAGTTTTGATGACCCTAAAAGAAGAGACTTATGAAAACACTGTGAGAAAAGGAGAAAATGCTGGTAAACAGCATTTTCTTCTTTTTCCACTTTGTTTTCTACCCTATTCAAAATACAAAATGATCATTTTAGCAACACTAAATTTTGAATTGCTTCGAATTTGATACTGTTGAAAATTTTCTTGTTTGGTAATAAGTTAAACCTGTTCCAAGACTATCATTGTGATGAAGAATGAGACTGATGAGACATAGGCCTTCATTCACCAAACATTCAAAATTGTATTCACAGCCTTATTCTAGAAGGTACACTTCGCAAAAATTTCCACTTATACAGTATCATTGAATGACATTTTGCATTTATTAGCTTTTTCATCCAAGAGTATTCAAGAAAAGACTCTGGAATGAAATAGAGTGCAAATCCTTCTATTGGTCCAATTTTAATAAAATTTTCCTTATTATACATGACAGTGATCCTTGCCTGCTTTTGTACACTGATCATACATCTATAATTGTAAACTGTAAACTTGTACTTGATATGAATACCTTGTGAACAGTTTACTCCGATGTATCCTGCTGAACAGTTGCAAGTGTAGTTTGTGTTGCCGTTTATGCAGACTCCATTCACACATGGCCCATCATAGCAATAATCCACTGCAGCAGTTCAAACATAAAAACTTAGAGATGATGCACTTTTTTCAGAAATTCACCAAAAATTATGGTAACTCTCATTTCATATACAAGCAAATCTTGTAAATTTAAATATACTCTTGAAGAAAAGCAAAGGTGTAGTGTCCGTAACACACAATACGCAAGTGTGTTATGTAGAAAAATGGGAACAGGCAAAACATTCTTCTATCAATTAATAGGACAATTCCATTGACATAATTTAGCCAAAGACCGTTGGAAAAAAGATGAGAATTTCCAACCATAGCGAAAAGCCAAATGTGATTTCATCCTATCTTTTATTGAAAAATTTCAAGATATCAGACAGTGTAGATCAAGATCAGACTGCAGATAATCTGCACTCTGAACTTGATCTACATTGTTTGCTTTGCAAAAGCGCACTGCTAGGCAGCCTAGGAATAAAATAGAACTCTGTATTCCGAATGTGCAATGATTCTAAACCTCTGGTTATGCCTCTGTACAGTATTCTGTCTCAAAAACAGCAGTCCACATCATTATGGGGGCAATCATAGTACTAGAATTGTGAAACTCTTGGAGTATACATTATATACTTGACTGCATTTAAAAAAAAAACATTTTTACTAATCAATTTTGAGCTGCAGTGCAGGGTTAGCCTCTTACAAGCATGTCATCAGTTATTACTTTGTGATATTCCAAATTTGACAAGGTACTTTTCTGACGACCAACACAAAGAAATTTTCATTTCACTTTTTAATTCCACTGATATAAAGCTTACTGTGACTGTAATATTTGTAGCTACCCTCACAGTGGTGAAATTTAAGCTTTTTTATACATATGGTTTTTTTCTTGCTGAAATACATGCGTTGCAGATAAAATATCACACACGGCAGAAAAAAAATCTGTATCTACACACTGTGAAATACAGTGGCTGGAAGTTAAAAGCAATCAACGGGCTGACTATGCATTATTATCAATGCATGATGTATTGATTGTCCCTTTCCCCAATTTCAATATTAAAAGATGAGTACATATTTTTTTTTTTTTTTTCTTTCAGAATCAAAAGTTTTAATTGTTTATTTCGATCATAAAGACTACTTCAAACCATGTAAAAACATTTGTATCCTCATAGACCCACAGAGTTCCACAGTGAAATTTAGTATCTAAATAGAAAACTCTCAGTGTTTATCAGTTGATCATCAAATTAAGAAAGTAAAGGATTTTGATAAAAGAATGTGTTTCACAACAAAGGCAACACATGTCTTCAATGACTTAAATTGTGATTTCAAAATTTCATAGCTTTCACTGGCCATGCAATTAATTGTTACATTACCATCAATAACATATATTATATATATTAAGATATTAACACAATGGGGTTGGCTGAAAGTTACAACCAGGATAGTGGTCTATACTAGATATTTTTGTAATTTGTAACCAAGATATTCTTATTTGCAATAGCTCATGAATGTAGATCTCAAAAAATGTCCTTCCCTAAATAGATACATGTATTAAATTTGTTAGAACCAGGCATAAAATACAAGTGTATGTTGTTCCTTTTCATAACTCTTCCATACAGTGAGGCACAAATGTTCAACTTCACTCTTAAATAAATAACCTTGTTAGAGCAAACTATCACAGTCCTTGTTTCCCTCATGATTTAAAAAAAAAAACTATGAGTGATTTGAATTATGGAGTGAAAGATGCTTCACTAACATGCAACTTTAGTGAATTGGGCTCATACTGTAAACCAATTGGAGGTGTCAATAATAAAGCACTTATTGAGTTTTATTTTACTCTCAAAATTTCAACACCACATACTTGGCTTCTTCTTTTTTTCTCATGAATAAAACACATAAAACACAGTTGAAAAAAGTAAAAACCAGTTTTACAAATATCATTTATAAAGCTAAAAAATTAAGCAGTTAAATGATGAACAATCCAAAACCAGGTATTGGATGTGAAAATCAAGAACCAAATATCACAGGGTAATTACAATTACCTTATAACGAAAGCCTCTGATTGTTTTACTATTTACATAACAATAAACCAAAATGACCCATTTCTCACCCTAATGTAAATCGCACTATGCATCATACTTTTTCCAGTTGCCTTTTTCATATTTAAAACAAAACTATATTAGAATTCCCATTTGATCGGCTTAGATAAATGAGTTCTATATTTAGAAGGACACAAGCATGATTTGATACTTTATTCTGGAGAGACATATTTTAAGCTGAAATCTCCCAATTTTAGCATTATTGTGATCAATATGAAGTCTACTTCCTTATGGTCATCAATGAAAGCACTGATTTGGGACAACAAAGTCGGTGATATGCTCGTAGGCAAAGCCACCTTACAGTCAAGTATATACGTACACAACAAGTTGAATTGAATATTAAACAAAACCAAAGTAGGCTCACCATAGTTAACAAATCCTAAACAAATATCAAAGTGTGTCAAAAACAATCTCTACTCAAAGGTTTTACGTATTAGACTTGCTCTTGACATGCAGTCTTGATTATTTTGGATGAAAGACATTGACAGAATGCCATTAATTCCTTTGTAATGTGTGAGAAAAAACTGATTTGACAAATGCCACCATAGAAGTAACAAACTCTTTTCAAACTGCCTTAACTGGCTTAACCTGATAGCACCCATGGATTGTTTGTACGCAAAATTTTAATTTTTTTTGTGCATGCACAACAGTATTGCCACACACTGAGAAAACAACAACATGGGCAAGCATACTTCAACAAACTTAAACTGAACACAGAAAGATAAACTAAAGAACTTCAGCATTATACACGCTAAGGCTAAATTCCTTTTTTTCAGAAGACAAAGTTTCAGATTTGTCCAAATTGAACGCATATGCAGATGACAAATCAAAATGGAAACATATTCAGGGCTAAGGAGAAAATTCTGGTTAGCAGTAATTTCTCTTCTTCCATGTTTTCAAAAAGTCTTTTCTACAGAGCCTTGTTTCGTATTTGGTAAAAGATTTCTCCCATATATGACCAACACAAAAACATGTTTAAAATACAAAGTGAAATCAATGAGCATAAATTTTTGAAAAGAGAAATACCTATTGAACAGTTTGTCCCTATGTATCCAGGGTTACAATTACATGTGTAGTTTGTGTTTCCATTGATGCAGGTTCCATTCACACAAGGGTTACCATAGCAATAATCCACTGTAGTATATGAAGCATATACATTTGAAAAATCCCTTTTTTTAAATTATATAGAATACAATGTTGGAGTTACATGTAAATGCTACACATGTTTTTACAAAATCCTGAAATTCTACCAAAGAAGAGCCATATGTGCCCGAAAGAACTATCAACAGCATGTCACCTTTGACCAACATCTGTGACCTTGACCTTGGGGGCTAGTGTCTGAAACCTCCACTCTTCACATTGTCTCATCAAGGTGCATGTGTGCATGAAACATTTTGAAAGTCATACCAAATGTTCAAGATATATTAAGTGGCCATAAAATCGGTAACATGACCGACCAAATGACAGCCAGAGGCATAAATAACATGTCCCTTTGGGCATGCATAAATGAAAGAGAAAAAGGCTTTCGAGTAGGTCCAAAAATTCTACACTTGAAAATGTACCAGAAATCTTTCACCAATGGAATCATCAACGATTTGATTCAAAGGTTTACTTTCTGGAAAACAAAACTGATGACAGGCTGGATTTTCTTGTCCCTTGATGCTGAATCATTGTGGAGTAAAATTACATCAGATTCTGTTTGTAAGTTCTGGTCGTTAAGAATAACTTAAAACTAGAAACAATTGATTGATTGAATAGAGTTTTACACCACTTTCAACATTATTTCACACATGGCGACTGCTCACAAATTTGTATATTTCCTAGGTTTTACTAGTACAAGGCTAGGACTGTGAAGTGCATTGCCCAAGGACACTCCCACAAAAACCCAGTAGATCCAGTGTGACTTTAACCCAGGACCTCCAGGTTACAAGTCTCACGCTTTACCACTGAGCCACGTAGGACCCTATTAGAAACAAAACCAAGAGGGCCATGATGTCCTTCTATCGCTCCACTGCCTTTTTTAACCCTTTACCATAAATATTGAAGTGTTAATGACCTTTAAAGAGAAAGCTTTTGAAAACATTGTGGGAAAAGGACAACATGTTGTCAGTCAGTACTTTCTCCTTTTCCATCAATGTTTCCCATCCGACCAAAGACAGAAATAGTCATTTAAGCTACATTCAATTTGTCTTTTGCAATGGTTTTAATTTGGTCCAGTCAAAAAATTTGTCCTTTCAATAAAGAGTAAAATTAACGTATCACTTAAATGGCATTGCAGAGAAATACAGCATAAAATGTCTGTATGGTAGTAAATTTACTAGGAAAACATATCTCCCAGCTGCCCAACAAATAAAAAGTCATAATCTTCCTAAGTGCAAAGATTATGTCAGTGAATACAAGCAGGTTTATTCACTGGCATGAAAGGTAATGTTCTGGAAAGAAAACTGAATGACAGAAACCTTACTTTAAGTTTAAAATTCCACTGATGTGAGCATAAGTACTAGCATCAAAATAAATCACTCTTCCTGACAACAGAATATGTCCTATCCAAAAAACTTGAATATCAACATCAATCACATATCATTGCAGTTTGATAACCAAGGGAGGTAAATAGTAACAAACTATATCTCTTATAATAGGAGTTATTTCCTTTGATTACTATTTTAATTAAATTCACAATATATAAGCCCATGCTAAACTTGTGATCCCTGGCACGGGGTCAATTTTAACCCCAGGGCTATAATATGAAGATACTTCTTAGAAGTCCATTAGATAAAGCTACATGCCAAATTTGGTAGCCTTGGGCTTTATGGTTTCAGACAAGACAATTTTCAAAGATTTTCTAAATTTTTTTTTCACTTTTGCAGCCATTGCAACCAGAGTTTTTGAAGGAATCAAATTCTTTCAAAAAATTCTGAAGAGGACCATAACAGGATCATTTCTGTGAAGTTTAATCAAAATTGGATGTTTAGTTTCAGATAAGAAGTTGTTTGAAATAAAAAGTTAATGCACGCACGGACGGACAGACACACGCATGCATGCACGCATGGACAGACAGACGCACAAGGGACACCGGGGCCATGACATAAGCCCGCTGGCCTTTGGCCAGTGGAGCTAAAATTCCACATAACAAATACACTTCCAACATAAAACACTGACACAAAAGTCTGATCTTCAGGCACCCAGCTTTCCTGTAAAATTTTCAACCTATTTCTAACACTTCAGGCATAATAGGTAAAATGGCAGTCTAGTGGACAGCACATATAATGATCAGATAGCACAGAATGACCAGTGCCTTCTGATAAAAAAGATTTACAAGTCTGTAAAAAAGGTATCCAATGTTTATTTAAAGTTACAAATTATGTGAAAAACACTACAGAGTGCAGGGTAATGTTAAAAAAGAAATTAGTTATTAAGTCATTTTTTAAGTTTGGATAATCTTCATTAGCATAAAAAAGAAATATTATTATACCTCGTGTACAATTCTGACCCATAAATCCACCTGTGCACGAACAGTTATAGGAGCTTCCATTCAGGGTGCATGTACCATTATTTTCACAAGGTGATGGTGTACAAAAGTCCTCTATATACAAGTGTTAATGGAATGGAAAATGATAAATGTGATTTAACACTTTACCAAACAATTCCTGCATTTTTTGACCCTACCTGTAAAGGGTGCTTGTGACAAGTAGTGTCTCCTTTTTCAACAATATATTCTACCCTTCAAAATACAAAGTGAGCCACCCTCTGGCAAAAGGGAGCTGAATGCACCATACCAAGCAAGTTATCACATGATTCACGGGTACAAAACTTCATATACAGAGCCAATGGCTCTGACAAGAAAATGTTGTGTTGGTCTTCCATTTCTGGAAGCTGTTTTTCAGCCGACATCTTCAGAAACAGAAGACCAACACAACATTTTCTCGTCAAAGCCATTGGCTCTGTATATGGCTTGCAATATGCGAAAAAGGGCATTCGAACATTTGCGTAAAGTGTCGTCTCGGATTAGCCTGCGCAGTCCGCGCAGGCTAATCCGAAACGACACTTTCCGTTTTTATGTAATTTTCCGCTTCGCGCAAGTCTAATGAAGAACACAATCTACTGTAGTCGTAAAGTGTCGTCTTGGATTAGCCTGCACGGACTGCGTAGCCTGATCCGAGACGACACTTTACGCAAATGTCCGAATGCCCCTTTTTGCGTGTTGCAAGCCATATGAAGTTTACTATCCATGTGATTAGGGATCCACAAGATTCATTTCATCTAACAAGCAGCTAAACAATGAGGAAGAACAGTTGTTAGACATGCAGAAAATTTACCGATAGCAAAGTTTCGATCCCTGTCAGCCTGCGAAATCAATGCAGGCTGACATGGGTTGATACTTTTTGCAGATGCACTAGGCTCCTTTTCCAAAGAGCATGGCTCAAAGTGTATTATTTCGGTCGGTTTAATTTGGGGTCCATAAATGCTCTCAATTAAGACAAGTCTAATTTTGTGTTGTCTGGTAAAGAGTTAGGTATAAACCATAATGCATCATGATACAAGCTCAATGGAGAAATACAAATGACAAGTGCAAGGATGAAAAATGGAGAAACTATGTTTTAGTGAACCCAACGTAAAGGACTTGTAAACAATGAACTAGCATTTCCTTTGTTTCCTAACAATGTTTCCTACCCACATTTAAGCCATAGCTCATTGTCACCAACAAAAGTTAAGGTTTTGAATGAGTCTAAAATTTTGCTGGCTGGTAAAGACGTCATACCACTGTCATCAGTATTTTGGGTGCGGCAAAAGTGTATCTATCCACCCCACCACCTTTAAGCAGAGAGCCTTTCACATATTTGAGGAAAAGGATAAATCATTGCTACAAAAAGTTTCTCTTTTACTGATTTTTTTTTTTTTTTTCAATGAAAAAATATAAATTACTTTCCCAAGCTTTCCTGGAGTTTACTTTACTAGCAGTTTTTACTTCTTTGCTTTACTTATAAACATATTTTACATCCATTGAGAAATAAGCTGTTGCAACTTATGCTAATCTCTCTTGAATATGCTTCATGGGAAGTACACTAGTACTTGGGCAGGACATGTAAGCTAATGGAGAGTCCCAAAGTTGACGCCCGCTCCCAGGAATTAAACTTGGGACCATACGGTTACGAGGTTAATGCTCTACCTCACGACCATGGACACCACTCAAATTCTTAGCTAAAATAATGTTCAGCAGCAAGAGATAGATGAATCGTGTAAATGATAACTAATGTCAGTCCTTGGAAAGAATTTGGTCCAGCTGGGCACTTCACCAACAATCCTTACTACCTAATGTCTTTACAAAACAATAACTGATGAGCTTAAATTCAAACTGCCAATTTAATTCCCAAATATTCAACCAATCATTATCAAAATGTAGGTGCACAAAGTCTCAGAACAGGACAGAGGTTATTAAAATTTCAGAAAAATTAGTACCAAACTGCAGAAGAGGAGGATATAAAATTATGTCTACTGATGGACAGACAGACGGCGTGATTCCAGAATTTCCCTGTAACTTTGTCGTGTGAGACGGGGTGAGTATATACAGGATCTGATATGACTTGGTGTTTGAGATAAACTTTTATTAAATGAGTCTAGGGAAAATGTTATTAAGCAAGCCTTTGGTGAGCTTAATAATAATTTTTCTTGATGAATTTAATAAAATTTTACAACAAATGCCAATGAATGTAAGATTCTTTTTATCACATAACAACATTTCAGAAATTAGAGATCAGAAGACGCAAAAACATCTATAGATGCACCTGAGGTAATATCCATAAAACCCATTCACTTCTATATAATAGGTACAAAATGATGTCAAAAAATGATGTCGCACAATTGTACACAAAGGTGTAAAAGATAATGAAATTCATGATGGGTATATTACACTGCAAACAAGGGAGGTTATGTGATAAAACTAAATAAAAAGATGCACTATAGTACAAACACACTGCTTATAGTCTATCATCATGCCTGTTTTAATTTGTATTTTATCTGTTTCACTAACTACAAAAGAACAAATACAGACTTTTATAACATGGCCATAGACTTCTTCCAAAAATCAGAAGAGATAAAAAGATATATTCCTTCTTTTAAAATACATGTCTTCTGCCAACAATGCTTTCTTTATCATTTAGTTGAGACACCTTGCTCTCCTTTAAGTATATTTTTTTCAGCTGTGCAAGTTAGTTATTTACAGTTACAAAAAGATCCCTACTGAAATGGTGTTCAAATTTGACAAAAACTGTTATCTCAGAGATGTATTGGGTTATCAAAAAAGGCTATTTCTCACTACAAACAGCAAGTGAAAAGGTTATCATTGTGGTATGTTAATTCAACAAGCAAAAACTTGGTAGGAAATTTACTACAGCTAAAAATCAAATTTCTATAAAAAGAAAGATAGTATGTAACCTTTGCATATGACCACAAACTAAATGTTAGTTGTGAATAGGATTCGTAGTCAAACTCTCTAGAATTTTCTAATATTTAAAGAAACATGATTATTTTGGGCTGGCTTATATATTTCAGCCATACTCTTTGAAAAGGGGGCATAATATATCTGCAAAAAGGTGTCAACCCATAAATTTATTATTTTTTAAAAATGTAAATTTTCTGCATTTTAAAGGATTGATTTAACTTTAGACCAGATCAATTGTAAGACTATATTATTTTTACTGATTCATAACTGTGTGATGACTTGCTTATTACATTGCACCATAGAGACGCATTGAACCTATTTTTACCAGGGCATTGCTTATTAAATTTAGCCAACCAGAAATTGTGTTGCTTTCTAACTTAAGAATTAGACTAAGAATGCAATTAAGACTGGTTGATGAATATGGGCCTTTGTCAACCTCATTTATCTGGCCTCTAGTTAACTGTAACCAAGCTTTCATGCATCAGGACAGAAATTGAAACTAAACACATTTGAAATAAACATCCAAAATGAAAAAAAACACAATCTCCTGAAGTGAAAATCCAAATTATACATGCTACTGGATGCATGCTAATAGACTGAAAACAAGTATTGAGTCATTAACAATTATAATGCTGTGTGAATAAAATGGACATTCTCAGTGAGTACTAAAGATGGATGTCAAAATATTCTGCAAAGAAACAGACTGTTTAGATTAAAAAATCATCCTGCAGATTGATCTGCACTGCCCAAATCTGTTATCAGCAATACAACCATTAATGAATCTTGTAACCCAATTCGGGTGCACACTATGATCCAAAATATATAGAGACCAAAGTACCATTTTGTATCAATGCCAAGCAATGATGATAAAGCTTTATATTTTTCCTTGATCAAAAATGAAAAAATTATTTCCATTCATCGACCGATAACTCTTCAAGTTAAAGATGCATCTAGCCATACTTCCTGGATTATGGCATTACATATGAAATACAATCAAACACAGCTGTTTGAGCTAACAGAGGCACTCTTCATTGCATTGCAGTGTCTGAAAAGTATAGTCAGGCTTGCATCTCATTTTTTCTTTTCCCATCAAAGGTTGTTCAACAATTTGGCTATGTTATGGGCACTGTGTAGGTTCTGATAATATCGCCCTGCCTTCTAGGGCATGTTCACATTCTCACCATATATGACCTGCAACACGCCAAAAAGGGACATTTGGATATTTGCGTAAAATGTCGTCTCGGATCAGCCTGTGCAGTCCACGCAGGCTAATCCGAGATGGCACTTTTATGACTACATTAGATTTTGTGCTACAGTAGACTTACGCAAAACAGAAAAATCACATAAAAACGGAAAGTGTCGTTCAAGATTAGTCTGCACAGACTGATTCGACACGAGACTTTACGCAATTGTCCGAATGCCCCCTTTCCTGTGTTGCAAGCTATATGCACAAGTGTTCAAAGAGAGATAACTCTATCAGACTGGTGATTATAAATATTTCAATGGTGCCTTCTTTTTGTAACTACCATGAGGAGGAAGATTTTAAAAACTACTTTGAGAAAGGAATAAATACTGATATTCCCAAGCATTTACTCCTTTGACCATATTTTTTTTTTACCTTAACAAGGGCAAGTCCCATCATTTCTGCCACATTTACAAGGTCAACTGCCAACACTTTCTATATTAAGAAATCTTGATTTTTATGCCATCTAGTAAAAACATTCGTACATTTGGTTGCTTGACAAAACGAGCACTGCATAAGGGAGTCAACACTCCTGTTGTTGCTTGATTTTCATGAAAATCCCAAGTGTAAAAAGGTGCATAACTATGTCAAAAATAATTTGATGGTTACCTGCCCCTGTTGTACCTTTTAATACTTAAAAACTTTTCCAAATTCAAAATAAATATCTTCAGTAATAACAGAGATATTATAAAATGTAAAAGGTTTTTACACAACAATGATGCAGACAACAACAATGCCAGGACTACGACAATAACTCACGTTTTCTTTGAAAACAACCAAGCTAACAAACCCAGATAAATGAGGATGATTGGAGGATATATATTGTACTTTTTCACACACAAAAAAAATAAAGTACTTTCAGAAAGAAATATACTGATTACAAAAGTATTCCCCATACTTACCACTCACGGTAACAGTAACAGTTGATGTGCTTGTGAGTGTACCATCAGACGCCTTAAAATCGAAACAATGATTTTCACCATTAACAAACCAATTTACATATTAGACACATTCTGAAAATATTTAACTCTTTATCAAATGAAAAATTTTCCACTCTTTAAAATATGAAAAATATATTGACTTTCAAATCATAGAATTTATCTATGAACATGTATAGTTAATTTCTCTTTTTCCCCACATAGTTTTCTCTATCAAAGTCATTGAATTCGTTTGTTTTGTTAGGAGTTAAATGCCATTTTAGCAGATCAGGTCATATCACCCTGGTCAGCCACTGACCACCTTGGTTACACAAAACAGATGAAAGAAGCAAAAAATTGCTGGAAAAAGAGTTTGCCTCAACTGGGTGTTGTTAAAACTCAGGGTTGTGTTGTAAAATGTTAAAACTATAGAATCATAACCATTCTAAAAAGAAAAGTAGACAATCCTTTACAAAATGACCTCGTACTTTTATTATTCTGAAGATGAAGGTTTTTCAAAGTACTACAATCAGCATTTTCTTAAATCCTTACAATGTTTTCAATCCTTTAAAAATCAAATCGCATCATCTGATCAACAATTAACAAGAACCATGCTCTGTGAATATTGCTATGTTTATCAATTCTTTATTACAAAATTTCATACTTGTCCAAATCAAAAGCATATGCAATATGCAAACAACATACAAAGACATCTATAAATGTGTCTGTAATCATTTTTTTTTCCTTCGATAAGGTACAAAAAATCCTTTGAAAAGGAGAAAATACTCCATTTAACAAAGTGTTTTCAAAATTCTGTTTCCTCATGGTCCTTATGACAAAGGATTGTTAGATAAAGTCTTAACTATTTACAAGTCTAAAATTAAACCCAAATCATTAAATTTGAAAGCAAAAACCTGTGTCTCAGACATAAGATTTGCCTTTTTTACAACAAAAAACATCATGGGAAAAGAGGAAAATGTTGGTTACCAGCATTTTCTTATTTTCCAATGATGCTGAATAAAATTTCTTCCTCAGGTTCCTAATTTGAACCAAGGTACGCTGCTTTGCAGTGTCTAGATTTTGCAAACAAGGTGATGTACACAGGGAGACAGTCAGACTACATGGGCTATAATTTGGGCACTCTTGGTAGAGGCCCACTAGATAAAGCCACATGCAAAATTTGGTAGCCCTAGATCTTATGGCTAGGTATAGGGAGATTTCTAAAGTTTTCCCTAAATAAGCCCATGTAAAACTTGTGACCCCTGGGGTGGGATCAAATTTGACCCAAGGGCTATAATTTGGGCACTCTTGGTAGAGGCACACAAGATAAAGCCACATGCAAAATTCGGTAGCCCTAGGCCTTATGGCTAGGTACAGGGAGAGTTCTAAAATTTTCCCTATATAAGCCGATGTAAAACTTGTGACCCCCGGGGCGGGGTCAAATTTGACCCCAGGGCTATAATTTGAAGAAACTTGATAGAGGCCCACTAGACAAAGCTACATGCCAAATTTGGTAGCCCTAGGCCTTATGGTTTCAGACAAGAAGATTTTCAAAGATTTCCACTATTTTTAAGTTTTGTTGCCATGGCAACCAGAGTTTTTGAAGAAATCAAAATCTTTCAAGAAATTCTGAAGAGGACCATGGCAGGATCATTTCTGTGAAGTTTCATCAAAATTGGATGGGTAGTTTCAGAGAAGATGTTTAAAATAAAAGTTAACGCACGGACGGACGCACGCACGCACGCACGCACGCACGGACGCACGACGGACATTTGGCCATGACATAAGCCCGCTGGCCTTCAGCCAGTGGAGCTAATAAAATGAATTATAGACAAAAAACAGATATCCTGCATCATCTCCTTTAGCCTATAAACTGTTAACCGGTCCACATTTACAGATGTAGTTTGGTTCAAATGTGTACATACACAAGCAGGTAGCTCTTTCACATTCACATCAAAAATAGTAAAATAAATACCGTATATTACCAAATTGACACTCCCTCCCTAACAGAAGCGCGCAAACCCTCCCCCACTATATAACTTAAGATAAAGGCATTCTAACAACCCCCATCGATGCTCAACCTAACCTTCAAATTGACAACTGAAGTGACGAACTTCCAGACACAAGATAACTACCGTACTTTGCGTATGTTTTGGGACACCAAAAGAATTGGGACACCATAAAAAATCGCGAAAATAATTATTTTTCATGACCCAAAGATTTGGGACATACTAAAAATTGCGAAGCAAGATCGGTATTGTTTTGTTCCAAAGAATTGGGACAGTGAATATCTATTTAAAAAAAAATCTTTCAATCCGTTTGATACCCTTTGTTTGCAACTATTTATTTCGTGCAGTTTTATTTCTACACACGTAACGTCGTAAGCATGCTTCCAAACCCTCCCGATTTCAATGGGAGTTTCCTGATTCAAGACAAAAAACTCAATCACCTGACGGTCTAATTCAAACCCCAATTCAAAAGAAAACTCTGACGTACGTGTAACAAGAGGGCCAAGATGGCCCTGGATCGCTCACCTTAATTTTTGAGGACCATAGCCAATTTTTTTTTTTGAGGTATTGAAACTTTGGAAACAAAATCATTATTTTGCCAAGCAATTTTGAAAAGGTCACCTGTAAAAGTCATTTCAAAATCTGTCACCACCCCTACAATCATCACCACAGCAATGATTTTGATTAATCAGAATTCTATAAATAAATTTTTGGATAGATCACCCAAGGACAATTTCTTGAAGAAGAGCATATGCTCAATAGTGACTAAAAACATAAGTCGAACAAGTGCACCACATGCAGGTGATAACAATTGGCTGTTGTTTTTCGACGGATAAAAATTTCCCTAAAAATTTTTCAAAAGGGTCACCCAAGAAACATTTCTGTGAAATTATTTCAAAATCTGACCCGCCGTTCCATAGAAGAAGAATTGAGAAATTACTCTTCATTTCCATATAGTGCGAGTGGGCCCCCCTCATCAGAGCCATGTTTCTTGACGAATCAGCATTTTGCGAACAATTTTTAAAAAGGGTCACCAAAGGAACATTTCTGTGGAATTATTTCAAAATCTGACCAGCGGTTTAAGAGAAGAAGAATTTTTAAGAATTTCTTCATTTTTGTATAGTGCAAGTAGCCCCCATTCGCCAGAGCCATGTTTCTTGACAGATTAAAATTTTGCGAACAATTTTTGAAAAGGGTCACCCAAGCAACATCTCTGTGAAATTATTTCAAAATCTGACCAGCAGTTTCAGAGAAGATTTTTTAAGAATTTCTTCATTTCTGTATAGTGCAAGTAGCCCCCATTCACCAAAGCCATGTTTCTTGACGGATCAAAATTTCGCGAACAATTTTTGAAAAGGGTCACCCAAGCAACATCTCTGTAAAATTATTTCAAAATCTGACCAGCGGTTTCAGAGGAGAAGATTTTTAAAGAATTTCTTAGAAAATTCCATTTGGTTGCCATGGCAACCAGAGTTTTTGATGGAATCAAATTCTGTGAACAATTTTTAAAGAGGACCTCCCAAGGAACATTCCAGCCAAGTTTGGTCCAAATCGGCCAAGCGTTTAGGAGGAGAAGATGTTTAAAGGAATTGACGCCGCACAACAGACGACGGACACAGCTTGCCCCTAAAAGCTCCCCTTGAGCACGTTGTGCTCAGGTGAGCTAAAAAGGGTGTGATAAACTTGTATCCAAGATACATAATGTGTATAACATGTATATGTATATCCGAAGTTGACAGAGTTGACACGCATGTATTTCACAGTCAATCAAGTTCGTTGTTTATAAATAGAAATCAAGGTACAGCATTCTAGTTTACCCAAGGTTTATCGATCGAAGATCGACGAACCAATCAAATTTGAGAACTGTCCGAGCAGGTACTTGTCAGAGTGGAATTAACATCGTTCACCTCACGTACATGAAAGCAGGTAAAATATGTTGTGAATTTATCTACAAACGCAAAATAACATCCTCATCGCCATCCCAGGACGCAGACAATAATGAGTGACAAGTTAATCATCAATGACAACAATGAGAAAAAGTGAAGTTTTAAGCTCTTAGCGCTCAAATTGATCGGCGAAATTCCAATCTGTCTAAAAACAGACCAACCTGCATATGATTGGATGTTTATCGACATCAATGACGTAGCAATATTTTAACGTCGGCAATATCTGACGGGTTAGCGGCCACTGACTTTCAGTATAACAGATTGTCTTGTTTGACCATAAGTTTTGGGATTGCTGACAAAGTAATTATTTTTTGTAGACCAAAGTATTGGGACACGAAAAAAATTAATTATTTTTTACTGTCCCAAAACTTAAGCAAATTACGGTAAAACTTTTCAAATGCAAACTGACGAAAACTATTGATGGCCAATATTCTATACATAAACTTACTGAGACGGCATCCTCATTACTTCACAAATTGATGTCAATAGCACCTGACTATCCAAATATACATACACTTCTTCAGACATTTTAAACTTCGAGTAACACAAAGTTTGTCAACTAACTTGGAAAAACTTTAAGAAAGTGAAGTATGGAATACCAGTGTCCCACATTAATCCTGAATGCTTTTTAATATCCAAATGAATCATGACGAGCGATTCAATCAAAATTCTGTATTAATAGAACAGGTCTTTCAAATGGCAATCAATCTGCACTCAGCACTAAATGACCCCCCCATCCAGATCAAAGTACAATACTTACAAAAGGTGACGGAACTAAAATTTTGGGAAATTGGTTATAAAATTAAAACGCCCTGTCAGTGTTTTACATGACACCCCTGCGCATTACTTAGGTGAAAAGCAGTAAGAGTACCACTCAACTGCTCAGCTGCCGGTGATTTTAGTGAAAATTTTAAGTTGAAAAAGGGGCATAACTGTGTCGAAAATGATTCAACAGTTACCTACCCTTGTTGTACTGATTCCAATTTTGAAGCAAACATCTTCATTAATGACAGAGCTATTATCAAATGTCAAAGATTTTGAAAAATTTAAGTTGAAAAAGATGCATAGCAGTGTCAATAAAAATTTGATGGTTATCTGCCTCTGTTGTATGGATTCCCCTTTTGATAGTGAACAACTAATCCAAATTTGAAGTAAATATCTTTAGTAATGATACAGATACCATAAAATGTCAAAGTTTAAGCAAAATGATGCAGACAACAACGCAGGTGATGAGAACAATGCAAGGGTTATGATAATGCCTGAACCTTTTCTTGAAAACAATGGAGTTAAAAATGGGCATAAATGTCAAAATACTTTAGAGTCACCTGTCCTCATAATTGGATGGGAGTATCTTCGACAATGATGTAAGAGGTATAAGAAACATATTAATGTCTTTGCAATAACTCAATTTCTTAACAGACATCTGAGAAAAACCAAGATAGTTACCTCCACATTTAAATTAAATGTTGACATTCCATTTAGGTTAGCACTTATTGCCACTGTTATCTGTCCATTCCCAGCATCAATTGCAAAAGTACTGCCTGTATTTCCACCTGTAAAGGGAGGTCAATCTTACTAATTAATAATGCAAGATTTGATGGATTGATTGAATGTATGATGTTAAACGCAGTTTCCAACATTATTTCTGTTATGTTACGGTGGCCAGTGCACCTATCCATATTTTCCTGGAGTTTCTTTTACCATTATTCCGCATTTGTTATTTTAAGTTACTTTCAATTTTTGTGGAGTTTCTTTTACCAGTATTCCGCATTTGTTATTTTAAGTTACTTTCAATTTTCCTGGAGTTTCTTTTACCAGTATTCCGCATTTGTAATTTTAATTTACTTTCAATTAGGCAAGTGAAAAAAACTGCTATTTGGTAAAGGGATATTGGACGGATGAATAAATAAAGCACAAAGGACGGCAGTGTTGGAACCACTTTTCTTAAAAAACAGCTCTTTGTAGCAAATTTTTCAACACAAAACTAGTACCACTTGATGATCAACATTTTTGACAAACACCTTTTACCTAGCTATACAGGTCTAATAGCCTTGTTGAAGTTTCTTACGTTTATGAGGAATATGCTCCTTGGCTTGTTAAATCTCAAAGTATCCTTGCCAGGAAACTTTCTTGGACAAGCAAAGTAGAGATACTTAATCGACACCCCTGTCACTACTCACCTGTTATGTTGTATGATATAGTGGCTGGTGTAACGTCAGCATCTGTGGCTGATACAGTGTCAACAATTGTACCTGTAAATATTTCAAAAGGTATAGAATATTTGTCAGAGGTATGTTGGCATGGGCTTCCCCAATGTGTTCCCCTACAACATAGTGCCCCCCCCCTTCAAAAAAGAAAAGTCAAGAGCACCTCATGCAGGTGCCATTGCTTGGCGATTGTCCGTCATCAGTGAAAATTCTACATGATAAGTTTTAAAGGGAACTAATTGTTTCAAAGGTATTTCACAGTCACCTTCTGTGTTCATAAGTATTAGCCTATCAACAATTATAAATAACTAGCTCAAGTGTGAAGTACTGATCTTCAGTTATAACAAAGTTTTCACATGACCACAAGGATAAGGAGACAGAAGACATCAAGGGATATGTGAATATTTTAACTCTTAAAGCACCTTTCATGACCATAGTATCTTTGTGGCTAATGTAGATTTTAGCTGGACATGATGTGCAGTCTGATACAGTACAAATGCCGCGAATCTTCGCAAATTTTTGCTAGCACGTGATGTGGGAAAATACGTGAAAAGGATAAAATGTCCGCTCAAAACCCCCGCAACTTCCGTGAAAGTTCGAAGCGTCATGCACAAAGAGTAAACTACTTGCACCCAAACAGTTAAAGGTCCATGCGTGAACTGTAAGATGTTCGAGCGTGAACTATAGAAATAGTTGCAAGTTCAAACAAAATTTGATGCATACAAAGTTTGTGAGTGATACGTGTACAAATATTTTTTTTTTCGAAGAAAAAAAAGTTCATCTGTTTTTAACTGTTCTATGAAGGTTCTACATGTATATTGGGCAACTGGGTTTGATTGTTACCGTTGTCAGCCAACAATGTCTGTATAGTCCATTGTCCATTGTTTAGTCAGATATCTGTCTGTTTTCTTTAATCATGTGAGATGGGTTTTCAGCTTGAACCATACATGTATGAGTTGGCTCCGAGATGTGTTTTTTAACCTGTTATCATATATTTGCATTTGTATAATAAACTGACAAAATTGTAATTCAAACGGAAATGTTTATACCTAGCCACTGAACTATAAAACATGTACGAAAATCAAGTCAACATACGTATAAATGGTCATCAACAAACACTGCACCTCTCATGTATGCACAAGTTGATTAATATGCAAAAGAGTATCACTTAAAGATTTGGTACATTGATGAAAGGGCTTGCTCTCTTTCTCTGACACAGACACACACACAAAGGTACTGAATACATGTCCAGTATGTATAATACATGTTGCCAGCTTAGTTGTAGAGCAAAACCCCCATGGATCGAACAACTGCCAATTGCATCAGCAAAGTGAACAACAACACAGAAAGACCAAAAAACGTCACTGTCAACAAACAATATCTAACTTGCTATGGCACATCAGGATGTAAAATTATTTTTTTACCCACTCGCCTGATGGGCGAGTAGTTATTAAGGGTTACTCGCCCTGCAGAGTTTTTCACTCGCCCTTTTTTTCGTGAAATATTCGTCTAATAGAATTAAAAGTTGTGCGATTAATTTTACTTACACGTAATTTTGATCTAAAATAAATGTTAAGAAATGTTATCATGTCTGAATTTTAGTTTTTCATTCCTTGAACTACCTGTTTATTCACATCATGCAAAGAGAGAAATTCATTTACTAAAGGCATTTAATGTAAACAAAAAGATGGTGAAAAACAACAAAAAAACTAGAACTTGTTTTTCTACAAAAAAACAGATGTCTTCCCCCTTTTTTGGTGTCAGGAGGATTAATATGTGACCAAGGAAATTTCTAACTGAAATAATGGTCATTTTTCTCTAACGGTTTTCGAGTTATAGAGCGGACAGGAAATTGTAAGTAAAATGAGTATGGAAAATGATCAAAGGGAAATAACTCGAAAAATATACAAGCCAGAGTTATGGTTCTTGTGCATGACACTTCGTCTCATGGTGCTTTACAAATGTGTAAAGTTTTATCAAAATATCTTAAAAGGTTTTCCAGGCTAGAACAGACACAATTTGTGACGGACAGACAGACGGACAGATGGACGGACAGACGGACATGCGGGGAAAAACAATATGTCTCCAGACCCTGACAGGGGGGAGACATGAAAAAATGGATTGGTCTAAATTGAAAAAAATTTGCTGACAACAATTTCATGTAGTTCAAATGATGTTATTGTCTTTGATAGAGTACAAAATATTGTTAGAAAAGGAGAAAGTGCTGGTTACCAGCATTTTCTCCTTATTCAAAATGCTTTCTAGAGGTCTTTTCATCATAGCCGTGAAAACTTGGATTTGTGTATTAAAGGGTTGACTACAAACACTTGTGTACCCATGAAAGGCGTGAAATCTTGTTGACAGACGGACTGTTTTACATTTTTGGCCGTTCAAAATTACTCTGCCAATGGCAAAATGGCGGACGGTGTGGGTACACATCAGACAGCAGAATGTGTGGTCTGACGTTGGATCTACACCATCTGCTGTTGAACCATGGCTTCACTCAAATCAGAAAGCGACTTCTTGTAGGTCAAAACAGGTAAGAACATATTTAAGAACATATTTAAAACATGTATCTCACATTGAAAACACGCCGAAACTTGAAGATCTGCTACAATTTTGACCCTGTCAGCGGTGCTATTAATAGATCTAAATTTGTCGGATATTACCCTCATGATTTCGGACACACATTCGGACAACACGGTAAAACCTATTATTTCAGCTACCCCTTTTTTTCAAAATGGTAAGTTCCTAAATATTCTGACACATTTTTTTTTTTTCCAAATACTGTATGTACATTGGCGAATTACGGTAGATATCATACGTAAAAGTTCTGGATAATTTTTTATGCATTTTGCCTGTACCATCTCCATTAGATTGATAATTGCCTGTTTAACATCATTTTTTGATTTTCACACCTTTCACACGATAATTATCAACATTGCATGATAAGATGAGTCTTTTGAATTACACAAAACTTTTTAATGCGCTTGCGTAAGCTGACGCCCTTGGTGTTGCTCGAAGTACATATACAATTCACACATGGAAGCCAACGAATTGTTGCGCAATGTATAAAACTCCACGCGTGAAGATATGAGAGACTTCGCGCAGTGTATCTCAATTGTTTGTGTAACTATCTTTCTATCTTGCGCGCTGATCACGTTAATTCCCCGAAAATTTCACGGAAAATATGCGCGAAAAATTTATTAATTCACGCATGATGCTTGGATTCTCAAAGATTCACGGCAACTGTACTGTATGTAATCTTTACTGTCCACTTTGCTGAGACATTCTGGACAAGGTCAACCTTGAAGTTTCGATTATCTTGGTTTTATTTCTAGACTGAAAAAGCTTAATTGGTTATTCCCCATTCTAAGAATTAATATTTTCTTGGAAAAAAGCTGACAAAAAAGTCATTTTATAACTCTCAGATACATAATAGGATGGAATCCACCAAAAAATGTTTTTATGCTTTGTTGCCTTTGGCACCCCAACCTTTATTTGGAAACAAAAAACACACACAGGCACACAAGAGGGCCATCATGGCCCTTTATTATTCACCTTATTAAAACTATGAAAATGAATTTCAGCATAACATATTGATGTTCCAATGTTCTATTTGGCCTGGTGAAAAAGTTTCAGGCCTGGCGTAATGTCCCAAGCCTATAGCCAGTATGATAATCTTGGCCAAATAAGACAGCCAATATGAAATCACCCAATTATTGAAACTATACTGTTAATCAATAAAATGTGCCATTGCATTTATGTGACAAAAACAGTTTGTTCAATATAAAATGACAAACAGAGCTAGTATCTCCAAACTGCACCAATATGAGAAACAATCCACAAATATCAAGTCTAATAATATGACTTGGTAAATATCAAATCAAAAATAAACCCAGCCATGAATTAACAAAATTGTCAATTATCAAGTAATTTTGTTTTGGGATGAGGTTACAAGTCTGATGTCTGCTGTATGAGTCTTTGGCCCTGTGGCTAAAACTGCACCAATACAAAATAACTTGACAAAATACATTATGAAAGAGTACTCACCATTACCAACTGAATCCAGCAATGAGGCTGTGTATGGTGTTCCCACAAACTGTGGTGCATTATCATTTAGATCATTGATGTTTACAGTAAATATGACACTGCCTACATTTGTTGTCCCGTCCGATACACTACAAAATAAGAATGGTCATCATCAGTGGTCAATGACAATCAGTGAACTAGGGTCCCTTACTACAGCAACCTACTTACTGTGATTGTTCCGATTACACCCAAACACATAAACATGCACATATTGGATACACATGCACTCTAAATTTAACCCATGCTCTGTGGAAAGGGGACTTAACTCTTTAGCAAACGACAAAATTTTAGACTGGTCCAAATAGAAAGCATTTGCAGATGACAAAATTAAGGTCACTCAAAAATTGAAATTTGTTCTGGGAGGGTAGAAAACATTGCGGGAAATGGAGAAAATGCTGGTTACCAGCATTTTCTCCATTTCCCACAAAGTTTTCAAAATGCTTCTTTTCCAGGGTCGTGAAAACCAGGGATTGTTTTGGAAAGGGTTAATGCATCTACAAGAAGTATCCACCAAGGTCAGCCTGTGCAGTCTGCACAGGCTGACCTGGGTTGATACTCTTTGCTATTAGGCAATTTTCTGCATGTCAAAGGACCAGTATACCTCATGATTCAGTTTGTTGTCAGAACATGAGGATTTTATTGATCCATAATTATGTAATGACTTGCTCAATATAAAGCATCAAAGAGATTAATCAAGCCCCCTTTTTCTCACAGTATGACTATTATTCTCCTTTATATTTTGTTTTCACTAAACCTTGGTACATTTGCTTCCATACAAACATACTTATATACAGTCCTTCAACCTTAATCCTTTCCAAAATGTCAAGTTTCAGACTCCTTCAATTCAAAACATCAAATTCAAAATTGGTAAAAACAAGCTGAAGTTCTCTGATTTGGCATCACAAGTTTTTTTTCGGAAGAATCTTATAAAAGACTGCTTATTTTCATTCAAGTGCAAAGATGGCTTTAAAATTATAACACAGATAGAAATACATACATTTAAAAACACAAGCAATTACCAAGTTTTTATGTATTTCTACTGTAAAATTTCCTATTCCATCAGCAATGGTAAAGCCATTGGAGCATAACAACAGATAAATACATTCTATGCGAGGAAATATGTCACTTGCCCACATAATTTAGTGGCAGAATTGCTATGATATTGAAGTCATGGGTTTAAGTTCCACTGCAGGCAATTCTTTTTTCAACAATTTTTTTTTTGGGGGGGAGGAGGGGAGGAAGGGGCCTTACTTGAGGTAAGCAGGCATGTCCACATTATTTTTCCTTACGAAATAACAACTTTCTTCGACCCCCCCCCCACACCAAAAAAAAAAAAGGGTTAAAATCTACTTTAATGGCCCTTTAAGCCTTTAAGACCTTTCAGTGGAAATCTTCTCGATACAAATCAAATAACCCAGAATTTCAGCTACCTTGAAGGTGGCTTTTGAAAGCATTGCAAGAAAATGAGGGAGTGCTGATATAATTTCAGTTTTTTTGGCCAATTTACTTTGTTGTCCTTGAGGTTTTTTCCAAAAGACTTGTTGACATAAAAACTATCTTGGGGTGAAGAGAAATTGAGCACACAAACCAAATACACATGTTGCTCATTCATCATGTTTTATCCATTTTGCCTGTATCAATGCTAGCTCTGGCCCAAGTAAAATAATGGCCAACAACTTTTTCTTGAAAAAAATAATAGACAAAGTTAGCACGCGAAGTTGGCTTTAAAAAAAAGCATGCACATGTAGCATTGAACAAACTTTATTTTTACTCATAGTCTCAAACTTTCATTCACATAATTATGTCTATTACAACAATAATAATTAGTAAAAAAAAATATCATATATAAGAAAATATTGTTGGAAAAGAAGAATTTGCTCTATAGTATTTTTGGGATAGTGCTCCTTTTCCTACAATATTTGCACAAAAGCATAAAGACTTTTAGGTCCTTGTTTATTTCATGAATGGTTACTCCTTTACCAAACAGGAAAATTTTATTTCAATCTTACATTGTAGAAAATACCGTGGGAAAAGGAAAATTTGTTCTACTTCCTGGGATATTGCTCCTTTTTCCCACAGTATTGCATAAAAGCATAAGGACTTTTAAGTCCTGATGAATGATTACTTCTTTACCAAACAACAATTTTTTTTTATTATTATTATCATAATAAATGATGTGCACAAGTAAATGGGGAAAATTTTGTCACGGGATTACCTCCCTTTATTACCTGTTAACCTTAATTATTTTGAAATAAAGTCAATGTGGTAGGCGAGTCACACGATGTGTTGTAAATAAAAAGTTATTCACTTGATAGTACGTAAACAGTGAGGTAGACGGATATAAGTGAAGAATGATAAGATTTTGGGGGTACAAGAATGAGATGTATTAGAGAAATGTCAACATGTCCATTAAATTCTATTATGAATTATTGCTTTCTTTATGTTTGCTGACATTTAAAAAAAATGTCGGTTTACGTGAGCAATATAAACAAATTGATATCTAATTGGTTTCCTTCACTTGCCATCGCCGTTTTTGGCAGTATTGAAATCCAAGGCATTCTATAACCGCGTCAATTAAAGTGGTCAATCAAAATTTAAAATGAAATAAACAATAATCGCCAGTTAGCTGCTTAGAGTAATATGTTGTGGAATATACCAGCCCATTGTGACCTGTTGATTACCAAAGGTTGCGACCGCCTAGGTGTGAAACAAGCGATTACCACACATTTCCGGTGCAAATTAACGCGAGATCCAGGCATGTTTACAAGGGAAATTTTACCAAATTTTTTGGGGAATAAATTAATCGTCAATTTTTATTGCCAGTTGGAAGAATTAATCGACGGCTGAATTAATTAATCGACAATTGTCGATAATTTTGACTGGCAGCTCGAGGACTGCAGTATTCTTTAAAAAAAAAAACATCTGTACAAGCTGGCTTCAATAAAGTAAAAAAAAAAAAAAAATGCAATTCATAAACAAAATTACCCAAATGTAAAGTTAAAACTCTGGGTTGTTTCTGCATCTAGTCCATTAGGTGTCTTAAGAAGTCCTGTGGTACTGTCTAGTTCAAATGGAGGTAAATTAGGATTCTGAGTTTCAATAGAAAATGTCAGTGCATCCCCATCTCCGTCTTGTCCTTCAACCGTGAGTATAGACAGATCTTTTGGAGAGTTTTCATTTACAGATCTGGGTAGTGTTGAAGAAACGGGTACCAGAAAGGTAGGTGCTATTGCCTCCACTGAAATTTGTATTCAACCAATAATCAATGCTTTGAGTGAAGAATAAACCAAACAGACATTTTCAATCAAATACACGTATTATATAGCCCAAATAATTGCAATTTCATGGCTGCTTTTGTCTTTTTAGGTTTAGTAGACAGTGTCAATCAGAGATCAGACTGCACATTTTGTGCAGTCTGATCTTGACCTACATTGGTAGCAAACCTGACTATAGGCATGAAAGGGGCTTTAAGAGTTAAAACTCTATGAGGGCAAGAATAAGAGGGCCAAAATGGCCCTTATCACTCCAATGCCTTTTAGATTAATGTAACATGTACTTAATTGGCACCAGCTGAGACATTAAACAATAAGAGGTCTGTATGGCAGTAAAACTTCATAGAATAGATTGCAGATTGATAATCAAGAGAGATAAATGTTAACAAACAACAAGTTTGTAAAAAGCTAACAGGAATCAACTCCCTTGATAAGTGTGTACACTTAACTTGTATAGCCTGTTATCAGCTATAATTTGAGTTTGACCAAAAGTAGCTATTTTCTTTGCCAGATCAAAATTATATCAAGAAATCCTGAAGAAGTCCAGCAAAGGATTGTTTATACCAATTTGTGGTTTTGAAAAATCTTAGGAATTTCTTTATTTTTTAGTTTTGTGAGGTACAGCGGTGGCCTTGTAACCAGAAACTCCCATTTTCCATGCCGGGGAGTATGTGTTAACGTTGGGAATGTTCATTGGCCCACACATCCGGGGCAAGCACTGGTGAAGTTACCAGGAAGCAGAATCGAGAGAGATTGGTGTAAGTTATGAGAACTTGTTCCTCAATTGATGTAATAAAAGTATGTTTAAACTAAACTAAAAGTTTGCATGGAAAACAAACATTCTTAATACTGTAAGTATCCTACCTTGAGGCTCATAATACCAGCATAATAATAAAAAATAGGTCTTTAAGAAGTCTGAAAAAAACAAGAAAGAAACAGAAAAAGATGGTTTGCATCATTCAAACACCTTACCCTTTTTTTTCGCTTTTGCTAGCAACAAAGGTCGTGATTAGACTGCACAAAACATGCTGCCTGATCTTGGGTCTATCCTGCCCATTTAGCTGAAACACTATGGCTTCTAACAACCAAGCACTCTCGTATGTTGTGAATGTACAACAAATTTTGACCTTCTACGCGAAAGCTGTACATGCATGCACTTCAAGGAACATTTAGCCCTTAACCCTTTACCACACAATCCCGACTTTTAACGACCCTGAGAGAGAAAGCTCTTGAAAACATTGTGGGAAAGGGAGAAAATGCTGGTAACCAGCATTTTCTCCTTTTCCCGCAATGTTTTTTACCCTATCAAGAAAAATTGCACTGTTTAAGCCACATTGAAATTGTTGTCTGCAAATGCTTTCAATTTGGTTGTGGCCAAAATTTTGTTGTTTGGTAAAGAGTTAACTCTTTACCAGACAATCCTGACTTTTAAAGACCATAGGAAAGAAGCCTTTTGAAAACATTGTGGGAAAAGGAGAAAATGCTGGTAACCAGCATTTTCTCCATTTCCCACAATGTTTTCTACCCCATCAAGGAATAATTGCACCATTTGAGACACACTGAAATTGTCGTCTGCAAATGCTTTGAATTTGGACAAGGATAAAATTTTGTCGTCTGGTAAAGGATTTGCCCTTAGGCTGCTTAGTGCCATTTACTGACCTTTACCGGACATTGTAGATCAAGATCAGACTGCACAGAATGTGCAGTCTGATCTTTGATCTACACTGTCCATTAAAGAGATATCTTTATCACATAACCTCTCTTGTTTGCAGTGTAATATACCCATTACAAATTTTCTTATCTCATACACGTTTAATATCACTATTTTGTGACGTCATTTTTAACGTCATTTTGTACGTTTTTCGTAGAGGAGAATGGGTTTTATTGATATTACCGCATGTGCATCTATAGATGGTTTTGCATCTTCTTATCTATAATCTGTGAAATATCGTTATGTGATAAAAAGAATCTGACATTCGTTGGCGTATGAGATAAAGATTTTATTAAACTCATCAAGAAAAAATTGTTATTAAGCTCGCCAAAGGCTCGCTTGATAACATTTTCCCTAGACTCGTTTAATAAAATTTTATCTCAATGCCAACTCATGTCAGATTTTATATCTCCCCAACAAATAATTTTGAAATAGCAACATTTGGCGACTTGAAGGTATCATTTAACTTATTCAGCAAGATAACGGTTAAAGCTCCTTTCACAACTATAGTGGCTGTTGCTGCAAGCAAAGATCAAGGTCAGACTGCACTAAACATGCAGTCTGATCTTTGATCTTTACTCTCTGCCATGATGAGCAAATCTTGCTATAACCAGCCTTGTGTGGTGTCCGTGGTCGTGAGATAGAGCTTCGGCCTCGTAACCAAAAGGTCCGGAGTTCAATACTCGGGAGCAGGTGTCAACTTTGGGAATTTTCATAGGCCCACACATTCGGTGTGAGTACTGGTGTAGTTCCCAGGAAGCAGAATCGAGAGAGAGAGATTAGTATAAGTTGTAAGAACTTGTTTCTCAATCGACGTAAAATAAATATGTTTAAACTAAACTAAGCAGCCTTGAACAGCAGTTATTTGGGCCTTTTTCACGACTACACATTTCCATTTTGTTGATTTGGTGCTTGAACACCTTCAGCACAGGCAAAAACGGTAACTTTTACCGATGGCATAGATCAAGATCAGACTGCACAGAACGTGCAGTCTGATCTTTGATCTATACCGTCCTCTTGTGTAGTCAAGCCTGTACAATCAAAATTTTTGTAAGTTTCAATGGATTGTATTTAGAGCTGTCGAAAGAGGTAGAGATTATTTACTTGGTGCTGAAAGAGTCAAGGGTTACCTTGGCATACTTGAAATAACAAACTTCAGCATATACCAAGGTATGCCACATGATGCTTTAACTCTTTACCAAACAATCCCTACTTTTGACGACCCTGAGAAAGAAGCCTTTAGAAAACATTGTGGGAAAAGGAGAAAATGCTGGTAACCAGCATTTTCACCTTTTCCCACAATGTTTTCTACCATTCACAAAACGAATTTCAAATTTTCAGTCACTTTTATTTTGTCGTCTGCAAATGCTTTTGATTTGGACAAACCTAAAAATTTGTTGTTTGGTCACGAGTTAACTCTTAACCAAACGACAAAATGTTAGACTGATCCAAATTGAAAGCAGTTGCAGACGACAATTTTACAGTGGCTCAAATGTAGAACATTTTATAAGAAACGGTAGAAAATATTGTGGGAAAAGGAGAAAATAGTGGTTACAAGCATTGTCTCATTTTCCTCCAATGTTTTCATAAGGCTTTCTTCTTCAGGGTTGTTAAAACTTGGGATTGTGTGGTAAGAAGTTAATATCTCCATACACTGGCATCTGCCAAATTGATTTTTTTATCATGTGAACATGTCTTTAGGAAAAGCAGCAAAACAATTTCTATTTCAAGATTGTTTTGACCTCAATCTGTAACACAGTAGCAGACAGTGAAGATCAAAGATCACACAGCACAAAATGTGCAGTCTGATCTTGATCTACACTGTCTGCAAAAAGCAACTCAAGCTGGTTCTTGCAGTTTACTCTTTACGACTCAATCCCAATTTTTAATGACCTAAAGAATAAAACTGTTGAAAACATTGTGGGAAAAGGAGATAATGCTGGTAACCAGCATTTTCTCCTTTTCCCACATTGTGTTCTACTCTTTTAGAAACAATTTCAGTCATCTGAGCAAAATCTAATCAGTCATCTGCAAATGTTTTCGATTTTGAACAGTGTAAAATGTTGTTGTTTTTGTGTGCAGAGTAGACCCTTTACCAAACAATCCCAACTTTTTAACGACCCTGAGAAAGAAAGCTTTTGAAAACAGTGTGGGAAAAGGAGAAAATGCTGGTAACCAGCATTTTCTCCTTTTCCCACAATGTTTTCTATCCTATCACAAAACTTATACATTTTTGTAACAAAATTGAATATGTGGTGTGCAGATATATTCTGAATTTGGACAAGATCAAAATTTGTCATGTGGTAAAGGGTTAAGGCTGAAACAGTAGACTGATTGATTGGACGGTGTTTACTGCCGTTTTCAACATTGTTTCAGTTATATCACTGTGGTCAGTGGACCTATTCATGCTTTCCTAGAGTTTCTTTTATCAGTACTCCGCACAATATTCTTTCCAAACCACTGGCTACTTTACCACATAACCATTGTCAAAGCACTGCTCAGCAGTCAGAAAGGAATAAATCCTGTCACAACGACTATCATCAATCCACGGAAAGAAATTGGCCAAGCCTGGAATTGAACCAGTGACCCCCTATCTCAAGTCCTGCATGCTATCGACTGAGCTACGGGGCTTGGCTTTGAAATACTAGAAATACTTACAACAATATCTGTACATGATGTTTCTGTGTCGCATAAAAACAGTAAACTCTTAAATCACTCTTTGAAGCAAATCTTTGCAGTCAGTCTGAAAAAAATATTAAAGTTATAGTAAATTAAACCTCAAAACAATTTTTTTCCTTAACCTTTTACCAGACGACAAAATTTTAGCCATGTCCAAATTGAAAGCATTTTACAGATGACAATTTCAATCATGGCTCAAGTGGTGCAATTTTTCTTTGAAAGGGTAGAAAACATTGTGGGAAAAGGAGAAAATGCTGGCTACCAGTGAGTGCAGCCTGATCTTGATCTACACTGGCCACAATGGCAACTATAGTTGTAAAAGGAGCTTTACGATTAACTTTTTACCAAAGGGCAAAACTGCAGACTTGGCCAAGTTGAAAATATTTACAGACGACAAATTAATTGTGACTCAAATGATGGAATTTTTTCATGGATATGTGACCCGTCACGCAAAAAGGGACTATCTGGGAAATCCGTGCATCAATTAGATGAAAACAGATCAACGATAGTGTAGGTCATTTTAAGTTGATAGTTCAAAATAATTGTATAACAAAGTAGAATGACCACTTTTCATACAGAAAATATCATAAAAGCGAAAAGTGTCAACCCTGGTCAGACTGCACAATTCGCGCAGTCTGACCAGGGTTGACACTTTTCGCAGTTCCCAGAAGGTCCCTTTTTGCGTGACGGGTCACATATGGTCAAAGCTGTTTTAGGAAAAAGACAAAATTCTGCTTATCAGTATTTTTTTCTTTTTCCACAATGTTTTCAATAGCTTCTTTCTCAGAGTCGTCAAAACTCAGGAGTGTATGATAAAAGGTTTATTGTGTCTCATAATCAAGTAGAGATTTGTCTAGGAAGGAGCAGAAAACATTGCCGAAAATGGAGACAATGCTGGTTAACAGTATTTTCTTCTTTTTCCACAGTGTTTTCAAAAGTCCCTCTTTCTTATGGTTATTTAACCATTTACCAAACAATCCCAGGTTTTTATAACCCTAGGAAAAAAGGTTTTCGTAAACATTGTAGGAAAAGAAGAAAATGCTGGTAACCAGCATTTTCTCCTTTTCCCTCAATGTTTTCAACCCTATCAGAGACCTTGAGCTCACTTGTACCAATTTTGACTTAGTCGTTTGCAGATGTTTTGAATTTGAACAAGTCTAATATTTGTTGTTTCGGAAAGGGTTTAAACTTGAGATTGGAAGATATAGGGTGAAATATTTAACAGTTTGCCAAACAACAAGATTTTGAACTGGACCAAATTTAGTCCATTTAAATACTTGTAATAAATTACAAATCAGTAATGCTAAAATGGTGATTTCTGTCTTTGATTGGGTAGAAAACATTGTGGGAAAAGAAGAAAATACTGGTTCCTAGCATTTTCTTCTTTATCCATAATGTTTTCAACAGACCTCTTCTTCGTGATCGTTAAAACATAAAATTGTGCAGAAAAAGGTAAAGGACTCAAGGAAACAGACGCTTCCTGTTTTTGCAAATAACATTTATCCCAGTGAAAAACCGCAAAGGAACTGATGGATTGATTAGTGTATTACGCCACTTTCAACAGTATTGAAAAATCATTTTATCCGTTCATGTCTGTTCGTATCCATTTTATGTCCGTTTCTTACCCGGTGAATCACCAACTTGTCTGACGACATCCAATGATGTCCATTCCATCCGGTGGGAAGTTTTGAGCATGTTTTTTACCTCCGTTACATATCCGTTAGCCGGTCTGACCAAGCCTTTAAGAACTGATAAATGTATTAAAAGTATTCAGGAATTACTTCCCCAAGCTGGTCATAACTGAATCATTAACTTGCAGACATTTACGTTGTAATTATCAAATACATGTAGATCTACAGGTCAAATGATGGTGTTTTTCTATGAAAGGGTAGAGCACATTGTTGGGAAAAAAGACAATGCAGTTTGTATCTATTTTCTCTCTTTCCAACGATGTTTTTTAAAATGGTCCTTTCTTTGGTTTAATTTTTTAACCTGCGAATTAAGTCAACTGAATACTGCTATTCCAAACTTATTTTTTGGTGTAAAATATTTTCTTTTCAGGCACTGTACATCAAGATCTTGATCTACTCTGTCCACAAAAGGTCCACAAGTCACACTTGGTAGCTTAAGGGCTAAACACAGGGTTGTTTGGTAGAGTGTTAACAATTTACTTCACAGGATATCAGCGTAAGGGAAGGAAAACGCAGTATTGTGATATCACTTTGACTCGTCACTACCTTGTTTCCATGATCGTGTTCGGTTTTTCGATATTTGCCTTGTTCTAAACAAAATTCTAATGCATATGAGTCGTGCTCTGTGAAAAGGGGCCAAACTTTTTGCTACTGGTTAATTTTCTGCAGTTCAAAAGACCAGTCGACCTCATTATTCAGTCTGCACACTCCTGGCTGACCTCGAGGGAAACCTTTTGTTCAAATTTATGCATGTCAAAGGACCATTTCATCTCCAGATCCAGAAGATTGTTAGTGTAAATGGATTTTATGTATCTCTAATTATGTAATGAATTGCTTGGTATCATGTATCACGGAGATGCATTAAGCCCCCTTTTGTCAGGGCAGGACTCTTATCTTTGTATAATAAACTGATTGTATTGCCATGTCCATGTTGAAGAGATAAAAATACCTGGACACGTGATTCGTAGTTAATGTCATATTAAGTCGTACATTTATCGAACATCTATAAATAGTTCATGTCAATAGACGGAATGTTCATCAAGTGACAAGTTAAAGTGGTTGCACAATATGCTGTATTGATACTTGATAATATCTGAAACACTGAAGGAAAAGTTGTAATAGTTTGCTACAAGTTACTCCTTTTTCAAGACTGTTTTTAAAAAGAAGTAAATCACAAAGGTGTGAAACACTGCATAAACTAGTGAAGCTGTTTTTAAAAAGAAGTACATCACAAAGGTGTGAAACACTGCATAAACTAGTGAAGTAACGGATAAACACTCTAGGGGGGGTTTAAATTTAACCATGCAATCCTGAGCTTTAACAACCCCAAGAAAAGATACATTAAAAACCATTGTGGGAAAAGGAGAAAATGCTGGTTACCAGCATTTTCTCCTTTTCCCACAATGTTTTCAACTTTGTCAAACACAAATCTCGTCATCATTTGATTCATGTTTTGTATCTTTGCTAGTTGCTACAAATGTTTACAATATGGTTTCGTCTAAAATGTTGTCAAGTGATAAAGGTTTAATTTAATGCGTATTAAGTGTAACAATATATGTGCATATATAATGTCACATCACATGTTCAGGCAAATGACTGCAGTATCATTGTTCATTAATTTACCAAGTCTGTCACTGTGCCAAGCTGGATTCTTTTTTTTGTATTTTCCATGAGACAGAAATTTTCTATTGCTGCCTTTTCTCACAGTTAATTAATTTACTGCAAAGGCTTATTTCCAATAAGTTACCTGTATATCATTTCCATCTTGAAAGAAGGATTGATTGATCAAATGCTACTTTACACCGCTTTCAACATTATTTCAGTCATATCATGGCGAGAGCTCACATATTCATGTATTTCCAGTACAAGGCTTGGGCTCTGAGGTCTCTTGCCCCCTCGGACACCCCTACAAAAAATCCAGTGAATCTGGTGACACTCAAACCTGGGACCTCCTTCTAAACTTTACCACTGAGCCACGCAGACCCCTTAAAAAATGGTGGAAGCATTTACCGAAATTGTATACAAAATATCCAATATTGTAGGACAAAAAGGAGTAACTGCTTCTGCCACAACTCCTTGTCCCACAATGTATTCAAAAGTTGCCTACAGCAATAACTATGTTCAAGAGCATGCATGAGAGTGCCACTGCTCATCTGCACATGCTTTATCTGATAGATTTTAAGTCAAAAAAGGGGCAAAACTGTGTCAAAAATAATTCAGGTTTACCTATCCTTGATAAATGGGCTAGCTTGTTGACTATTTACTACAGGATAAATATTCGAATTTCTACGAATTCAATGCAGTATCAGACAAAAAATTAAATATGGCTCAACCTGTTGAAATCATCATTGAAAGGGTAGGAAAACACTATTGAACAAGTGTGGCAAATTGTCGCAAGATACACCCGTCCCACCGCCAGTTGTCAAGGGGGTATAATAATCGTAAAGGGCAGGTAATGCAACAAACATGTTTACCAAGTCTCAAGTCAATTTGACTTGAGGTGACAAAGTTCCGTTCCAGACAAGCAAGAAATACTGTAAAAATGAAGATCAAAGTGGAATTACTCGAAATCTGCACTAGGTAGAGTTATTGTTCTTGCGCACTGTACTCCGTAATATTGCAACAAACATGCATACCAAGTTTCAAGTCACTCTGACTTGAGATGACAAAGTTATATTCTGGACAAGCAGAAAATGCTATAAAAATGACGATCAAAGGGAAATAACTCAGTCAGCATGAGATAGAGTTATGGTTCTTTTGCACTGCACTCCATATTATTGCAACAAACACACATGTCAAGTTTCAAGTCAATCAGACTGGAGATTACAAAGTTATGCTCCGGACAAGCAGAAAATGCTGTAAAAAATGACTATCAAAGGGAAATAACTCAAGACAGCACGAGATAGAGTTATGGTTCTTTCGCACTGCACTCCATATTATTGCAACAAACACAAATACCAAGTTTCAAGTCAATCGGACTGGAGATGACAAAGTTATATTCCAGACAAGCAGAAAATGCTGAAAAAATGACAATCAAAGGGAAATAACTCAAAGACAGCATGAGGTAGAGTTATGGTTCTTTCGCAATGCACTCCGTATTATTGCAACAAACACACATGCCAAGCTTCAAGTTGATCAGACTGGAGATGACAAAGTTATGCTCCGGACAATCAGAAAATGCTGTAAAAATGACAAAGGGAAATACCTCAAAGACAGCACAAGGTAGAGTTATGGTTCTTTCGCACAGCCCTCTGTATTATTGCAACAAACACATATCCCAAGTTTCAAGTCAATCGGACTGGAGATGACAAAGTTATATTCCGGACAAGCAGAAAATGCTGTAAAAATAACGATCAAAAGGAAATAACTCAAAGACAGCACGAGGTAGAGTTATGGTTCTTTCGCACAGCACTCCATATTATTGCCACAAACACACATGCCAAGTTTCAAGTCAATCGGACTGGAGATGACAAAGTTATATTCCGGACAAGCAGAAAATGCTGTAAAAATGACGATCAAAGGGAAATAACTCAAAGACAGCACGAGGTAGAGTTATGGTTCTTTCGCACTGCACTCCATATTATTGCAACAAACACACATGCAAGTTTCAAGTCAGTCGGACTGGAGATGACAAAGTTATGCTCCGGACAATCAGAAAATGCTGTAAAAATGACGATCAAAGGGAAATAACTACTCAAAGACAGCATGAGGTAGAGTTATGGTTCTTTCGCACTGCACTCCGTATTATTGCAACAAACACACATGCCAAGTTTCAAGTCAATCGGACTGGAGATGACAAAGTTATGCTCCAGACAATCAGAAAATGCTGTAAAAATGACGATCAAAGGGAAACAACTCAAAGACAGCAAGAAGTAGAGTTATGGTTCTTTTGCATTGGACTCCGTATTATTGCAACAAACACACATGCCAAGTTTCAAGTCAATCGGACTGAAGATGACAAAGTTATGCTCCGGACAAGCAGAAAATGCTGTAAAAATGACGATCAAAGGGAAATAACTCAAAGACAGCACGAGGTAGAGTTATGGTTCTTTCGCACTGCACTCCATATTATTGCAACAAACACACATGCCAAGTTTCAAGTCAATCGGACTGGAGATGACAAAGTTATGTTCCGGACAAGCAGAAAATGCTGTAAAAATGACAATCAAAGGGAAATAACTCAAAGACAGCATGAGGTAGAGTTATGGTTCTTTCGCACTGCACTCTGTATTATTGCAACAAACACACATGCCAAGTCTCAAGTCAATCGGACTGGAGATGACAAAGTTATGCTCCGGACAAGCAGAAAATGCTGTAAAAATGACGATCAAAGGAAAATAACTCAAAGACAGCACAAGGTAGAGTAATGGTTCTTTTGCACTGAACTCCGTATTATTGCAACAAACACACATGCCAAGTTTCAAGCCAATCAGACTGGAGATGACAAAGTTATGGTCTGGACAAAGAATGGGGACGCCCCCTGCCTGTCCGCCCGCCCGCCACAGGTGATCCCATAATACATCCCGTCTTCGACGGGTGTATAAAAAGGAGAAAATGACCAATTTGAAACTGGTTGAGATATTACCAAGACAAACATTCAAACAAAGTTTCACGAGTATCAAACTGAAAATGCTGCCTCTACAGTGCACACAAAGTTCTCCTAAGATTTGACCTGATGACCTACCATTTCATCCGACAAGACCCAATTCCACAAATATTCAAGATATATGAAGATATCCATTCTGACCAAGTTGTACGAGTATCCAACTGAAATGTGGCACCTAGAGTGCACACAAGGCTTTTCTAAGATATGATCCGATGACCTGCTTTTTGACCTGCCATGAACCAATTTCAAACTGTCCAAGATAGTATCAAGAGTCAAGACAAACACTTTGATCAAGTTTCATCGGTACCTTACTGAAAATGTAGTCTGTATAGTGCATAGAAACTAATTGTTGACTGCAAATGCATGACAGACTGTGCACATAAGATCAAAAAGCTCTTGCTCAGGTGAGCCAACACAGAATTAAAAGTACTCACCTCTTTTTAAGAAAATATCTATATATCTTTATTAATATATAGGCCGGAAACTGTATCTATCTCAGTTCTTCTGTTTCAATATGATATCAGATAAACTGACCTCCATCACTTCAATGTTTGTTTTGTAAATTCTGAAATAAAAATGGGACAAGTGAAACGACAATTTTATTCTCCTCTGATCATTCTGAAACATACCACAGTTAGTCTTGTTCACATGCTAAAGTGTTAAATCTTTTCTACACATCCATTACCAAACTACCCTAAGCAAGAAAGCTTTTGAAAACATTGTGGGGAAAGGAGAAAAATGCAGGTAACCAGCATTTTTTCCTTTCCCCACAATGTTTTCTACCCTTTCCGAAACACACTCCATAGCCTGTATTACACATAAATTATTAACTGCAAAATACTTTCAATTTGGAAAAGTCTAAAATTTTTCATTTGGGAATGGATTAATAATTCTAATTAATTTTAATTCTCAATGCATATGTTGCTAGAAATGAAGATTTCCAGTAAATATTAAAAACAAAGTTATTTTTGATTTCAACAGAAAATTTCAGTGTCCAATAGTGTTATCCAAGATGTGACAGCATATTTTGTGCACAATTTGTAAAGTCTGATATTGGATCTACACTGTCCACAAAAGATTACTGAGTCACTCCTAGTAGCCTAAGGGTTAGGCTTGTAGCCTGTCACATCTTTTGAAGTCTGAAGTCTAGTATGCGGAAGAATCCTGCTTTGTGGATATCAGGCGTGGCCTGTTAAATGATATGAGAAAGGAAAATGGGCTGGCAATTTATGTACATATTGTAATTCTATCATCATTTTTCTTGATAATCAGGAAATGAAGGTCTGATAAAGTCAATTGGGTGGACATCTGAATTTGTCCTTTTTCCTGATAGAAATGCAATGCTCCCTAAATTTTTGCCGTTTTCATGTTTGTTTTGATCTCAAGGATAAAAATCACAAAATTTAGCATGTTCTCTAAAATACAATCTGAACACATAATTGTCTCAATATTATGTAAACTGCATTGAAAACTTTTTATCAATTTATTCTATTCCAAAACGGTCTTAAATTTATTTGCTTTGTCTGGGATGGTCCTCTGTAGTACCACTTTAGTTAACTTTGCTGAAAATTTGCTACATGAGAGAGAACTCACATGTAATATTTTTTCAAAACTGTGATCAACTGTTGCATGTATAGTTACAATAAATGTTTCTATTAAAAATTAAGTAGTGTTTTTCAGACAAAAATATCTAGGTCAAGCTACCATGTTGACTACAGATGCTCCAAATGGTTGCGGTTTACTCCCGGCGAGGGCTATGACATCACAGCAGATGACCTTCACTTGTCAAACATGAACTATCTGTTTTATGAATACCGGTATAATAGGGGGTAATTATTTTCAAAATATGAAGGAAAATTGTGCTTCATTACTGCAATTTGTGAATACTGAAGGCAACTTATCATAAATCTGTAATGAAGACATATCGTCGAGTGCCCTTATTCTGTGAGTGTCCTTGAACCGGTGATTTTTTGTTTACATCTCGTAAAGCACATAGTTTGATGACGTCACACGGTATTTCTGCTCGTAACCCTTACCAATAATCGAATGTTTTAATGCCCTTGAATTTCAGCCAAATACCAGACAAATACTTGTAAAAATCAATTATCTGATGTAAAAGAAACTGACATCATTTTTCTTATATCTAAATAGTGTTCCTTCATAAAAAATGCAAAGATCTACGACTTTATGCAATAAATACTACTGAGTTACCGGAATTAGGTCACGCCATGTTTGCTCAAGAAGGCCGACGGCATGTTTGTTTATTTATGCACATTGAACATGGAAATTGCTATCTAAGTTTTTTTTTCTTTTCCTTGAAATGATTTTTTTATAAAGGTAAGTAATTTCTAGCTCATGTTCCTGTCTAAATTCTTCATCTCATTATGTTGTTTCCTTATCATCACGGAATACGGACACTCGAGGCTATCTGACTTTTTAACCGACTTGATGCAGAAAACACTTCTGCTTTTGATTTAATGGATTAAACAAAAGATAGGTGGTGCTACATATGCAAATTAGGTATTTTACGGATTACCGCGGTATCATCGATGACGCGGTACCAGCGAGGACGACCAAGGTTTAGGGCCCCTTAGGTTTATGAATTTTTTATCCGAATTTCGGTCCGTCCGAATAATTTTCTTTTTAGCAGACGATTTCATTTTATGACGCGCGTTTCGCTTGACAAGACAAGAAATAGAAATAAGTCTAAAGCTAACCTTGCTGTTTTCAGTAATCCACGTTGCACATGGCGATTAAACAAAGCCTATGACTGCAAATTTAAACAGCGTATCCGGCCTTCCTTGAAACGTGATAACGATATTGTGCACGCTTGTTTAATTGAATGCGGTACAGAAGTGCTACGGCGAAGCGATTAGGCATGCAGACAAAGATTTTACTCTTACATTAACTAGCGAATTATTCAAACAAAAAAATAAAAATTATGGGGTAAAAATGGTGCCCATGGTTTGTCCAAATTCCGATATAATCCGACAAATTCCACGGAAGGGTTGTATCGTGGACTATAATTATCGGTGTGTAAAGGCTTGATCTATTTTTAGAATTTTTGGAAAATGTACAAATTTTCAGGAAATGTACGAAAGGGTTAGAGGGCAAACCCTTCCGATCGGCATATTTGGTTTCTGGTTTCAAGAAAGATTTCGTCTTTCTACTTAAAGACCTGACTGATCCACACCCTTCCTCTATCTGAACCCTGTACCAAGTAATCCCATGCTTAAATCTTTAATTATTGAATAAATAAATAGCATTTTCTCATTGGCTAAAAGTACATTTCCTCTGCAAGATTACGAGACAGTTCGGACATAGATCTTGTCTAGAATAGAGCAGTGGACAGTGTAGATAAAGATTAGACTGCTCATTCTGTGCAGTCTGATCGTGACCTACACCACGGATCGTCTGTGGTATGGAAAGAGTTAACGCCTAATGAAAAAAGTTTTTAAAAGCATTTTGAAACAAGAGCGGCAAATTGTCGCAAGATACGCCCGTCCCACCGCCAGTTGTCAAGGGGGTATAATAATCGTAAAGGGCAGGTAATGCAACAAACATGTTTACCAAGTCTCAAGTCAATTTGACTTGAGGTGACAAAGTTCCGTTCCAGACAAGCAAGAAATACTGTAAAAATGAAGATCAAAGTGGAATTACTCGAAATCCGCACTAGGTAGAGTTATTGTTCTTGCGCACTGTACTCCGTAATATTGCAACAAACATGCATACCAAGTTTCAAGTCACTCTGACTTGAGATGACAAAGTTATATTCTGGACAAGCAGAAAATGCTATAAAAATGACGATCAAAGGGAAATAACTCAGCATGAGATAGAGTTATGGTTCTTTTGCACTGCACTCCGTATTATTGCAACAAACACACATGTCAAGTTTCAAGTCAATCAGACTGGAGATTACAAAGTTATGCTCCGGACAAGCAGAAAATGCTGTAAAAAATGACTATCAAAGGGAAATAACTCAAGACAGCACGAGGTAGAGTTATGGTTCTTTCGCACTGCACTCCATATTATTGCAACAAACACAAATACCAAGTTTCAAGTCAATCGGAGAGGAGATGACAAAGTTATATTCCAGACAAGCAGAAAATGCTGAAAAAATGACGATCAAAGGGAAATAACTCAAAGACAGCACGAGGTAGAGTTATGGTTCTTTTGCAATGCACTCCGTATTATTGCAACAAACACACACGCCCGCCCGCCATGGGTGATCCCATAATACGTCCCGTCTTCGACGGGCGTATAAAAAGGATGTGACAGTGATCAGCATTTTATCTTTTTATCTCACAATACTTTCCCAATTCAAATCTACAAATCCAATCAAAATGCTTCCAAAATCAAAAAGTCTAAAATTTTGATATCATGTAAAGAGATAGCTCTTCCAAGCAATCCCTCATAAGGCTTTCAAAAGCAATGGGGGAAAAGGACAAAATGCCAATCAACATTTTCTTTTTTTGTGCCACAATATTTATAGATCTACTCTTTCCAGAACAAATTCCATCCTTTCGGCCATATTTGATTAGCTGCCTACAAATGCTTTAAATGTAGGCAAGTCTACAAATGTGTTATCTTGTAAAGGATTAACCTTTCACCGAACTGGAAAATTAGACTTGCCCAAACCCAGAGTATTACCTGACGACAAATTAAATATGGCTGAAATTGTGGAAGTTGTCTTTGATAGGATCAAAAACATTGTGGGAAAATGCTGGTGTTACCAGCATTTTCTCCTTTTCCCACAATGTTTTCAAAAGGCTTCTTCCTCAAGGCAAGGCTGTCAAAACTCGAGATAGTGTGGTAAAGACGGGACCACCTCAAAACTACTTGTATGATTGTAAAATATTACTTATTAAAATGACAAATTATTTTCTACACATACATATACCGGTATGTTAATAAATGAAAATATAAAGGGCTCTCTTTATGTATATAATTATAAAAATATTGTGACCAAAAAAATTATGGTATTGCAATTACATGTACTTCTTCTGCCACCATATTCTTACATTTGAACCAAACCATAGAAAAAGGGTTCATCTGTAATACAGTATGACTCAATGTAATCATCTTATCTCACCTGCCATTACATGTATCTCCCCACCCTTTACCACACAATCTTGTGTTTTAATGACCCAAAGAAAAATGGCTTTTGAAAACATTGTGGGGAAAAGGAGAAAATGCTGGTAACCAGCATTTTCTCCTTTCCCACAGTGTTTTCTATCCTATGAAAGACAACTTCTACAATTTAAGCCACAATGAGTTTGGCATTGGTATATCTTTTGGATTTCGACAGGTCTAAAATTTTATCAAGATTGCGTAAAGGGTTAACTCTTTACTGCACAATGAAAGTCTGCGGTTGTCTGCATTGAAACCACTCAGGCAGGCAACCAATCAAATGAAGCTCAACCTGTTACCACACAATCACGAGTATTGAAAGGAGAAAATGCTTGTTACCAGCCACAACAAATTTCAATTTTTGTGTCACCTTTACATTGTCTTCTGGAAATGCTTTCAATTTGGTCAGGTCCAAACTTTTGTCGTTCCAAAGTGGGTCAAGGGTTAACTCTATACCAAAGTACAATTTCTTTTGGACAGGATTAAATTTAATGCAATTGCAGATGACAAATTACGTGTCTTTAAAATGGTGGTTTCTGTCTTAAGGCCAAGTTACATGAGCTGGTTTTAACTCTTTACTAGATGAGGTAATTTTAGTCTGCTGAAATTGAAAGAATTTGCAGATGACAAATTTAGAGTGGCTAAAAAGGTGGTATTTTTATCTGTAAGGGAAGAAAACACTGTGGTAAAAGGAGAAAATGCACGTTTTGAGCATTTTCACCTTTTTCCACAGTGTTTTCAAATGCCTTCAACCTCAGAGCCGTAAAAACCAGGGCTTATCTAGGAAAGGGTTAATAACTACTGTGACATAATTACTACATCACAGCCTCTTAAACCTGTACCAAACGACAAAATTTTAGACAAGTCCAAATTGAAAGCGCTTGCAGATGACAAAATAAATGTTACTCAAAAATTGAAATTTATTTCCCGCAGGGTAGAAAACATTGTGGGATGGTTACCAGCATTTTCTCCTTTTCCCACAATGTTTTCAAAAGGCCTCTATCTCCGGGTCGTAAAAAACAGGGATTGTTTGGTAAAGGGTTAACCAAGTTTTAATGGCGGATCTGCTAGCAAAATAGTAAAACAGAGCAAAGAGTATATGTTCATTTTTTTTTTACATTTTCAGACGAAATGGACCAATCAGCACTCAGTTCACTAGGTGCTAGCCCTGTATCTTGACAGTAATTATACACGTACCTGAAGGGGTCTGTCTGACGTCTGCTTACCCCTCATCAAACGATCTCGAGTTTATACAACCCTGAAAAAACTAGGCTTCTGCGAACGTTGTAGGAAGAGGAGAAAATGCTGGTTACAAGCATTTTCATTTTCCCATAATGTTTTTTTTTCTATTTTCAAAGACAAATTACTGAGTTATGACCACATTTAATATTTCATGAGCAATAATACTTTGAATTTGGGCATGTGTAAAGAATTGTCATCTTACGAAGGTTAACTCAAAGCAAAGCAAACAACAGCATTTGCAGATGATAAATATAAATCCGACTGAAAAATTAAAATTTGCTTTGGGAAGGGTAAAAAATATGGTGAGAAAAGGAGAAAATGCTGGTTACCAGCATTTTCTCCTTTTCCCACCATTTTTTTGTTTTTGTTTTTCAAAGGTTTCTTTCTTGCGGGTCATTTAAAGTCGGGATTGCATGGTATCAGGTTTAACATCAAATTACATGTACTGAAAAGGTAACCTAGATATTTCAATACAAGGCAGATCGACTGAACATATTCTCTAAACGTCTGAATTACACAATGTGTGAAATGAGACCTGCTTCATCACTCTAAAAAATCAAAGTGCTGTCAGCACTGCAATCGGTCGACACTGAATAACTACAGTGGTTTGAAATCACAAATCAAATGGCAGTTGTTTGAACTATGTATGGGATAGACATTTTATAACTGAGTCACGTAGGAACTCTCCTTACAAATTAGTAGTTTAATGGAATGCTAAAGATATATGTCTGCCAGTCAACAGCAATAAAACATAGAATGTAAGTGACTATTCTGACCAGTAATACCGATTTTCAAGCTTTAGATATCGCTCATCATGAATAACAGTACCTTTTATAAAAGATTAAGAAAATATAAATACACGTATTCTTTTCTGTAACTTTTGCAACTTTTGAAACTATACTGTAACATTGTCAGATCTTATCAATAATATCCATATTGAATGATGGATATGATGAATAAGTCGTATAGAATGTGCCTGTATTATGACTATCAAAGTGATTACTTTTGGCTGCTCGCATTTATCTTGACAAATTGTCCTACCGTACATTTTTCGGCTGGCTAAATTGTCCTTGACAAGATTGTTCTGTCCAAAACATCGGCTGGCCAATTTCTCCCACATTACTTTCAAAGCATGTAGTATCTACCAAACCCTCGACCCTTTACCAAATGATGTAATTTTAGACTTGTCCAAAACGAAAGCATTTGCACATGACGAACGAAATGTAGACCAAATTAATGATGATTTGAATCGTTTAAATGGTAAAAAAAAAACATTGTGAGAAAAGGAGAAAACGACGGTTATTTGCATTTTTCCACAATGTTTTTAACAGCCTTCTTCCTCGGGGTCATCAGAAACGGGAAGGTTTGGTTAAAACGCTCAGTTATGGCCTTTTATAGTCAGAAAAAACAATATCCAAACATTACAATTTCAGTGTCTAGTTTTTTTTTTCATATGAATTATACATAAACAGACAATTAAGATATTCAATATGTATGTCTGTGATACTGATCTGCATTGCATTCAAAGGACAGTCTGATCTTGATCTTTTATTGTCTTCAAAAGTGACTATACATGTCACTGGAGAACATGGGCCATTGTATTGAATCATTGTAATGAGCAAGAGCATTACTACAGTAAACCTTGTGCTTTTAATCCGGAATATGGAGAGGATGAGAGTCAACCAATATGCTTATGAGACAAACATGTTACTGAGAATTTTACACTAAAGCGCTCAATTAATGAAATAGATCTGATAAACGTGGAAAAGCAGCCTAATTATTGCAGGGTCATTGCTGTCTTGACTACGATATCTCAAGAAATAGGAATAGCAGATCCAAAATTTGAGTGACTGCATGTTCTGTGCAGTCTGGTCTGAATCTGGTCTGAATCTGCGCACTCCGAAGAGGCTTTTTCCCTGGTCAGTTGATTCAGACATGGAGAATATGACGTTAAGTGAGTTTTTTGTGTTGCAGTTTCAGGGTTTTTTCCATCTAAGAAAATGCTCTGTTTAACTCTACCACATGACAAAATGTTGAAAATCTTTCAAATGATGAAAAAACGCTGTGAGGAAAAAGAGAACATGCTTAATACATGTATGCCGTTTTTCCCACTACATTTTTAAAGCCTGACAAGATTGTGTGGCCAATGGTTAATAGACTGATTCCAGTCTTAAGAATGTCGTCAAAAAGAAACATGTTAGTGACTGTGAGCGTGTAAAATGCTAGAGCCGTAGCTTTAGGGAGAGGAAGAGGGCTATGAAAACAATCTAATCCTTAACCTGCTAAATAAGTGAAATGAAACTTTCAAGCTGACAGTAAAAACCCAGTTCTTTACTATTTCAAAGGTTTTTTTTTTTTATTTGGAAAAAATATCTTCTTGTCGGACATTAAAGATACAAAATCAGACAGCATGTAGTATACAGTCTGATCTTGATCTACAATGTCCAGAATAGGTCATAAATTCGCGCTAGTAGCCCAAGGTTTAATACACCCTAAACTGAAAGATGCATGATCAAATATACGCTGGTCAGTATTGTGAATGGACAGTCTGGTTTCTAAGGTTGAAAGCGTGGGATAACCAGTCCATTCTGAAAATGTTTACGTAATGGCTTCTCCACTAGGGTAATACATGGATCCGTGGTGATAGATAAACCGACTTCCTTGGTTACTGTTGCCAAGGGCTCCCAAACAACCACAGTAAATACATATACAGTATAGCAGATAGGCTACTTAAATCGTGCTGTCATGACTGTTTCTCTCAATAAAATTCGGGAAAAAAATATTTTATTATATGTTTCTGCCGATGATGAATTCACGGTAAGAAATTTAAAGATGCTTGAACTAATTTACACAAAGATATGTACAAAAAGGGCGATTTACGGGGGCTACGGACAATGAAATAAATCTACTTGTTTTAGCAAAGTTTTGAACTTCAATGAGAAAGAATAAAACACCTCAACAAACCTCTGTTTTGCCACAGAATAATAGAATTAAATGTACTTATTGATTTCGTAAGGCTAGTAAAGTCATCTCAACATCATACCTAATTAAATAACACTGAATTACAAGCATTTCGAAAAAATTATTTGTCTGATTCTACAGAGAGGTGTAAGTTTATGAAAAACTGACTATGACTTGACTATGAAAAATTTCAATTTCAGGTTAAGGGAAAAGGGGTTGTCGTATGATTTTAAAATGTGTTAAGTGCGCTGTCAATTAACAAACTTGTTAATATCAGTGACGGTAGTTTGTTTTATCTTATGATATATTGAAGACAACAGGTGGTCAAGTTGATTAGAGTGGCAAAATGGTTTACAATCAAACACACTTCTTATCAGCTAACAGTTTACCAACACATCCTTTGAAATGGCAGATGTGCTAATCCACTTAAATACGACTAAGTAAAAAATATATTTAATTAACATAAGTTGCCTTTTTAGCTGAACTGCCACCGGTAAAGAACAGAGTTAGATTAATATCATAACTGAATTCTACTTTTAGTGAGGAATATACATCAATATGCTTATGGTAAATAGTAGATACTTTTAATCCAAGATTAAACTGCATGTTATTTGCAATCTGATCTATATCTTCACATTCAGCATATTCTTCATGCACCAAGGGTTAAGATTAATGTCAAACTGAAACATTGATGACAAGTGCTAGTTTTTGGATGTGCAGAGGTTATTAAACAAGGTTAGATATTCAAGTGAATGTATTTTCTTTTTATTAGTATTTCATATCTATAGATCTATTTCTACCTTTGTTTTCCATTTTGTCTCTTTCAAAATCTTTCAGTGAAAAAAAAAACTACAGCATTAATTAATCCATTGTGTAATGTAGCGCTGATCAGAACTCTTTGCATATTCCCATTTTCAGTCATTATCATAATTCAAAGTTGTCTACAGCCTTTGCGTGATCTCACGTCAGCGGTACACATTCGCAAAGCACATATTTATAACTTTTTTCTTGAATTCAACGTTTAAAACACAAAATAAATAAAAACCTATCGCATCCCTCCAACGTTAACAGTCGTTTATTTGGGAGCCGAAATAGCAGACAACAAGGCTGCACATCGGGTAAAATAAATGCAATGACCTGATTGGTCAAATATCGATTTCCACGGATCCATGTATAACTCTTAAACAACTCTACATCCTTTGTCCCACACTGCTTCACACGCTTCACCTCGCTTACATTAAACTACCAACGGCAGATTACTTTTTTAAACAGCTTTTACCACCAGCATGTACATCAGTTTGCTCTAAGGCAAAACAGTCTAAATTTTCAAATTCTGTTAAAGCAATGTTTCCTTACAAATTCCGTTTCACTGCAAGTTTATCCTTGCTCGAGGCCAAATGACCTATCATCTTTTCAACGCAAGGTGTGCTTACATAATCCGATACTCCTGGATTCGCTCTTGTTTCATTCATAAGTTGTTGCTTTATCACTGACACCATTCCTTATCAGGGTTAAAAGTTCAACGTAATAAGGTCACAACAGCTAGTGTTAGTGTTATTAGACTGTAGGTAAAAGCTGTCATGAGTTGCAGTTAGATCAGTTTGCCCTCAGCAGACGGATTTCCGAAATTTGTGGTCTCTCTAATCATCCGGCTCACGCCCACCGATTAAAAACACTTACTTATTATTCTGTAACCAGCATTTCATCCCTTTTACCACATCAATTTCAAGTCTTCCCTTTAAGATCGTTAACTCTTTACCAAACGACAAAGTCTCAGACTGATCCAAATTCAAAGCAGTTGCAGACGATAATTTTATGGAGAAAATTGTCTTAGAAAGGGTAGAAAACATTGTGGGAAATGGAGACAATGCTAGTTACCAGCATTTTCTCCTTTTCCAACAATGTTTTCTGAAAGATTTCTTTGTCAGTGTCATTAAAACTGGAGACTGTGTGGTAAAGAGTTAACCCTTTACCACACGGCAAAATTTGAGAATCGTGATAAGGAATTTATAGCAACAATTCAAATGTTTTTCAATTAATAGTATTTGTCCATTAATAGGTTGAAAACATTGTGGGAAAAGGAGAAAATGCTGGTTACCAGCATTTTCTCCTTTTTTCCACAATGTTTTCAAACGCTTTCTTAATTAAGGTCATAAATAGTCAGAATTGTATGGTAAACCCTTAAAGGTTGGGATTGTGTGGTAAACAGTTAACTCTTTACCGCATAAAGAAATTCTGGAGTAGTCGGCATTGAAAGCAATGGCAGGCAAAATCCCAAATTAATAAGGCTCAAATTATGACAATTGTAGAAAGATCGTGACAAAACGATAATGCTGTTCTTCCGCTATATTTTCTCCTTTTCCCACAATGTTTTAAAAAGTCTTCTCCATCAGGGTTATTTAACTCTTTACCAAACAACATAATTACAGACTGATCCAAATTGAAGACATGTGCAGACGACAAAATAAACTTGACTGAAAAATTGAAATTTGGTTTGGGAAGAGTAGAAAAAATTGTGGGAAAAAGAGAAAATGCTGGTTACCAGCATTTTCTCCTTTTCCCACAATGTTTTCAAAAGGCTTCTTTCTCAGAGTCGTTAAAAGTCAGGATTTTGTTACATTACAACACATTCCTGTATTTTCATGACCCTTAGCAAAATGGCATTTGAAAACATTGTGGGTAAAGGGGAAAATGCTATTTACCTGCGTATTTTTTCCTTTTCATGTATTGTTTTCAAAAGCAAGCTTAACTCCTTACAACACAATTCCGAGTTCTAACGACCCCGAGGAAGAAGCCTTGTGAAAAGATTGTGGGAAAAGGAGAAAATGCTAGTAACCAGCATTTTTTCCTTTTCCAACAATGTTTTCTACCCTAACACAGATAAAAAAAAAAAATCATCATTTCAGCTACACTGAATATGTCGTCTGCTAATGCTTTGAATTTGGTCTAGTCCAGAATTTTGTCGTTTGGTAAACGGTTAACCCATTACTACAAAATCCTGTATTTAAACGACCCTGAGGAGGAAGCCTTATGAAAACATTGTGGAAAAAGGAGAAAATGCTGGTAACCAGCATTTTCTCCTTTTCCCACAATGTTTTCCACTCTACCAAAGACAGAAATCTCCATTTAAGCTACTTTCAGTTTGTCATCTTTAAATTCTTTCAATTTAGACTAGTCTAAAATTAGGCTGTTTCGTAAAGTTAAAGGGCCTGTTGAAACTTGGGACGTTTTGGTCAAGGGTAAATTAGTAAAACCATTATGCGCAAAATTCACAAATCAATAGACCTAATCAAATTTTAAAATGAGCAAGCCATCATCAGAGCAATAAAGCATTCTGGGTACATTGAAAAAACAAAATTTCTCTTGCATAATTTCTAACCCTTTATCAGAAAATTCCTGATTGTTTTTTTGTTTTTGTAGCATTGATGATAGTCATGATTGACAATGGTTATGTGGGAAAGCAGCCAGTGGCTTGTGAAGATCATTGCGTGGGAGCACTGGTAAAAGACACTCCCGGAAAGCATGGATAGGTGCACTGGCCCTTGCAATATAACTTAACTAATGTTGAAAATGGCGATAAATTCCATACATATATCATTCTTTGTTTGTTTGTGTGATGTTCAACACTATTTTCAGCATTATTTTAGTTAAATTGCAGAAGCCAGTGCACCTATCCATGCTCTCCTGTAGTTTCTCTTGCCAGTACTTCCCACAGTATTGTTCCGAAGCCACTGGCTGTTTTTTCCATATAATCATCATTGAGGCAAAGCTCAGCAATGAGAGTGGACTAAATCTTGGTGCAATGACTATAATCAATCCTCAAATAGAAATTGGCCAAGCTTGGATTCGAACTGCCAACATCCTTGTCTAGAGTCCTATACACTACCCACTGCATGAGGTCACATGCTCCGCACACAATCTCTAAGGAAAAGAACCTTTGAAAACATTATTGGAAAAAGAGATATGGTGCTTACCAGCATTTTTCCCCCTTTTTCTTTGTTGTTTTCTACCATTTCAAGGACAATATCCACCATTAAAGTCCCTTTTTAATTTGTCATCTGCAAACACAATTAGGACAGGTCTAGAGCTTTGTGATCTAGTAAAGAGTTCACCCTTTACAACACAATCCCTTGTTTTAACCAGAAGAAGACTTTTGAAAACATTGTGGGAAAAGAAGAAAATGATATTAACCATGTTTTCTATCATTTTAAATGCAGAAATCATCTTTTGAGTTATTTTTTATTGTCACCTGCAATGCTTTGAATTCAGTCGAACCTAAAATTTTGTTGTTTGGTACTTGTTAAATAGCTTATGTACTGTGCATGAACTACAACTTGTGCAGATAGTTCATGAACTGCGCAAGCACAACTCACGCACATGGTTCATGAGTAATTTATGAACTACTTATCCAATTCGTTTTTTATGTTCATTAAATTAACTCTTTACCAAGCGAGAAAAATGTAGAAGTGTCAGAATAAAGGTAGTAGACCCCTAATGGAAAACAGCTATTTCCACCATGATATTATCCTAAAAAATTTTCTATGATGTAAAATGAGTATTATTGTACTACTTTAACCGAGCCACTTTTTCCTTCTAAAAATTATCATTTATAAATCTAAAAACCACTATATTCTCATGTAATTGAACAAATCTAGGAATCTATACGCTATTTTTAAGCATCAATTATTATTTCAAGTGCTGACAGGTATTTTGTTTTGTTTTATTTTGTTTTGTTTACTCTGTTACAGTAGTTACTGGAAATAACCTTAAATTTTGACACTAAAAATATAACTGGGAAAAACCCAGAAACTGAACCTCAATCGCATGATGTACACCTTTAACGGTTCGCAACACAACAAAACTTTTGACTTGTCTTTATTAACTCTACCAAACAACAACATTTTAGACAAAGCATTTGCAGACAAAAGAGTGAGTGAAACTGAGAAAATGAAATACATTGTGGGAAAGGTAGAAAATAGTGTGGGAAAAGGAGAAAATGCTGGTTACCAGCATTTTCTCCTTTTCCCACAATGTTTTCAAAAGGCTTCTTTTTCAGAGTGATGAAAAGTCGGGATTGTGTGGTAAGAATTAAACGCATTCACAGTTGACTACATAAATGTCATTCAAAGTAAAGAATTTGTTTTTGAAAGAAGAGAGTACCTTTTCCCTCAATGTTTTTACATTTTTATCCCCAAGGCTGTTAAAATATGGGATTGTTTGGTAAAGAGTTGACAATCCTGTATTGTAGGAGTACCAAAAAGAATTCTTTTGTGTGGCAGTGCCAGTTTTTTTTCATTTGAGCAAATTTTCTTGGTTGTCTAGCTGCAAGCGCATTGAATTTGGACTAGAATGTAAAACTTTGTCATCTTGTAAGGGAAAATTAATGTTTTCTCCCGCTAAAATTATACAACTGCATTTATACAACAATCTATTGGTTGGCTACAAGCTCATGGGACAGCTGTTGTCATTTGTAAATCAAATAAGCAGACTTGTTGATTCACTTAGCCACATCAATTCTGTCAACTACTTGGTTACAGTTTCATATTCGTTTTGCATCTTACAATGAAACATAAATTGTTCTGCGATGATGAAGGTTTCAGGTTCTCTTAAATTATCGTTTTTACTGGGTCGAAAGTCGTATCATTAAACTCTTGAGGTGCTACAAAATTACATGGAGATAAAAAAAAAAGAATCAGCTCTTTTTTTTTAAATCATTATCATCGATGCTATTTGGTATTGAAAACCACTCTGGACAGCTATTCCTCGTTCTCCAACCAGCTGTCGATGCACGATCGACACTGCTGTATTTTACCCAGCGTGTCATATTTCAAGTTATATTTACTGTATATGGAGGGAATGAAATGTCCTTGTCGCCACTGTTTAAGGGTCCTGACAACAGCTATAACTAGCATAAATGTAGATTTTTAACTTTATTGATTACAATCGTTCTCTACTTTCGGTTTTTAGAACAACTACAACAAATCAAAGTACATGAAATACCTTGACTTGAAGCGGATCAAAGAACTAAAATACTGAAATTGATAGGATTAATTCATGGCTAATTTCCATAAAATCGTGTATCTAATCATTTCGCAAAGAGTTTTAGATATAAAGTAAGTGTTTGAGGTGTAATGACTGCGGTTTTGTGGAATTTTCGAGTGGTTTTGGATATTTTGGGGTGTTTCTAAAACTGCTTCATCTGCGATGTACACTTTATAACCTAGGCCAGGTCAAAGCTACGGAACGAGACTAATTTCAAATCTAGAGCAAATTCTACGACTTTAACTCTGACATCCATTGATTGTGTAATTGGCTTAACCTGATTTTTAAAATCCGCACATTACTTGTACATATTAAATGACAAAAACGCGTCTGTTCATTGATCTATAAGGACCTATTTTTCTTGAAACTGAGGTGTAATATGTCATCTTGGGGAAAAAGTCTGTCGGTTGGCATAAGGTGATGAGTCATCACCTTAAAAAAACATTGACACAAGACAAATCAAATATAGCTCAAAGAGGACTTTGGTCTTTGATACGGTAGAAAACATTGTGGGAAAAGGAGAAAATGCTGGTTACCAGTATTTCTCCTTTTCTTACAATGTCTTCAAAAGCCTTCTTTGTCAGGGTTGTTAAAACTTAGGATTTTGTGGTATGGGTTAATTGTAATTCCAACTTTGATGTTTTCCAGGGTGTCTCAGAAAAGCTTACAGTGTGGATCAAAGATCAGACTGCATGTTTTGTGCAGTCTTATCTTGATCTACATTGTCCGCAAAGACAACTGTAGTTGTGAAAGGCCCCTCTATGGTTATGACAAGTCCAGTCATATCAGGATGATATAGATCGAAAACTACCAAATGTAAACATTTACTTCCTTGTTACCCATCCTTTTTTTCCTTGTTGAACAATCCAAAAGCGTTCCACTTTTATTTGATGCTTTTCAGTAGCTTATAATGGTGAATTATGGTTTGTTATTTCATGGTTACGACCAATGAAAAATACTGATTTCATATTTTTATACCTCTTCAATTGAAAGGATTAACAGCACTTCTCATGCACTAGTTACCGAGGTAAACATTCAACAAAACGGAAATATGACGTAATTCATGCGCATTTACTCTACATTTCTCGTGCTTTACATAATATTGTCATGTGGAGGAGGTACACCACAGGGAAATACAGAAAAACGACTGAGCTGGAATTTCATAAAAATCCAAACAGAAAAAGTGTTAGCAGTATGATAGCTGAACTGGCTGCTGTGATATTCAGTTATATCACAGCAGCCATTACAGCTGTCCATGTTTTCCTGGAGTTCCTTTAGATCAGTACTTTGCATGTTATTCTTTCAAAGCCTCTGGTTGCTTTCCCACTTAATCATCATCATTTTCCAAGCCACTGACTGCATTTCTCACATGTATCAGGTGTGAGAGACAAAAGTTTGCCTCAACCTAGTATCAAACCTGTAACTACCAGTTCGTAAGTCAGATAAACACTGATCTACATGTACCTGGCTGGATGCACAACACAGGAAAAATTTCGTGAGCATTTCCCCAGGCAATGCATTTATCTTTATAACAATCTGGGGGGAGCTGGTACAATTCATAAATGTGGATCGGCTGTTTATTATCGAGACAAACAAACTCAAATGGGGATTATAGATGTTGAAAATCTCCCCAAATACTGGTCTCTGATTGGACAAAAAACCAGTTGTATCACCAACTTACAAAAAGGGAAACAACCTAGATTTATAAATAGTTCTTACGCTTTTTTCTGTGAAATAGGAAGAGATAATAACAATAGATCAATATTCAAAGGTAGATTTAAAATTTACCAAATAGATTACTGTATATTTCAATGGGGTCACTGAATAACTCTTTACCCCGACCAAAAAATTAGACAGTAGAAGTTGTAGAGAACTCCTTTCACATCACTGGAAAAGAAGTAAGTTTAACTCTTTACCAGACGACAAAATTTTAGCCTTGTCCAAATTTAAAGCATTTGCAGACAATTTCAGAGTGGCTCAAATGGTGTAATTTTTCTTTGATAGAGTGGAAAACATTGTGGGAAAAAGAGAAAATGCTGGTTAGCAGCATTTTCTTCATTTCCCACAATGTTTCCAAAAGGCTTCTTTTCCAGGAGCATCAAAAGTAGGCATTGTGTGGTAAAGGGTTAAATGTTTTCAACATTATTTCAGTTAAATTGCAGTGGTATGTTCACCTTCATGTTTTTTTTTGAATTTTTGCCAAGCCCCCAGTACCTCAGTCTGTTCCATACAGAACTTAAGAAAAGGAGGCTGCTGGTTCGATCCCCGGCTCGGACAATCTCTTTCTGAGGATTGATGATAGTCATTGCGACAGAATTCATTCCTCTCTCACCTTAGACCAGTGTTTCTACAATGGTTATGAGGGAAAGCAGCCAGTGGCTTAGAAAGAATACTCTGCAGAGTACTGGTAACAGAAACCCCAGGAAAGCATGGATAGGTGCACTAGCTGCTGCTATATAACTGAAATAATGTTGAAAACGGCATTAAACACCACACAATAAATCTTTGAGTACTTTGAACAATTCTTTCCAGGCTAGTGGCTGCTTTCCAACCAGCATAGTTCAACCAGTGTTTGTCATTGTGGTTCAACACCATTTCAGTTATTGCAGTGGCCGGAGTGCCTATTGATGTTTTCCTGGAGTTTCTGTTACCAGTACTACGCACAATATTCCAAAGCCACTTGTTGCTTTCCAACATAATCATCGTCTAAACAATGATCAGTTGTGAGAGAGGAATGAATCCAGTCTTGCAATGACTATCATCTTTCAAAAGGGAAAACTTGGCCAAACTGGAAATTCAAACAAGTGATTCCCCCATTCTCAAGTCCTGTATACCATTGACTATATAACTAGTACTTAGCCATTGCACTAACATTCCATCCTCTCTCAGTGCTGAAATTTGTTTGACGAATTTATATTGAAAAGGAGCCATTATAATGGCTTAGACAGAATGTTATGCAAAGCTCAGACTGATGATAAAAGTTAACCACCATGATTTTCCAAATAATGATGAAAATGGCAGTAAACATAGAGAGACAACCAATTTAAATGTGAGGTGCAACATTTCAGTTTGTTATACTCTACTAAGATGTTTCAGCCGAGTTGGGTAGCTCAGTGGTTAGCCTGTCTGATTCATGATCTGGTGGTTGCGGGTTGATGCCTGGTTGAGGCAAAAACTTTCTTTCCTGCGATTCTCCACATATCATCTCTGATGCATGTGAGAAAAGTGGTCAAAGGCTTAAATAGAAAGATGCGTCGATACCTGTGTGAGAAAGCCAGGAAACACATGCGTAGGTGTATTGCCCGCCCTGATATGACTTGAGCCATCCCAATGGCATGAAACTCAAAAACAAACAAACAAATCTGAAATGTTTCAACTGTCATGTCTTTGGGAAATAATATTTTATTATACCTGGTTACATTATCCATATTGATTTTTTCTCCATGATGCTTTTATATCATGTGACATTGCCATGGAGACAGGTGGTTTGATCAAATACGTTCAGAACATATATATTTTACCTGTAAAACAAGTAGCCCACGAGGGCCTGTAATGTGCGACTGGCTCTGAACTAATGACTATGTTGAGCAGTTGCCATGTTGGCCTTGTATAGCTCCACTGGCTAATAAATACAACCCATACATATACACCAAGCATTACAATTCTAGGCAAAATGGTTTTAGACACGATGACTTACACAGTTTTCTCTACAAAAGCCCATGTGAGAGTTATATGACTCTAGGGCTAAGCCATTTTTGACCAAAGAGCTACAATTACTTGAATCCTGGTTGAGGTCTACAAGATAAAGCCACATACCAATTAATATACATCAACACTGTATGGATATAAACAACAAGATTTTCAAAGTTTCCTCAATATTTAAGTCCCTGTAAAAAAACTAGATGCCTCAGGTGGGGCTTATTTTGATCCCAGGGCTGAACAAATACAGAAGTTATCCAAATATGGTTGCCCTTCGGGTTTATGATAAGGAGAAATAAGTTTTTAGGATTTTCACTCTATAAGCACATGTTAAATATATATCCCGGGACATAGGGTGAGGCAAATTTTGGCGTCAGGACTTTGATTTGAATAAATTTGGAAGAAGCCTCAAGATAACACACATACAATATTACAGCTGTATCTCAAGGTCGGGAAAAATATCTTTAAAGTTTTCACTATTAGCATTACTACACAATTCCGACTTTTAACAACCCTGAGAAAGAAGCCTTCTGAAAACATTGCGGGAAAAGGAGAAAATGCTGGTAACCAGCATTTTTTCCTTTTCCCACAATGTTTTCTACCCTTTCCAAAACAAATTTCAATTTTGGAGTCACATAAATTTTGTCGTCTGGATATGCTTCCAATTTGGACAAGTCTAAAACTTTGTCGTTTGGTACAGAGTTAAGCAAATATAAAATTTGTGACTTCTGGAGAGGGGCCAAATTTGTCCCCAGGGCTATAATTTGAACAATCTTGGTAGAGATCTTTCACATGAATATAATTATATGCAAAATTTGGTAGCCCTGGGTCTTGCGTTTAAGAACCATCTTTACAGTTTTCAATCTATAGGCCCATGTAAAACATGTGACTGCCAAATTCGTCTCTTGGTTATAATTTAGGTTATCCATCAGTCATTACATTATGATCATGATCCTTCAAGTGGTCAGTAAGATTTTAGTGGAGATGCAAGCTTTCAATAACCTGGATGAATACATGCTCTGGTTCTTGTCACATATCCGCAGATTCTAAACCAACATTTAACCTCATTAGTATCCAGGAAGTTTCCATTTTGAAATATTGCCAGTCATGTGGCACCCATGTAAATCAATTAGCAACAACAATAACAGCCATGGTGATAAGCAACCGTAGCTGAAAAATGCTTTCGGAACTGACAGACCAAGTTAGAAAATAAATGTACAAACCGTTCGTCAATGGAAATGTACTTAGAAAGATTCTGACAGAAAATTGTGTCAAATGTTTTCTTTTTCTAATTGAAGTATAACAATTTAAGACCGTAAATTTCTGTAATTTCCACACAGAAATGTACCATGTAGGTGCACATCAAGCAACATGATACAGCCATGTGACTTGATCAACGGATCACCACAGCTTTGCCAAATGCATGCTCTGGGTCACTGAATGCTTGCATTTGCACTGAAAAATTCATGACCATCTGAGGGAACATGATTATAATATACCAGTACAAGCATCCAGAATCTGTAAATTTGATTTAGAGACCATGTTTATAAATTGTTTATGTGAGGTTTAACCCCACTGTTTACATGTTATGTGGCCGCATCTGGTCTTTCTCATCTGCTGGCTAACAAAAAATACCAAACTTTCTTCACTCCTAACCATGGGTTTTGCTTGGCAATTCTTGGGGAAGAACTCATAGAGAATTTTGGGAATGAATGTTGTTGAAATGGTAAATACACAGTGCCTGCATATTCACCATTTCAATATTCATTCCATCATTCCATACATTTCTTGCATTGTTTCTCTCCTCCCCACCCCCAACCAAATTGCCAATGAAAATCCATGGATCTGCTTGGCTGTTTTTTATATGAAAGGAGCGAATACTGAAAAACATGTTCACACTGTACCAAAAGTGATCATTTTGCCCTGTTTGTTTTTTTCCTATTAAGCAAATGCACCATGGATACTTTGTAAACAAACTGAATGGAACTTCCTTGTTACAGTGTTCCATTTGTTTTCATACGCTTAAAAACTGATATTATGTCAAAAATAATGCAGAACAGGTATTAGGAGTTGTGAAATATGCATGATGACTATCCTCATGATTGTAGTTCATCATTTTCTTTTTTAGATTTTATATTAGATGTTTAATATCATATGCTACTGAAAAACTGTTTGGTTTACCTCTTTACCAAACAATAAAACTTCAGACTTGTCCAAACTGATTGCATTTGCAGATGAAAGAATACTTGTCACTCTAAAATTGAATTTTGTTTTTAGAAGAGTAAAAAACATTGTGGGAAAAGCAGAAAATGCTGGTTTAACCAGCATTTTCTTCTTTTCCCACAATGTTTTCAAAAGGCTTCTTTCTCAGGGTCATTAAAAGGCAGGATTGTGTGGTAAAGAGTTAACCCTTATCAAGTGATATACAATGGCCTTTAAACTGTATCAGGTTGATTGACTGATTCATTGAATGGTGATTTACACGGCTTTCAACATTATTTCAGTCGTATTACGGCGACAGATCACATATTCATGTGTTTCCTGGGTTTCACCAGTACAAGGCTAGGGCTCCGAAGCGTCTTGCCCAAGGACAATCCCAGGAAAAGCCCAGTGGATCTGGTGAGGCTTGAACCCGGGGCCTCCTTATCAAGAGTCTAACACTTTACCACTGAGCCACGCAGGACCCCCAAAACTACATCAGGTGCATTCCCCAAAACATAACAATTTGAACATAATTGTAGTAATTATAACAATGATAACCAAACATTATTATCTCAGTACAATCTATTTTGTATTCTAAAAATAACCCTTACTGACTGACTGATTGAATTATTCAGTCAGCAAAAGAAAGACAAAATTCTAACATGACACGTGAATTCGGCTCTATAAACATAGTGCAACGAAAGCGTGGTAAAATCTACATTATTCTATGTAGAGTGACGTCATTCTACATAGAGTGACGTCATTCTGTATAAAGTAAGTAAGTAAGTTATACAATGGAATATAATCTGCATCTGCGATTTTACTCTAAGTATGAACTTGTTTTCCTTTGATTAAGAGTTGGTCATGTTAGAATCGAAATAATCTTCTTTCTATCGTGGTTTATCGTTCAATAAACCACGTTGTGAGTTACGAGGCGCAATGAATAAACCACTCGGGCTATCTCCTTCGTGGATTATTTATTGTGCCTCATAACTCACAACTGTGGTTTATTGAACGATAAACCACAATAGAAAGAAGATTATTTCTTAAATATACAATGTGAGGTCAAGCACATATACCTACCCTAAACCCTTTACCACACAATCTAGAGCTTTAATGACACTGATAAAGAAGCCTTTTAAAAACATTGAGGGAAAAGGAGACAAGAGGGCCATGATGGCCCTGAAGTCGCTCACCTGAGCCTTTTGATCAAACATGACCCATTTCCAATCTCATCAGAGATATTAAGACAAACACTCTGACAAACAATCAGTAGTATTGGGCTTACAGATATGGCCTCTAAAGTGCACATAAGCTTTTTCTAGAATTTGTCTCAGTGGCCTACTTGACATGTAGAAATTATCCAGACATACATTCCGACAAACTTTCATGAGTATTTGAGAGAAAATGTGGCCTGTAGGGTGTATAAAAGGTTTTTCCGAGATTTGACCTAGTGACCTAGTTTTTTATCCAACATGACCCATATTCATACTAGTCTAAGATATTATCAAGACAAACATTCAAAGCAAATTTCAAGATTATTGGACTGAAAATGTGGCCTCTAGAGCGTACACACAGTTTTTCAAGGATGAAACTTGGTGACCTAGTTTTTATTCCACGTGACCCATTTTCAAACTCATGCAAGATATCATCAAGACAAACATTCTAACAAAAGTTTAAAGAATATTGGACTGTAATTATAGTACAAAAGGTTTTTCCAAGAATTGACCTCATGACCTAGTTTTTAATCCAACGTGACCCATTTTCATATTTGTCTAAGAAATTATCAAGACAAACATTCTGACCGAATTTCAAAATTATTGGACTGAAAATGTGGCCTCTAGAGCTTACATAAGGTTTTTCTAAGATTTGACCTGGTGACCTAGTTTTTGACCTGACATGACCCATTTTCAAACTCATCCAAGCTATCATCATGACAAACATTCTGACCAATTTTAAAGAGCACTGGACTGAAAATGTGGCTTCTGGAGCATACAGTCACAAGGTTTTTCAAAGATATGACCTAGTGACCTAGTTTTTGACCCCACATGGCCCACTTTCCAACTCATCTGCAATATCATCAAGACAAACATTCTAACCAAATTTCAAGAGTATTGGACAGAAAATGTGGCTTATGGAGCATACACAACATTTTTTTAAAATTTGACCTAGTGACCTAATCTTCAGTTTTGGAGGTGGTTTTTTTTTTTGGTTCTTTTGTGAAGTCTAAAATTAATTCCAATCATTCCATGCAAGTTACAGGTCTTTAAAACTTCCTGTTAAATCTTAGCATCTTGACTCTTTTCTAAAACAACAAAAATTTTAACTCGACCTGACTAGAGTCATTTGCAGACGACAAATTAAATGTGGTTCAAAAGATGACCTGTCTTTTGTAGGGTAGAAAACACTGTGGGAAAAGGAGAAAATGCTGGTTTTCTCCTTTTTCCACAATGTTTTCAAAACTTCATCTTGAGGATTCTAAAAACTTGAAATTGCACGGAAAAAAAGGTTTACTTCTACCAGACAACAAAGTTTTAAAATAATTGAAAATAGTCCGTCAATATTCATACGCGAGCGCAGAAAATCTCCTGCCAAAATTCACGTAAAACATCTGCATGGATTTCGATTGCAGACAACTTTTTGTGTACATTTCCAAACCAAAATCATTTTCCAAATTCACAAAAAAAATCCTAAGTATACCAGATAGGGGCAATACTGTATATTTGACACTATTGCAAGGAAGATTTACTGTGTAGCTGATGTTATCATAATAAAACAGTCGATCCAATGCATGCGTGGAAGAAGACATTTGCATGGTGTTGTTTGGCCCCTATAGACAAAGAGGAGAATCTATCGATGACGATATGCCAGTCGGGCAAGCCCGACGCGTAAAAAATTGAAAGAGTTTTCAGATGACAGTTTCAAAGTGGCTCAAATGGTGGAACTTATCTTGGAAAGGAAAGAAAACATTGCCAGAGAAGTAGAAAATGCTAGTTACAAGTATTTCACCTTTAACCACAATGTTTTCAAAAAGCCTTTTTTATATGGGTCATTACAACACCGGAATTTGTGGTAAAGAGTTAACTTTTTACCGGCAACAAGATTTAACCCTTCCTTGGTTTTAACGACCCTGAGGAAGCAGCCTTCTGAAAACATTGTGTGGAAAGGAGAAAATGCTGGTAACCAGCATTTTCTCCTTTTCCCACAATGTTTTCTACTTTTCCAAAGTCAGGTTTCAATTTTTGGGTCATGTTTATTCTGTCGCCTGCAAATACTTTTTCAATTTGGACAAGTCTAAAATTTTGTCGATTGGTAAAGAGTTAAGAATCATCTAAATTGATAGTCTTTGCAGATGATAAAGTCAATGTGGCTCAAATGGTGAAATTTGTCTTTGAACGGGTAGAAAACTTTGTGTGGGGGAGGAGAAATACTGTGGTTAGCTTTCCCACAACAATGTTTTCAAAACCATTATTTCTAAAGGTCATTTAAACTCCGGACTGTGTGATAAAGGGTTAAAATCCAACTTCTGCTTTATTCTTTTCTTAAATTGGTGTAGATCAAGATCTGACTGCATAGAATATGCTAAATTATTTCAACCGTTATAGTGCTAAACAACTAAAATGAAATTTTCAATTGTATAATAAAAACCCCAATACGTGTATTTCTATTTTAAAGCTATGTTTTGTGAAATTAAGATCTCCTTATTGGACAGTGTGGATCCACACTGTCCGCAAAAAGGCCAGTGAGTCGCGCTTAGCAGCCCATGGATTACTTAAATATGAGCCATGCTCTGGCAAAAGGGGGTTTAATGCATCTCCGTGATGCATGATACCACGTAAGTCATCACGTGATTTTTCATACATAAAATCTATTTTGTCTGACAACCAACTAAACTCATGTGGTAGACTGGTCCTCTGACATGCAGATAATTAGGCCTTTACCACACAATAAAACTCAGACTTGTCCAAACCCAAAGCATTTGCAGATGACAAATTTAATGTGGCTACCAGCATTTTCTCCTTTTTCTATAGTGTTTCAAAAATCTTCTTTCTCAAGGTCGTTAAAAGTCAGGATTGTGTGGTAAAAGGTTAAACAATAGTGAGAAGTTTCGACCCAGGTCAGCCTGCAGGCAATGCACAGGCTGACCTGATCAGTAGTCTCAATAATGAGACACTATGGTGATTTTTTTTCATATTTGGACATTTACTGTTCACCGTACCGTCTCAAGTCCATCGTAAATTTTCCAGTAGCACAGGTGGAGCGCACAACTGACTTTCTGCTTCGTTGGTTTAACCTGTATTGCAGCGAAATGCAATAAACTTTCCGTACCAAACGTGTGAAAAAAATGTCTATCTTCTACGAAATAATATTGCAGAAAACAAAGTCTTGAAAGGCAACATCTTGGTTATTTTGACCTACTTCTTTGTACTGATAAACAATCTCCATGAAATTTCCCGGACACTTTGATTTATCTCAACAGTTTTCTAAAATAATCATGATAATTATCTTGTATCTCGTGGCAGAAACATGCCACCATATTATAGTTACGTAAAAATTTTGTTCGCAACTACCTTCGTAAAACAGGGCCCCAGCCTTTGATTCATACCATAGCAAATTTATGAAATAGAGATTACTTCCTTTCTTATTATATTTGAAAATTTAAAATTTTCAAAAGCGTCACCCGATAGCCCAATACTACTTTTCAACAAAATGGAAAACAGTGAGGAAACAGAGGCAATTGCTTGTGACATTACTTTTCATCATTTTACTTCATATCAAGCCACAAAAGATTTGAAATATTCATCACTGGTTGCACTTTAGCCAGTCCCAGACTTGCATAATGAGCACCTAAGAACCCCATGTAATTAAACTAACCACAAACGAAAACCAGATGCCAAACTGCAAAGACATGTTTTTGTACCTTGTATTTGTTGTTGTGCAACATCTGCCTGTAGCAAAGACGTCTAGCAGTTTTTGTGACCTTCGTAGGCTGACCAGTTACAAATAGGCAAGTCTGATTTTACAACAATGTTTAAGTATCTCTTATGCCGTCTATCAAATCTTTAAATATTTTCCCAAAGGTCAAGGGTTAAGTTAAATTACATCTTTTTTTTTAAAATCATAGAAATGCTCCTCTTATAAAGGGGTCCTGCGTGGCTCAGTGGTAAAGTGTAGGACTGGTAAGTGGTAACCTAGATGCCCTGGGTTTGAGCCTCATTGGAAGCACTGAGATTTTCATGGGAGCATCCTAATATGCAAGACACTTTACAGCCAACAACCCAGAGGAAGAAGATTTTTGAAACATTGTCTAATATTTTGTGAAGCATGATCTTGATCTACAATGGTCACACTACACACCACATTAGTGAAAGGCACTTTAACCCTTTCCCGAACAATCCTGGGTTTTAACGATCCTTGGAAAGAAGCCTTTTAAAAACAGTGTGGGAAAAGGAGAAAATGCTGCTTACCAGCATTTTCTCCTTTTCCCACAATGTTTTCTACTCTATCAAAAACAAATTCAGCCACTTGAGCCATCTTTTATTTGTCGTCTGCAAATGCATTCAATTTGGACCAGTCTAAAACTTTGTCGTTTGGTAAGGAGTAAAGAACACAAGAACAATAAGCATCAGACAACAACACTGATTCAGGCAACCAGACAACAAAATCAATATGTCTAGTCAATGCAGAATTGATTTTCTTGCATGAATAGATGACTACAATGAGGAAATTTGTCTTTGAAAAAGCTGGAATCATAGTTTGGAAAAGACAAATGCTGGCTACCCTTACAAAATTTCACTGTATTGTCAGAGTATTTTCAGTGTATTGTCAGTGCATTGTCAGTATGTTTCCAGTGTATTGTCAGTTTATTGGTCACCTATTACCATATCCGACTACAGACTGGTAATAATTACCAGCTTATTGTCAGCTTAAAACCCATCTAATACCAGCTGAATGTCAGAGTAATGTCAGATCTGACAATCTTCTTGAAATACAGTGGAATCACACTGGCAACAAAGTCTACTGACCAGTGCTTTTGTTTCTTTTTTAACACAACATTTTCTCAAGCGTTCTGACTTGTTGTACTAAGGACACCTTCAAAACTAATTATCACACCAAGTCCTACCCTTTAACCCTTTCCCAAACGACAAATTTTAGACTCTCTCAAACTGAGAGCATCCACAGACGACAAATTCAGAATGGGTACAAATGAGCTTTAGGTCTCTGACAGGGAAGAAAACATTGTGGGAAAAGGAGAAAATGCTGGTTTCCAGCATTTTCTCCTTTTCCCTCAATGTTTTCAAAAGCCTTCTTTCCCACAGCTGTGAAAACCAGGGATTGTTTGGTAAATGATTAAACAAACCCAGCCAGGTAGGTCGCCGATTAGTGCAGGGTTTTCCCATGAATTTCTGATTTGGTGGTCAAATGACCCACTTCAAATGAAAAAAAGAAGGAACACATAATTATGAATTTTGAGGGTCATTTTGAAAATTTGGGGGTCAAAGTTCAAAGAAACAGCAGTTCATGGAAAAACCCTGTTAGTGTATCCAACTTGTGACCTGATGCTTGTGAGTTGGATACTCGGTTGAGACACCTTTTCATTTCAGAGTTTTTTCACCTCTCACCTCTGATGTATGTGAGAAAAGTAGTCAGTGGCTTGGAAAGAAAAATTGTGTCTGTAATGTTGTGAGAAAGCCAGGAAAAACATGCATAGGTGCACTGGCCGCCATATGACCCAAGCTGTTAAAATGGTGTTAAACTCCGGTACAAACTTTTAATCACCCTGATGTATTAAGCCATTGAAAACATTCAGAAAAAAGGAGAAAATGCGAGTAGAAAATATTGTGCAAAAAGGAGAAAAATGCTGGTTACCAGCATTTTCTCCTTTGCCCACTACGCTTTCAGAAGCTTTCTTTCTTAGGGTCATTAAAAGTCAAAATTATGTGGTAAAGAGTTAAACAGGGGAAATTATACCAATGTTATACTTACAAGAATCACGTCATATGCATGCATATTCCTTGATAAAACTGGAATGTTAGATAGGCCTACACACTGCGGAAAACACTTGATAAAACTAGTTATCCAATATACCTTCCTACATCAATTTAACCTATTCCCACTCAATTCCTACTTTTAATGACTCTGAGGAAGCAGTTTCTGAAAACATTGTGGGAAAAGGAGAAAATGCTGGAAACCAGCATTTTCCCCTTTTCCCACAATGTTTTTTCTACCCTACCGAAAGCAAATTTAAATTTTTGAGTGACATTTTTTTGTCATCTGCAAAATGCTCTCAGTCTACACTAGTTCAAAATTTGTTGTTTAGTATAGGGATTTTGATATAACTCCAACTTGATAAACCGTTCATTCAAAGTTTATATTATTGTCTGTGTTGGGGAATACAGGTTTAACCCTTTACCACACAATGACGCCTTTTGACGCCCCTAAAAAAGAGGCCTTTTGAAAACATTGTGGGAAAAGGAGAAAATGCTGGTAACCAGCATTTTCTCCTTTTCCCACAAAGTTTTCTACCCTATCAAAGAAAAGCTGCGTCATTTGAGCCACTATGAAATTGTCGTCTGCAAATGCTTTCAATTTGGATAGGTCTTAAATTTTGCTGTGTGGTAATGGGTTAAAACCATGAACCGTGACCAGATAAAATATACTAATCAACGTATAAACTGACAGTAAAAGAATTATCCAGAGAGAGCTGTATGTCTGGTGTATTGGAGTTTAAAGCAATTTCAACAGCTTAGGTCATATCACAGCGGTGAGTGCACCTGTGCATGTGTTTCCTGGCTTTCTCACACCAGTACCGACAAAACTTTCTTTTCAAATTACTGACTGTTTTTCACATGCATCAGCAGTGAGAGGCAAGAAATCACCAGAAATTTGTTTGTTTGTTTGAATGGTGTTTTACGCTGCTTTCAACATTATTTCAGTCATATCACGGTGACAGCTTACATATTCATGTTTTCCTGGGTTTCACCAGTACTCGGCTAGGGTCTGAAGTGTCTTGCCCAAGGACACTCCTGTGAAAAACCCAATGGAGCCAGTGAGGCTCGAACCAGGGGCCTCCAGGTCATGAGTTCTACACTTTACCACTGAGCCACACAGGACCCCAAATCACCAGAAAGGTTTGTCTCAAATGAGTATCAAACTCACAACCACCAAGTCACGTGTAGGATACGCTGACCACTAAGCTGCCCAGGCGGGCGCTTAAGTAAGGAAAAAGTCTGTTAACTTTTTACCACACTGGAACAACTTGTAACCCAACAGCTTCCTACATGAACTTATGTCTGTGAGAAAGAAGGGCTTCAACTCTTTACCACACCAGGAAAATTTAGACTGGTCCTAATTCAAAGCATTAAATTTTGAAAATGGAAAATTAATTCTATACTAAATAATCCCGGGTTTTCACGACACTGAGAAGGAAGCCTTCTAAAAACGTTGTGGGGAAAGGAGAAAATGCTGGTAACCAGCATTTTCTCCTTTTTCCACAATGTTTTCTGACCTTCCCAAAATAAATTTCAATTTTTGAGTCACATTAATTTTGCCGTCTGCAAATGCTTCCAATTTGGACTAATCCAAAGAGTTTTCCATTTGGTAAAGAGTTAAACATGTTTCTGGGTAAGTGTTATGCTAACTGAATAAAACTTATATTCCCAGAAAGTACAAAACAAATGGAGACTTTACAATTCCAAAGCTATTTTGTCAGAATGTCTAGCAAACAAGGGAACAGTGTAGACCAAGACCAGACTGAGTCTGTGCAGTCTGGTCTTGGTCTACACTGTCTGTCTGGTCTTGGTCTACACTGTCTGCATTTAGGGACTAAATGTTGGCTCAGTGCTAGGTTAATTAATTTCATTCTAAGGCTAGCAAGGTTGGGTAACTCAGTGGTTGACATACCTGACTTGTGGCAGGGTGGTTGCTGGTTCGATATCCAGTTGAGGCTAACTTACACTTTTTCGCCTCTCACCTCTGATGTATGTCAGAAAAGTAGTCAGTGACTTGGAATGAAAGTTGTGCCAGTACTCTGGTGTGAGAAAGCCAGGAGACATATGTGTAGGTGCACTAACCGCCGTGATATGACTTAAGATGTTAAAAAGATGTTAAACTCCAATGAAACAAACATTCTAACTCTATATTTAGAAAGTACTGGTAACAAAACTTCTGATTGGCTACATCATTTGGTTTAGCCAATCAGATATATGGTAACTTTAAAATTTAGAGAATTCTTTAGAACAAAACGAAGAATTTTCACAAGAATGGTCTGTGAATACACACCCATATTATAGAATTCTTCTATGAAAGGACACAAAACATTGTGGGAAAAGAAGACAACATTTCTTACCTGCATTTTCTTCTTTTCCACTATGTTTAAAAACGCCACCTTGCACGGCAAAATTAAAACATGGGACAGTTGATAAAAGGTTGAAAAAATCTAATCAAACAACACAATACGGTAAATAAAATCCATTTGCATAAAGATTTCAATCTGTATAACACCAGATTGCGTGTTCACGTCATACCTTTGTTCTAAAGATAAGTGACATAATACTCCTATTTTAGTCCTCACAAAAAAATCCTGTGTAATTCAACAACCTTCGGGGGGGGGGGGGGGGGGGGAAGCTTTTTGAAAACATTATGGGAAAAGGAGAAAATGCTGGCAACCAGCATTTTCTCCTTTTCCCACAATGTTTTCTGCCTTTTGAAAGACAAATTTCAAACTTGGAGTAGACTAACATCTAATTTTTGTTGTTTGCAAATACATGTACTGTCAATATGGACAAGTCCTAACCATTAGGCTGTTTAGTGCGACTCACTGACCTTTTGCGGACATTTGTAGATCAAGATCAGTTTGATCTTGAATCTACACTGTCCGATAAGGAGATATTTTCCTTTAAATATACTTAAGAAATAGCAACATTTGGGGTTTTACTATCAGCTTGAAAATTTCATTTCAGTTATTTACCATGACATGGCTTAAATTTTGCTGTTTTGTAAAGGGTTTTGTAAACACAAATTTCTTTGTGCACAATAGAGAAAAGCTGTCTGCTATTTGCAATCAATAGCAATGCAATATAAAACAAAAGAACTGCATGTTTTCTCTTTACCCAACTTTTAGTGACGTTGAGACTGAAAGGTTTTGAAAACACTGTAAGAAAAGGAGAAAATGATGGTAACTAGCATGTTCTCCCTTTTCCACAATGTTTTCTACTCTTTCAGTCATAAGTTCTATCATTGCACCGAATCAAAATTACCGTCTACAAACGCTTTCAGTTTGGACCAGCAGAGCCCCGGTAGCTCAGTCGTGCAGGACTTGAGAACACGGGGTCCAGGGTTCGATCCCTGGCTACGACCCCTGGCTCGGCCAATTTCTTTCTGAGGACTGATGATAGTCACTGCGACAGGATTCATTCCTCTCCCACCGCTGACCATTGTTTCGACAATGATTATGTGGGAAAGCAGCCAATGGCTTGGAAAGAAAATTGTGCTGAGTACTGGTAAAAGAGACTCCAGGAAAGCATGAATAGGTGCACTGGCCACCACAATATATCTGAAATAATGTTGAAAACGGCGTTAAACACCATACAATCAATCAATCAATCTAAGTGACGGGAGGGGTGTTCAAAATGTGATGTTTGTGTTTTTTTTACCCTTTCCCACACAACAATATTTTAGACTTGTCCAAATTGGAAGCATTTGCAGACGACAAAATAAACCTAACTCAAAAATTAAAATTTGACTTTGGAAGAGTAGAGAACATTGTTGGAAAAGGAGAAAATGCTGGTTACCAGCATTTTCTCCTTTTCCCACAATGTTTTCAGAAGGCCTCTTCCTCTGGGTCGTAAAAACCAGGGACTGTTTGGTAAAGGGTTAAAAAAAACTTTGAACAGTTTCATGTACATGAAATTTTAATCCTTATGCTGCTAAATAAATTGACTGAAACTTTCAAGCCGATAGTAAGAATCTAAAGGCTACTTTTCCTAAGTTATTTTGGGGGGGAGAAATATCCCCAGACTTCACGAAATACTCAAATACGCAAATTTTTCACAGGACAGTGGGTCTGGTAAACTTCAAATTTTCACCAGACCAAACCAAATTTTACCGGACCGAAAATATGACAACGTAAAACAACAGAAAGTGATTAATTTTCCGAGACGGTTTTCACCCTATTTCTCTATATTGGGCATACAAAATACTGAGCGGGGATCCAATTTTAATGATATGCAACACAGATTTATGTTAGGCAATCACGGAACAGAATAATTCCCGGAAGCGGGAAAATAAAAGTGGTCATTCAGATTGTTCCTCGATGTACATTAGTTTACATAACCAATATATTGCCTATGTATATCCAAAATGCTGCGATTACAAAGTTGGGAATTTCCACGAAGAACTTTCGGTTTTAAAACGGGAAAAATGTTTTTGTTTACTTTTTACGGTATGTAATTTCATGTTAAGCGTACGGCTAAATTTTGTCGGTCAGTTGGTCCTGTATTCTGGTACTTATTTATCGGACCGCTATCAGTTTTACCTGACATGACCGGCGGACCAACGGTATTTCGTGAAGTCTGTATCTCCTTATCGGACATGTAGATCCAAGATCAGACTTCACATTCTGTGCAGTCTGATCTTGATCTACATTGTAGCAAAAGGACAGCGAGTCGTGATTAGCAGCCTAAAGGTTAAAAAAAAGGGGTGGAGAGTTAAGAGCCTAGTTACACCCTTCCACTGAAAACACTATCAAATAATAATTATCAAAACATATACACTAATAAAGAATATGAAGACACCTAAATTGTTTGTTATATGGCCTGCAACAAGCAGAAAGGGGCATTCAGACATTTTCATAAAGTGTCATCTCGGATCAGCCTGCACCGTCCGCCCAGGCTAATCCGAAACAACACTTTCCGATTTCGTATAATTTTCTGTTTTGCGCAAGTCAACTGTAGCACGAAATCTAATGTAGTTGTAAAGTGCCGTCTTGAATTAGCCTGCGCGGACTGCTCAGGCTGATCCGAGACGACACTTTAAGCAAATGTCCTAATGTTCCTTTTTGCATGTTGCAGCCATGATGTGTCAGCGTAGTTAGATTTACACCTACCCACACATGCCTAGCGTCTACTTTTGCAGACAAAAATTAAATGCCTTGTATTTCCAACAATTAGAATCTGAAGCTGGAAAAAGACTTTGATATCGTGTTCTGTAATATTTTTCTTCAATAACATGAAGGGATGGCAAAAAATTGAAATTCAGGCAGGCATGGGGTTAAAAAAGGGCGTTACACACTAAACAAGCAAACACACTTCAGTCAGATTAGAAAGTTATTTATGTAGATTTTCTCAAGAGCATTAGGATGTGGAGGTAGTCAACAATTTTCCAGTTTTCTTTGTACCAATTGGCAAAATTATAGACTCATTCATATTGAAAACACATACAGACAGCACATTAGATTTTTCTATGGTGGTGAAATGGATCTGTGGAAGGATAGAAAAACTGCGAGAAAAGCAGACAATGATATTTACCATGCTAGATACAGGCATTTTCTCTTTATACCACGTTTTCCGCAGTTCTTTCCTCAAGGGTTGTTCAAGCTTGGATTGTGGGATTATGAAAACAAACACATCTGCAGCAGCTGGCATTATATTATATTTCATGTGTCTATTTTAAGAAATGTTATGGGTTAAGAAATGTTGTAATTTAAGCTGGGGGGAATTATTTCCCCGTCACAGTGAATATTTTCCTCCTGCCGAAAATCTGGAACTACTTTTTTAAGTTTTTTTAAGTTTTTAAGTTTTAAAAGTGGCATTCGTTGACAAAATAATCAGAGGAAATATAATATTTAATTCATTTCATCAGCTTGTGGTTAATATGGGGAAATATTTGCCTCAAAAGGGAAAGGTCCGCGAAAATAACTCGTGCCTTACGGCACTCGGTTTTTTTTTGCATACCTTTCCCTTCTTCGGCAAATATTTCCCCATATTAACCACAAGATGATGAAATAAACTCTATATAATTAACCCTTTATCACATAATTCTGAGTTTTAACGACCTGGAGGAAAGCGACTTTTGAAAACATTGTGGGAAATGTTTTGTCCTTTATCCACAATGTTTTCTAGCCTTTCCAGGATGAAGCCTACCATTTCAGCTTCAATTTAGTTTGTCATCTTCAGATGTATGCTTTAGATTTGGAAAAAGCCAAAGCTTTTTTGTTTGGTAAAGGGTTACCCTTTACCAAACGACAACATTTTAGAGTGGTCCAAATTGAAAGCGCTTGCAGACAACAAAATAAACGTAACTCAAAAATTGATATTTGTTTCCAGCAGGGTAGAAAACATTGTGGGAAAAGGAGAAAATGCTGGTTACCAGTATTTTCTCCTTTTCCCACAATATTTTCAAAAGGCCTCTATCTCAGGGTCGTAAAAACCAGGGATTGTTTGGTAAAGGGTTAACCCTTTACTGTATGACAAAACCATATAATTATCCAAATTAAAAGTATTTTGCAGAGAACATTCTGTGCAGTCTGATCTTAATCTACACTGTCGGCAAAAGCCCTTAAAGCCACGCTTTTTAGTCTAAATATTAAGGTAAAGGTTTTGTTAAAGTCCCAGTAGCAGCCAAAAGTAAACAAAGTGGTGTTAAAATGCACTAAATTTAGGTCATACAATTCAAAAGTATGGAATTTATTGCAAAGATGAAAATCTGTTGTTGTATGGACAGTCAGAGTGTTAGTCACTGGCAGGAAAATGTATTTCAAAAGCAGGCAAAAAGTAAACAAAAAGTTAGAGTGATCTGGTAACTTTTGATCTAGTTTTGAAATTCATTTTCCTGCCAGCAACTGATACTTGGATCGACAGTACAATAACATATTATCATGATCACAAAACCGACATACTGTTTACTTTTGGCCCATATTGGGCCTTTAATAATGTTTTTCTCGACTCATTGAAAGGCAGACAAAAAGAACGAAAAAGATATCAGAACTACTTAAAGAGAAAAGAAACTCAAGCCAAACAAAAAAGAAATGGAGAAAAAGCACATTTTTCAAAACGATTTCCATGGCAACAGACCATTTAACCCTTTACCAATCAATCTCAAGATTAAACACTCCTAGGGAAGACAGGTTTTAAAAACATTGTGGAACAAGAGCGGCAAATTGTCGCAAGATACACCCGTCCAACCGCCAGTTGTCAAGGGGGTATAATAATCGTAAAGGACAGGTAATGCAACAAACATGTTTACCAAGTGTCAAGTCAATTTGACTTGAGGTGACAAAGCTCCATTCCAGACAAGCAAGAAATACTGTAAAAATGAAGATCAAAGTGGAATTACTCGAAATCTGCACTAGGTAGAGTTATTGTTCTTGCGCACTGTACTCCGTAATATTGCAACAAACATGCATACCAAGTTTCAAGTCAATCGGCCTGGAGATGACAAAATTATGCTCCAGACAAGCAGAAAATGCTGTAAAAATGACGATCAAAGGGAAATAACTCAGACAGCATGAGGTAGAGTTATGGTTCTTTTGCATTGCACTCTGTATTATTGCAACAAACACACATGCCAAGTTTCAAGTCAATCGGACTGGAGATGACAAAGTTATGCTCCGGACAAGCAGAAAATGCTGTAAAAATGACGATCAAAGGGCAATAACTCAAAGACAGCATGAGGTAGAGTTATGGTTCTTTTGCACTGCACTCCGTATTATTGCAACAAACACACATGCCAAGTTTCAAGTCAATCGGACTGGAGATGACAAAGTTATGCTCCTGACAAGCAGAAAATGCTGTAAAAATGACGATCAAAGGGAAATAACTCAAAGACAGCACAAGGTAGAGTTATGGTCCTTTCGCACTGCACTTCCCCTTAATGAGATCTATCCACCCATGAAGTTTCATAACCGTAGCTAGCATAGTTTTGGAGATATGCTTTGGACAAAATTCAAGTATGAATATAAACAAAGGGAAATAACTCAAAAATTAAGGAAGCAAGAGTTATGATTCCTGTGCACTGCACTCCCCCTTGATAAGATCTATCCACCCATGAAGTTTCATAACCTTAGCTAGTATAGTCTTGGAGATATGCTCCGGACAAAATTCAAGTATGAAAAACAACAAAGGGCAATAACTCAAAAATTAAGGAAGCCAGAGTTATGATTCCTGTGCACTGCACTCCCCCTTGATGAGATCTATCCACCCATGAAGTTTCATAACCTTAGCTAGTATAGTCTTGGAGATATGCTTTGGACAAAATTCAAGTGTGAAAAACAACAAAGGGCAATAACTCAAAAATTAAGGAAGCCAGAGTTATGATTCCTGTGCACTGCACTCCCCCTTGATGAGATCTATCCACCCATGAAGTTTCATAACCATAGCTAGTATAGTTTTGGAGATATGCTCCGGACAAAATTCAAGTATGAAAAACAACAAAGGGCAATAATTCAAAAATTAAGGAAGCCAGAGTTATGATTCCTGTGCACTGCACTCCGGCTTGATGAGATCTATCCACCCATGAAATTTCATAACCGTAGCTAGTATAGTTTTGGAGATATGCTCCGGACAAAATTCAAGTATGAAAAACAACAAAGGGCAATAACTCAAAAATTAAGGAAGCCAGAGTTATGATTCCTGTGCACTGCACTCCGCCTTGATGAGATCTATCCACCCATGAAATTTCATAACCATAGCTAGCATAGTTTTGGAGATATGCTCCGGACAAAGAATGAGGACGCCACCTGCCCACCTGCCCGCCCGCCCGCCATGTGTGATCCCATAATACGTTCCTTCTTCGACGGGCGTATAAAAAGGAGAAAACGCTGCTTGTCAGCAGCTTTTTCTCCTTTTTCCACAAGATTTTCTGTTCATTTTTATCCAGATCCTAACAAGTCTAATTTGTCGTCTGTAAATGCTTTCAAATTGGACCAGTCTAAAATTTTGTCATTTGGTAAAAAGTAGCAGGTGCTCTTGCCTGAGGAAAAGCATTTATCTCATTACCAAAGAAGCCTTTTGAAAACTGGTAACCAGCGTTTTCTCCTTTTTCCACAATGTTTTCTATCTTTTTTAAAACAAATTTCAATATTTAACTTACATTTGGTCATCTGCCAAAGCTTTAAATTTGGATAAGTCTAAAATTTTGTGTGGTTTGCTAAAGGTATATACATAACAATGTAAACTCCGCCGTATCAAATAACATACTGGGCATTGTAATTTGCTGTAAATTATCACATGACTTCATTGTTAAGTTTTAACTCTTTTACCAAACGATCCCGGATTTTAAAAACCCTGAGGTTGATTGATTAAGTGTATGGTGTTTAACGCCATTTTCAACATAATTTCATTTATTTCAGTTATATCGCAGCAGCCAGTGTACCTATCCATGCTTTCCTGTAGTCTCTTTTACCAGTACTCCACACAATCTTCTTTCCAAGCCACTGGCTGCCTCCCAACATAACAATGGTCAAAACAATGGTTGGCAGTGGGAGGGGAATGAATCATGTCACAATGACTACCATCAATCCTCGTAGAGAAATTGGCCGAACCAGGGATTAAATCCATGACCCCCTGTTCTCAGGTCCTGTATGCTACCAAGTAAGCAACCGGGGCTCAGTATAGACCTTGAGGAAGAAGTTTTTTGAAAACATTGTTGGAAAAGAAGAAAATGCTGGGTTACCAGCATTTTCTGCTTTTCCCACGTTTTCTACCTGATCCAAAACAAAAATCATCATTTCAAGTACATTTGTCATCTGCAAATCCTTGCAATTTTGACCAGTCTAAATTTTTGTCATTTGGTAAAGAGTTAAGGGTAGGGCACCCTAATGGGATTTTGTGTAACATTGCCTTTCATGGTACGGATTCGGCTAATCTGTAATTGATTCAGGGAACCAGCATATATCAGCGGGTCTATTATGGATTACCTAAGGCCGCTCTATTTTTGCGATGAAAGACATTGTTATAGGAATCCACATTAGCGTGCCTTATTTGACACATTTGACTTGTCATCTGCGAATACTTTAAATTTCGATAAAGATAAGGTTTTGTTAGTTGGTAAAGAGTTGAAGGGGCATATCATGATTGTATGCCATGACTAACAAGGAATATCTTTAACTCTTAACCCTTTACCACATAATCCCAACTTTTAACGACCCTGAGGAAGAAGCCATTTGAAAACATTGTAGGAAAAGGAGAAAATGCTGGTAACCAGCATTTTCTCCTTTTCCCACAATGTTTTCTACCCTATCAAGGACAAAAATTATCATTGGAGTTACACTGAATTTGTCGTCTGCAAATGCATTCAATTTGGTCTAGTCTAAGATATTGTCGTTTGGTAAAGAGTTAACCAAACAACTATATCTAAATTTAAGACTGATCCAAACTGAAAGCACTTACAGACGACAAAATAAACGTAACTCAAAAATTGAAATTTGTTTCCAACAGGGTAGAAAACATTGTGGGAATAGGAGAAAATGCTGGTTACCAGCATTTTCTCCTTTTCTCACAATGTTTTCATAAGGCTTCTATCTCAGGGTTGTTAAAACAAGAGATTGTCTGGGAAAGGCTTAAAAACAACAGACAGTATAAAAGATACTGGAATATGAATAATGAAACTCTTTTGTGGTATTTTATCAAATCTTATGACTATACTCTTTATCCGATGACAAAAATGTAGTGTCCAAATTGGAAGCCTTTGCAGACGACAATTTAACTTTGGCTCACACAATGGAATTTGTCTTTAATATGGTAAAAAACTTTGTGGAAAAAGTAGAAAATGCTGGTTACCAGCATTTTCTGCTTTTCCCACAATGTTTTCAAAGGGCTTCTTTCTCAGGGTTGTCATATTTAATCATGCATTTCCATGTAAAGTACAAAAATTAAACCAAAAACTTGTCATGATTTAGATCTAATTGCAATTCAAATATTTCAAGGTATGGTACCTTGAATGGTATCAGGTGCAATTTCATTAGCTAAGCCCGTATTTGTATTAAAAATAGACTTTTTGAAAATGATCTGCCCAAAATACACAGTTTGATCCCGAATCCTTGAAGTGGCTCAGGGCCCTGCTTTTCCTCGTCGGAAAAGTCTGAATCATAAATTAATTCCCAGAAAACACAATTTTTGACTCAAGATTTATATTGAAAGCACTCATTCTGCAGATAAGAAATTAAATACATAGAGGATATTTGTTTTTTACGGTGAAAGATCGAAATTTATTTCATCTCGTGAACATCATCGGTTATATTTTCACGAGTGGCGCAGCAACTCGTGAAAATATTACCGATGCTGTTCACGAGATGAAATAAATTTCGATCTTTCACTGAAAAAAACAAACATTCTATTTATTTCATGCTTTTAACCCTTTCTGTGGGGAAATCAATCAAAATCCAGTACAGTTCTTTTCGGTTATTCCCCGTGGCGTACCCCCTCCGCATAGCAACACATTACAATATTACGTCAAGCGTGAGAAATGTAAGGTAAATTACGTCATATTTCCATCTGGTTATGAGGCACGCACATTTTACCTAGGTAACTAGTGCGCGGGAACAACTGTTTCCGCCTTCAATTGAAGAGTTAAAAAATAAAAATAGGTATTTTCACCAGTTGTAACCATGAAATATCGAAAAATATTTCACCGATATTTGTCGATAACCTACCGGAAAGCATGAACTAAATTGTAATATTGGTTGTAAGAATTGACCTGGCAGGGCAAACCTACATTGCAGTTCACTGCATTTTAACTCTTTACCAAACGACAAATTTTTGGAATAGACCAAATTCAAAGCATCTACAGACAACAAATTAAATCTTGTTAATATGATGATTTCTGTCCTTGATAGCGTAGAAAATAATTTTGGAAAAGGAGAAAATGCTGGTTACCAGCATTTTCTCCTTTTCCCACAATGTTTTCTATAGGCTTCTTTCTCTTAAAAGTCGGGGTTGTGTGGTAAAGGGTTAAATAGAATGAGGTAAATAGGTAATTCCCGGTTTCATCAATTTGTCGTCTGCCACAGCTTTGAATTTCGACTGGTGTAAAATTTTACCTTTTGGTAAAAAGTAAACATTACCCATGGAAATAGAAAATAATTATGTGTGTGATGGGAATTACATCTTTGCATCTACCATTTTTGAAAATATTTCTCCACTTGCGTTAGGATGTTTTGTAACATTTGTAAAGTGTGTACCAGTACAGTGTTTAACAAACACAATTTTTATAAGCCCTTATATCATTTGAACTGTCTCACAAACGCACTAGAATTTTCATAAAATTCATTTTATAACATAATTTACCATCAATAAATCTTTCATAGTAACTTCACCAAACTACAGAAGCTTGGAGTGGTTCAAATTGAAAGTATTTGCAGACGACAAAATAAATGTGACTGAAAAATTGAAATTTGTTTTGGAACTGACAGAAAACATTGTGGAAAAAATTGGTAAATCATCAGGTTCAGTAGTTCAATCGTAATGGAGCAAAGTACAATGTAGTTTGATCATGCAACTGGCGAGTTGTCATCAGCATTTTCTCCCCATCCTACAATCTATATTTCAACATCTTTCTTCCTCGGGGTCTTCAAAACTTGGCAAAGAAATCTAGTTTGGTATAAGTAATTTTCCATACTAAAACCCAGGGTCCTGTATGGTTAAGTCTCAAGTTTAATGCTTTACCACACAATCTCGAGATCTAATGACCCTGAGAAATAAGCCTTATGAAAATGTGGGAAGAGGAGAAAATGCTGGTAACTATGTTTTCTACAATTTCAAAGACAATTCAAAACAATTCCATTCACATAAACGCATTTTTGGGCATTTAATGTGTTTTGGTTTGGACCAGTCTAAAATTTTGTAATTTCAGACGACAAATTTCAGCCTTGTCTAAAATGAAAGCATTTGCTAATGACAATTTCAGTGTGGCTCGAAAGGTGCAACTTTTCTTCTATAGAGTAAGTAACATTGTGGGAAAAGGAGAAAATGCTGGTCACCAGCATTTTCTCCTTTTGTCACAATGTTTTCAAAAGGCTTCATTCTCAGGGGCGTTAAAAGTCGTTATTGTGTGGTAAAAAGTTAAACAAACTAACCCTGACCTGTCCTTATGGTACCATTCTGCAGCACAAAAAGTAATGTGGTACAAGTGATAGAATTTGTCTGTAGAGAGAGGAAAAGGAGACAAAGCTTTTCCGAGAGTGTGTTCTACTCTTTCTTCAAAATGCAAACCCCCAAATTTGAATGACATTTAATTTGTTCTCTGCAAATACTTTGGATTTGAAAAAGTATAGAATTTTGTAGTTTGGTAAAGAGTTACCGGTAACCCTTTCCCAGATAAGCCCTGGTTTTTATGGCTCTGAGGTTGAAGGCATTTGAAAACACTAAGGAAAAAGGAGAAAATACTCATAATGAGCATTTTCTCCTTTTACCACAGTGTTTTCTTCCTTTACAGATAAAAATACCATCTTTTTAGCCACTCTAAATTTTTCGTCGGCAAATTCTTTCAGTTTCAGCAGACCAAAATTACCTCATCTGGTAAAGAGTTAAATAGGATGGGCCTTGGATAGCTGCAGGTATAAAATGACACTTAAATACATGTACATCTTATTAATAACTCTTAACCATATGAGAAATATGTAGATTTGTCCAAATTTAAAACATTTGCAGATGACAATTTTAATGTTGTTCAAATGACGAACTTTGTCTTTGATAGGGTACACAACATTGTAGAAAAAGGGCCCATGAGTTCTACTAAGGTACATAGTTACAAACAAAATTTTCTTAAATTTTACGTAACTATAGTATGGTGGTATATTTCTGCCACAAGATACGAGATAACTTTCATGATTATTTTAGAAAACTATTGTAATAAATCAAAGGCTGACCTGGGTCAAAACTTTTTGCAATTGGTCAATTTTCCGTGTGTCAAAGAACCGGTGTACTTCATGATTCAGTTATACATCATTGATTGATTGAATGGTGTATGTTTTACGCTGCTTTCCACAACTTTTCAGTCATATCATTCCAACAGCTTACATACTCATGTATTTCCTGGGTTCCACCAGTACTAAGTTAGGGCTATGAAGTGTATTGCCCAAGGACATTCCCACAAAAAGCCAAGTGGATGCAGTGTGGCTTGAACCCCGGCCTCCAACTCACAAACCCTACCCTTTACAACTGAGCCACGCAGGACCCCAGTTGTTATTCAAAATGGATTTTATGGATTCATAATTCTCTATTTATTTTACATTGATTGAGAAACAAGTTCTTACAACTTACACTAATCTCTCTCGATTTTGCTTCCTGGGAACTTCACCAGTACTCGCGCCAAGTGTGTGGGCCTATGAAAAATTCCAAAGCTGACACCCGCTCCCAGGTATCAGATTCAGGACCTATTGGTTACAAGGCCGAAGCTCTACCTCACAACCACGGACACCACACTAATTCTAAATTCTGTAATGGCTTGCTTGGTACTCATGCATCAGGAAGATGCATTAAGCCCCTTTTTGTCAGAGCCTGCCTCATTCATGTAATTTTGCTCTTAATTAAAGTACAAAATTAATGAAATGGACCTTAACATCGAGGAAATAATGTCAGAAATATTATCATTTTATAGAACTTTGCTTTAACCAGAATACATAAAGAAGTAGCAGACGGTGCACATTCTGTGCAATCATATCTTGATCTGCACAGTCCATAAATTAATCTACACAGTCCATAAAAACAACTTCAGTTGGTTCCAGGGCTTAATGGGTCAATTATGGCTCCTGTATAAGAAAATCAAGAGAAAGCCCGGAGCCCTTGCTAATAAGAATTTGAACCCTCAATTCTCCCACCCACTATTTTCTAAACTTAACTCCCTGCTACACAATCACCAGTTTAAACAACCCTGAAGAAAAGAGCATTTGAAAACATTGTGGGAAAAGGAGAATATGCTGGTAACCAGCATTTTCCTCTTTTCCCACCATGCTTTCTACCCTTTCCAAAACAAATTTCAATTTTCAAGTCATGCCATTACTGTTTTCTGCAAAAATTTTGAATTTGGACAAGTCTAAAATTTCGTTGTATCGTCAAGAGTTAATGTTTCTAAGTATTCAGTTATTTGCCTTTGTTTTCTTGTTAGAAGTAGGTCAAGTGATACCCTCCTTCAAGATGGAAAAGTTGCGGGGAAATCTTCATAATGAAAAAGTTGCGGAAAAATCTCCATTTCAAAAAATTTCCAGGAAAAATCTCCAATTTGAAAGTTGTGGGAAAATCTCTTATTTGAAAAAGTTGTGGGAGAATCTCCAATCTGAAAATCTGTTAAGTAAAAAGTTGCAGAAAAACCATAATGAAGAAGTTGCAGAAAAATCTCCATTATGAAAAAGCTGCGGGAAAATCTGAATGATGAAAAAGTTGCGGAAAAATCTTTATTTTGAAAAAGTTACAGGAAAATCTCTGTTATGAAAAAGTTGCGGGAAAATATCCATTATGAAAAAGTTGCAGGAAAATTTCCTTTATGAAAAAGTTGCAGGAAAATCTCCACCATGGAAAAATCTCCCTTGTGAAATAGTTGCGGAAATATCTCCATAATGAAAAAGTTGATGAAAAAGTATGGGAAAATCTCCTTTATGAAAAAGTTTTGGGAAAATCCCTACAGAGTAATTTCTAGGAAGAGACCATTGCTCCTTTTTCGACTGTGTTTTCTCTTACATTCCAACAGTACAAAAAGGAAAAAATCTGGATAAGTGTAATATTTAGATTTTTTAGAGAGATCCCAAAAATACCAGCAAAAAATGTATAATTCTTATATACCATTATACTTAAAAGTCAATATTTATTGGGTCAGTAGTATGTTTTGTCATTAAAATATTTCGTTTATTTGTATGTATGCACCCAATTCAAAACAACAACACAGAACAGAAATTACTCTCAGACGATAAAAATGTCTTTGAACTTCAGACTCGGTATAAAATTAGAAATGAAAAACACTACAGAATCTCGTACACATGTTCGTTTACATTAGTTTGGCAGCAAAAGTAGTTCTGGCAAAGCACAATTTTTTTTTCCACAGAGCTTTGAAAAAAAAATTTCAAGCCAAATCAGAACTGACAAAATTAATATTCATGAAAACAACCAATACTGAATTATTTTCTTCCAAAATGCCAGTTGTACTGTTTATGGCTCAGTGTTAAAACAGAACCAGGAACCCAAGAGCTTAACATGTCTTGTCTTCCGCCCTCCAAATTATGCCACTGCGCTATTTTGTGCTGAAGTGACACATTCGCAGCAATGTGTTAAACCTTTCTTACCTTTTATGTGTATGTTTTGTTATATAGTGTAGATCAATGTAAACAAAGGCTAAAATTATCGGCTGAAGGTGATATAAATTCTGGAACTATTTTGTATCCATATTTGGAAAGCTCTTTATGGTTAAAAAGGTTTATTAAAGTTCATGTATTATCTTCAATACATGTATGTCTACCGATAACTAATTCGGTGAAACCCTTCCCATGTGACACACCTTTTCTGTCATACCATATACAGGGGTCCTGCATGTCTCAGCGGCAAAACGTAGGGCTTGTAACCTGGAGGCCCAAGGTTCGAACCGCACTAGATCCACTGGGTTTGCCATGGGAATGTCCTTAGTCTAGACACTTCAGAACCCAGTAGCCAAATAATGGAAAAACCCAGGGAATACAGGAACATGTGAGCTGTTGCCGTGATATGACTGACATGGTGTGAAAAGTGGTGTAAAACACTATTCAATCAACAAATCAATCAATGAAACCCTTTCAAAGTGAGACACTTATGTCCTGATACTGTACATACTTCAACCATTATCCTGGCCAGCCCACACAATTTTGTATATACTTGATCTATTTATAAACAGGATGTACATGCTATAAGCATGCACAAGGATTTAACGCTTTACTTCTTTATCACACAATCCCGAGTTTTAACGATCTGGTACATTAGTCTTTTTGAAAACATTGTGGGTAAAGGAAAAAATGCTGGTAACCAGCATTTTTTCCTTTCCCCAGAATATTTTCTACATTATCGAAGGCAGAAAAAAAATCCTCTTAGCAAAATTTAATTTTTCGTCTGCCAATGCTTAGAATTTGGTCCATTCCAAAATTTCATTGTTTGGTAAAGCGTAAACAACAACTAAACTTTTGTTTTGACTGGTCCAAATTGGAATCATTTACAGACGACAGAATGAATGCAACTCAAAATAAGAATATCAAGGGGTGTGGGGGGTAGGGATGTAGAAAACATTGTGGAGAAAATGCTGCTTACTAGTTAACAAATATAATCTTCTCCATTTTCCACAATGTTATCGAAAGGCTTCTTCTTTAGGGTCATGTTAAAATTGTTAATTAGGTATAGTTAACACACACACGACAACAAGAATTCAGGATTGTCCAAATTGAAAGCACTTGCTGACGACAAATTAAATATGAGTCTAATTAGTATCTTTAAAAGGGCAGTGTCTCGGAGAGACGTTAGATCTATATATAAGCACTTCAAACCTGCCTTGCTGTTGAGCTAGCTTTTACAGCGATGCGGTTTGGTGCAGTTCTCTCCATGGAAGTTAAGTAACGTGCATTAGGTTAGTGCCTGGATAGGTGACCAGGTCATTGCACGTTACAGTAGAAAATATTGCGGAAAAATAAGACAATACTGGTTACTAGCATTTCCTCCTTTTCCCACAATGTTTTCAAAAGCCATTTTCCTCAGGGTCATTTAAACATAGGATTGTTTGGCATGAGTAATTTTCTAACTTTTGTCTCTAACTCTCCACCAAACGACCAATTTTTAACCCTTTACCACACAATCACGACTTTTAACGACCCTGAGCAAAAAAACTTTAGAAAACATTGAGGGAAAAGGAGAAAATGCTGGTTACCAGCATTTTCTCCTTTTCCCTCAATGTTTTCTACTCTATCCGATAAAGATCACATCTTTTTTACCACTCTTATTTTGTTGTCTGCAAATGCTTGCAATTTGTACCAGTCAAAAATTTTTTTGTGTGGTAAAGAGTTAAGACTTGTCTAAACTGAAAGCATTAATTTTGAAGATGACATATCAAATATGTCTCAATGTGACATCATCTTTGAATGGCCGGAAAACCTTCTGGTCCTCTATTGTTTGAAGAGCAAAAGCGCAAAATTTTAAAGCCGTTCAGCTTCTTTTTAAGTTGGGTTTTATGAAACTGACTTACTTACACTTCGTTTTGCTTTCAGTTTGGACAAATATAAAGTTTAGCTATTTGGTGTTGAGTTGAAAGAAGTCAAAACCTTTAGGTTGTAAGTTGTATACAAGTACTTGAAATAAACCTGTCATGTAGAAACTATATGGTAACTTCAGTAAAAAGGTACAAGTTTGGGTGTATAGCAGATAATGGATGGTCGTTTTTCAATAAGTTTATTTCTCATCCGATATCACATCATTGTACTGAATTAAATAGAAATCCTTGTAACCAGCACACTGCGAGAGATCATGTGACACTACAAGAAGTCTTTGTTAAACTCTGGCGCCTAATTTATAAATACTTCAACCATTTACCAAACGATAGAATTTTACACTTGCCAAAATCTAGAGCATTTGTAGACAACGAATGAAATGTAACTCAAAAGTTGAAATTTGTTTTTGGGAAGGGAAGAAAACATTGTGGGAAAAGGAGAAAATGCTGGTTACCAGCATTTTCTCCTTTACCAACAATGTTTTTAAAAGCTCTCTTTCTCAGGGTCGTTAAAAGTCGGGATTGTGTGGTACAGGTTGGTACAGGTTGGTAGCCCATTAACCCTTTACCAAATGACAAAATTTTAGACCTATCTAAATTGAAACCATGTGCAGATGACAGTACAAATGTTGCTTGAAAGATAATTTCTATCTTTGATAGGGTAACAAAACATTGTGGGAAAGAGGAGAAAATGCTGGTTACCACTATCACATTTCTCAATTCAGCGATTAAACATTTTTCAAGTTTGGTGAGTAGTCCCCTTTTAAGTTATCCTTTGTTAACTTAACCCTTTACCACACAATCCCGACTTTTAACAACCCTGAGAAAGAAGCCTTATGAAAACCTTGTGGGAAAAGGAGAAAATGCTGGTAACCAACATTTTCTCCTTTTCCCACAATGTTTTCTACCCTTTCCAAAACAAATTTCTATTTTTCAGTTACATTTATTTTGTAGTCTGTAAATGCTTTCAATCTGGACAAGTCTAAAATTTTGTTGGATGGTAAAGACTTAAAGCCTTCACCACACAATCCTAAGTATTGACATCCCTGAGTAAAAATGCTTTTGAAAACATTGTGGGAAGTGGAGACAATACTGGTTAGCAGCATTTTATCCTTTTCCCACAATCTTTTCTACTCCATGAAAAGCTGGCTCCATCAATTAAGCCACCTTTGATATATCTTTTGCAAAATGCCTTCAATCTGTGTCTAAATTTTTGTCGGTGATAAAGAGTTTATCTTTTAAGCTTTACTTAATATGCATGCAGTATCGTGTCTAAAATTTTGTCGAGTGGTCAATCTGGATCTTTGTGGTAAAGGGTTTATCTTTTCGGCTTTACTTTACCCTATACCAGACGACAAAATTTTAGACTTGTCCAAATTCAAAGCATTTGCAGACACAAAAATTAACGTGACTCAAATATTGAAGTTTGTTTCGGGAAGGGTAGAAAATATTGTAGGCAAGGAGAAAATGCTGGTTACCAGCATTTTATCCTTTTCCCACAATGTTTTCAAAAGGCTTCTTCCTCAGGGTCGTGAAAACCAGGGATTGTTTTGTAAACAGTAAATATGCATGCAACATCATGTTGCTCGCATAATATTCATGTCACAAAATAGAACAAGGTCATCACATGACTATTTCAAAGTTACATTTATCTACCAGCAGCGTAGCAGTCTAAGCACTTTTCCCCCCATTCTTTGAATGGGTCTGTAAAACGGACCCGTTCCCAATCTGAAAATGTTACCATTTTTCCCAAAATCAGGCATGAAAATTCCCAAAAACAAATCGTGTCTCTCAATTCATAATGTCCCCATTCCAACTCAAGGGTCAGGGTGTCTGTTTTCCAGATGACTCTCTTATGGAAATAGATCGATCTATGAGTCCAGATACTTTTATCCTTTTCCCACAATGTTTTCTACGCTGTCAAATATATACCTGTGTAGCAGACTCACTGTGCACCAGAAGTTAGTTGACAGTCATTTAAATCTTTGGCAGACATCAAAATTCAAAACCTGTCCAATTTGAAATCATTTGCAGACAACACCAATCAACATACATCCATTGTAACTCAAAACAGGAAGTTTGTCTATGATAGAACAGAAAACATTGTGGGAAAAGTAGAAAATGCTGGTTACCACCATTTTCTACTTATCCCTCAATGTTTTCTAAAGCGCTCAACCCATCGCTGTAAAAATTCAGCGTTGTGACTTATTTACAGCATTTCTTTTTTATGCCAATTGTCAGATTTGTGAACATGATTCTGTTAAAAACATTAAAACTTCGTAATAAATAAAACTTGTTAAAACTGATAAATTCATAAAACTTGTTCTAGGCAACACGATTATCTCCCCTAATTAGGTTAATTTTCGCCTTTCGAATCCCAAATTTTATCCACCCTGAGAAAAAGACCTAGATCTAATGAAAACATTGTGGGACAAGGAGAAAATGCTATGAGCCAGCATTTTCTCCTTCTATCCTTAAGGTTTTATTTAACCTTCTCAAAACCAATTTCAGTTTTCGAGTCAGATTTATTTTGTCGTCTGCAAATATTTTGCATTCAGACTGGTCTAAAGTTTTTTTAGTTTGGTAAAAATTCGTCAATATCGAGATATCACGACCAAATTCTATAATATTGGTACGAACCGATTTTGTTCGCATATTGGTACGTTACGTCCTGGGTACGCCTAACAATCTGTAACCAGATAGGTTACGCTGTGAAAATGAAAAAGATTTAGATGTAGAGTCATGTTCGCAGATCTAACAATCATAGTCAAAACTCTTGTCAAATGCTAGAAATAATTCTTATTTAAAAAAAAAAAAGGAATTACATTAACATTATCCTACCTTCTAGTTCTGCCACCATTACGTAATCAAGCAGGAAGTTTAAATTATTTTACCCTTAACATGCTCTGAATAAGTAAGAATAAGCCTATAAAAATTATTGCAATTTCCTATTTATGTTTTTGGAGAAAAATATCTCATTATCGGACAGTGTAGCTCAAAGATCAGACTGCACGCTATGTGCAGTCTGATCTCGAGTCACACCAGGGATCGAGCACAACTTTGTAATTCTGTTTAAGGAATAAATAAAATGAATAAAAAGCAAGATCGGACTGCGTATTTTCTGGTAAAAACACCTTTTTTTCTTTTTTTTATGAAAAAGAGAAAGGGAATAAAATTAAGCTTAAAATGAAGCCCACCCCCCCCCCCAAAAGAAAAGGACGAAATAGAGATATAAGTTGGAATAAACAAGTTGACGAAATGGGAAGAAAAGGGGGGGAATGAAAAGGACGAATTGAAAACGGACGAAAAGGGAGTCACACTTTACTCGCCCTGCTATCAAAAAAATTGCGATTTCTCTAGGTCAATTTCAGGCCACTTGTAAAGATGGAATAAAGCACGAAATTGTAGACGAAAATGACCTTGGTAACGACCATTAGTGGCAAACTAAAATCAGCGGCTTTTTCAAAGGTATTTTTGTCCTGATAAAGCGTTGTAAATGTACTGCGTAGTCGCCTCGGTTTTTAGACATTTCGTACCCAGGTCATTTCGTAACGATTCTTCTGGTGAGCTACGTTGAAACGAGCATTTTCTTTTACCAACAGTGCATTCAAAAGTATTTTTCCACAGGGTTGTTTAAACAGAATTTTTGGTAAAAGATTTATCCTTTGCAAATTAATACCGAGTTTTAACAAATTAGAGGGAGAAGCCTTTTGAAAACATTGTGGAAAAAGTTTGGTTACTGGCTTTTTCCTCTTTTTCCACAGTATTTCCACGTTATAAAAGACAGATTACATTGTTTCCGACATTTAATGTTTTTCCAGTTAGTGTTGAGTTTTGACCACTGCAAGACAGAAAGTGTTGAAAAATGTGTGTGATTTTCTCCTTTTTCCACAACATGTTCAAAATGAAAAAGCAAATTACACTTCTTAATCTTAAGACATCTGTGTTTTGTAATCTGCAAACACATTCAGTTTGGACAGTTCTAAACTTTTGTTGTTTTGTGAAGGATTTAAATTGTGATCTGTAAATTTATACTTTCAATTTGGAGAAGTCAACAATTTTGTTGTGTGAAGCCATCCAGACAAGTCATATCATGTCAACAGTTCACCTATTCATGTCTTTCACAGAGTTTAGCCTGTAATGATTGTAGATGTCTGGAATGATTAATATTTTTCTAGGAAGATTAAGAAACATTGTGGTTAACAGCATTTTCTCCATTACCCACATTATTCTCAAACATCTGTTTCTGCCTGGTTGTCAAAATGTTAGCAGTGCATTACCTCTTGAAATCAATTTGTATCATGGATCTAGATGTAGATTCACACTGGAACAGCAATGATTTGTTTGTTTGTATGGTGTTTAAGTCTTAAAACGCTTTTCACTATTATAGAACTTTGCCTTTGCGGCCAATGTAGATCAAGATCAGGCTGCACAAAACGTGCAGCCTGATCTGTGATCTACACTGTCTGCTCTGCTGAAACACTGTAGATAAAAACAACCATGATTTCAATTATTTGGGTCTTCTTTCTGGGTTGAAAATGTCTGATAGCTTTATTTGACGCTTTCAGGATTAAGGTAGTAGACCCCTAACACTTCTAGTGCAATATGGAAGGGTGGTCGTAAACATCACAGACCACCACAGACTATCACAGACCACTACCGACCCTACCACAGACCACCACAGACCCCCATACAGACTGTCAAAGATCCATAGAAATACATCTCAATCTTTAACTTTAGATAAAAGAAATATTCATAAATTAAAGTTGTTAAAAGGGACTACAACAAAAAGTAAGAGTTATGAGTTTGAAAGCACTACAGGAACCTCCAAGGACCCATGCAGACTATCTTAGAGACATAAAAATATACAGGTAACATTTTGATGGGCAAAACATAAAGCTTATGAAAGTACTATATAAATACTACTTACTACTGATTATGATTAAGAAAAGAAAAATCAGCTTAGACGTTTAAAAATCTCAAGGTAAACTATATTTTACATATTGTGTGCGTTGTTGTAAACTAGGTTTTTGAATGTTTGTTTCAGAATAGAAAAAAATCTGATATCAAGATGAAACATACACATATATGATTAAATTTAAAGGATTGGAGAGAGCCCCAGAGTAAGAGTATATTTACTACCAGGATTTATATAATGCAGTGTCCTAATTAATGAATTAATGTAAAATCATTAATAAGGAACTGTGCTACTTATATGCAATCATAATTATATCATCACCCTGGTGCCTTGAATCTTCAAATACATAATTATGTCTAATTAACTTATTAGCACCTTCCACCTCTAGAGTAAATGTGAGCTATCTTTGCAATTAGCAGTTAATTGATTTCAATTTGGCACAAATGGCAAACTAAGAACAGCTAGTATAGAAAGAAATTGTTTAATCATATTGCTGTAAAAAGTATTAATCAAAATTTTGAATTTTAGTTACCTCATAAAGTCAAGAAAATCTGAGATGGTGGCACCTTTTTAATGCATTTTTATCATCATTTAGATGCCCATAACTTCAATTAGGGATGATAGGGAGGCACATTGGACTGTATGTTTCTATTATGAGCAAAATTTTTAATGATTTTTAAAAAATTAGTCAATGCTTCAAAATAACTTTTTGGTAGTTGTAAATTTGGATATTTTTAACAACACCAATTCGAAAACCGTAAAGTCAATTTTATGGCTCTTGATAGAATGCATTGAAATTTGTGATGAGATGTATGGTTAAAATCTAATTCTTATATCATGCTGACTGAAAAATTCATAACATACAAACAAATAATTGCTGAATCGTCTAATCTATAGGCAAGTTGAATTAATGATTTTTTACTGTAAATACAATTAAATTTTATTTATATGGGTCACAGATAGTCTGCATAGGGGTCTGTGGTGGTCTGAGATGGGGTCTGTGGTGGTCTGTGGTAGTCTGTGGTGTTTACGGCCACCCATATGGAATAAAATTTCTTATTAGTTGATAAATAAGGATTTATAATGATATAATACTTTTGCGTATTTTTAACCGACAGAAATTCCTTTGATGTCTATTTTGAAATTATTTGTTGATATTTATGTTTGTTTCCTGAAAAGGGTGGTAATTAATATCTCCCTTTGTAATGAGAATATAGTGGTTTTAGATTTATAAATGATAATTCTAAGAAGGAAAACAAGGAAAAAATGGTCCAGGTAAAGTAGTACAATACTCATTTTTAATCACAGCAAATTTTGTAGGATAATATTATAGTGGGATTAGCTGTTTTCCATTAGGGGTCTAATACCTTAATACAATTTTCAATGTAGTTTTCAACATTATTTCATATGTTTTGTCAGGATAATGTTGTACAGGGTTAATGCGCCTTGCACAAAACGTGGAGATACAGTATAACCTCTCGTCTAGACCACCCAAACAGTAAGAGAAATTCCGTTCTTACGAATAAAGTCCGTAACAAGGAAACGAATAAATGCATGGCTGAAATACAAACCGCATCTGGCGGGATTCGAACCCACGGTGGACAAGATCCTCATTTTTCGAGGTTTAAAAGACCAATACCTTAACCACTGAGCTAAAGAGATATCTCCCTAACGCAATTGTTAGGTATTGTATTTAAGTTGGGATGAAGCCATGCATGAAGGAATGGTCTCCCGTAACACACCCCCTCTTAAAGTCATCATTTATTGATGACTCAAAGCCTTATTATGCAGTAAGTCTATTATTTAGACAACAAATGTCCATTTTTGGACAACAAATGGGATTAATGGCTCAATGGCCAATCCCGGACAAGCCCCCATCTTACAAACAAAGTCCATAACAAGGAAACAAATGAATAAATGCATGGCAGAAATACAAACCGCATCTGGCAGGATTCGAACCCACGGCGGAGAAGATCCTCATTTTTCGAGGTTTAAAAGACCAATACCTTAACCACTGAGCTAAAGAGGTGTCTCCCTAACGCAATTGTTAGGTATTGTATTTAAATCGGGACAAAGCCATGCATGAAGGAGTGGTCTCCCGTAACGCTGTGTAAACATAATGCAGTCCACATTATTTTTTATATGTTTAGTCGGGTTAACACGACATACACAAAACATGACTTAAAGTAAAATGTCCTCTCTTCAGGACCACCCTGACAATACAAGATAACCCTATACCACACAGTCCCAGGTTTTAACTTTTCCCACAATGTTTTCTTCACTATCACAGCAAAATTCAACCATTCGAGCCACATTTAAATTGCTGTCTGCAAATGCTTTCAATTTAGATTAGTCTGAATTTTTTCCTTGTGGTGAAGCCTTAACTCTTTACCACACAATCTCGAGTTTTAACGACCCTGAGGAAGAAGCCTTTTGAAAACGTTGTAGGAAAAGGAGAAAATGCTGGTAACCAGCATTTTCTCCTTTTCCTACAATGTTTTCTACCCTTCTCACAACATGTTGTAATTTTTCAGCCACATTTAGTTTTTTGTCAGCATGTGCTTTCAATTTGGTAAAGCCTAAATTTTGTCGTTTGGTAAGGAGTTAATGTAGTTTTCAAGATTATTTCATACAATTTGTCGGCATATTGTGTAAAGGCTTAATGCGCATTGCACAAAATGTGGAGATACAGTAAAAGTGATCCATGTTTAAGGTAGTAGACCCCTAATGCTTCTGGTTCGACATGGAGTAAAATTTCTTGATAGTTAATAAATAAGGATTTATACTGATTTTAATACTTTTGCACATTTTTAATCGACCAGAAATTCCTTTGATGTCTAATCGTGACATTATTTGTTGATACTTTGGTTAGTTTCCAGATAAGGGAGGTAATTATTATCTCCCTTTGCAATCAGAATATAGTGGTTTCAGATTTGTAAATGATAATTCAAAAAAGGAAAATAAGGAAAAAGTGGCTTGGTTAAAAGAGTACAATAATGCTCATTTTTAATCATAGCAAATTTTGTTAGACAATATTATAGTGGAAAAAGCTGCTTTCCATTACCTTAATCCACTTTTCAACAATATTTCATATGATTTGTCGGGATAATGTATAAAAGCTTAATGAGCGTTGCACAAAATGTGGAGATACAGTAAAACGTCCTCTTTTCAGGACCACCCAGACATAAAAACCCTAACGCATTTTTCAACATTATTTTATGTGATTTGACGGGATAACATGACTTACACAAAACATGGAGATACAGTTAAACTTCCTCTCTTCAAGACAGCCCAGACAATACTAGCAAACCTGTGTGTAATGTAGTTTTTCAACATTTAATTTCATATTTTTTGTCAGGATAATGTTGTTGAAGGTTAATATGACTTATTGAGATATTCTTCTCAACCCCTGTCCTGCTAAATAAGTCAAATAAAACTTTTAACTCTTTACCAAACGACAAAATTTTAGACTTGTCCGAATTCAAAGCATTTGCAGACGACAAACATGACTCAGAAACTAAAATTTGTTTTGGGAAGGGTTGAAAACATTGTAGGAAAAGGAGAAAATGCTGGTTGCCAGCATTTTTCTCCTTTTTCTACAATGTTTTCAAAAAGCTTCTTTCTCAGGGTTGTTTATAGTTGGGATTGTGTGGTAAAGGGTTAATCTGATAGTAAATACTTCAAACTTACTTTCTAGGAGAAGTATATCTCCTTATTGGACAGTGTAGATCCAAGATCAGACTGCACGCTCTGTGCAGTCTGTTCTTGATCTACACTGTCTGCAAAAGGTCAGCGAGTTGCCCTTAACAGCTTAAGGGTAAAAAGCTGTCTTGAAATTGTCTGATATATTTGTATCTTCTTTTTCAATGGTTGGGGATGGGAGCAACTTTATGAAGGTTTAGAACTGTACAGTATTAGTTGTACGGTCAGGTGGCAGGGGACTTGGAAACTTGTTCACGGCTGTGGTGAATCATGTCGCCTCGAGCCGAAGGCGAGGTGGTGACATGATTCATCACAGCCATGAACAAGTTTCCAAGTCCCCTGCCACCTGACCGTACAACGAATTTATTACACAGCAAAGTTTTACCATTCCAATGTGTGTTAAGCGGAATTTACCTGTTTTTTTCTTTCAAAAATTGGGTATGCTGACGAAGTAGAATTTCCCTTCTGAGTGCCCCAATTCAATGAAAACTGACGTCACTGGGAACTGACGTCACTGAAACCTTGGTAAAACGTGCAGTTTGGTGCGTAATCTTGATGTTAATCTTGATCAACGCAGCTGTTTTGGATGTTGTGTTGAAAGTGCAGTCATGTATACGGGGCTCCGGAAAGGGAAACTGCTTTTATGTTGGTTTTGCCAGTGTACATGATATATATGTTCGGGGCATATTATCTAATCAGATCATGAGAAATTTCTTTGCAGTAAAATAAAACATGCAGTCTGATCTTGAATGCACACATGTATTCAGTATATACTATCAATACTAGCTGTCTTTCTTTTTGACTGAAAATGTCTATATTCCTATTTTGTTTACTGTATTAGAGGAAATTTTTGCGGTGTGGAAATTTTTGTGAGTTTGTGAATTTGAAAAATTAGCCAACTTTTTTGTTTATTATACCACAAGTAGATACAAAAAAATAATGATTGTCTTGAAGTAGCTGACATTTCTTTACGCAAAATGTCCATAATCAGTAATTCGCAAATTTTTCGACACGCATATATATCCACATATACAGTCAGGGTTATTATTGCCTTAAATTGTATTATAAATATGTCAGACCATGAGTTACATCGTCTTTACAGACGCTTCAGTTCTGTATCATCCCAGCTCAAAGGATCCAGTCAAGAAATCAAAGCAAAAAAGTGTACGGCTCACGCTATGGATTTGTAGATTGGCAACAGAAGAAAGATTTCCACCGCAGAGAATGTGTTCGTGATCATTATGCTGAAAGGTTGAGGATCAACACGATCAGAAAAAACACAATACTCCCGATAGAAATGCGCGTAAGATTTTTTACTTAACGTAACAATAAAGCCCAAACGTAAACAAAGTGGTTGTGAAATTGCATTTGAATTTGTATTATTTGAAAGTATGAAAATAATTGTGAAGATGACAATCTGTCGTATGGTCGGTCTGAGTGTTAGTTGCTGACAGAGAAATTAATTTCAAAAATAGGTTAACCCATTACCAGACAATCTGGGATTTTCACAATGAGAAGGAAGCCTTTTGAAAACATTTTTCTCCTTTTCCCACAGTTTTTTCGAGAGGCTTCTTTCTCAGGGTCATTAAAAGTAATGACCTAGAGGTAGACTTTTGAAAACATTGTGGGAAAATGTGAAAATGTTGCAGACCAGCTTTTCCTTCTTTTCCAACAATATTTTTTTCTCTTTCTACAACAGGGCCTTTCATCTTACCCATAATTCATTTGCCGTCTGTAAATGCTTTGAATTCTGAAAATCTAAAATTTTGTGGTCAGATGATGGATTAACTCTTTACCAAACGACAAAATGTTTGTCGTATCCAAATTGAAAGCATTTGCAGACGATAAAATTAATACAACTCAAAAACAGAAAATTGTCTTGGAAAGGGTAGAAAACATTGTGGGAAAAGGAGAAAATGCTGGTTACCAGCATTTTCTCCTTTTCCAACAATGTTTTCACAAGTCTTCCTCTTTGAGTTGTAAAAACCCGGGATTGTTTCGGAAAGAGAGATTGTATAGGAGCCATGCTCTGTGCAAAGGGGGCTTCATGTAATATCTACAAGATGAGGTCATCATGTGCAGTCTGCACTGACTAACCTGGTTCAAAGCTTTTTGTTATTTGTCAATTTTCTGCATGTCAAGGGACCATTCTACCTCATGATTCACTTTGTTTTGTAGACTAAATGGATTTTATCATGGATCCATGATTATGTAAAGACTTGCTGTGTGTAATTCATCATATAGATGCATTTTCTTTTTACCAAGCAACGGAATTTTAGATTTGTCTAAATTGAAAGCATATGCAGATGATAAATTACTTGTGGCTTAAAAATTGAAACTTCTTTTGGGAAGTGCAGAAAACATTATGGAAAAAGAAGAAAATGCTGGTTACCAGCATTTTCTCCTTTTCCTATAAAGTTTTGAAAAGCCATCTTTCTTCAGGGTTGTTACAAGTCGGGATTGTGTGATAAACAGTTAACTCTTTACCACACGGCAAAGTTTAAGACTTGTCCAAATTGAAAGCATTTGCAGACAAAAAATAAACATGACTCAAAAATTGAAACTTGATTTTAGAAGAGTAGAAAACATTGTGGGAAAAGGAGAAAATGCTGGTTACCAGCATTTTCTCCTTTTCCCACAATGTTTTCAGAAGGCTTCTTCCTGTGGGTCGTAAAAACCAGGAATTGTTCGGTAAAGGGTTAAATCCCCTTTTGTCAGAGTGTGGCTCATGTACATGTATTTTTATCTCTTATCTCTTTTTTATCTCTTTTATCTCTCTTTACAGGAAAAGGCAGACAAGGAAGTAACAGAGCTTCCTCGAGATAGTAACCCTATCCGACTGGTCAACAGATGTGTGGTCACATCTCGCCCACGTAGTGTGAAATCAGCGTATCGATGTAGTCGTATCGTGTTTAGAGACTTTGCAGATCATGGACAGATCTCGGGGGTAACTCGTGCAACCTGGTGACTTAGCAGTGTACCTGACCTTGTTCATATTAAAACAGATTATTTTTGAAAGTGTCATCGCGAAGTGGGAGAATAATTTTTTTCTAGAATCTGTATGTTAGCAGCGTTATACACAGACCATTTTTGAAAGTTTCATGGCAAAATGAGAGAGGAATGTTTATTTAACTCTTTACCACACAAGAAAAATTCAGACTTGTCCAAATTGAAAGCATTTGCAGATGTCAATTTGAATTTGGCTCAGATGATGGAATTTGACTTTGATAGGATAGAAAACATTGAGGGAAAAGGAGAAAATGCTGGTTACCAGCATTTTCTCCTTTTCCCACAATGTTTTCAAAAGGCTTCTCTCTCAGGGTCGTCAAAAGTCGGGATTGTGTGGTAAGGGGTTAAAGCCTCTTTGATGGAGGTGTTAAACAGTAAATCATTGTTGAAAGCATCACGGCAAAGTGACAGAATGTTTTTTTTTTTTTTAAAGCGTCTTTGTGCAGACCAAGATAAGGCCAAGACCCAACTGCAGAATCAGTTTAGAGTTAACCCTTTACCACACAATGCTGACTTTTGACGACCATGAAAAAGAAGCCTTCTGAAAACATTGTGGGAAAAGGAGAAAATGCTGGTAACCAGCATTTTCTCCTTTTCCCACGATGTTTTCTACCTTTTCCAGAACAATCTTCAAAATTTCAGTCGCATTAAATTTGTCGTCTGCAAATGCTTTCAATTTGGACTAGTCTTAAATTTTGTCGTTTGGTAAAGAGTTATACGGCAAAATTTTATGCTCGTCCAAATTTAAAGCCCTTGTAGATAACAGCTTGTGACTGAAAAATTGAGTTTGTTATAGGAAGGCGAGAAGACATGGCTGGAGAATGCGAAAATGCTGCTTACCTGCATTTTCTCATTTTCTCACAAGGTTTTCAAAAGGCTTCGTACTCTGGGGTCATAAATATGACTGAAAAATTTAATTTGTTATGGGAAGGATAGAAAACATTGTGAGAGAAATGAGAAAATACTCTGCACTAGTATTTTCTCCTCTTCACACAATGTTTTCAAAATGCTTCTTTCTCAGAGTCGTTAAGTATTTTGAATGTTTGGTAAAGGGTCAAAGCAGACCCTTTTTTGAAAACATCATGACAAATGAAGAGAACAATGCAAAATGAAAGACCAATCTATTTAAAAGCCTCCATTTTAGGGCGTTTAAACTTGGAATCATTCGGTAAAAAAGTAACTCTTTACCAAACGACAAAATTTTGGACCAGTCCAAATTGAAACTGTTTGTAGACGACAAAATAAATGTAAATCAAAAATTGAAATTTGATTTAGAAAGGATAGAAAACATTGTGGGAAAAGGAGAAAATGCTGGTTACCAGCATTTTCTCCTTTTCCCACAATGTTTTTAAAAGCTTTCTTTTTCAGGGTTGTTTAAAGTCGGGATTGTGTGGTAAAGAGTAAGAGACCCCGAGGAAGAAGGTTTTTGAAAACATTGTTGGAAAAAAAGAAATGCTGGTAACCAGCCTTTTATTCCATTTTCATGTTTTTCCTACATTGTTATCCACCATTTCAAAAATAAATTTTAATTTCTGTTTTGTCTAGCTTGGGTTCCAGTCCGTTTATTTTTTCCTTTTCTATCATCCGGACGTCACTCTGTCAAAAATGAGGAAGCGATGAATTGTTTTGGCACACATCTGTACAGTACAGACCGCCAAAGGAGTCCTTGATAAGGAGTGAATAAAAGATTATTACCGTCTGAACTTAGGCTGGTTTTGTCAGATGAAAATGCCTTGAATTTATACTAGTGTGAAAATTTGTTGTTCATAAAGAGTTGAAACGGACCATTTTTGACAAAATAAGAGATGAGCGTTTTCAAAAGCCTCTTTGTTAGGGTCCGTTGAATGTAGAATTATTCGGTAAAGAATTAACTCTTTACCAAACAATCAAGTGTTTTTACAACCTGGAGGGAGAAGGGTTCTGAAAACATTGTGGGAAAAGAAGAAAATTCTGTAACCAGTATTTTCTTCTTTTCTCACCCTGTTTTTTAATCATTGAAGAAAAATTCCCTGAATTGAGACACATTTGAATTATCATATGCAAATGCTTTGAATTTGAACAAGTCTTTACCGCACAATCCCGAGTTTTAACGAACCCAGAAAGCCTTTTGAAAATACTGAGGGAAAAGGAGAAAATGCTGGTAACCAGCATTTTCTCCTTTTCCCTCAATATTTTCTATCCTTCCCAAAACAAATTTCAATTTTTAAGTCAAATTTATTTTGTCGTCTTCAAATGCTTTCAATTTGGACAAGTCTAAAATTTTGTCATTTGGTAAAGAGTTAACCCTTTGTCATACAATCCAGTGTTTTAACACCCTCAGGAAAAAAGATTTTGGAAAGTTTGTGGCAAAATAAGATACTGCTGGTTACCAGCATTTGCTTCTTTTCTCACATTTTTTTTCTACCCATTCAGGAAAAGAAGTCCCAAATTGAGTTGATTATAGACAAGTCTACAATTTTCCTGTATGGTTAAGACTTGACCATTTACCCTATATTCCGACTTTTAATGACACTGAAATAGAAGCCTTTTGAAAACATTATAAGAAAAGGAGAAAATGTTGGTAACCAGCATTTTCTTCTTTTCCCACAGTTTTGTACCATGTCAAAGACGAATTCCAGCATTTGGGCAACATTTAATTTGGCCTCTGCAGATGCTTTCTATTTTTGCTTAAATTTAGACTTGGTGTTTAACAGTTCTCTGCATAAAAAATAAACATTGGAAAAGTGCTTATACTAATAATTTACTCTTGCCTTGCAGAAATTACCACTGTTTGAATAAAATGGCATCATGACTGAAGCTTTTTTCAGCAATATGTTATGTCCATTAAAGTAATCTCTGACGTGGAGTGGTTCAAAAGGGCCCACAACTAAAACCACCCACCTCTAAAATAACACACTCGACCAAAACAGTCCAACTTGTCTGGACACTGTCAAGAAATTACTTCCCCCTTTTTTGGGGCTCACCTGGCCACAAAGTGTTCAAGATGAGCTTTTGTGATCGTACTTTGTCCGTCACCCACTGTTCATCGTCTGTCCTCAAAGAGTCAACATTTACCTAGAGTGTATTCTAGAGGTCACGTTTTCATTCAGTTACTCATAAAACCTGATAATATTTTGGACTGGTATTAAATTGGATCATGTCAGATAAAAAAGTAGGTCACATGGTCAAACCTTAGTAAAACCTTGTGTGCACTGTAGAGGCCACATTTTCAGGTTGATTTTCAATAAACTTGGTCAGAATGTGTGTCTGGATGATATCTTGAACAGGTTTGAAATTGGGCCACATCAGGTAGAAAGTAGGTCACTGGGCCAAATCGTAGGAAAACTTCTTGTGCTGTCTAGTGACCACATTTTCAGCCTGATACTCATGAAACTCGGTCTGGGTGTTTGTCTTGATGGTATCTTGGACAGGTTTGGAATTTGCTTTTAATATTTCAATCTATTTGAATATTTGTTTGTAGAATTCTAGAATCAATTGTTTACATTGCCACATGGAGAGGACTAATTTTGTTTTATATACCACTTTTGAAAACATTGTGGTTAGAGAATAGTTGTGCAGGATGAGAAATTTCTGTTTTAGCCACACATAGTAGTACTAGGCGCTATTTTGAAAGTTCTGCTAATGGGTGAAAACTGCCTATTCCAGTCCTTTGAAGTAATCTTCCTTGATCTGTACACACTTTTTTAGATGTTTGACCCAACCCAGAAATGTTTTATTTCTAACATAGAGTCCAATTTGAGTATAGTACTAGTGCATTGATATAATGCACGTCCGACAGCGATGCAGGTCTCGAACCTCCGTCCTCTTAGACACCGTTTGATGTATAGGTTCAGCCAGAAGTCACATGGTGCCAGATCTGGACTGTATGGTGGATATGGCAAAGCATGAAGTCTGTTGGCTTTCAAATAATCTGTAACGAGGACTGACTTGTGTGGAGAGGCGTTATCGTGGAGCAGTTTAAATCTTTACCAAACGACAACATTTTAGACTGGTCCAAATTGAAAGCACTTGCACACGACAAAATAAGCATAACTTGCAGACGACAAAATAAACATAACTCAAAATTAAAAGCACTTGAAAAAAAAAAAGCGGGGGGGGGGGGGGGGAAAAAGATGTTGATGACATCAGTATATAAATAATTACTGACATTTTTTTAAACCCTGCAGTGAAATTAAAAGGAGGGGATGTTATACTTAAACCAGACCTTCTGTCTGTATGTCGATAGACATAATCCTCTTCTCCTACACTTTTCAACAGTTGACGGAACATTTTATTGGAGGTCTCGCTATCATGGTAACCTTTTCTTATTTTGAATTGTGGGCTCCTACGAGGGTTGTCGCAGAAGCAAAAGGACTTTTCTTGTAGCTGCTGTATTGTCGGGCGCATACGCATATATTTTTGCTTGAATACAGTTCAGCATGTCTGCTCCCGAAATGTGTACTCCAAATGAAATTTTATCTGACGTACTTTGAAATATGCAGTTTCCAAGGTAACGGTAAAGGTACGCGGCGCACGCCGGTTTCAATAATGCAAAGATAACATTTGCTTGTTCAGATGTAGCTATAATTATCCTTACGTTTTGTTTTTGCGCACGAAAGTTCGGCTGCACAATATGTGACGTTATGACGTCATTTCCTGTTTATTTGCGCCATAGCATTTCCGTTAGCTGAGATACAGCGTTTTTCATCACGTCAGAGTCTACGGAGAAAAAACGTCAATGGTGTAAGAAACTTCGGCAAAGCCTGGAAAGGTGTACTGGCTGCTGTGATATAACTGAGATAATTTTGAGGAGGGAGTATAAACGCCAAACAAAGAAAGTTGAACCTTAAAAAGACAGCCGAGGTTGATAAATTTTAACTCATAAATCATCATAGATGTGCAATGAAATCAGTTTCCTGAGCTCTGCTTTAAACTTAAAACAGGAAACCTTAAAGATACTTACTATTGTGTAGAAACAATAACAAAACAGCACGTTTATAGAAATACATATATTTAAGGTAGCACACTCCTAATGGAAAACAGCTAGATCTATTTCCACTATAATATTAGCCTGCAAAATTAGCTATAATTAAAAATGAGTGTTATTGTACTACTTTCACCGAGCCACATTTTCCTTTTTCTCCTTCTTAGAATTATCATTTATAAATCTAAAACCACTATATTCTCATTATGAAGGGAGATAATAATTACTTCCCTTTTCAGGAAACTTAACAAAAATATCAACAAATAATTTCAAGATAGACATCAAAGGAATTTCTGGTCGGTTAGAAGTGTGCAAAAATTTCATATCAGTATAAATCCTTATTTATCAACTAATAAGAAATGTTATTCCATGTTGCACTAGAAGCGTTAGGATGGTAACACCTTAAAATTTATTTATGATGAAATATGTTAGAAATGCTGAAGTACATTAAATTAGAAAGAGAAAAAGGCCAGAATTCGATAAATTGCTAATGTAAAAGTTATTTATTATTTAAGGATGCTATACAGTTTCTTATAAAAAAAACTGGACATCAAAATAGATTTTTCACCGGACTAAGTATTGCTGAATTAATCACGAATATAAACATTAAGGCAAAATCAAAATGTAAACGAAGACTTGACGAAGATGAAAATAAAGCAAATATTCAACATCTCTCTCTCTCTCTCTCTCTCTCTCTCTCTTGTAAAACACGAATTGGATCGGGCAAAGACAAAATGCAAAATTGTAATATAAGATAAAATCTATTCACATGTGAATTATGGAGCCTAGATAAGAAGAGGGGTAGTCTGCGATTTGACAGCAGTTTTTGTATAAAGAAAACATTCAGGACGGCACAATGGTGCATACAATTAATTACTGCTGCCACATTGTTAGTCAGATAAACGATGTTTGATAGAACCAACTTTGGAAGTCAATTAATGTTTATGTTTATAGATTATCGAGACTTTTTTTTTCTTTTCAACGGGGAGCGGGGGGGGGGGGGGGGGCTTTGGGGTTAAAGTTATTATGATAGAGCAAATGAATTTAGAACTGGCTGGGGCAAGTGTAATTTAAACTGGTGTAGATAAATAAATAAACTGATTAAAAAATGAATAGATAAATGATGACAAGATTTTCGACGACAGCTTGCTTACTAAATAAAGTACAGTGAAATGGAGACTATTTAATCAAAATTTTTTAAAGAAAAGCGGAGTTTTTAGATGAAGATCAGATTGCACGTAAATCTGTGTCTAAAATCCCTGCAAAAGCGCTCATATTGACTCAAAAGTTAAAATGAAGCAAGACGGTAACTACAATAACGACAGAATACATGGTGGTGCAGGTTTAAATATCTGGTGACTGAAGTGAATAATGATCTACAACGTCGGCGTCGAGGTGCCGTTAAAGCAGTCGGACCACAGTAACAATGTCATGTAAAGATGTCGGCCGATGGCTGATAAATAACTTGTCTTTGTGATAACACAGAATGACGGGATCCTGTATATACTCTGCAGTCTGATCTGATAGGGAGTTGTATCGGGTCAGATCAGCATCAAGTTTATAAATTTTCATGTGATCCCGTGCACATACAAACACGTTGTTGTCTAGGTCTACACTGATTCCTTCAGGTCTCGACTCTTTAATTGTAATTTGTGAGATAATTTGACCCTCAACATTTCTACACTGTATTTTGTGATTGCGATAATCAGTTAAATAGACTCGTCCAGAACTAACGGCGAAATAAGGACCAAGTACGTAACAAGAAATAGCAGTGTCAAACTTGTTTAGCGTGGCTCCGTCTGTAGAGTGTACAGAAACAGAACAGTGAAAGCCAATACCTGTCCAACAGAGGGTAAAAATCTTGTCATCATAAAACTGTAGCGACCGACAATGTCCCTCTGTGGAAATTACGTCTTGTGTTTTTGCGGGTTTTTTACTTAAATCTATAAACATTATTTGACATTCGTCTGGTAACGTTACTGCTATAAAACATTGTTTATCCGGATCAGCCCGGTCTGTTTCAGAGATATCAAAACTACTGCCGGACACTAAATTCCGTTCAGTAGAATTCTGTTTTAAGTGTATTTCTGTAACATCCCAAGGTAAAGACACTGTCACCCGTATATAACGTTGTAACACGTGACTTCCTTCCTTAAATATTTTGATACATCGATTTAAAACGTCACAGACTACCAACCTTCCGTTTTCCAGTCCACACAATCCAGTTATCCTACATTGCCCCCTCTGATCCAGTTCGTGTTTTACGTTAACTCGATCATGAACACTAACGTGGCTGCTGTCAAACTTCTCTATTCTCTCTGTTTCACTCTCATTCATAAGTTCATTCAAAAGCAACCCTATCTTTCCCTCACACTCCTCTTCCATTCTCTCACTCTCACTTCTCTCTCTGTTCTCCTCTCTCTCACTCTCCGCTTCCAGTCGCATTCTCTTGGTTTTCTTACCCAATCCCTTTTCCTTGTTTTTTATCATCTCACTTGAACCCTGTTCTTCTAATTTGGTACTCTCAAGCGTCTCTCTCTCCTTCTCTCTCTCACTGTCCTTCCTCCACACTTTCATACCCTTATGCGATTCGTGTCTAGGCAAACAGTTGACACATACATACATCTCGCATAAAAAACAGAGAAAAACAGCCACGCTTTCTGAAAACGGACTTTCTCGCACACAACTGTCACACGGCGTCAATTTCTCCGTTTTCTCTGCTATTTCTTCTTCTCTAATCTGTGTATACCATTCTTCATTTTCATCGCTTTCCGAAGATGTTTGGTTTTGATCGTAAAAAACGTTCTCCGCCATCTTAATCCTGCAATAATTAATTAGAATACTAGTATTCACACACTTCAGCTTAAGTCTTTCACGTACAATCCCGATTTTTAATAGCTATGGCAAAAGCTGTAGGAAACATAGTAGAAAAAGGAGAAAATGATGGTTTTAGCATTTTCTTCTTTTCCATCAATTTTTATACCATCTAAAAGAGGACACAATAAACTTCGAATTTGTGGTGTAGACTTTGTTTTCAGTACAGACACGCCTGAAATTTTATTGTTTTGTAACGATTTAAGCTTTTTCTCAGCCATCTTTAGGTCGAATGAGTCTGCAATAGATTTGAATCTTTTAGTTTAATTGAACATTATGACTCATGCAACCAATAAAGGAGTAATGTTACAAAGAAATGCCTCGCTTTTACGACGATGGTATATTTGGAAAGCATCCTTGGCTTGACAAAAGTAATTCCAGGAAGGCATGAAAAGGTGTACTGGATGCCACGATACAATTTGTCAAATACGACCTGCATAAACATTCCAATACACAATCACACGAAGAAATGCTAGATCTACCCCACTCACTGGTGTCCCAAAGTTCCATTTTCTAAGCCTAGCCCGTTAGTAACATTTTGGCTCAGCCAATCAACAGACCGGTCTTAAAAACAATCAGTAATTTCTAACCTTCATTCAAGTCGACTTATGGTGAAGAGAAAAAAACCTTAAGCAACAATGCTGTATTTAAATCTAGAAGAACCATGCAACCATGTTCTTGCAGATCAACTGTTACATGTATTTACCTGAAATACTTATAGCTCTAGGTACTGTAACGTTACAATCTACACTGGTGGTTTTCTGTCCTTTTTGAATTCTGAAAATGTGAACAAACAATAAAGTTAGTACAATAATATTAAGTTAAAAATCGTATTTACTCAGCGTAGATCTAAATCGCCATTGTTTTTATAAAATGATATAATATTATCTAGATCTATCACTTTGAATAAATAAATCATTAAACAGTCTGTCAGTTAACAATAAGCTGTCACCATGATGGAACTTAATTACTGCGGAAAGCGGCATGAAATCTTTTAACAACCATTATTCCATTTAAGTCAGTTGATTTAGATCTATATTGGAGTTTCTAAACAAGAAAAGAATAAGGGATAGCGTAGATCTTAGATCAGACTTCAGGTTCTGTAATCTGATCATGAAATGCACTCTTAGCAACAATTCGAAAGCTTTCATAGACAAAAAACGCAAACAGTTAATCAAATGTCAATTATAAACAATAGAAATACTTCTAAAAAGAACTGTTAATTGCAGATCAACTGATCAAGGAAAAGCAACCTGCCGGGTCATGGTCTAATATTATGGCTGCCGTCTTGAACACCAACTTGGAATGCTGTAGACATTATGAGATTCTACTTTCAAAAAACATTCATGATTATGTTTATATCATGAAAACAATCAGGTCCTACAGAAAAACAACCCAAAAATTACTTCTGTGATAGGCCTATACAATAAGACGGTCATAGCAAAGACTTGCGGCCATCTTGAAAAATGGCGGCCATCTTGGATTTTCAGGTGGATAACGTACGTTTCATAAAATTTAGATAATAGACTTTGACTACATAATAGACTATTTCTACAGTGTAAGATTAAATATATATATGATTAATTATTATCATTGTAATAGACATAACTATATGAATGAAAGTTTGAAACTTTGAGTAAAAAGTAAAGTTCAATGCTACATGTATATGTTTATTTTTTTCAAACCAACTTTGCGCGCTAATTTTGTCTATTATTTTTTTTAAGAAAAAGTTGTTGGCCATTATTTCACTTGGGCCAGAGCTAGCACTGTTTACCAGACAGCCAACTTATAGACCAGTCCTACTTGAAAAAATGGGCAAACGACAATAATTATAATTGTGGCACTGAGAGAATTGTCCTTTAAGGACTGAAAACATTGTGGTAAATAGAGAACCAGCATTTTCTCCTATTCCCACAATGTTTTCAAGAGCTGTCTTTCTCAAGGGTTGTTAAGACACGTGACAATGGTTGGTAAACGGTCAAACAAGCATTTAGATCTAGTATTTTGGCTTATTTGAAAGAATTTCAGGAAAAGAAATGCCAGATGAGGATAGTGCAGCAGCAATTTTAATAATTAATAGATCTATGAACAACCAGAGCAGCTGCTACACTGTTTCACGTATTTTTACATAGCAGTATTTTATTTCCCTGCCCAGTAATCGGGTGGTGTGGATCCAGGATGAGACTCCTCGTTTTGATTTGTCTAATCTTGTTCTACACTGTATTCCAAAGTACTAGAACGCTTGCTCAGGATTGTCAGATGGAGTTTGAAATATTTATCAAATAAATATATGTACATGTACTTTCAGTGCAGTCTGATTTTGATCTGCACTATCAGATCTACTATTTTAAAGTACCTAAGTACTGTCTTAAATTGACTGAACATCGTAAGAGTTCAGGTGCCTTGTAAAATTAAACAAAGGCTATCATAAGTTGTCGGAAATATTTTTCGCCGAGCGGGATTATTCTGTGTAGCCTGATCTTAGTCTATACTGTTGATGTACGTTGTTATAAATGCGGATGAGTCTAAATTTCTGTCCTTTGATATAAGTTGGAAAATCAAACCTGTCACTCGAACTTATTATGTTTGTGTAGTCTGATCTTGATCTAGATCTGAATTTTTGACTAAATTACCAAAGTCTTCAGCAAAAAAGTGTCAGATCAATGTACAGCGTTGTACCTTCGTGTAATTTTTTTCAGATGTATCGGCCAAATCTTTTGTTAAGTCTGATCTCGATTTACACCTTTCAGTTAGCTCCTGTCACACTGTTTTACGTAAATTACATAATATCAAGAATAAAAACAAATCAGCCATACTCTGTGAAAAGGGGGCTTAATGCACGCCGTGATGCATCATACCAATAAAGGCATGTGTCTCCTTGCTTTTTAAAACCAGTATTGTTAAGGGAGATCACTCTTTCCTTACTGCATAGCTTCTTCCCGTGTAAAATCAATAGCTAACAAAGTGGACCGGCAAGTGAGTTCTTAACTCGTATCAACAGTGATACACTTTTACCACTTGTTTTTAAATCAAAGCGGATAAGTTCAAAGAATATACAGATTTACTACTTCTTTTTCGAAGTAAGTAAATTAATTCGAAACTATTGATGACAAATGGATTCAAGTAAGCCTTGATTCTAGTTCAAACAGTATGTAATACATTTAAAAAAAAATATCAGTTTTTCTTGCCGAAAAAACTATTCAAAACTTTTCAAAGGCAATTAATTCTCTGTACCTGCGGAAGAATTGGTGAAACTTATAAACAGCTTATCAAACTGGATTGAAAAAAGAAAGTCTTACTTTTCTGTGACGCTCGTATTGTCCCGGTCTTCAATAGCAGCTCGTATTTATTTAAATCTTGTCACAACGGCGTCTTCAACACCAGAGAGAAACTGTGCGCTCAATGCGGATATAATCTGTATATAACTGCGTACAGCGATCTGGGTGTGGTGTATGCCACCGTCCAATCACATCGCTATAAAGTCTCACGTGATCTCTCTGGTGATCTTTGTCTATATCAAGTCAACTATATCATAAGCGTCATTGCCCAATTGTATTGGCACAAAATATTTACGTGATCTACCCGCTTATCAACGCAAATATGTCAAAAATGTGTCTGAGCCACTTATAAACCATTCCCTCATTCGTGTAAATCTAGACATGCTAGCATTTCTTGAAACATTGTAAGAAATTGAGACTTTCTTTAACAATGATTTTATATCCATTTTCGATTAAGTTCAATATTCAATTCAAAGTACTTTATTGATAGAATAATTCTAAAGTTGCGATTTGTAACATGTTTTCTCTGATCATCTATAGAGCAAGCAAACCTGGCACCATATCTTATAACGCAGACAAAACTGTGATGTGATGACAACAAGGCCAAATGGCTTGCAATACGTTAAAAGGGGCATTCGGATATTTGCGTAAAGTGTCATCTCGGATCAGCCTGCGCAGTACGCGCAGGCTGATCCGAGACGGCACTTTACGACTATATTAGGTTTTGTGCTACAGTATACTTGCGCAAAAGAAAATTACATAAAAACGGAAAGTGTCGTTTTCGGATTAGCCTGCGTGGACTGCGCAGGCTGATCCGAGACGACACTTTACGCAAATGTCCTAATGTCCCTTTTCGCGTGTTGCAGGCCATTTGGCTTTCCTAACATCTTAGTTTCGTACCAACGAAAGACTTATATACCAAAGACACTTTTTTCTCGTCTACTGAGTCTCCTGTGTGTTTTGTTTTTTCCTATAAAATCCTTATTGCTTAAGCCTTTGTAAAACAATCCCGGGTTTGAACGACTCTTGAAGGGAAAGCCTGTAAAAACATTGAGAGAAAATAAAAAAAAAAGCTGGTAATCAGTATTTTTTTCTGTCTCCAACAATGTTATCTTAAATAGCCAAAATTCTATCACTTGAGCCAAAGTGAGCTTAAAAGGTCTATGTGGCAGGTCTCAGGAACGCTATGTACTTATATGTATATGCAACGACAAATAACATATCACTTGACCATGGAGCAGACAGAGAAACAGGCAGATGGACAGTTGACGAAGAGGCGGGCAGGAGAACAACCGGATGGACGGGTAAGCGAATGAACTGATGGACGGACGGTCGGGCAGACAGGCAGGTAGGCAGGAAGCAGGCCGATGGACGGACGCACGGACAGGCAGGAGAAGCAGACAGGTAGGCAGACAGAAAGGCGGACGGGCCTCACAGCCGGGCAAAAGGGGCGGGGGCGGGGGACAGGGCCGGCGTGGGTAGGCAGGAACAGGTACAAAAAATGGTGGGAAGGGGGCAGACAGACAGACAGACAGACAAGTATAGTTTCTAAAAATAATGTGGTGATAGAAAACTTGGCATTGTACAGTTTACAACATTTCTCTTATATTTGCACAAATACTGGACATTAATGTGTTGCATTTTTCTCTATTGTAAGCTGCTACATGTATATCATATAGAACTTTGGCATTCATCAACTACTAGTATTTACAAGGAAGCAAAGATGCTTTAGGATATTGTATGGATGGAATCTCTCTGCTTTTTTTGACCAGGACTAATATGCAGGTTTTTGAAACATCTTTGTTGACAGATTTTGACCAGACTTACTGTTTGACAACTTCCCACCTGCTCACAACTCTTGTACAGTACAATTGCTTTTTGTATAAGAGCAAAGGAAAGAGTTCAGCTTCAGGTTCAAGAGTTCTCCACCTTCTTTGAGACTCTTATTGGATCAAATAACCCTAGGTCTTTATGTATGCAACTGCCAATGTTCATTTATCTTCAGTTGATACACCCAATGTGCCACACTATACATTTTGATGTCTTCACAGTCCATTTTACGCTACTACAGTGTGAGGGCGAGAAACTACAACACAGATAGTTATCTGATCTATACCCATGAACTTGACTTTGAAACATACAGAGATAGCAAGTCGATATAGTGACTCCAAAATGTACAAATTATGTAAGGATAGTGACTCCAAAATGAAGAGGAGAAACGGAGAGCGTGACTCCGAAATGTAAGGAATAGATGGAAGAAGGTACTCCGAAATGTAGTAGTGAAGATAGTGACTGCAAAATATAAAGGTAGAGATTGTGACTCCTAAATGTAAAGTGCATTTGGAGACAGTGGTAAGTAGAGACGGAGGTTAGATAGTAGTAACAGTACTGGCTTATCTGATTTTCAAGGAAATGTCCTTAGGCAAAGCACTGTAAACCCCCAGTTTAGTAGTGATGAAACCCGGTAAACAAAGAAGTATGGGACGTGTCACTGTGCCATGAATTTATTACTATCGAGAATAGTGTAAAAAGCCACTCAAATTGTGTTATTTTGAAGAATTTATATATTCTGTGAATTCTTATGTTTGATCCGGCCTTCTCCTTGACAGATAGGTGATAGTCATGAGGACAGGATTAAATGTTTACCACTCGACAAAAATTTGGACGTGCCCAAATTCAACACATTTGCAGACAATATATCAATTGTGGATCAAATGGTAGACTTTGCCTTTGAATGGGTGGTAAACATGGTTGGAAAAGGAGAAAATGTTGTTTACCAGCATTTTCTCCTTTTCCCACAATGTTTCCAAAAGCTGTTTTCCTAAATATTGTATAAACTTGGAAGTCTGGTGAAGAATTTATTTCTTTCTCACTGCCGAATATAACTTCTATCGGCATGACGTCTTTAATCAACCTCCGTTTATAATGTTAAGGGAAACAACTAGCTTATTTCTTGCCTTACTTTGTAACCATTTACCTCCCTCAATGGAGTTTTATTTTTGCAGGAATATAGCAGATTTGTGTATGTTCATTTACTTTTTTTTTTGGTTAAGTTGTCTATGGTAGAACTAAAACCATTTTAATGCATAACGATTTATTATGTTTCTAAAGGTTGGTTTTAGATATATTGAGTTGAGTCTGAATCAAACTGTCACGTTTTATCTTTCTGTTAAGGTGTATGTATGTTTTCTAGAACATTATTATACATTTCAATTCTCAAACCACGTAACAAAAATTTGACTTTTCCAAATTGAAAGCATTTACAGCAACAAATGAATTGTGGATAACACGGTGAATTCTCTGCCAAAAAGGAGAGGTAAATTGTGAGAAAAGGAGAAAATGCTGGTGACCAGCATTTTCTCCTTTTCAAGCAGTGCTTTCAAAGGCTTCCTTTGTCAGAGTCATTAAAACTGGAGATTGTGTGGTAACAGGTTAAAATGTCAGAGGATTTGTAAATGTTTTTCACCGGCATAATTTTTGAAAGATTTGTGTTAAAATGCTAATAGGATTTACTGTATATTTGAAATGAATAACCTTTGACTATACCTCATTCAGCGTCATTTGTCAGCATATATGACAAGATTAAACAGTCTTAAATCTCAAATTATTTTTTTTTTTCAGATTTCAAACTTAATTCCAAGTCACAAATAAAGGACCACATTTCCTATTACATAAATATTATCTCAGGGTTACTAATTTTGCTGTTTAACCCATCACAAAACAGTGATATTTTGGACCATTCCAAGTCCAAACCATTTGCAGATGACACATCATATGTAGCTCAAACAGTGGAAACTGTCTTTGAAATGGTCGTAAATGTTAAGTGAAAATGGGGAAGATGCTAATTACTGACATCATCTCCTTTCCCTATAATATATTTTAAAGCCTTCTTCCTCAGGGTCATTAAAGGTTGAGATTGTGTGCTAAGGGGTTTTTATGATTTATTCTTTGTCTAGCTCACCTTAGCACAAAGCTCTTGTCTCAAAGTTATCTATACTGACCTATACAGGAAATTATCCACTGTTGATTCATATCGATATATTTGGTTGCATGTGGTTTAACTCCAGTTTCAACATTATATCAGTTACTGATATGGCGCGGCAGTCAGTGCACCTGTCAGTGCTTTTCTGGAGTTTATTCTACCACTACTGTGCACAGTATTTTCCCGAAGCCACTAGCTGCTTTCCCACCTAACCGTCATCAAAACAACTATCAGTGGTAAGAGAGGAATGAATCTTATCTCAAGTGACTATCATCAACCCTTAGAAAGAAATAGGCGGAGCTGGGAATTTGAACCAGTGACCAGCGTAAAACACAGTAGTAACTATCGTTAAACACTATAGTAACCATCGTGCACTAGACAACTAAGTCCAACAAAGAAAGTACTAAAACTGCATGTATATTTGTGTTTTCAAGATTCCACCCCCACATGTCACGAGCTAATGCAAAAGCCGATTTGGCTCCTGGAAGATTATACAGAGATAAACAATTTTTGTTTATGTCATTTTATTTCATGCTTTCCGGTAGGATATCGAGAAATAGCAGTGAAAATATTTTTCGATATTACACGGGTACGACCTGTAAAAATACCGATTTTCATGTTCTTGTTGCCTAGGTAAATTGCGCGTGCCTCACAACCAGATGGAAATATGACGTCATTTACCTTACATTTCTCGCACTTGACGTAATGTTGTAATGCGTTGCTATGCGGGAGGGGTACGCCACGGGGAATAACGGAAAAGAACTGTACTGGATTTTGATAAAGCTCCTCCCAGAAAGGGTTAAAAGCATGAAATAAATAGGATATTTGTTTTTTTCGGTGAAAGATCGAAATTTATTTCATCTCGTGAACACCATCGGTAATATTTTTACTCGTGGCTGCGCCACTCGTGAAAATATTACCGATGGTGTTCACTCGATGAAATAAATTTCGATCTTTCACCGAAAAAAACAAATATCCTCTATATATTTTGTTTTTATACCAGGGTACCCTTTTACTAATAATTTGTAAGTTTTTTCTGTACAAATCATTATTTCATTTATGAAATTTTTGACAAGGTTTTAATAAAATTTCACACATTTATTCATTTGGACAAGTGTGGAATTTTGTGGTAAGTTAACTTTTAAGGTTAATAATAACAGGCCATTTTCAACTTGATTTACATTTTCAGGGAGTGTAGATCAAGATTAGATAGCACAAAACATGCAGTGCAATCTTTGATCTGCACTCTCCGCCTTGCTGAGGAGTTCTTTGAAAATGCCCTTCTTAGGATCTTATTTCTGGAGTGCAAATTTCTGTTCAGCTTATAGAGCACTCTAAGGGCAGAAAAACCCTTGTTAGAATAAAAGTAATCGTGCGTTGGTTTGTTCCCCGGACGCCTACTCCTTTTAAACGACATAGGGTGTGAATTGCAGAGTAAGTATTTGTCTTGATGATATACTGCACAAAAAGTAGGTCACTAAACATAAATGTTCTTGACATCATCACAACCAGGATCTCTTCAGCTTTACCTATCCTAGGTGACTTTACTCAGGTGAGCGCTTTAGGTCCAATGGCGCTCATGTTTTCTGAAATATCCCTCTCTGTCAGGAGGTCTTTGCCTTAACAGTAAGACGCCGATCCTTATAGAGTCTACTCTTACCATTGGAATACCAATATGATTACATAGAAAGCAGACAAATATTGTACTTGTTAAAGATTTACTAGTAAGTGAGTCATGGTCAGTAAAGTTTTTGAGTCTGTCATTCGCTCTGCAAACCACACGGTAAACGGAAACAGCATTTACTCTGAAAAACATTAAAATACATAAAAAAAATATGCTCTGTGAAAAGGAGGCTTAGAGAAGAGCGTCTACAAAATATATTGACCCATATAAGCCTGCACTGTCGACACAGGCTCATACGAGTCGGAACTTTTTGCTTCTGATAAATTTTCTGCTAGTCAAAGGACCTGTGTAACCGTTGACTCTACAGGTTGTTTCGAAAATGAATCAACGGATCCACAATGTTGTAATGGCCTGCTCGGTAGAATATATCACGACGATAACTAAGCCCCTTTTACCAGAGCCCCTTTTACCCTTTTTGTTTAGGACAAACTTCGCCCTTCCAAGCCGAAAAAACGACGAGGTGTTTGACTGTTATACCAGCAGAAATAGACTCCAGTCATTTTATAGTATTTAACTTATATTCAAACCACGATTGAACGTCTTACTGTTGTCATGTTATATAGTTATCTATCTTTGATCTGGTAAATAGAACAGACGGAATGGATGAAAAACAGTTATTATGGCAGAAATTTTGGAGTCTGACACTTTTTTTTTCTAATAAAAAACCTGTGTGCATACGCAGGTAAGTGATTCTAGGTCACTGTGGTAATCTTTTTGTCTTATTTTTTTTCTGATTATTTTTCTGATCCTTTTCAAAATATCACATAAAGAGGTTATAGTTACAAATTTTATGAAAATGTCCTGTTTTTTTTATGTCAAATATCAAGGATGAGCTGGAACACTGTTCACGGTTGGTGAAAAAGTAGGTTACTTGGTAAAAGTTAATGAAGACTCTTCAAGAGTATTATACCTAGTGATAAAACCTCTAATGGTTCATTAGTTTGAGTATGTAACGAATCAGACTTTTTTTTTGTAAAAACATTAATGACTTTCCTTCTATAAATCACATATATTTTTAAGCTATGCCGATGATTTGACAAGCATAGTATTGTATGACAATTCAGCTCCTCTCAAACTGTTTGAATATCTTTCCAGATAAAGAAAATATGATTTCACGTTATTTTCAACTTTGGTACTGGGAAAAAAAATATATTGAAATTGAAAATGATTCCACAAGAGTAGGGGATAACATAATCGAAACATTTATATATTTGAATTGAAAAAAAAAAAAAAAAAAAAAAAAAATACACGTGCTGCATTTGTACGTGGCGTTTCTAAAATTTCATTTATTGTATTTACGGGGAAGGACGGATATTTTTATATTATATATATCTTGTGGTGCAAACCACTTAAACCCAGAAGAAACAAATTATGTTCAAACTAAACCAACAAGAAAACTAATACTATCTAGTAATTTTTTGACATAATACGTACAAATATAAACTTTCTGCATACTGTTTTACCCGTTGTAACAAAACCTACATGTGTTTATACAAAATCTTTCACATAGGCTCATATTTTTTTTACTTTAAATTATTTTAAATCTTCAAAGAATACCAAATTATACATGCGCCTGCATTCTCAGGTGTTACCAGTAATCTTGAATTAAACTGCAATATGTTTAAGCAAAAATAGCATATTTGAAAGTAGCTTTTTGTACTTACGAATCACTGTTATGGTGACAGTGGCGGTAGTTGTGTTGATACCATCAGATGCCTACAAAAATTTAAAAAAAAAATGCTTATAATCACCCAATTAATTCACACATAAATTCATATCTGTATATATCTGTCGATCTGGAAGACTATGGATTCGGACAATCCTTTGTAACTAAGGTGTGAAAAGTCAGTGAGCTCAAGCCAATTTCAAATCCCTGAAAAATTAAGATAACTTATTTTATGTTCACTATACGTCTTAGATGTTAAAATATAACCAATTTTCCTCAAATTTACCTGAAAAAATATACATGTTTTTTTTTTTTTTTTTTGACAAGGCTTGTTGAATGTGAGATCGGATTCTTTCCAGTCTTCTATGCTTTATATAATGTATCCTAAAATGTGACATGAGGATTGGCCGCTCTCAACCAAAATTGAATTCCTAATAATGGACTGATGGAACATAGATTGCCATTTATGATTAGTTCCAACTCTGTCCTTCACATTAAAATACTGTTAATAGCTTGATTGAGGCTTCTATAGACCTCTTATTGATATCGAATTTAAAATCTTTCGAAAAAATTGCGTCAAACAAAGACTTATATACATTTTTTCGCACACACACACACCTACACACACACACACACACACACACATACACACACACACACACAAATGAAGGCTTGTAAATGATTCTTCAATGCAAATGTTGTGTTAGCAAAGGCCGTGAGCTTATGTCGTATGCTTGTGTCCGTCATGTATGCGTGCATGCGTTGACTTATTTCAAACATCTTTGACTCTACCTATCAAATTTTGACAAAACTTCATAGAAATGATCCTTCCATGGTCTCTCTAAGACTTAGTCCAAAGAGTTTGACATCAGTAACAAACAACTCTAACAACTCCGGTTTAAAAAAAAAAAAAAGAATTTTGAAAATCTGTCAAAATCTTCATGTCCAAAATCATAAGGCTTCCGAATTTGGTATGTTGCATGATGTAACAAACTTTGCCCAATTACTTCAACTTATAGCTCTTGAGTCAAAATTGGCTCTGCACCGCGGTTCAAAGTTTTTAATATGCTAAACAGTTAAAATTTCAAAAACCTTCTTGTTCCTAACCATAGGGTATAGGGTTACTAAGTGTTGTATGCGGCTTCATTTAGAAGACTTCTACTAATTGTGTCCCAATTGTAGCCTTGGGGTCTAAATGTGTACCGCCGCAGGGTCCGTAAGTTTTACTCGGACTTATATACTGAAAACTAAAGGAATGGTCTGTTTTCTAAGAGTACCTATTGTAAGGTGTAGGTGTTAAAATTTTGGATGTAGTTTCATCTTGTGGACCTGTAGCAAGATTATCAAAACTGTAGCCCTAGGGTCAGCTCTACTGTTAACACACTGTTTACAAGTCCTTACCTTTGGAAAACTTTTAAAAAATCTTCCCTGTAGTACAAAAGCCAATATGATTGAAGCTTTTATGAAATACTGTTTAAGGGAAATAAGCTCAGTTCATTAATAATAGAGTTTGTTACCATTTACCTCCATCGCTTATCAACTTGAACTATTATCTGATTGATGCTGTGTATTCAGTTTTTGTGGATAGACCATTTCAGTGAGAGTGATTTATTTTGATACAAATGTTATGTTTAGATTACATAAATATTTGATATTGGAAAGCAGCATCGGGCTGAAAACTGTGTTGTTCATGGCAATATCAAAATCATCAAGGATTCTAGCAAGATACAAATGGTTGATCGATTTATTGATTGATTGATTGTATTGGAGTTTTTAAAGCAGTCTTAACAGCATAGGTCATCATATCACGGTGGTCAGTGCACATATGTTTCCTGGTTTCCTCGCACCATTACTGACACAACTTCCTTTCCAGGTCACTGACTACTTTTCTCACATTCACTAGAGGTGAAGGGGAAAATCGTCCGAAAGAAAATTTGCCTTAAGCGGTACAAATGGAAAAAGATAAGATTCAAACCTGCACAGTTAAGGTGTAGGTCGGCGTTGTTACTGCATTTAGGAGAGAACTTTTTTTCACTGATATGTGTCCACTGTTTGTGTCGATAGCAAATGTTTCTCCCGTATTTCCGGCTGAAAAAGAGTTAACCCCTATCCTGTTAAATAAGTGAAATGAAGGTTTCAAGTATACAGTAAAAACCCAAATTTTGCTACTGCAAAGATATTATGGATAGAAATGTGTTTTCTCATCCGACACTGTAGATCCAAGATCAGACTGCACGACCTGTGCAATCTGATCTTGATCTACACAGTCCACAAATGGTCCTTGCAGCCTAAGGTTTTAATATTGGTTTCGTCAAGGGAAGTCTGTCAAACCATCGATATCAAAGATTAAATGCAACAAATCTTATTCTTATTGCAAAATGGTACCACATTTTATACAGGTTTGCTACCACTGTCTTTTTTTATTGTTACACCATTGCTTTTGTTTCAGCTGTTATCAAGAAACTTTCTATAACACAATAAGATTAAAAAAAAAATGATCATTGTGCTCCTAAGACTGGTAGACTGGTACCGTGGATAAATCACGGATTACAGCTGGAGCAAAAATGCTGTTCATTCTGCACAAAAATAACTATATTAGTTGTATGGTCAGGTGGTAGGGGACTTGGAAACTTGTTCACGGCTGTGGTGATTCATGTCGCCCCGAGCCGAAGGCTCCCCTGCCACCTGACCGTAGAACGAATTTATTATACTGCAAAGTTTTAACCTCTCAAAGCGTGTAAAGCGAAATTTTCGTTTTATAGTCTCACGTATCGGTTATTCCCTTCTGAGTGTCCCAATTCAATGAAAACTGAAGTCACTGGGAACTGACGTCACTAAAGCGTGCAGTTTGGTGCATAAACGTGCAGTCTGGTGATTGATCGACGCCACCATTTTGGATGTTGTGTTAAAAGTGTAGTAATGTATACGGGGCACCCAAAACGGAAACTGGTCTATAGTGGTTTTTGCCAGTGTACATGATATGTCTTCGGGGAAATTATCCAATCAGATTGCGAGAAATTTCTTTGCAGTATAGTAAGACAAGATGTACAACATAGATCATTTCTTACACATGTAACATTCAATCACCCTTGCACTGCGTTATATGTTTATGAGATCAATTGTCTTTTTGCCAGCTTTTGGCTTGTTGATTACGTAACATATGTCACTTTCGTCTTTACAAATACACTTAAACCATGCTCTGTGAAATGCAGGTTTAATGCATCTGCACAACGTATCGACCGATGTCAGCCTGCGGAATCAGAGCAGGCTGACATTGGTCGAAAACTTTGGTATGGTTAACTTTTAAAGAATAATTCTCCCTCAGGATTCCGTCGGTTTACAGACAGAAAAAATCTATATGATAGGACAATTTGCTTGGTATAATGCATTACGAAGATATCCCTTTTCTTACTTAAAAAAAAAAAGGTTTCACTTCATGACACTTTTACCATGTCTAGCATTCACCAACCATTCTTAAGTTTCTGCCTAAGTATAACAAGAGCATAATGCCCATTACGCACAATAAAAATATGCATATAAATTATTGTGCGACAACAGTTGTAAATAACAATAATTATATTATATTCATGTATTGTTTTTCTGTTTCTCTAGATTAGTGCACGTTTCAAACTTAACAGATAGTTCAAATTAATTAAATGGATTAAACCTTATCAGCCGGAGGGGCCAACCGTTCCGCCTCCACTCCCACTGCTCTTTGTGCCTAACTGTGTATATAAATATTTTAATGCCGGCTACACCCTTATATAATTCTAGATTTAGAAAATAATGCAATTTCTGATTGGCTAAACCAAATGATTTAGCCAATCAGACATTGTGTCCCTTTCTTTACAAAATTATTGAGAACAAGACTAAAGATGTTCCATAAGAAATGATTGGTAAATACAGACCCTGATAGTATTATTTACGAAGCGTTATTGTCCACTGACCTGTAATGCTGTAAGTGACATGTGCTGTTACATCTGCATCCGTAGCCAATACCTTTACAATAATTGTATCTGTAAAATATAATCAGTGTGTCTTTTTTCACGGCGACACACCAATTATACATCCGAAAATTAATTCTCGGCACTGCCAGTTATCCTTCATAGCGAAAACTATGTTCCGCGTTTATTTACTTTTACTAGTCTCTTCCTATGTCATAACCTAGGAACTTATGTCTATACCGAGTTAGACATACATATCGGTTGATTTATTATTGTTATTTGAAGTATGTATGAACATGTAATCTTCTTATTAGGCTGAGTATTATTTTCTTAGTTATTCGTCGTAAACGCTCTATGCTCATGTTCAGTTGTGTTGATGATACTTTCAATGTAGTCAGGCAGGCAACAATTGAGAGAATTTATCGACACCACAAAAGTAGCTATTGGTTATAAACAGAAGAAGAAAATGTCCTCAAAAGGCAAACTGTATGAATGTTCCGCCTTTTTCAATTTAACGGTAACATTTATTTTTCTATAAATCCTAAAAGAAATTGTGTATTTTATTCTTCTCAAAAATGTTTATACACATATGCACTTCTTTTTAGAATCGAGATGCAGGTTTCCTTTCCACTGCAAAACTAATGATAATACTTTTGTCACTTATTCTTCCGAATGACCATGACTGCTATACAAAGCCCCAACCTTTGGACATCAATCACATATTGGAATTTTTGGTTGTTTTTCCTGATGTTACATACATTTAATCGGGAAAATGATTATCATATTGGTAACGTTTCTGACCAATCTGAACCAGGACCTACCAAGTGACTTTCACCTGGCAGACCAGTAGAACTTTAATTTAAATTCGGTTTCAAACAAACCTTTTAGACCGAGAATTGAAGAAAACAGGATTTTTAAGCCTTGAACAGAGTCTGTACAGCCGAGCCAGTTTGTTCAGTGGTTAGTGTGTCAGACTCGTAACCACGTGGCTTCAGTTTCGATACCCAGTTGATGCAAACTTTCTTTCCGACGATTTTTTTTCGCCTCTCACCTCCGATGCATGTTAAGAGAGTATACAGTGGCTTGGAAAGAAAGTTGTGTCAGTACTGGTATGAAGAAGCCAGAAAACACACAGATAGATGCCCTGACTTTCGTGATATGACCCTTGCTCTTAAAACGGGTTTAAACTTCAATACAAACCAATGCTTATGCAGGTGTAGTGAAAATATTTGTCATTGCCTGATACATACCGTCACGTGCTGAATCCATCACTGTGCATGAATAGGTTACCTGTGTAAAGCGTGGAGCAAACTCGCTGAGATCATTTATGTTAACCGTATATGGAGCACTTTGTACAGTAGTTTTTCCATCTGACACCCTGAAAGAAATTTAGTTTAGTTTACAAGATAAAGAAACAAGTTCTGGCAACTTATACTAACCTCTCTCAGAAACTACAACAGTACTGGGGCCAAGGCTGTGAGCCGATAAAAAGTCCCAAAGTTGACACCTGCTCCCGGTAATCGCACTCACGACCTAATGGTTACAAGGCCGACGCTCTACCTTACCACCATGGACACCAACAAAGAAATTAAAGCCGATTCATCATCTGTAAACCAGCCAATGTACTTGATTCGGATTCGTGTTTGCCAACCATTCATAAGAACATGCCAAGTCTGTATATCTGAAATTTTCTAAATTTGAGGACAATAGAACCGCTTGGTTTAGCCCAACGGAAGTCGTGTTACTTTTAAATATAGGAAATTCTATAAATAAGACTAATAATGTTCTTCAGAATGGTTGTTGAATATGTGCCCTTAGTGTTGCAGACTGTGCTGAAGTTTGCATGTACAGAAAGGTATAGCATGAACCATATCCCCCCCTCCTTAAAAAAAAGATGAAATGGATTAAAAAAAAAAAAACTGTTTCTTTTTTTTAAAGTTATGCTGACTCAACTTTTAAAAGTGTATTTATTGCTAATCTTAAAATACTTCGGTTATAGGAGAATGACCGGCTCCAGCAATCATCAAATTTAGGAAATCTCAGAAAGAAATCCCAATTTTTATCCATTACACAGCAGAGGACTCCAGCTTTTAACATTCTTCATAAAATGCATGGTATTTAGTCTCCCTACCTACAGATGATGAAAAAAGGAGTCAAATAGTGGTCAAGAGAGAGTCAAGAAACTATTTGTCGAAGCAAATAAGCAAAAAAAAAAAAAACTATTTACCAATTGTCAGAACTTTTTCGAAAGTTACCTCAAAGATGTAAAGGCCGGGGAGGGTACCTCAGATAGTTCAGACTTGTCTGAAAATTGTCGGCAATTTTTAGCCTTTTACCTCTTACCTCTGATCATTGCATGCCTGAAAGTAATTTTTGGCTTGGAAAGAAAGTTGTGTCAGTACTGGTGTGAGAAAGCCAGGAAACACATGCATAGGTGCACTGCCCTCAGAGATATGTCCTAGGTCCTAAAATGTCGTCGAACTCCGATAGAAATACAAATAGTAGTTGTGAATTGTGCCCACACGAATCTTCGACTGTATGGAATGCTAATTAGAGTTTCATTATTACCCAAACGTAAAGACATAACTCTGGCTTTTTTCTGCATCCAGGCCACCGGCTGTTTTAAAAAGCCCGGTCGCACTGTCAATTTCAAACTTAGGCGAACTTGGACTTTGACTAACAATGGAGTACGTAAGTATATCTCCGTCCCCATCTTGTCCTTCAATGGTGAGTATTGAGACGTCTTTTGGTGAATTTTCATCCACAGATCTAGGTGGTGTGAACTGTGTAGGTATCAGAAACCTTGGTGCTTGTGATACTCCTACAAATTAATTGAAAAAATCTGTGAGGTGGACTTTCATTGTAGATTTCTGTGGGCATACCACATAAACATTTAACTTGAGTAATTCTGTAACGGATTTGAGGGACTGCCAGCATGAATCGGGTGATACACAGTTGAGCTAATTGGCAAGACAATAGGGGCTAAAAATGGAAACGATGGGGCAAGGAAACAAGTATGAATTGGGGCTAGTTAACCTGTATTTTTATTAGAAATCAGTAGGGCTAATCAAGTTGCGTTGCTACCTGTATTTTCTAACGTTGATTGGCAAGATTGCTAAGATTTCCTGCCCTGTAATATGCAACTTAAATCAGGCAAATTGAATTCACTAAAACATAAAATATTCTATAACTACAGTCAGTCCTAAGAATGCATGTACCGTATTTTCCGGACAATAGGTCGCTGCACTGTATAGGCCGCAACTTTCATTTTAATCGTTTTAGAAATAAAAAATGTTGTATAAGCCGCACCGGCACATAAGCCACGGCCAATACGCTTGGTTACTGTACATTGTCATCCTCTTTAGATACATGTACATGTATTTGTACCGGTATATGTATTTTACATGTTTTAGACACGAAACAAATGTATGGATCTGTTGTTTTTGCATTTTTTTATTCCATTGGAGTGATTTATCCTTCTACAGACCGAATCACTCAGAACACCAGAGACCATCATCATTTGTTCATCCATTGTCCAAAAATTTGAGGAATTTTGAAATGTCAAATTGTTAATTCGATTGATGGTGCCGAGCCCCGGTAGCTCAGTCGGAAGCGTACAGGACTTGACAACAGGGGGTCGTGAGTTCGATCCCTGGCTCGGCCAATTTCTTTCCGAGGATTGATGGTAGTCATTGCTACAAGATTCATTCCTCTCTCATCGCTGATCGTTGTTTCGACGATGGTTATGTGGGGAAAGCAGCCAGTGGCTTGGAAAGAATATTGTGCGGAGTACTGGAAAATAGAAGCTCCAGGAAATTATGGATAGGTGCACTGGCCGTCGCGATATAACTGAAATAATGTTGAAAACGGCGTTAAACACCATTCAATCAATCATTCAATCAATCGATTGATGGTACACGCCAAACAACGCCTTTAATTACATTCGCAGTTAACCGCTTATAAGTACCAATATATATCATCAATTAAAAGGGTAAAATTCTAGGTTGGTCACGAATTTTAACACTTTCACAGGTTTGCAAGCGGATTAATTTATAATTAAAACAAAGGTATAAGTGTTTGAGAATACTTTGTGGGCGTGAACCAAAGTGGCACCCTCATGGGGGACCGTTAACTTGTTTTCCTTTATTTTCAGTTTGACAGGCTGCGCTAACAAGTCATTTAGAAAAATAAAATTAACGTATAAGCCGCTTCGTCTTATAAGCCGCACCTTTGAAATTTTTTTTACAGATAGGCCGCGGCCTATTATCAGGAAAATACGTTATACATATGTCCTGAAACTTTAGAATATTATACACAGAATCTACGTTCAATCAGCACTACATATGAGCATGTCATGAAACTTTAGATGGTTTAAATGGTTCCTCAGGTCACATTAGTGTCACATTACACGAGGTTAGTTCTTACCATGAATTTACACCCAATACTTTTCACAAAGTCGAAAAGATTTATTTCATCAGCCTGAAATTTGTGGTAATTGTTAGCCCTATTCAAACCTTTTCAATTAGCACAACTGTATGCTTTTAGAATTTGAAAATTAGCTCAATTGTAATGCGGCCCATAAATCTTAATTGAATGATTGATTGTATAGGACTGTAACGCTGTTTTAACTACTTAGGTCATATTACAGCGGTCGTTGTATCTACGCATAATTTTCCTGGCTTTGTCGCACCGGTACTAACACAACTTTCTTTCCAAGTCACTGACTATTTTCACACATGCTTCAGAGGTGAAAGGCGAAAAGTCAAAGGAAAAAATATGCCTTAACCGGGTATCGAACTCACAACCACTGGGTCATGAGTCACCTACGCTAACCACCGAGATATCTGGCCAGGGCCATAAATAAGAAAAGAGCCAATCTGCCCAGTTTTATGTGATTCAAAGGCCGCGATCCTCGTCAAATCGACTTACATCAAGCTTTTAAAAATGTAAATCCTTCGGCCACTGAGGGCGACTCAAGGACATTTTGCGGACAGTGTAGACCACGATCAGACTGCATATTTCGTGGGTTGATCTTGGACCTACCCTGTACGATACAAAGATATTTTCCTTAAAATATATCTTTGAAATAGCAACGTTTGGGTTTTGTTTCATTTATTCAGCAGGTTAAACGTTAAAAAGGCTTGCTATTGCAGATGAAACCTTTTGAGAAACAACCGCGGTAGAATTCTGCCTCAGAATTCAGAGCTTAGATTTTCATTTAAATGAAAAATGGGTCCTGCGTGGCTCAGTGTTAAATATAGGACTCGTGACCTGGAGGCTCCGGCTTGGAGTCTCGATGGATCCAATGTGCTTTTGTTAGGGGTGTCCTTAGGCATGACACTTCAGAGCCCTATCCTAATACTACTGAAACCCAAGAAATACATGTACATGAATATGTGCGCTGTCATCATGATACGACTGAAATAATGTTGAAAGCGTCTTAGAATATCACTCAATCAATCAATCAATCAATATAAAAGAGTGCAACCACAGAAGAATCAGAGGATGACTTTCAAAATTATAGTGGCAGCTGATACTAGATCTAGTATTCGAGTCATAAAAAATGTTTTCAATACTTCAAATCTAGTCGAGAAATGATTTAAATGTAGAGAACATAATAATTATACGAATCAGTACCATTTTGGAATAATAAAATTACTGAATTTAGCCAAACTTTTTCCATTGGGGAAAAATACACCATAATGATACGACGATGTTACCATTTTGGAATAAATGAATCACTGAATTAAGCCCACCTTGATCTAAAAAGCGTTTTTTTGCCACGCTTATGCTTCACTGTTATTGTTACATTTGCAGTATCTGTAAACATACCATCAGAAGCCTACAAATATCAAAGAAAAATATCTTAAACATAATCAACTAATCTGCTTCATGTGCAGTATTGAAAATTTTCCTTTTGAGAGAGGCAAGGTATGAAACAAAATCAAAAACAGATAAAAAATCAATAATCGTACACATTTATACAAGGTGTCAATGTCGTAATCCATGTACGGTAATGTTTTCAGGAACAGATTCGCCACAAATGTACATCAGACAGTAACACACAACTTATTTAGAGCTCAAATCGTTTTGTCATAATACTGATATAAAGAATCCATAGCAAGGAGCAGGCAAGTGGCCATACAAAATTAAATACATAAATGTAAAACTAAAATTATAAATAAAGATTTCAACCTGCACAGTTAGCGTGTAGCTGGGTGTAACGTCTACATTTAGGTTGGAGTTTGTTGACAATGTTATATGGCCACTATGTGTATCAATCGCGAACGTATTTCCAGTATTTCCAGCTGGAAAGAGAACAAATCAAACTTGATTTATACCATTACATTGTCTACCTTTTACTATTGACCACACCTGACTGAAAGAAAACACGTTATAAACAGAACGACCGAGAAAAAAACAAATTAAATCCATCGAAAACTTGATCGTATGCATGTATAAAGAAATATTGTCTTAAGAGAAGGTTCTCTATTTTTCCCATACGTTTTTCGACGTGGTTGTTTAATCTGGCCTTTGATTTACTTCTTGTTATTACGAGTCTCGAATGTAAACAGTAATTTGCAACTGGTCAAAGAAGTGGGCACTTTTATTTTGCTTGCTTATTTAGGGATGTCATTTCTTACACCACTTTATAAGGGTTTTTACCTTAACTAATACACTGTTTTCCTTTTCTTGTACTAATTGGAAGATATAATTTAGTTATTCAGCTATATGCAAAACAATGAGGAAAACTGGCAACTGCTGGCGTGGTAACTATTCATTATTTCTATTCATATTGAGTCAGACAGGAATCTCATAACTAATATTCCAATACCTCTTACGCCGTCTGTTTTCTTGCTAGAATTTGCTCTTTAAATCAGCTATTAAATCATAGGCACTTGTCTTCTGACAAACTTCGTCCTCGACAAGCCTCATATATAAGACAAGGTGTCCAACTCTTTTACCTGCCAAACACCACCCTTTCATTCGTTAGTGTCTAAATTACATATACATGTATTTAAACTTGGATGAAAAAAATCGTTATGTTTCTTCTTTTGCTGTAGTTTATCGTCTATCTACTACATATATCAGTGAGCAAATGTATTGCTATTAAGTATGTTCATAGGTCGAAACTCTGGAGGTGGACATTTTTTCTTTACCCATAGTGAGATGAAACTTGTAATGCCACGGTGAATGTATGGAATGAATCTGACAGGCCAGTACTATTATAGCAGCACGCCGATCTTTCTAAGTCGATATCTCAATTGCGCTGACAAATCAGATGCATTCAATATAGTCGCTGAAACACTGTTATTCCCATCTTACTTTGGGAAGCCAATAAACTGTCCGCTTCCAAAGTGTACATCTTTGTTACTCGCTTTGAAATACATGTATAAATTTTATTTATTTGTTCTGATCTTGTTGTACTGGTCAGATCAGTAACAGCCTTTTTAATTCGGGTCTAGCAGAAATTGTGGAAACATTACTGACAATTGATTATTGGTGGTGTTTGGTTTCATACAACTTGTCATATATTATTGGAAGAGAAGCTAGTAAAAACTGAGTGTCCATAATCTAAATGCGGAACTATTAATTACAAATTGGAAAAGAGGCTGCAATGGCATTAAGTCTTTCTTTACTGTTATTTGTTTTCGGGCTTTTATAAGCTCATCTGAGCACAACGTGCTCAAGGTGAACTATTGTGATGGCCCTTTGTCCGTCGTCCGTTGTCTGTCGTCTGTCGTCCGTCAACAATTTCTTTAAACATCTTCTTCTCCTAAACCACTGGGCCAATCTTGATGAAACTTGGCAGGGATGTTCCTTGAGTAAAGTTCTACCAAAGTTGTTCAAAGAATTGAATTTCACCCATAACTCTGGTTGCCATGGCAACAAAAAGGAAAAAAAATGTAAAATCTTTGAAAATCTTCTCCTCTGAAACTAGAAGGCGTAGAGCTTTGATATTTGGTATTTAGCATCTCCTAGTGGACCTCTACCAAGTTTGTTCATATGATGCCCCTGGGGTTAAAACTGGCCCCGCCCCGGGGGTCACAAGTTCGAACATAGGAACAAAGAAGGAAAATTTTAAAATTCTTCTTCTCTGAAACTGGAAGGCATAGAGCTTTGATATTTGGTATGAGGCATCTCCTAGTGGACCTCTACCAAGTTTGTTCATATGATGCCCCTGGGGTTAAAACTGGCTCTGTCCCGGGGGTAACAAGTTCAAACATAGGAACAAAGAAGGAAAACTTTAAAATTCTTCTTCTCTGATACTGAAAGGCATAGTGCTTTGATATTTGGTATGTAGCATCTCCTAGTAGACCTCTACCAAGTTTGTTCATATGATGCCCCCGGGGTCAATACTGGCCCCGCCCCGGGGATCACAAGTTTGAACATAGGAACAAAGAAAGAAAAATTTAAAATTCTTCTTCTTTGAAACTGGAAGGCGCAGAGCTTCGATATTTGGTATGTAGCATCTCCTAGTCTTTTCAACTAAGTATGTTCATATGATGCCCCTTGGGTCAAAACTGGTCCCGCCCCGGGGGTCACAAGTTTGAACATAGGAACACAGAAGGAAAACTTTAAAATTCTTCTTCTCTGAAACTGGAAGACATAGAGCTTTGATATTTGGTATGTAGCATATCCTAGTGAACCTCTACCAAGTTTGTTCATATGCTGCCCCTAGGGTCAAAACTGGCCCTGCCCTGGGGTCACAAATGCGAACATAGAAACAAAGAAGGAAAACTTTAAAATTCTTCTTCTCTGAAACTTGAAAGTGTAGAGCTTTGATATTTGGTGTGTCTCATCTCCTAGTGGACCTCTACCAAGTTTGTCCATATGATGGCCCTGGGGTCAAAACTGGCCCCACCATGGGAGTCACAAGTTTGAACAGGGGAACAAAAAAGGAAAACTTTAAGATTCTTCTTCTCTAAAACTGGGAGGCGTAGAACTTTGATATTTGGTATGTAGTAATCCTGTTCTAAGTTTGGTAGCCCACCTGACCACAACATGTTCAGTGAGTTCAAAATTGGGTCACCTGGGGTCATAAACTAGGTCACAAGGTCAAATTAAAGAAATACCTTGTGGGCACTCTAGAGGCCATATTCATGGCTCAAATGACCTGAAATTTTGTCAGAATATTCGTCTTGCTAAAATATCGGATGAGTTTGAAATTGGGTCACCTGGGGTCATAAACTAGGCCACCAGGTCAAATTAAAGAAATACCTTGTCGGCACTCTAGAGGCAACATTTATTGCTCAATGTACTTGAAAACTGTTCAGAATGATTGTCTTGACAAATGTTTGATGAGTTCAAGATTGGGTCACCTTTGGTGACAAAGTAGGTCACTAGGTCAACTGAAGAAAATTCTTTGTGCACACTCTAGAGGTCACAATTTTTAGTTCAATTGACTTTACAAATGGTCAGAAATTGAATTATTCACAGGGAGTGAAATTTCGCCTATTGACTCAGGTGAGCGATCCAGGGCCATCATGGCCCTCTTGTCATAGTGATTCTAATTGTTTCCCGATAGTGTTTGAAAATTTCATATTTCACAGGATAGTCATCCTGCCGGTACGGATGGAAGTAAATTTACTTCAACCATGAACATAGTAAGTTTATTCTACGGAGCACTTAAGAAACAATATGTCACTGATCTTTGAAATGAAAGTAATTTAAATGAACACATACTGGGAAAATTGTTTTACTCCGTCATTTCACTCTTGATTGGTCATCAAGAATTTCAATTTCAGACAGAGGCACGTTCAATTTTTGTTCAGGAGTTCAGCTCACTTAGCTCTGGTCTCTTTCTTTGTACATTTGGCAATAGTCGACCTAATAAGGTGAGTGAGAATTAATTGCTGTTGAAGTAGTGACGCCTAACACTTTTCATTATAATTGAGCCATGCTCTGTGAAAAGGGAGCTTAATGCATCTGCGAAAAGTATCGACCCACGTCAGCCTGCGCAGTCCGCGCAGGCTGACCTGGGCCGAAACTTTTCGTTATTGGTCAATTTTCTGTATGACCAAGGACCAGTGTAGATCATGATTATGTCGGTTGTTAAAAATGTTGCTAATTTGGATCAATAATTATGTGATCGATTGCATGGTATCATGCATCACGGAGATGCATTAAGCCCCCTTTTCACAGAGCATGGCCCAATTGTTATTGCCAACCCACCTACAATGCTGTAAGTAATGGAAGCTTGTATCACGTCTGCATCTGTGGCTGTCACACTGGCAACACTTGTACCTGAAAATATTGTTATAGGTTAACAATAATCTGAAAACATTCTGTTTGCGTATCAATAAAAAATAAAGCAAACGTTTTGAACTTAAGCTTACACGATTTATTTGTTGAAACCAAATTATAACTATAACTTGCTTTATTAAAAGAGAAACATCATCTCGAGTTAATTTTAAAAACCATTATTACTTTTTATTGATAAGTAGACAGAATGCCATCATATCTTTTGTATATCTTTAGATTTACATAATATCAGTGCAAAGCAATAACTGGCAACACCAGAAGAGTCATCCTGGCGCATCAGATCTATTGCAAACAAAAATGAGTTTTCCACTTATATTTTGGTGTAACATCCATATCCCGCAGTATATGTAAACCCTTGATGAAAATTTTTCTTGCTCGTCCTACATAGTAGAATTTTTACTTACAAACATGTAATTTTTCCGACACAAAATAAATGTGTCACACTCGGATGAAATAAGACACGTGAGAGAAAGAAAACTAGTATCTACAAAGTGACAAGTACTGTTCCAAAAACTGGTATGATGATGTCGCTTGCATGTGAAAAATGTATAAATTGATTTTAGATTTGGTTAAAATGTTAGCTGTAGAGGACAAACTCATATCTGATACAAACAATAATCTTTGCTACATTCCAATGTTTTCATTTCTGGCAATAACTTTAAAGATCTCTTTCAGTGTTTCCTTAAACTTGAACCTTAAAACTTGATCATGTTTTGGAAGTATTCTTGACTGATACCGAAGTATTAGTATTAAAAAAAAAAAAGAAAAAAAAAAAAAAAAAAAATGAACCACCAAAAGTAGCTGTGTTTCTGCAGTGGAACTGCATGGATGCTTGATAGATTCAACATTGTTTATAAGTAATTTTAATGTTAAAGTACATGAATCTACATATTGCGTGAGCCATTTAATTCTTGAACTGCTAAGTAAATGAAAGGAAACTTTTAAGCCGATACTTAAAATCAAATTTTAACCTGTTTCAAAGGTTTTCTTCTTTGCGAGGATTTACAGTGTAAAGGTCAAAATACACCTTCTGTACATTCTAATCTATACCATCCACAAAAGCTCCTTGAGTCACTCTCTGATAAGAAATGACCTTGTTGATGCTAACACATTGGTAGTCTGCAGAATTTCATCCAAAAGAAAAAAGCCGCTTAGAGTACCAGTACTCTTTTAACAACCTCAAACTATGTATGTTAAATCCCATTTATTTTAGCATCAATACATACCTTTACTTGCTGTATCCAACACTATCACTGAATAGCTTGTCTGTGCAAACTTTGGTGCATTATCATTTAGATCATTGATGTACACAGTAAATGGGTGACTGTCTACAGTAGTTGTCCCATCAAACGCCCTAGAAAATATTTATTGAAGGACCAATCATTGTCCCGTTTGGGGTCGGGAAGCTTGTTTATAGTTTTTTCCCCTTAAATAAACCGTAAAGCTTATTATCAACCTTGGTATAGCGTCCAGGTAACAACAAAGTAATGTTTGAAGTAGACTGTCGGCACGTTTTATGTTCATACTCAAGGGTGCACTTTCTAATTGTTTAACCCTTGTCTTGCTAAATAACTTAGATGAAACTTTTAATACAATAGTAAAAAATCCGCATGTTGCTATTTCAAACACAATTTTTGGAAAATAAATCTCCTTATCGGACAGTGTAGATCCACGATCAGACTGCACGTTCTGTGCAGTCTGATCTTGATCTACATTGTCCGCAAAAGGTCAGCGAGTCACGCTTAGCAGCCTGAAGGTTAAGAAAGAGTAGGCACAATTATTATCATAGTTGGATAATTAAAACAAACCAATCCATTTTGCTTGTTATCTCAAATGCTTTCAATATATATATATATATTTTGATATGGACTAGTCTAAAACTTTGTAGTCCGATAAAGTGTAAAAAGACTGAAGAAGATTTTGTACATGGCAGATTAATAAAGTGCTAATTTTCGACTTCTTGGAGTACGAGGGGCTTCAAGTTGTTCGCGTACCCGGTCAATTATTTTGTTCTCTATTAGGTGATAGTAAATTTATACCGTATGATTTAAAGAAATGAGAAATCATATCCGCACTTAAAAAAAAAACAAAAAAAAAAACAAAAAAAAAAAAAAAGAAAAAAAAACAACAACAACAACAAGAGGACCTATACCGCTCACCTGAGTACTAAGCAGTAAAGGTCTACAATGAAGATGAATACCAAATATCGAGGTTCAAGGCCAAATGATAATGTAACAAGAGCGGCAAATTGTCGCAAGATATGTCCGACCCGTCCCCAGTTGTCGAGGAGGTATAATAATCGCAAAGGGCAGGTAATGCAACAGACATGTTTCCCAAGTCTCAAGTCGATTTGACTTGAGACTTCAAAGTTCTGGACAAGCAAGAAATACTGTAAAAATGAAGATCAAAGTGGAATTACTCAAAATCCACGCTAGGTAGAGTTATTGTTCTTGCGCACTGTACTCTTTATTATTGCAACAAACATGTATACCAAGTTTGAAATCGTTCTGATTTGAGATGACAAAGTTATATTCCAGACGAGCACTAAATGCTGCAAAAATGATGATCAAAGGGAAATAACTCAAAGACAGCAAGAGGTAGAGTTACAATTCTTGTGCACTGCACTTCGAAATATTGCAACAAATAAGCGTTCAATATTTCAAGTCATTCCTACTTAAGATGACAAAGTTTTGCTCTGGACAAGCACGAAATGCTATGAAAATGAAGGTCAAAGGGGGAATAATTCAAAATTAGTGCCAGGAGGAGTAAAAGTTCTTTTGCACTGCACTCCGTAATTTTTCGACAATCATGCATACCAAATTTGAAGATGTTCAGGCTAGAGATGACAAAGTTATATTCCGGACAAGCAGAAAATGCTGTAAAAATGACGATCAAAAGCAAATAACACATAGACAATATAAAGTGGAGTTATGCTTCTTTCGCACTGCACTTCGAACTATTGCAACAAACACATATCCCAAGTTTCACTTTCAATCGGACTGGAGATGACAAAGTCATGCTCCGGACAAAGAACTTTCTAATTCAAGGGTAAATAACTCCAGTCGTTCTGGTCCGATTAGACCAATAATAAAACTCATCTGAGATCTTATGGTCATATGTATTTTGACCAAGTTTGACGCTGATTTGTTAAAAATTGTAGATGCTAGAGTGTAAACAAAGTCAGATATAGCAATTTCTCTAATTCAAAGACAAATAACTCCAGTTGTTCTGGTCCGATTAAACCAATAATCGAACTCATCCGAGATCTTATATTCATATATATTTTGACTAAGATTGGTGCTGATTGGTTGATATATGTAGATGCTGGTGTGTAAACAAAGTCGAATATAGCAATTTTTCTAATTCAAGGGCAAATAACTCCAGTCATTCTGGTCCGATTAAACCCACAATAAAACTCATCTGAAATCCTACGGTCATATTTATTTTGACCAAGTTTGGTGCTGATTAGTTAATAATTGTAGATGCTAGAGTGTAAACAAAAGCAAGTTTTCTAATTCAAGTGCAAATAACTCCAGTTGTTCTGGTCCGATTAGACCCATAATCGAATTCATTCGAGATCTTATGGTCATATATATTTTGACCAAGTTTGGTGCTGATTGGTTAATAATTGTAGATGCTAGAGTGTAAACAAAGTCAAGTATAGCAATTTTTCTAATTCAAGGGCAAATAACTCCAGTAGTTCTGGTCCGATTAGACCAATAATCGAACTCATCCGAGATCTTATGGTCATATATATTTTGACCAAGTTTGGTGCTGATTGGTTAATATTTGTAGATGCTAGAGTGTAAACAAGAAAATGTGACGGACGGACGGACGGACGACGGACGATGAGTGATCACAATAGCTCATCCTGAGCACTTTGTGCTCAGGTGAGCTAAAAATAATAATAATGCTAGATGTTTACATATAGTAATAAGAAAGTTGTATATACTTTTTGAAACCGCACCTCAGTATGATTGATTTGAGTCTTGCTCTGGAAAAGGAGCTTAATACATCTTTGTAATGCATTTTGCCAAGCAAATCATCACATAGTTATGGATCTATAAAATCCTTTTAGTATAATCGACTGAATTACGAGGTGGCCTGGTCCTTTGACATGCAGAATATTTACCAAAAGCATTTTATTTTCACAGGTCAGCCTGCGGAATTTGCAGGCTGACCTGGATCGATACTTTTTTTACACTGAATAAGGAGAGCATAGTCCCTTTTTCAGAGAGCATGACCCCTTTTTCAGAGAGCATGGCCCCTTTTTCACAGAGCATGGCCCCTTTTTCACAGAGCATGGCCCCTTTTTCACAGAGCATGACACCTTTTTCACAGAGCATGGCCCCTTTTTCACAGAGCATGACCCGTTTTTCACAGAGCATGACCCCTTTTTCACAGACGCATGACTCATATACTTCTACATCCGCTTTACCCACCGAATAGAAATATTTTCGAGCTCAAAATCAGTTATATGAGCTAGAATACGCTGGACTGTGTTAAGCAACGCGGTCGAGTCTGTGAATTATATGGCATCATCATTGACACCTTCTCTCCCCTGACGGAAACTAGCAGCAAACCTTGAATGCAGACCGATATTAAACGGGCGTCACCATTTTCGACTTTACCGTGACGTTACAAAAGTAACAAATTTTTTGTCTATCATATCAACTTAGAAATGACGTTTTGTCAACGTGCATCCAGTTACGCCAAAATATTGACACAGTCAGATCCTATTACAGCGGTGATGCAAAGGGTATTTTACTTTTTGTGCCACCTTTCCTTCATATATATATGTGTCAAGATGTATGTATTAGTAGGCCTCATTTTCTGGTACGCTGCACATCATTCCCATCATTAAAATGGAAACAAATAAAAAAAAGTTGTCTTTGGGGAAAAGTCAGTAAAAAAAAATCTACTTATAATGAAAAATATCTGATAGCTTCGTATGGACGACTTTGAAATGATTCAATGAAAGAATGATTTTTTTTTCACATGGTCAGAACAAGAAAGTTTTGATAGCCGCTCGTACTTTCGAGTGTTTACCGAAAATAATGGTTATATATATGTATTTAAATAATATATATATAAAGAAGTGAATGCTCTGACAGTAAGGATCCTATGATTACCCAAGTGTAAAGACAAAACTGTTGGTTGTTTCTGCATCAAGCCCATCGGGTGTTTCTAAGAGCCCTGTGAAACGGTCAAATTCAAAGGAAGGCGAGATTGGCCATTGAGTCGAAATAGAATATGTCAGTGTATCTCCGTCTCCGTCCAGTCCTTCAACCATGAGAATAGAAACGCCTTTCGCGGAGTTTTCATCTACAGACCTGTGAGCTGTTGTAGCAGTTGGCACTAGAAACGTCGGTGTTGCCCTCTCTATAAGTTACAAAACACATGACGTAATTTTTCTAATGTTTAATGTATTAAACGTTGGAAATACAATGTATATTTTTAGAACTAAAGAACCGCTGTTACACAGATTTTCAACTTAAAGTGTTTTGATTGTTTGTTTTGTTTTGTTTATATTTCATGCCTTCAGCCGCGTTAAAAAATAAAGTAAACAATACAGTAAGAGAGCAGTTGGTAAACGACTCACTACAAAAACTAAGACAGAGGGTTTATCTCATTCTCAACTCATGTTTCCGTCTAATCAAAATAGTAAAACTTCACTGGCCAATCACACTCAAGGTCCTGTACGAACATCTTGGGAAAAAAAAAATCAATTACGAAACCTCACTAGCAACTCTCCGTCAAGCTCCCATAGGAACAACCTGATGAGACGTAAATGGTAACTCTCAATAAATCTCCCGTGCGCACAACTCGATAAGACTTCGCAGGCAACTCTCAGTCAGTCTTCCCGACGCAGAACCTGAAACGATCATACTGGCAACTCTCAGTCAAGCCGGAACTGATGAGACTTTAGTGACAACTCTCAGTCAAGCTCCCGTAGGAACAAACTGATTAGACCACACTGGCAACTCTTATTCAGGCTCTCGTAAGAACAACTTCATGAGACCTCACTTGTCACTCCCAGTCACGCTTCTATAGGAACAGCTTTATGAAATTTCACTGACAAACTCTCATTTAAGGTCCTCTAAAACAACCTGATTTGACCTCGCTGGTAACTCGTATTCATGCTCCCATACGAAGAACATGATGAAACTCCCTGGTAGCTCAGTCGGTAGTGCACAGGACTTGAGAACAGGGGGTCGTGAGTTCGATCCCCGGCTCGGCCAATTTCTTTCCGAGGATTGATGATAGTCACTGCGACAGGATTCATTCCTCTCTCATCGCTGATCTTTGTTTCGACGATGGTTATGTGGGAAAGCCGCAAGTGGCTTTGAAAAAATATTGTGCGGAGTACCGGTAACAGAAACTCCAGGAAAGCATGGATAGGTGTACTGCCCGCGGCGATATAACTGAAATAATGTTAAAAACGGCGTTAAACACCATACAATCAATCCACTGACAACTTTTACTCAATCTTCCCTGGGAACAACATGATGAAACATCACTGACACATTCATTCAAGCTACCACGCAAACAGCGGCACGAGAAATCCCAAGTTTTCGTACAATTTGAAAGCTAGCTCCGGTACAAACGTCTTGATGAGATCCAATGAATATAAAACATCAGAAGGCTAGAGATGCTGGATTATCCGAATCCAAAATTATCACTCCCGATAATTTCTTTACTCAAACCCTTGTTTAGGGTAGACATAAATTTAACTTTTCAAAAAAAAAAAAAAAAAAAAACCTAGAGGGATGTTCAAATGACATGGTTTAGGCGAAGAACAAAGGGGATTGAAACCCTGCATATTGCACAGAAATGCATTTTGCCAAGAAACACACATGCCACAGGAAATTATGTCGCAAAAAAATCCACATGACAAAGAAATACACATAATATGAAATAACCCTTTATCGTGCAGATACTTAGATACTTTTCACACCCATGTTGTGGACTACCTTGGAAATTATTGTGCAAAAAGATCATCGGTTTTTAGAATTTAGTCAGTTTATTTCAAAAACTGATCCCAGACCTAACTTGCAGAACCAAACAAATAAAAATTAGTAGTCCCTTTTCTCACAACAATGTCCATTTCATCAAAACATTTTTTTTTCATAAATAATCTTATGGTTTACGTACCTACAATGTCGTAAGCATTAAATCGTGCAACGTGTCTATGTGGGCTGAATACGTTGCCAACACTTCCTCCTGTAAATGAAGTAAATACATATATTTATAATTTGAAAAGCGTTTATAAAATGAAATACTAAAAATACAAATAGCGTAAGAAATTCATTGGAATGTATTTTTTCTCTCTAATCAGGGTCTATATCTGTGTTTTGATATTCTTTTCTTCCCTAGCTTTTCATGTTTTCGAAGGTCCCAAGTCAATATAGAATACATGATATTCGAAGTCCAAGTGTGCATTGGATATTAGCTCATACACAGAAATTTCACCAGTACATCTATGTATAAAGCACTAAGAATAGGGAAGGCGGTACATCATTTAACAATCCTTCACGTTTAAAAATCTTAAATGAAACGTAAACAGGAGTTTACCGAGGGCCCTAGTCACTCGGCTGGAATCTCATTTGAACTCACCGTTACGTTTTTAACTACGTGTATGAGTATGTAATAGTATATTCGTGCATTGAAATTACTTTGATAATCCATATTTTATAATTTGGTGCAAGTCCTCTATTTTTCGGATTTCTATTCGACATTTACTATTGAATAATTCTAAATAAAATAAAACATAAATAAACTTAACTTCTTTACCGTTACACCCAAGAATGCAACACACCATTATCAGTTGGATCAGTGAAAGTTCTAGGAAAGAAAAAGACAATCTACCTTAATCCTCCCCTTGCATGAATGTAATTTGGTTAATTACAGCAGGTAACATCTGCAATCTTTATGACAACTGAAAAAATTTCTTAAAGTTTATAAGCTTCTATATTCGTTGTACACTTAACAGGTGCTAACTCTCGTTTCCTTTTTATTTTATTTATTTTTGTATTCATTTATTTTGCAAGATCGTTTCATTGAAGTTGAAAAATGAAAAATTATTTTCAGTTTGCCAAAGTGCAAAAACATCACATATTTCTCCTTTTCTGAAAAAGGATACCGTGAAGATCGTAATCAAAACAGCGCCACCTTGTGCTCATATTTTTAAGAGTCTGAACCTATTACTATACAGACTAGCCTATTTACATCGACAAAAACATAAAAAAAAGAACAAAGAATATATATTTTCGGGAAAACAGAGTTGTCACTTTTTAACAGCGAGAACATCCTGTCTGGAAAAAGATTTATTGCTAGTAACAACGTAACTATTTCTTACAGTATTCCAATCATGTTTTGACAATCTGTTTTATGATAAAAAAGGAGTATTTATACAAAGAAAAAGTTCAGAGGTAAATACAATCATAAAGATACAGTAACACATCTTGAATTATCTCTCATTGTCTGTTGGAAATGGTTTACTGTTTCTAGACAACTGCTTAAGCATTTTTAAAACCCTTTGCAAAACAATAGTATGTAAAGAGGTGTATTTTCCTCTCTCCATGGACATCGTTTGCAATATATCATATTTTCACCGGTATCGTTCCACAGTTGTAAGACTTTAACTTTAGGTGAGAAAAAAAGTGATATTCTGACAAGAGGTGTTGCGCGTAAGCAATCAAATTAGAATGACTGTCTCTTGTTTATTAATGCATAAAGTCAAATACACGATTTTTTTTTCGTATATTATATTTAAAATTTTTCTGCGTGTGGCGGGAATCAGAACATGGTCAATTGAGAGTAAAATGATGCCGATAAAGAAAGGATATATTGCCGGCGATGTTGGTGAAGAAAGGAAGATAGAGATATTCATATGCTACTTTTAGGTTTATGGAGAAAGGAACATACAGATCTTTATACAGTACTTTTTGGTATAGGACTGTCTCTGACACTTACGAGTGATTTCCGCCAAGTTACAATGGCAGGCAAAAGCAATCAGCAATAGAATAATGTGATGTCTGGCCAAACATTAATGGCTTTCCATAAATAGTATATTGTTTTACATGAAATACAGTGATGTATTTCAATAAATACTGCAACAGTGCCGAATTAGAAAGTGAGATATAGAGCATTATATACTACTAGAAAAACACTCGCTTGTATTAATATAACAAAGCTGCGAATAACAGCATTTGAAAACATTGCGGGAAAAGACGCAAAAGCAGGCGACTTCTAAATTAATGAAAAGCCTTTATTATCGATTATTTTTTAATAATAACTTACCAAAAACACACCTCATGGTGACCATCTTTTAAGGGAAATATATCTTCCGTAAGGGTCTTTAATGAAAAGTTTTGGCTTCAGCCTAAAACAGGAGCAGCACATTAGCCCTTGATCGCTCACCTGAGATCATTTCAATTCAAAATTGTCATTGTTTGTCAGACATGTTGAGGTAATAAGTAAACAAATGTAACAGCCAGAAAACAACAGAGACTGCAAAATGGACAAAGTTTCACGAAGATTTGAAAAAAAAAAAAAAAAAAAAAAAAAAATCTAGAGGGTAAATTTTGCTAAAGACTGTTTCGTCAAAAATGCAGTTTAAGAAGTTTTGATCTAATTTGAAACTTGCACAAATATTGATGATAATAATAATAATAACATTAACAACAATAATAATAAAATCAATAATAATGGGTTTCGGTACGTTATTTACATGATGTGGTCATAAAACAGAACACGATCGATAAAAGATAAATATGTGATGAGATTTATCAGGCTTATTGGTTCTAGCAATGAAAGAATCCCTTATTTAAATTGTTGTCCTTAAAATAACTCGTTGAACCCCAAACAAAGCCCATGAAAATTGTGATATATCAAGGTCATTTACAAAGATTTAAAAAGCCCAAACAGCGGCAAAAATGTTTACATGAATTTGAAATTAAACCATACCTTTTAAAAGATGAAAATCTTTTATTGTAAGGTTGGTTCAAGTTAATTAAAAACTGCAAAGTCTATCAATCTTGTGTTTAAATTTTACCTGCTTTAAAATTCCATTTTTCTGCCAGCGACTTACACTTAAACGGAGCGTACAATAACAGATTGTCATCTTCACAAATACTTCCATAATTTCAAATGGTATGATTTGCATTTTAGTGCATTTTCTTGAAAAACAATCAAGGTTATATATATACTAAAAATGAAGAAGTACAGGCTGTGTTACCCTGTACAACGTAATTCTCAGTGTTACCGACCCTGTGAATGACGTATTTTTAAGAGAAAAAAGGGGAACACAAGAATTTGCTTGCTACCAGCGTTTTCTCCTTTTCTCACAATGTTCTCATAAGGCTTCTTTAGCAGCGATCTGTCCGGACAAGAGTCACTAGGTTGCAGATAATTACTTTTAATAATTTAAGGGATACTGCGTGGCTCAGTGGTAAAATGTGGGACTCCTGACCTACAGGCCCCGAATTCGAGCCTCACTGGATTCACCGGTTTTTTCTTAGGATTGTCCTTGGACAAGACACCCCAGAGCCCCAGCCTAGAACTGGTGGAACCAAGAAAATACATGAATAAGCGAGCTGTCGCCGTGGCATGACCAAATATGCTGAAAGCGGCGTGAAAAATCAATGAGTGAATGAATGAATGAATGAATGAATGAATGAATGAATCAATCAATCAATCAATCATTCAATCAATCAATCTTTTCATGATGTGAATTTTACTTTGCAATAATTACTACACACAGATCAAGTAAAGAATAATCTTACCGCTTATAGTTATACTAACTTCAACATACGACCACTAAAAAGAACAGTTTGGTAACTTAAAGCAGGATCTATGGCGTAATCTCTTATAGATAACGCGTTCTTTTTTTGGCACACTTACCAGTGTTCTTGGTTACCAAATTTGAAGGCAATGGAATAGTGAACAAGATTAATGTAATTCTTTATTAAATCATATGCCTCCACATTTCTGTTTCTATACGAGTCATACTCTGGCGAAAAGGAGTTTAATGCCTCTCCATGATGCGAGATACCAAAGAATTTATCACATAATTATGAACCTACAGTATCCATTTTGTCCAACATTTGGCTGAATCATGAGGAATATCTGTTCTTTGGCAAGAAGAAAATTGATAAAAAGCAGTTTCGACCTAGGTAAGCCTCCACGGACTGATCTTTGTCGATACTGTTTGTAGATGCATTAAACCCCCTTTTCACAGTGCATGAGTCGAATATTGTTGAGATCAGTGAATAGAAATCGAATGAGAGAAAATCTCCGGAAAGCGGAAAGATTAGAACAAAATCAGACGGCATGTTCAAGCTGAATGGTCTACTGATCCACGGTCGTGTTTGGAAGGATAAGGGTTTGATGTGACATTCAATCTTCAAATCATCAGGAAACCTAAGCTTTATCTAATCTGTCACACAACAATTTGTGTAAGTACAGTAAACACTTCCAGTTCTGTAATTGCGTTGGTTTCTTACAAGTGCTTGATATGGCAAGTGTTGTAACACATACCATTTAAACCAGTAGATTAAAATACGAGACAAAAAGTTTTTCTTTTTTTTAAATTTAATATCAGTCCGATAAAGTTGAAAAGCCCGCTCTCGCTCTCTCTCTCTCGACCTTGACCCGTTCTCTTGTTCTCTGAATTTTGTTCTCCGCAGCTCGCTCATCTCGCACGCATATTTATGTAGACGGACTTACCACGCAGACATGTGCCGATTATACAACACGCTGGGATTAAGTTCTTCACCTGATACCCAGGGCATGTATATAATATCAGAAATACATCTCCAAACACGTCGGGCTACATGTACGTACCTTATCTGAAAGGTCAGTGAGCCGATACAGGCATCATCAACCTGCATTCGGCATACCTTGGGTGATGGGAGCAATCCCTCGGCTGTATCCGGTCGCTTGATATGCACCTACACGGCACATTTCATCGCCGGAAATACGCCGGTTTACCATTCTGAAAATTGTAAGGCTCCTCATAAAAAAAAAGAAATCTTGATTCTCAATTTTCTATGGAAATCTTTCTAGCTATATTTCAGTTGACAAACAGTTCGTACATTCATTTTTTAACGTGGTTTATCAATTCCGATTGAAGTTTACACCAGCAGATAGATAGATGTGAATAACTTCATCGAGGTTGTTTATGTCGTTGCTAAACAACTAAAGGTGGAGCCGCCATGTATAAGATCACGTGATTGGCAGCTCAAATGGCAACTACCGTTATGCAGTCAAGAGATTAGATGTAGGTACGGAATCAGCCGAGTTGTGACGAGTGCATCAAGCTGCTAATTTCAATTGTTGGCTAATAACGGAAGGGGGATATGAAACATACGGGTTTTTACATGAAAGTGTCATATTTGATAATAAGAGGGCGTTTAGCTCTAAGCCACTCACCTACTCACGTGAGAAAAGTCAGTGTATGGTTCACGCTACAGGTTTGTAATTTGGCAACAGAAGAAAGATTTCCACCCCAGAGAATGTGTTCACGATCATCATGCTGAAAGGTTGAGAATCAAGACGATCAGGAAAAAACCCCACAATACTTTCAATAGAAATCAAAGTAAAATTTATACTTAGCTTTTTTCTGTTGTTGAAGATGGCATAGATCAGTATTAGACTGTAGATTATGCAGTCTGATCTTTAACCCAAACCTCATTCTTCCTAAATCGGATAAAAAATGATTACCAGTGGAACTGTCTTGACCTTTTTGTATGACAGCATTAATATTGCAGACGACAAATAGAAAACTACCGTAAATACTCGACTATAAGACGCATTTTCCCATAGGCGTCTTATAAGTGCATAATCCAAGGACTGTGTTGAATTCCATCTGGAGAATTATTTAGCTGCCGATCAACACGAAGAGATACAACCACCTCCTAAACAACGCATATTTGTAATGACCCTTTATGTGAAGAAATAAAATAGTTAAGTACACGCTGTTTTCGTTTGTTTCTCAGATGATAGGCTTGCACTCCTTAGTACCTTGTCCAAGGGCATTCTCGCTTGATATGCTTTGTCAAGAGTAGTACAATCAAAAAAATCTTAATTACAGTTCCAATGCTTTAACCACTGTATCACAGTGGAATTACGTTGATTAATTCATTGGAAATTTATGCCGCTTTGAACAATATTTCAGTCATACGATGGTACTAGCTCATTGTTTTCATATTTTTCTGGGTTTCACTAGTGCTAGACAGGGGATCTGAAGTACCTTGTCAAAGGACATTCCCATAAAAAATTCAGAACTTCTTCTAAGGGTCAATGTTGTACCAAAGACCCTGCACTGACAAAGGTTTCTGTCCAGTCATGATTTTCTTTTATATATAGTCTAGAAAGTTCTCCTACTTGTCTTGTTCTTTGAACCATGGTTGTAATCAACTCGGGGGCTGCTAATTGTAATTGTTGTGGACAGTGCAGTTCTAAGATCAGACTGCACCTTCCGTACGATCCGATCTTGATCTATATCGTCTGATATATTGATTTATTCGGAAAAAGAAAATCAAACTAGATTGAATTAAATCTCAAATTTTACTCAGTTGTTCACTCTGTCAGAATTACCAATCAACTTATTCACAACAATTTATAAAGCACAATACAGGATTTTTGGGGATAAGTAGTGTAATGGTTTTTAAGTAACTGAACAACTATTTATTTCACGACAAAATATTGGACTTATCCATATTGGAACCATTAACAGATATATAGGATCTGACATGAGTTGGCTTTTGAGATAAGATTTTATTAAACGAGTCTAGGGAAATGTTATTAAGCGAGCCTTTGGCGAGCTTAATAACATTTTTCCTTGACGAGTTTAATAAAATTTTATCTCAAACGCCAACGAATATCAGATTCTTTTTATCACATAACGATATTTCACTAAATATAGATCAGATGATGCAAAACCATTTATAGATGCACCCCCTGTAATATCAATAAAACCCATTCACTTCTATGAAATAGGTACAAAATGACGTCAAAAATGACGTCACACAAATATGATATCAAACGTGTATAAGATAAGAAAATTCGTAATGGGTATATTACACTGAAAACAATGGAGGTTATGTGCTAAAAATGCGCCTTGAAACTATCATCTGAAAATGATAAAAGACTGGTAATCAGCATTTCTCTTTTTTTTTCAAAAATGTTTTCTCAAGTTTCCCTCGTCCAGATTTTAAAAAATGATGATGCTTTTATAGGCTGAAACCTAGTGTCTTTATGTGTATAGGAACTGGTTAAACTTCATGTACTATCTCGATTTACGCCCTTTGAAAAGTTATCTTTAGTAAAGCAGTTTAAAGTCAAGCCCCGGTACCTTAGTCGGTAGTGTACTTGACTTGAGAACAAGGGGTCGATAGCTCGGCCTTTTTTTCGGGCATTGATGATAGTCAATGCAACAGGATTCATTCTTGGCTCACCGATGACCATTGTTTCGACGATGGTTATGTGGGAAAGCAGCCGATGCCTTAGAAAGAATATTGTGCGGAGTACTGCTAAAAGAAATTCCAGGAAAGCATGGATAGGTGCACTGGTTGCCGCAAAAGAACTGAAATAATGTTGAAAAACGGCGTTAAACACCATACAATCAATCGGGCATAGACCAGAGGTTAAATTCACATCACGGTTACTTCATTCATCCATTTAATAATTCATACATCTATCTAGCCATTAATTCTTGCTTTGTTTTATAAGACTGATTAATGTGTTGAGTCTTGAAGTTTGAACTCACAATCCATATGTAAGAGGCCTGTGTAGTCCAAGGATTTTAACTTACAACTCCTGTATCACGGATGCCGTGTGCCAAGCGCGGAAACTCATTCGGTGAACTGACGGGTTTGTATTCAGCGATCACCAATTTGCGTCTCAGTACGCCTGAACCGGTCTACATGGATTGATGATAGCCAATGGGACATGGCTGAGTTATCTTTCGTACTTTCTATGTGATGAAAGCAGCCAGTGGCTTACAAAATGGGTGAAGCACTTATGTAAGAAACTTTGGCAAAGACTGGATAGGAGTATTGGGTGCTGCAAGTATTTTTTAAACACCAAACAAATTAGTCTGTAGAAAGACAGCCGAGACTGATTAATTCTACATCAGAAATTATCTTAGATGTGCAATGAAGTCGGTTACCTGAGCTCTGCTTAATATAACACATAAAACTTTCAATGATATCCTTACAGTTGTGTAGAGGCAATATCAAATTAACGAGTTTGTAGAAAGACAAACATTCAAAATTTATTTATTATAAAATACATTAGAAATTATGAAGTACATTAAATCAGAAGGAGAAAAAGGACAGAATTCGATAAAATGCTAATGTCAAAATTATTTAGTATGTCAGGAGGTTATGCAGATTTCTCATAACAAAACTAAACATCAAAATAGATTTATCACTGGACTAAATATTGCTGATTTAATCACTAATATAAAACATTTAGGCAAAAACAAAATGTAAACGAAGAATTGACGAAGATGAAAATAAAGCAAATGTTCAACATCTCTCTTTCTCTCTTTCTATCCTAAAACACGAATTGGACCGGGAAAAGACAAAATGCAAATTTGTAATATAAAATCTATTTACATGTGAATTATGGAGACTAGATAAGAAAACGGGTAGTCTGCGATTTAACAGCAGTTTTCGTGAAAAGAAAACATTTAGAACAGCGATAATGGTTCATACAAAAAATTACTGCTGACACATTGTAAGCCGGATAAACAATGTTTGATAGGTCCACCTTTGGAAATCAACTAGTGTTTATAAATAATCGAGAATCGCTATTTTTTCAAACGACTGTTGGTGTTAAAGTTAAATTAATAAATAGCAAATTAATGGGAGAACTTGGTGGGTTAAGTGCAATTTTAAAGTGGTGTAGATAGATAAATAATATATTGAAAAATAAATAAATAAATGATGACAAGATTCCCAACGACAGCTTGCTCACTAAACAAAGTACAATGAAATGTTGAGAATAAAGTTATTTATCCCATATTCTGCCGAATGTCCGTCATAAACTATCACAAAAAGAGATTTCCTGAAATTTATCGCAGAAAACGGAGATTATCTAAATCAAACTTATTGAACGAAAAGCGGGGGTTGTAGATCTAGATGAAGAGCAGACTGCACGTAAGTGCAGACTGATCTTTGTCTGAAATCTCCGCAAGAAAACACTCACAGTCTCATATTGATTGAAATGAAGTATGACAGTAACCATGGTAACGACAGAATAAATTGTGGTGCAGATTTAAATGTTTAATGACTATAGTCTACAATGACATACAAGGTCGAGTGGCCGTTACAGCAGTCGGATCACAGTAACATGGTTATCTAAAGAAGGCGACCCGTCATGGCTGATAAATAATTTGTCTGTGTAATAACACAGAGCGAAGGGTAACTCTATATACCCTTCAGTCTGATCTAACACCGACTTGTATCGAGTCAGATCAGCATCCAGTTTATAAACTTTTTTGTGACTCCGCGAACATACATACACGTTATTATCTGGATCTACACTGGTTCCTGTAGGGTTCGACCCTTTAATTGTAATTTCTGAGATAACTTGACCCACATAATTTCTACATTGTACTTTGTTATTTCAGGATCAGTTATATAGACTCGTCCAGAAATAAAGGCGAGGTAAGAAAGGAAATGAGAGCTACCAATGTCAAACTTGTTTAGCGTGTCTCCGTCTGTAGAGTGTACATAAACAGACCAGGGAGATTCAAGACCTTCACTACAGACGGTAAAAATCTTGTCATCGTAAAACTGTATAGAACAACATTTTTCCTTTGTCTTAATTAATTTTTGTGTTTTTGCGGGTTTTTTACTTAAATCTATAAACATCTTTTGACGTGTCCGTGGTAACGTTACTGCTATCAAACTTTGTTTATTCGGATCAGCCTGGTCTGCTACAGAATTATCAAAACTGCCGCCGGACACTAAGTTCTGTTCAGTAGAATTCTGTTTAAGATGTATTTCTGTAACATCCACAGGTCTAGAGTCAAATCCTACAAACCGTATATAACGTTATATTATATTTCATGTGTCTATTTTTAGAAATGTTATGGGTAAAGAAATGTTGTAATTTAAGCTGGGGGGAATTACATGTATTTCCCCGTCACAGTGAATATTTTCCTCCTGCCGAAAATCTGGAACTACTTTTTTTAAGTTTTTAAGTTTTTAAGTTTTAAAAGTGGCATTCGTTGACAAAATAATCAGAGGAAATATAATATATAATTTATTTCATCAGCTTGTGCTTAATATGGGGAAATATTTGCCGAAAAAGGGAAAGGTACGCGAAAATAACGATGCCTTAAGGCACTCGTTATTTTCGCGTACCTTTCCCTTTTTCGGCAAATATTTCCCCATATTAAGCACAAGCTGATGAAATAAACTATGGATTACGTGACTTCCCAGTTTAAATATTTTAATACAGGAATTACTAAAATCACAGACTACCCACCTTCCGTTCTCCAGTCCGCACAATCCAGTTATCCAACAACCCCACCGATCCAATCCGTGGCTTACATTAACTTGATCAGAAATACTAACGTGGCTGTCGTCAAACTTCTCTATTCTCTCTGTTTTACTCTCATTTATAAGACCATCCAAAAGCAACCCTATCTTTCTCTTACACTCCTTTTCCATTCTCTCACTCCCACTTCTCTCTCTCTTCTCCTCTCTTTCACTCTCCGCTGACATACCTTCATGCGATTCATGTTCAGGCAAACATTTTACACACACATACATCTCGCATAAAAAACAGAGAAAAACAACCACAAGCTCCACTAACGGACTTTTTCGCCCACAAATTTCACACAGCATCAATTTCTCCGTTTTTTCTGTTATTTCTTCTCTAATCTGTGTATACCATTCTTTATTTTCATCGCTTTCTGCGCTTTTTTGTTTTTTATCGCAAAAAATCCTCTCTGCCATCTTTGGTCTGCAATAATTAATAAGATTATTTACACACTTAACCTTAAGTCTTTACAATCCCGATTTTTAATAGCTATGGCAAAAGCTGTTGGAACCATTGTAGAAAAAGGAGAAAATGCTGGTTTTTAGCATTTTCTTCTTTTCCAACGATTTTTATACCATTTAAAAGAGGACACAATAAACATCGAATTTGTGGTACAGACTTTATTTTCAGTACAGACATGCCTGAAATTTTATTGTTTAGGAAAGATTTACGCTTTTTCTCAGCCATCTTTAGATCGAATGAGTCTGCACTAGATCTATATATCGGCCTGCAAAAACATTCAAAACAAACAATACAAACAAATAAATGCTACTGTGCTCACTGGTGTCTCAAAATTCCGTTTTCTAAGGCTAGTCCAATGGTAACAGTTTGGCTCAGCCAATCAACAGATCGGTCTTAAAACCAATTAGTAATTTCTAAACTTAATTCAAGTAAAGAGAAAAAAGCTATATCAACAATGCTGTATTTAAATGTAATAGGTCTAGATCCAGATCCTTACAACCATGTCATGGCAGATGAAATGTTATTTTCCTGAAATACTTACTGTTCTAGCTACTGTAACGTTCCAATCTAAACAGGTGGTTTTCTGTCCTTTTTGAATTCTGAACATGTAAACAAACAATAAAATCGAGCTGAAAACATTTTTACACAGCGAAGATCTAAATCTAGATATAATGGGTTTTTTTTTATGAAATGTTGTAGATCTCCCTATCACTTTGGATAAATAAAATCATCCTTCTTCCGACCATTAGTCCACTGTAGTTAGTAGTTGTAGATCTATATTGGTCTTTCTAAAAGCTTTCAAAATAATAGATAGCTTAGATCTAAGATCTGACTGCAGGTTTTGTAATCTAATCATGATATGCACCCTAAGAAACAGTTCGAAAGATTTCAAAAACAAAACTGATAAACAGTTGTTCAAAAGCCAATTATAGATAATAAAATACCTAAAATATGACTAGAATATCTAAGTTCTCCAGAATTGTCAACCCCTAAAAGTCTAAAGCAAAGATCGCTAGGGATACAAGTGCATTTTAATGAAACGCTACAAGAAGATTTTCAAAGATGTTCATTTTTTTTCAGTTTTGTTGTCACGGCAACCAAAGTTTTTGAAGGAATCAAATTCATTCAAGAAATTCTATAGAGGACAATGGCAGGATCATTTCTGTGAAGGTTCATCAAATTTGGATGAGTAGTTTCAGAGAAGAAGAAATTTGAAAAAAAATATTAACGCACGCACGGATGGTCGGACGACGGACACCGGGCCATGACATACATGTAGATTCTGTAGGAAAATAATTTCCAGAGGGTGATAACGTATTTATAGAGTCTACTAATTTTAGATATTCTATTTTTCTTTTGGTTTTTCCTCCCTGCGAAAAAGATTTTGTAAAGACCCATACTGTCTGTATGTCTTCTATTCTTGATGAATGAACCTGTAGGCTGCAAAATAGACAAAACAGATACTAGTACATGTATATCTTTTTGATTGACTTTTTCCTACATGAAAAAATTTTAGGCTCATCTAAGTTTAAAACACTCGTAGACTACAAATCTAATGTAGCTCAAAATATAATTTTCATCTTTGAAATAGTAGAAAACATTAAGGGAAGAGGAGGAAATATTGGTTACCAGTATTATCGATTGTTCCCACGATGTTTTCAAAAGCAAAATCGAGAATCTATGGTAAAGGGTTAAAATGAAGGGACACCAAGCTTTTGCAATTTTAGGGCAGTTTTTGATCAGAATTTTCAACAGGCTAGACAGTGGACAAATTAAGATCGGAGTCCATGTTATATGCAGTCGGATTTCTGTCTACCCAGGTTTCGAAAAACATTTATCCTTTATTACACAATCCAGACGTTCAACGACCATGAAAAAGAAAAGATTTTGGAAAATGCATAAAATGCTTTGAAATATCCCTTTTCCACTATTAATGTCCTTTTCAAAAAACATATTTCAATTTTTAAATCACATTAATTGTGTTTTCAAAGTTGGAATTCTCCAAAGCATTTGCAGACAATATATCAAATGTGGTTAAAACGGTGGAATTTCGCTTTAAATGGGTCGTAAACATTGCTGGAAAAGAGAAATTGCTGGTTATTAGTATTTTCTCTTTTTTTCCACAAAGTTTTCAAGAGTCAACTTCCTCAATATTTTTTAAACTTGGAGGTGTGGTAAATAATTTATTTTTGTCTCACTGTTCAATATAGCTGCTGCAAGCCTAGCCTCCTTAACCAAACCCGGTTTATACTGTTAAGGGAAATAACTAGCGTTTTTGTTGGCTTATTTTGTAACCATTTACCCCCTTAATGAAGTCTAATTCTTGCAGAAACATAGCAGATTTGCGTGTTTACTGTTTTCATTTTGGTTCAAGATGTCGACTAATGAATATGCAAATAAGATCATGTGACTTTTAATTTCCGGTCTGAAACATATATAAGGAGGTACAACACCAGCTTTTCAGTCGTTATGCCTGTAGCAGGCTTCGGAGGAGTACTCCAAGGTTTGAGATCTGTTGGTTTAGGCTCGTGGAGGTTTAGGATTGATTGTTGGTGCAGCGCGTTATGCGCATTCGAGGTTTAATCCTAGGACTTATCATCAAATTTGCTCAACTTCTGCTGCTATGCCTACATACACTAGACAGTGTCGAAGGTATCGTCGCTTCAGAGCTGCTCGCCGTTATGCACACCGCCTCTTTGGACGTAAGAAGATGTACATCCCGAGGTTTAAAAAGAAGAAGATCAGAAGAATCGGAAAGAGACGATATGCAAGGAAACTCTTAAAGAGAGCTAGAAGAGGATCCAAATTTAGTGGTGTTGTTAGAACATCTGCTATGACTATTTTGACATATGACAGTTATAAGAAACATTTTCAGTCTATTGATAAAACGAACACTGAGAAGGATTTTTGGGTGCAATCTATTACTTGGTTCTTGGCTGCCTGGCTTCCTGAGAAGAGTGTGATGAACCATTTGAAGTCAGCTTATTTTTCTGGATACAGATATTGCAGATTGCGCCGAGTCATTTTCAATATAAGGAATTTTGATGAAGTAAACATGTTGAAATTTAATGATGGAGCAACCCATATGTATGTGTCGCGTGTTTTAGGATTCAGATATATGCATGATTATCAAGACCTATCCATGAATATGGGTGCAGATGTGACATTAACGGAATACGATTTGGAGACACGCTTGACCAAAAGAAAGAATGCTGTGAAAAGAAGTAATAGGAAGACTTTCACATTCACTCAGAGACCTGATTTTCATCTTGATAAGTAGAAAGGATGGATTCGTCCCGGCTTTTGTTATGGGTAGTAAACATTGTTGGAATGAGAAAAAATGCTGGTTACCAGCATTTTCTCCTATTCCCACACAGCTTTCAAAAGTCGTCTTCCTCAATATTTTTTAAACTTGGAGGTGTGGTAAATAATTTTTCTGTCTAACTGTTGAATCTAGCTGCTGCAGGCCTGGCCTCTTTAACCAAACCCGGTTTTTATTGTTAAGGGAAATAACTAGCGTTTTTGTGGATTAATTTGTAAGCATTTACCTTCCTTAATGAAGTCTAATTCTTGAAGGAACATAGCAGATTTTTGAGTTTTTCCATGGTAGAACTGAAATCAAGTCAATGCATTATGACTTGTATTTCTTCGGGTTGATTTGAGATATATTGAGTTGAATAGGAATCAAACTGTGACGTTTTATGTTTTGTTGAGGTATATGTATCTTTCCAAAATATTATTATACTTTTTAATTTCTAAACCACATAACAACATTTTTGACTTTTCAAAAGTGGAAGCATTTACAGCAATACATTAATGATGGCTAACATGATGAATTCTCTGATAAAAGGTTGAAAACATTGTGGAAAAATGAGAGAATGCTGGTAACTAACATTCTCTCCTTTTCACCAGTGCTTTCAAAGGCTTTCTTTGTCAGGGTCATTAAAACAGGAGATTGTACGGTAACAGGTTAAATGGCAAAGGATTTGTATATGTTTTTAACTGACACAATCTTCGAAAGTTTTGTGTCAAAAATTTCAATGTGATTTACTTTGTATTTGAAATGAAGAATCTTTGACTGAACCTCAGTCAACTTCGTTGAAGGAATATTTAACAAAATGATAAAACCTAAAATCTCAAACTGCTTTTTTACCTCTTCAGATATTAAATCGCATTCCAAGTCAGAAATGAAAGATCCCTTTTCCTGTTACAGAGATGGTATCTCAAGGTAGCTAATTATGCTCTTTTACCCGGTACAGAACAGTGATATTTTAGACCTTTCCTAGTCCAAAGCATTTGCAGGTGACACATCAGATGAGGCTCAAACGGTAAAAAACTTTCTTTGAAAGAGTGTTAAATGTTATGGGCAAAAAGAGAAGCTGCTAGTTACTGGGATTTTTCCCTTTCCCCACAAGTTGATTGATGAATTGTATGTTGTTTATCGCCGTTTTAAACATTATTTCAGTTATATCCCGGCGGCCAGTACACCTATCCATGCTTTCATGGGGTTTCTTTCACCAGTGCTTCGCACAATATTTTTTCCAAGCCACTGGCTGATTTCCGACATAACCATCGTCGGAACAATGATCAGTGGTGAGAGGGGAACAAATCCTGTCGCAATGACTATCATCAATCCTCGGTAAGAAATTGGCCGAGCAGGGGATCGAACCCGCGACCCCCTGTTCTTGAGCCCTGTACGCTACCGACTGTGCTACCGGGGTTCGGCTATTTTTAAAAGTCTTCTTCCTCAGGGTCATTGAGATTGTGAGGTAAGAGGTTAAAATGATTTATTGTTTGTCTAGCTCACCTTAGTACAAAGCTCTGAGCTCAACGTTATCTATACTCTATACTGGAAATTATCCATTGTTGATTTGTATCGATATACTTGGAACTGACCACTTCCTTTCTGTTACTCCCTTATCACAAGTTTTTTTTCCTGTTTAACTAACTACTTGTTACAATTTGCTCATATGCTGTTTAGCTCCAGTTTCAACATTATATCAGTTACCGGTATATCACGGCAGTCAGTGCACTTATCCGTACTTTTGTGAAGTTTCTTCTACCACTACTCTGCACAATATTATCCCGAAGCCACTAGCTGCTTTTCCACTTAAGGTGTTATCATCCTAACGCTTCTAGTGCAACATGGAATAAAATTTCTTATTAATTGATAAATACAGATTTATACTGATGTAATATTTTTGCACATTTCTAACCGACCAGAAATTCTTTTGACGTCTATCTTGAAATTGTTTGTTGATACTTTTGTTAGTTTCCTGAAAAGGGAGGTAATTATTATCTCCCTTTGTAATGAGAATACAGTGGTTTTAGATTTATAAATGATAGTTCTAAGAAGGAAAAAAAAGTGGCTCGGTTAAAGTAGTACAATACTATTCATTCTTAATGATAGCAAATTTTTTAGGATAATATTATAGTAGAAATAGCTGTTTTCCATTAGGAGGGCACTACCTTAACCATAATCAAAATAACTATCAGTGGTAAGAGGGGAGTGGATCTTGTCGCAGTGACTATCATCAACCCATACAAAGAAATATGGCCGTGCTGAGAATTTGAACCTACGACCTCTATTCTTAAGTCCTGTATGTAGCCGACTGCGTTTCTGGGCTCGTAGTAACCATCGTCCACTAGCCAATATAGTTCAACAAGGAAAATACTCAAGCTGTATTGACATGTATATTTGTGTTTACCAGATTTCATCCCCTCATGTCACAAGCTAATGCCAAGGCAGATTTGGTTTCTAGAGGATTATACAAAGGTAAACATTTTCTGTTCATATCATTATATTTTTTATATACCAGGGTACCATTTCACTAATAATTTTTAAGTTTTTCTGTTCAAATCATTATTACTCAAATCAGATTTACTTAATTTTCAAAAAGAGTTTAACAAACTTTCACACATTTATATATTTGGAAAAGTTTGCAATTTTGTGGTAAATTAAGCCGTAAGGTAAATAATTTCAGGCCTTTTTCAACTTGATTTATATTTACAGGGAGTGTAGATCAAGATCAGATAGCACAAAACATGCGGTGTATTCTTTGACCAACTCTCTCCGCCTTGCTGAGGAAATTCCAACAAGGGCAACCTTGAAAATGCTCTTCTTAGGTTCTTATTTCTTGGATGCAACTTTCTGTTGAAGTTCTAAAGCGCTCTAAAGACGGAAAAACCCTTGCGAGAATAGATTATCTTGCGTTGGTTTGTTCCCCGAACGCATACTTGCGTAAAGCAACATAAGGTGTAAATTATGGATTAAGTATTTCTCTTGGTGACAAACTGAAGAAAAAGTAAGTCACTAAACACTCATGTGTTTAACATCATCCCAACCAATCTCTCTCTAACTTTACCTATTCCAAATGGCGTTACTCAGATAAGCGCTTAAGGGCCAATGACGCTCTTGCTTTCTGAAATATTCCCCTCTGTCAGGAGCTTTGTACCTTAACAGCAAGACCCCAGTCCTAATAGAATCTACTCATGTTTTTACCATAAGAATAATAATATAATAACATGAAAAGCACACAAATATTGTACTTTTTCAGGATTTACAAGTAAGTTACGTCATGGTCAGTAAAGCTTTTGAGTCTGTCCTCTTCTCTTTGCAACCTACACCGTAAACTGAAACAGCATTTATTCTGAAAAACATTAAAAGACAAAATGAGCCATATACAATGTACTGTGAAAATGAAGCTTTGGTTAATGCATCTGCAAAATGTGTCTGAGTGGAAACTTTTTGCTTCATAAATTTTCTGCAGGTCAAAAGACCAGTGTAACCAGTGATTCTGCAGGTTGATAGAAAAAAAAGGATATTATGGATCCACAATGATGAGATGACCTGCTTGGTATAATATATCACAAATATCCATTAAGTCCCTTTTACCACAGCATAGCTAATTTGTTTTTTGGTTGAGACAAAGTTCGCCCTCTCAAGCCCAACAAACAAGAAGGTGTTTGACTGTTTTACCTGCAGAAAATCACTCCTATCATTTGAAAGTATTTTTTACTAATTTTTAAACCAAAATTGAAAGTCACACTGTTATCACGTTTCTTTAGTAACTTATCTCTGATCTGGTTAATAGAACAGAAAAATGGATAAAAACTGTAACAGCTATATTGATAAAAATTTAGGAGTCTGACATTTTTTCTAATCCTAAACCTGTATGCATACGAGGCAGATAAGTGATCCCTGGTGACGTGATGTGGCCATCTTTTTTTCTTATTATTTTCTCTCATCTTTTGCAAACTATTACATCCAGAGATCATAGTTGCAAATTTATATTTTGTAAAAAATGTTGTCATATTTCTTGATGTCAAATATCTAGGATGAGTTGGAACACTGTTCACGGTGGGTAGGAAAGTAGGTTACTCTGTAAAAGTTTATGAAGATTTTTAAATTCTATCTAATAATGAAATCTCTGATGGTTCATCAGCTTGAGAATGTAATAATCAGATATTTTTGTAAAAACATTAATGACGTTCCTTGTATGAATCACAAATATCTTTTAGCTATGCTTATAGTTTGGCAAGCATTGTATTATATGACAATTCAGCTCCACTCATACCATTTGAATATCTTTCCAGAGAATAAAATATACTTTCACCCTATTTTCAACGTTGGTATTTGAAAAAAAAAAAAAAAAAAAACTTGAAAGTGAAAATAATTCCAAAAGGATTAGGGGCAAAATAATCGAACAATTTATATATTAAAATTAGAAATTACGCATACTGCATTTGTACGTGTTCTTGCTAAAATTTTATTTATTTGTTAAAGGGACAGGACCTTACTAAGCTGATATAACTTGTGGTGCAACCTATTGCAACCCAGAAGAAACAAATTATGTTCAAATTTAACTAACAAGAAAATTATCATTCTCTAGTATTTTTTTTTTCAGTATAAGTACAAACGTCATTGTTCTACATACTGTTTTACCTTCATTTGTAAACCAATTATATGTCTTTGTACAAAATCTTTCCTACAGGATCATAGATTTTGATTGTATATCTTCAAAGAAAACCAAATTATACACACTTCTGTATTATCAAGTATTACTAGTAATCTTTAATGAAACTGCAATCACCTGTAAGTAAACAAAAGCTTTTTATACTTACGATTCACTATTATGGTGACAGTTGCGGTAGCCGTGTTGGTTCCATCAGTTGCCTACAAAAATTAACGGAAAAAATAATTTGCTTATATTCAGCAAATTAATTTCACAAAAAAAAGTATCTACATGTATATTGCTGTCGATCTGGAAGACAATGGATTCAGTCTATCCTTTGTAACTAAGACGTGGAAAAATATTTTGAGCTTCATTTAGAATAACTATACAATCAACAATTAGAACTTCATTTACTGTAAAAGATAATCATAAAGTCAGGTAAAACCTTGATTTAGATTGAATAAGAATGGTTTGTGCTACGGATAAATTTTCTTTCTATTGATCTTTTTGAAATTACAATAGTATTCATCGATTTTGATCAGAGAGAAATATATTAATGATACATTCTAATGTTTTAATGCCGATCAGACTGGCAGGAGTTCAAGCCAAATTTAAACCTCGCGAGAAATTAAGGTAGCTCGAGTATTTTACTTCATTGTCACTACGGATACATGAAAGATGTTACAATATAACTAATTTTCCTAAACTTTACTTGAAAGAATATTACAAGTTAATTTTTCATAAAGCATGTTGAATAATTGGGGATAAGGGGACTCTTTCCAGTCTTTTATGCCTTTTACAAGATATCCTAAAATATGACGTGGGGATTAGCAGCTGTCTCCTAAAATAGATCTTTTTTCATAATAGATCATCTATGATAAGAATTAGATTGACATTTATGATAAGTATCAACTATATCCTTCTCATTAAAATACTGATAGTAAATTGATTGAGGCTCACATAGACCTCTTGTTGATATCGAAATTCAAACCTTTTCAAAATTTCATGCGTCAAACAAACACTTAGACATATTTTCACACAAAAAAGAAATCATGTGAATAAGTCTTCAAAGAAAATGGTTTGTAAACTCCTCTGGCCAAATGCCGGCGAGCTCATTCCGTGGCCTTGTGTCTGTCATGCGTCAAACTAAATAATCCAAAGAAACTACCTTTCCAATTTTGACAAAATTTCACAGAAATGATCCTGTCATGGTCTCTCTGAGAACTTCTCCAATGAGTTTGATTCCAGTAATAACTCTGCTTTCCATCGCAAAAAAAAAAAAAAAGAAAATCTTCAAAGATCTTCTTGTCCGAAACCATAAGGCTTGGGGCTGCCAAATTTGGCACTTCACGTAATACACCTTTATCAAATTACTTCAAATTTCAACAAAGGAATCAAACTTGACCCCGCCAGGTGGGTCACAAGATTTACATGAGCTTAAACAGTAAAACCTTTTTAAATTTTGTTGTTCCTATCCATAGAGCATAGGGTCAACAAATTTGGTATGCAGCTTCATTTAGAAGACCTCTACTCATAGTGTGCCAATTATAGACATGGGTTTAAATTGGCCCTACCAAACAGAATGGTCTTGTTTCTAACAGTACTTTTTGTCAGGTCTAGGTGATCCAAATTTAGAATGTAGTTTCATCCAGTGGACCTGTAGCGAGACTGTCAAAACTATAGGCCCTGGGTCATCTTTTTGGGTTACACATTTTCAAAGGCTTTTTATTGGGAAAACTTTAGAAAAGCTTTCTGAATTACATGAAGTCAATATGACAGAAGCTTATGTATACTATTTAAGAGAAATAACCCTAGTTCATTCGTATCAAAGTTTGGGACCATTTACCTCCCTTGATTATCAACTTGCACTATTATACGATTGGTGCTGTGTATTGAAGTTTTTGGAAACAAAATAATCAGTTTTCAATGAGAGTAATAATAATTGTTATGCTCTAGATCACGAAAACAGCTAACGACGTATATCAATTTTTTTTTTCTGACAGATCTTTTAGAACTGCACATACACAGCTTATCATTTTAGGAAATTACAGTAAACAAAAATATGGGTCACCGTGCTCGTTTTTGAGAACATTGTCTCTGAAAAGGGTATATACAGGTCCAAAATTCAACAAATATCAAATTCCACGCATCTCTCTTAAGTTGTCAGTTAAATAGAAAAAAAAGAAACATACAGAAGATCATACCAATATACATAATTTTAAAAAAAAAATCATTAGTTGTACACAAAAAGTATATATAAGTTAGGTTTAGAGCATGTTGAATGCAAAAATATGCATGTTATATATAAACCATTAAGTTAAAAAGGAATTAAGGGTCAACAAAAAAGAAATACTTTCCAGCAATTCTGCTCCAGTTCCATTTCTGTTTTGAGGCATTCTGTCTTTAATAGTTAGAGTGAGAAACATTGTGATAAAAGAAGTCATTGTAAATATAAGCAACAGCAACTTTTTTACAATTTGTTATTAAAATCATACAGAGTCCTGTTCAGTTTTGTCCTTGATGTTTTAGTCTCATTTGGTTCACTTGTTCTCTCAGTGTCAATGATTATGTGAGAAATTGCTTCCTTCGCCACAATGTTTTAACCCCAAACCTAGACAAGGGATGCTTGATTTTATGACATACATGTAATAGAAAAAAAATGTAGGAAAAGGAGCAATAGTTTGTAAATATTAATTTCTGAGTTCCAGCGCGGAGGTTGCGTTCATGCTTATTCAATACCGAATAGACAAACACATGCTTAGGATGGATGCACGTATGATGTACGTCTTTAATATAAAACTAGTCTTTTTTTTTTCATTCATTTTTATGTCCCAGAACGTTACAATTCCTGCCAATGATAAAATGTTTTCAGCTATTGATGTTTTGAAAATCTAATAAAAAAACACTCTTTGTAATTTTTTTTATTGGAATTCGGTGTGAACGATACTTGATTAGACCTGCTTGTACTCTTGTATTCACTGATATCATCAATGCATTTGAAAATAAGGGACGGGGGGGAGGGCGACGGGGATAGGGCTGTTTTCTTTCTTATCGTTTATTACTATATAAAATTCATATGACGCCAATTAAGATCATGATACATCATGTTAAATGCAGTGGAGCCATACAGGGCCATCATCTTGCTCATCAGCAATTTGATCCTTTGACGGTTAACTTACAATCTAAAAATCTAACGTGTCTACACCGCTTTATCAGCTGCAAACCACACAACCCCTAGATTTAAATGCCTAGTATAGAACAAAGAGTCTTATAAACCGATTTTAAATCGAATACAGAGTGGAATCATAGGCCATTGAAACTCCATCCTGTTTATCACGGGATTCTGAAATTTTCATTGGAAACAATTACAAAAAAAACCCCGCACATTGACTTCCTCGATATCGTACATTGTGAGACATTGTCTTGTTATATACGATTTAGAGGCAGTGGCCGATGTACTATTTATAGTTACGGTTTTAATGAAATTTTCAGTATTCCGTGATATACAGTCTATATCTGTATTATCACCATTACTGTACGAAGAACTCGATAGCCAGCACTCCTGAAAATTATGTAGCAGCAACGGGCTCGAAATGGTCCTGTTCATGGCAGTGATATTAAAACCATCAATGATTCATGGCTATTGATTGATAGGTTGATTTATTAATTGATTGATGATTGACTGATCGATTGATTGGTTGGTTGATTGACTGATTGAATCAGAGGTTAATGCCGTTTTAACAGCAAAAGCGAAAAATTTAAACCTGTACAGTTAAGGTATAAGTAGGTGTTGTTACTGCATTTAGGTTAGAGCTTGTCTTCACTGTTATAGTTCCACTAGTTGTATTGATAGCAAATGTACCTCCGGTATTTCCAGCTGAAAGGAAAATTTTGTACAGGCTTACTACTTTGAACATATCTAAACTCCTTAAGTACTAATGATTATACCTTACGGAAATAACTATTTAGATAAACCAGTTACCGTATAAATGGAAGGCTAAAAAAAACTTAACAGAAATAGAGAAGCCAATCTTGACCAGTTTGCTTGATTAGTAATCGTTTGTCAAACCATTTTTTCAAAGAATGAATTGGATGGATGTTATTTGCATTACAATAATGCAGCACTTTTAAGGAAGAGTGGCTACTACTGTCTTTTTTGATAGGTTCGTTATTCCTGGTAGGCCGGTACCAAAGATCATCACAGAAGCAAATGTTATTAATTCTAAAAAAGTACTAGAAGTGAAGCAGATAGAATAATATTTAAAAAAAACTTCCTATTTCTTTCATACTATTCTTGGTAAACTGACAACCATATAACAGGGGTAAAAATGATCACTGTTACTCTGTGTTTATTGTTTTTAACATTATTTCTATTCTTCCCAGCTTTCACTTGGCAGATCGCTTTACCCACGTATCTTTGTATCTGCTAATAAATCTGCTAAAGTGCCTCACTTCAGGATATGTTTACCGTGACAAAAGCAACTGTAGGTGACAAAGAAAGATAAAATTTTATCGCCCACCCACCTATAATGTTGTACGTAAGATTTGCCGTTATGTCTGCATCAGTAGCGAACACATTGACTACGCTTTCGCCTGCAAAGAACAAGAAAACATCTGTTTTTATGGAATTTAACCAATGTCACAATCTAAATTTTTTCTATTTACTGTCACTTATTCTTCTTAGCAAACATTATTTAATTTGTATATGTTTACTTATCTCTTGTTGGGTCTTCAAGACCTAAGTATGTATTTCATTACCATGTCATACATATTAATTGAATTGTGTAATGAAATTTGTATGCATATGTGTTTAGTATTATGTGTTATCAATGCCTTTTTATTATGCCTAATGATAACATCGCAGTGGTTCGAACTGTTTTGTTCTTTCATAGCAAAGGGCAATCATCGGACAACAGATGATTTGGCTATTCCCATTCAGCAGTCATGACAAATAAACAAATATACATATATCGATTTGTGTTTTAAAATCTTAGCAAGGAAGGCGACTTTTGGTGACAAGGATTTGTTTTACAATATAGACCTATTGCTTAAAAATGCCAAATGGCAATTTCTTAGGACGATCCTCACTTTTGAATTTAAGTATACTATTATCAGACGTAAATCGTAAGAGACATGGATTTCGTTTTTTCCCTGAAACATATGCACCCACAAGCTAGAAATCATGTAAAGAAAGCTAAGAGAACATGCTTTTGTCTCATAACTACTCCTGAATGGCTATTAATGCTGTACCGAGACACAATCTTCGGCCATTGATCCTAAAGTTGATGTTTTGGCTGCTTGTGAACGATGTAAGTTACTTTAAATCAGAAAAACGGTTATCACGTGCAAGGTTGGCGCCAGCAAAAAAATTGTAGTAGTCAATTTTTTTTGTCAAAAACCTGGTTCGGTTGATGAACCTTACTACTGTGACACTGTTTTGATTGTGGCATTTCCTCTGAGATTTAGAAATATTGAGCCATGTTGCATGATCAATACACTTGGGCTAGATTCACTTCTTTGTTTATTGTTAGTTGTTTTTTAAGCTTTGCGACAGCCCCTTCTCATTTACATGGAGAGCAAAGTACTGAAAAAGTCAGCCTAGTTTATTAAACAAGTTATTGTTAGATAAACAAATTTTGGACCTGTGCTCTGGAATCTTATGAATGACATAACTAATAATAAGTACAAAAATGTTATAATCTGATTTAGATTTCTTCTAAACGGTAACAATCCAATGCAAGACTTATGCATGATCAATCTTGGCTTTAAACCTCAAAGTAGCTGTTTTGATTTTCGAACGATCAATTAAAAATCGTTCCACGCCTAACCTTCACTTTATTTAGGGTTCAAGCTGCCAAAGAGTTCACCGAATCTGACAAAATTTATTTCTCATTTAGACTGGGATCATGTACACATATCAATAAACTTCGTTAAAGACAATATATTTAAGGTGGATTAATTTAGTTCTTCACACTATTGAGTCCAAACTATTGCAATCGGTAATGAATTCAATTTGTAAAACATGATTTCCAGGTAAAGTGGCAAATTGTTATCTCTAAAGCTCCTCGTAAATCGGTCGGATTTTCACAGGGGATGTAACAGTCAAAATTTAGGCCACCTAATTTACAGTAAACATTAACATGGCAGATTTGCATAGGGATCAATTTCACAGTTTTAGTGGTGTCAAAAAAAAAAAAAACTGAAAAAATCACGATTGGCGAATTTATCTTATCACATTTCTTACGTTCGCGAGAACCAGCTTTGTTTGTGATTTTAGTCGCCAGCTGCAAAATTTAATCGTTAAAGACGATTTTTGCAAACGGAAACGCCAACCTACATGTATTTATCGATTAGGTTTCGGACTAATCTGAAACAGAACCTATCGAATGACTTCAACCTAGCAGACCAATAGTACTCTCGTTTCGGCTTATTTAGTCTCTATTAGGTTTGAACCAGCGGGTACTTTAAAAGTCAACCAAGTGTAGCATAAATACCTAATTACTGCAACACGTAAGTAGCTTCTAATGAAGATAAGCCATGCTCTTTGAAAAAGGGGCCTAATGCATCTGTTAGAAATATCAACCAATGTCATCCTGCACAGTCGGCGCAGGCTGACATTAATCGAAACATTTTGCTATCGGTTAGTTTCTTGCATGTAAAAGGACCAGTCTACCTCAAAGTGCAGTTGGTTGTTAGACAAAATAGATTTCATGGACCCACATTTATGTGATCACTTGCTTAATACCGTGCATCACGAAGATGCATTAAGTCCACTTTTGCCACAGCATGGCCCAGATGTATGTTTCATTGACTGATACATACTATCATGTGCAGAATCCATCAGTGTACATGAATAGGTTGCCTGTGCAAAGCGCGGACTAAACTCGTTGAGGTCATTTATGTTAACTGTGAATGGGACACTTTGTACGGTAGTTGTTCCATCTGAGACACTGAAATTAAAGCCGAGATATCAGTTATGGACCAGGTGATATACTTGATTTGGTGTTGCAAACAGATTGTTTATGAACAATTAGAAAGCAGGATAATTATTAATTAGCAAAAATAATGACACCCCATCGCACAATAAGGGGTTTTCCGAAAATAAAATGTAAACACAGAAAACTGGCAAAAATGATACGTGGATCAAAGTGTAATGACCTTGTATTTTGGAAACTTTACTCGCAAAAATACTGATTTTATATCATGTCTAAGTCTGAAAAAAATGAAATGTCATCTGACTCGGCTTGGGAAATAATTACGAATCGCCAAGCCTCATCATGCTAAATTCTCCCAAGGTAATAATATAACATTAAAAGTTTAAACACTATCTTTATATTCACTGTTTCATTGTGAACGCCAAAAGTAGTTATGCTCTCATTGCCAAAATAATTTCGGAACATTAATGGTTGAACATCACATATGTTATTTCTACTCTACCCAAATGTAAAGACGTAAGTTTGACATGTTTCTGCATCCAGTCCGCTTGGTGTCTCAAAGAGTCCTGTGATACTGTCTAGTTCAAATTGGGGTGACGCTGGATTTTGAGTTAGGATAGAATATGTCAGCGTATCTCCGCCTGTGTCCTGTCCATATATGGTAAGAATGGAGACATCTTTTGGTGAATTTTCATCCACTGATCGAGGTGCTGTGGATGGACTGGGTACCAGAAAGATCGGTGCTTCTGACTTTCCTACAGTGTTTAAAAACAATAATGCTGATGATATTCTGTACATTCTGTCGTCGATTATCCCAGGATTATAAGACTTATTTCAGGTGAATAACTTAAAGATACAGCATTTAAATTCAATACAGCTCAAAGTTTCAGGTTATTCGACACTTACCATTTACTGTAATGGTAACATTTGTAGTGTTTGTGTTAATACCATCGGATGCCTAAAAATAATACAAAACAGAATTTTAAGCATGACAGACCAACTAACTTCGTTGTTGTATTTTTCTATGTTGAAGTCAAACAAAGTCGGTATAATCTTTCGTGGAGGGCAGTTCGACTAACATGAATATGATTAAATACAACAAGGTACTGTAACTAAGACTTTTAGTGACATTTGCATGAGATGAATAACACATAGATAAACAAAGACTCTCTACATCTGACTTTTCAGATACCCTACTTTGAGATTCTGAAATTAACACGGTAGTGACTGAGATCCACCCTGTGTTTTCCTCGTATTACTCCAGAAGGAAATCCACTTATCTCAGTCGTGTATATATATACACATAGGCAGTCTGCACGGTTAGAAGTTCAGTCTTTATATACAAGTTTGACTTTCACTGTTATAGTCTCTGTGCAATGACTTCTTTCAAACGTTTTCTTACGAACAAAGTCCGTAACAAAGAAACAAATGAACAAATGCATGGCAGTGCGAACAGCATCTGGCGGGATTCGAACCCATGGCGGACAAGATCCTCGTTTTTTTTCGAAGATTAAAAGACCAACACCATAACCACTGAGCTAAAGAGATATCTCCCTAACGCAGCTGCTAGGTATTCTATTTAAATCGGGACAAAGCCATGCATGAAGGAGTGGTGTCCAGTAACACACCCCCTCTTAAAGTCATCATTTATTGATGACTCAAAGCCTTATTAGGCAGGAAGTCCGTTTTTGGACAACAAATGGGATTAATGGCTCAATGGCCAATCCCGGACGAGCCCCCATCTTACGAAGTCCGTAACAAAGAAACAAATGAATAAATGCATGGCTGAAATAAAGGGACCGGGCAGGATTTGAACCCTAGAACGCCCGGACGAAAGGCCAATACCATAACCAGTGAGCCAAAGAGATATCTCCCTAACGCAGTTGTCAGGTATTGTATTTAAATCGGGACGAAGCCATGCATGAAGGAGTGGTCTCCCGTAACAGTTTTAGGAAACATACAACTCAATAGGCTGTACATTGTCAATGGTATCTATCAAATATTTGAGGGCAAGTATGTCTTGGAAGGCTGTTCCTAGTACGAGTATTTTTTTTATCATGAATCCATAAGACAGCCTCTATTACTTTATAACAATGTATTACCACGAAAACAAAAACAATTATTCTAACCAACCTGTACTATTAAGCTGTAGAATGGTATTATGGCTACGTTTAGGTTGTAACTCCTGGCCAGTGTTATGTGACCATCATATGCACCGATAGCAAATGTACCTCCAATATTACCATCTGGGAAAATAATTTCAACAGGGGTTGAATACTCCAGAAACAAACTTTAGACCTTACTGTTACCGAGAAAACTAATATGATTAAGATGAATAAAATTACCTAAGTCGTGAAACTCCCGAATAAGTGGACCACAGTTATTTACAATTGCTCTATGTGAGTTATTCCGTAATTTGGTATGTTTCTTAACTCGCTCATTCCAGATCTATCCAGGTCAAGAAACCCTATATACTATAAGAAACAATTGCAGCTCTGCTCGAAAAGATTTCAACAAGTGTACAAACTAAAACTATAATTACAAGAATTTTGTTGTTAACTGGAAATTAAAAATAGTTCTTTGTTACCTTTCATGATCTCTAAAGCGACATATCAATTTTTTTAATCCAACAAAAAGAAATGAGTTTATATAACTCTTTATCAAACGACAAAATTCTAAACTGGTAAAATTTAAAGCATTTGTAGACGACAAATTAGATGCAGCACAAATACTGCGATTTTGATCAGAGAGGATAGAAAACAATGTGGAAAATGGACATAATTCAGGTTACCAGCATTTTCTTCTTTTCTAACAGTGCTTTCAAAAAACCTCTTTCTTTAAGGTCGTTAAAGACGGGACTGTTTGGTAAAGGGTTGGCAAACAAGATACAGAAGTCAAATTCTGATTTCACTTGATGCCATCAAGTATTAATCTTTACATATTTCTATTGGCTACACACCTATAATTCTGTACGTAACTACAGCTGTTACGTCTTCATCTGTGGCAAACACCTTGATGACACTTGCACCTGTAAATATAAATACACCGTTATTCCAGCAGCGGCATAAACATATATATGTTCACATTTTCTTCAAAACCATGGAATATTATCTTTCTGTGGAAACTTTGGGTATCAATATTTAGCGTCAACCTTTACCCATGATTTATCTTTCATTAAAGTGTAAGATAAAACTAGCAATTGTTATTTCATTTCCTCATAAAATCCCATTTGGAGTCTGGCAAAAAAGCAAGATATACATATACAATTCCAAACTTTAGCAAGGTTACTCCTGTAGTGACAAAATTGACTTTGACCACCGATTGTAACGTATTTACGTTTGCGCGATTGCGTAGCTAGGTCTATGACTACAATTGACTATTTTGGCAATACAATTTGCAAGTGCATTATTTTTACATTTATGTTATTAAGTCACCGCTTCGACTAAAACTTGTAAATTATTCTTTATTCTCTCTGTCAAACATATATCCTTTGAACATATAAAGGGCAATACAGTGTCATCTTAAGTTCGAATTAAATAATGAACACCAATTTAACAGATATACAATTTTCTGATGAATGATCTCAAATGATAATTAAGCATCAATGTCCAAGGATCCAAATACACAGACGACAATACTTTCCCGAGATGTGTAAATGTTGTAACCGAATGTTAATTGTCCTATCAACTTGGTATAAAATACTTCAAACGTCAGAGTCATCTTCTGAAAAAAAGGGTGGGGGGGTTAATACATCTGTAAAACGTCGAAACTTTTGCTCTTGGTAATTGTCTGCTTGCCCAACTACCATTTTATCTCACGATTAAGTCGGTTTTGTTGCAAAATGGATTTATTGGACCCATCATTAAATGACGACTTACTTGTATAATAGATCACAGAGATGCATTAAGCCCTTTTTTTAGAGAATGACTCATCTTTTTTTTTAAACTGATCTGTTTTTAAACTGTGGTACACGGATAAAATATCACACATACGGAAAGAAAAAAATCAGTCTCTAGACAAGAGTCAAATATATGTCCGAATATGGTATGATGGTACATCTCATGCATGGAATACACTCTCACTGATTTTCAATTTGATTAGTCGAAATGTTACGCTATGATATTCACCGAACATCTACAAAAAATAGTAATTACTAACTATTCCATTATTTGTTATATTTTGTTTATATATAAAATGTCAATAATTTCAATATTACATCGGTAAAAGATTTAGGTATATCATAAGAAGAATATTATGGTGTATTAACTTTCCTGTTGCTTGTATTTGCTTCTTGCTGCGTCAGACCATTTTGACATCCTACTCAACCTTCTGTCTCGCGCAAAATCAAATTTTCTTTCGCTGTTCGAATTAAGAACAAGCACCAAAAAAGTCACTACAATATACAATTCAGTACTTATTTTTGTATTCAATGACAACTAGCTTTTTATTAGCCATGCTTTATAAGCATAATAAAAGTCGTCTTCCGCAAGTCATTTTTAATGAAAATATAGTATATCAGTAATTTGAACTTTATACTGGACAAGACGAAGACGGCAAACAGAGCTATGACAATGCCTCATTGTTTTCTTCGAAAACAACAGAGCTAATTCAAGTACTAGGGACTTTGTCCAACAGAAATGCCTGAAGAAGCGGTGACACTACTGTAAACGGTCACTTTACGTATTTATTTGGTTCCATTAGGACAGGGGTCCAAAACATATATTTCTACCGGAAGTAGACTGGATCCCTGACTAGATTTTTTTTTGTTAAATTCCTTTTGTCAAAAAACAAATGTCCGACTCAAAAAAGCGTTATGATTTTTTTTTTTTTTCAATTTAAAAATCTTGATTAAGGTCATTGAATTTTAACCCTTCTTTGTGACTCTGAAGACTACTTTTCACTGCCTCCGCTCTACATTAAGATTGACGAATACGTGACATGACTTTGTGATGGATTCTTCCATACAGCACCGACATGGTTTGGGTGATGACTTTGAACCCATGACGTGCCCTTGACCTCATTGACTTGTACATGAAACTCTGTTCTACATGTCGTCGTATCGAAGTTGGTACAGGGTGTTTCATAATATGTGATACACTTTAAGCCAAGTGTCTCTTTTATGTTAGAATGTCCGTAACAGTGAAAAATGTACCATATTAAAAGGAAATGCTGTCCAATTTTATAAGTGTAGTTTTACCCATTACACTTACCTATAAAATATTTAAACAACGTTTGAAAACAGGGTCCGTTTACATCATGTACTCAAAATGACGTCCATTATGGCGTCGCACCATCTCCACACGTTTCATGACATTTATCATCACGTTATTGCACATGTCACTGGTTATCTTTCTGATTTCACGTCTGATGGACAGTTTAAGCCCCTCTGTTGATTTCGGCTGCACTTTGTAAACTCTGTCCTTGAGATGACCCCAAAGAAAGAAATCCAAAGGACTGAGATCCGGAGAGTAGGGTGGCCAAGGGCATTCCGTCTTCAGAGAGATGAATCGTGTGTTAAATGTTTTTCTAAGCCATTCAAGAACTCTCTGTGCGATGTGTGGAGCGGCACCGTCTTGTTGGAATCATGTTTGTGTCATATCAACCCCTTTCCGACGGAGTGCAGGCAGGAACTTGTATTTCAGAAGAGACAAATAGCGTTCACTGTTGCTGGTCTCGGTGTTTCCGTCTTGATCTTGGAAAAAGAATGGTCTAATTATTCCTGTAGAGCTAATGGCTGCCCATACCGTTACTTTCTCAGCATGACATGGTTTCTCTACAAAAATGCCTGGTCTGACCACATCTGACCAGTGGCGATGGTTCTGTTTGTTGAACTGTTGATCCAAGAAGAAGTGAGACTCATCACTGAACCATACGTTTTCAAGAACCTCAGCATTGTCTGTCATCCAAATGGAAAAATCAAGACGTTGGTTGACATCACTGTCTTTCAGATGTTGGAGCACTGGTATTGTATAGGGTGTTAGTTTTAGATCGAACCTTAGAGCCCTGTACACACTTGTCACACTGGAGGGATTTGTAACATCAGAAAGAACCCTTCTTACCGACCTCTGTGGTGTTTCACTAATCACCTGCTTCACCTCTGCAACATTCTCGTCACTCCTGCTCGTCCTAGGGCGACCCTGATTATTGTGTCTCTGGTTCAGTACACTTCCATGCTGCTCAAACCTTTTTACTACTCTGCTTACTTGTAGCCTGGTCACCCTCCTATCGCCAGGGTACAGTTGCCTCATTCTTCTGGTTACAGCTATGATAGAACGGTGTTCATAGTACAATTTTATATCCTGACACTTTTCCATGGACAACGCCATCTTGAAAATAATAGTTAATAATGACGTCATATATGACGTCATGACGTCAACGTCTTCCCGTAATTTACGTTGCATACAAAATGGTGAAGTGTCTAGTTTATTATAGTACAAGCATTGTGTTTATAACTATAGTATCAGTGAAGCAACAATTATTTGAAAGTGTATCACATATTATGAAACACCCTGTACTCATGTGTGAAATGTTAAAATACATACCATAACTCTCTGATTCCATTACCGTAGCTAAATACCTTGTCTGCGCAAATCGTGGAGCAAACTCGTTGAGATCATTTATGTTAACAGTGAATGGGACACTTTGTACAATAGTTTTTCCGTCTGACACCCTAAAAGAAATTAAAGTTTAGTCACTAGTGATGGACCAGGCGATGTATTCAATGCCTTTTTGCCTAGGGCTTAGTCCATACTTTTTATAGACAAAGGGTGGGAAAAACATACCGTTATCTCTAAAGCTGACTACTTCATACATTTTTTCAAAAATGCAGAATGATAACCATATTATTTCATGTTGGCAACATTACCTAGACCATTTGATCCTCATTATTACTCCTAATCTTAGGGGACATGTGAACGAACTTTTTGTGGTAATAAGTAATCTGAAATAAAGTCGTTAAGGATAAATTTGGAGGTCAATAAACGGCAGAGACTGACGAAAAACGGAAGGCTACACATTAATTAAAGATTGCTTGTCCTTCTGTGGTCAGATAAGCTAAAAATTACTGCGCCGAGAGAACGTGATAAAAAGAACAATTTTCAAAGAAATGATTAGCAAATCAAACTAGTAAATAATTTACCTTCAAGCCTTTAATACCTATTACCAACTAAACGTTTATCAAATGCTCGTCGTAATTGCTTCTCATACTTCAACTAAAACAGATTGTTAAATGTGTCTTCATTAATTAGACATATTTAATGCTCTTACATTGAGAATTCTAAAGTTACCCGAATGTGAAGACGTAGGTCTGACTTGTCTCTGCATCAAGCCCACTTGGTGTCTTAAAAAGTCCTGTCGAATTGTCCATTTCAAACGGAAGCGAAATTGGATTTTGACTAATAATGGAAAAAACAAGTGCATCACCGTCTTGGTCTTGACCTTCAACGGTGAGAATAGAGACATCTTTCGCTGAGTTTTCCCACACAGACCTAGATGTTGGCACAGTGGGCACCAGGAAGGTTGGTGCGTTTGACTTTTCTGCAATTTAAGACCAAGGAATGTTAGATACACATAAATTTTCGGTGTTGATTTTTTACGGGTCTCTGACAGACAAAACTACAGAAGTACTGCTATGAATGCCTGCGTGTCATGATATTGCCACAAAATCTATGAAAAGTCTTCTTTTTTATATCTTATTTTTTAGTCCTTTTTCTGAGACAACTTACAGCAAAAAGATAGGCTTGTGTTGATTGTATTTATACAGCTATTTCCTAGAAACATTTTCGCCTCTAGACGTATATGGTCATACTGATTTCGTGTGACATTGGTATTTAAAACTTTGCATTAAATTGTGCATTTATTTATTTATCTATCTAAAAATAGATGATCAATGAAAATCGTGCTTTCAGATGCATTGTGACCCATTTGTTTCTCATGAGAAATGAAGCATACTGACAAAACGAGAAAAATTCGCCATCCCACATAAAGGCCTATAAAGTGCTTCGCGTCAAAACAAAAGTAACAGGTCGTATACGAATTCCACACTTACCAATCACTGTTATGTTTACAGTTGTGGTGTCTGTGTGTTGACCATCATGTGCCTACAAAAATAAAAACAAAACCTCAAAACGACAGAGTTTGCTTCATATGTAAATACATGGATCTAACTTCTTTCAACTGAAATACGATGCGAATGATAGAAAACAAAATAAAGTGTAAAATTTAGATATAGATCAAGTGAGAGTTGGAAAAAGTTTTCTGCTACATTTCTTCTACACACATGCATAACGAGATCCTTATTAGATGTCTTTTGTCTTATTATTATTATTTTTTTAATTCCAATACCTTCGGCGTACAAAAAGTTTGAAGTTGAGAAACAAGGTATTTTCACAGCTTGATCTTGTCTTACATTGTTACCTCGCCTTTACAATGAAAAAATTATTCATCATTGAAACTAAATCATTTAAATTAATAGTTGGTCTTGTTGGAAACGACGTTTTTTCCCTCAAGGTCTGGTAGACTTTTCTTTACGAAAGCGCTAGTTACCCACTGCAACACACATTATCATAAGCTTTTCCTACACTTTACACCTTTATTACCGATCAGTCAGTCCTCCGTTTAACATGTATGGCACAATCCGCTTTTGTTTTATCTTTTTCCTTTTGCTTTTACTTTAATAAATGACAATTAAGTTATAATGAAAAAAAAAAAAAAAAAAAAAAAAAGAAATAATGAAAATAAAATAATAATAATAATAGTTACGAACAAGGAATTATGGTACAATTATCGTACAGAAAAATTTAAGTAGTGACGGGGTAAAATGGGTTGGAATAATTGGGGACCATAACCTTATTCAGAATATGAAATAGACTATCTATAAGATTTGATCAAATTAAAGTAAATTGGCCTTTTTGATTAGTGAAGTTTGTTTACACACAGTAACCTAGTTTCATTGACCAAATTCGGTAAATAAAAAAAATATGCCAGTGAATAATACGTTTTCTATGGTAGGATACAAGATGTATTGTGATTGTTTTATTTGATTATTACGTCCTTCTTACAAAATTGTTCTCAAGTGATCATGGAGTTTTGGATATTATAGTGGATTATTATTCTAATCTGTACGTACATGCACTATGTGTTCAATGGCTCTCTTACATACAAACTAACATAATTCGTTAACATTTATATAGGCGCTGGAAATGTGGGTCTAGATCAGTTAGCACAAATTTGCAGACTGATCAATATCAATATTATGTGCCAAATCTATAATGTTTTATGATTAACAGCTTGTGAGTTTAAAACTGACCTAAGAGTTTTGGAAAATAAAGTAATGATAAATGATTTGTTAAAAAGGATAATGCAGACACTTAAATAGTGTTTAACCTTTCAGCCAACCTTGCCGAAAAGAAACACAAAATTGACAGTAGAATTTTCAAGAGTCAGAATTCAAAAATGGTTGAACTGCATGAAATAAGATCAGAGGTTCCGTTTTTAAATGCCGGTCATTTTTAAACGAAAATGATATGAAAACTGAAGAGGTGTAAGTTGGAGAGTGTAAACAAAGGTCCCCATACTCATATATGTGCATGCTGATCTTCTACACGCTGGTATGTACATGATGGTAGATATACACTTACTTGAGGATATGTCTAGAACGGTGAAAAATACAAATAATTTAAGGTTACAATATCAACAAAGATCAGGCTGCATAGAATTGTAGACTGACCTGTGCAGGTGCTGCCACTCTAAGTGAATGCTTTTGTGCATTTGTGCATTTGTCTTTTGTGCAAAAAGATTTTAGACTTAAGCCCTGATAAATGCAAAGAACGTGTTAAGATGAGAGGGCCTAATAGATTAACAGCATGAATGTGCTGAATGATCCCGCTCACATCCCACAAAAGCTCTTATATGCTGACAGAGACCAGTAGTAATGTCTGCACATTTGTGCTGGTCGTTGTGTATCAAATGAGGGAATATCTAGGTTGAAAATATCAAGATCGGTCTTAATATAAAGATAAACAGAAGATGAACAAGTGGAAAGCTTATGCAGCTCAATAGCATAATGTTTAATGTAGAGTGTTGGCTAAGATCAGTGTAAGTTTACGTACTTGCCGATCCTAGCTTACACTACTAGTATACACTTATTTAAGGTAGCGATAGCAATAATGGCCTGTATACATATCTTCAAGCTAGTATCACACTATTCGTTAATTTCCTCGCACAATTGAATTTATTAACTGGCTGGGAAATGTTTATCAGATTTTAAAATGACTCATTTATTATAAGCTCAATCAATTTTTGCGTTCTTGAATATTTATAGTAGGAGGTTTTAAGAAAGGTTTACAGGTTTAAAGTGGGGACATATTAGGAGCACGAATATTTCATATCCCACATCACGAAGATTACGTACAGTGTATTTTTTTTGGCTACATTACATGTATGTACTATTCCATCTGCCAGTTTCTACAGATAATTGATGGTTTCCAGTTCTAAATTTAAGGATATTAAGGTAATCAATTATCTTTATATATATACTTTTTTAAAAAGTATCTTGACACTTATATGTTCTGCTTAATGTGATACTAGTTTTTGCCTTTAGTTGATTCTTGTGTTGAAACATTTCATTTACTGACCACCACAGCAGTTATTTCTCAGTATTTTCACACAAGCATAACCTGGACTGAAAAAGGTAAACCTTTAACTGTGCTCCAACATATCTACATTCTTATGAAGTGCAGCATGGATTTCAGAGTCATATCGACGGGCTGAAAATCTGGAAGATAAATACATGTAGCTTGGTTTAATCTTCTGAATAACATTCCTGTACCCATTGCTAGATAGAATTTACAAAAAAAAAAGTACTCCTTTCTTTCTTAATCGGACAATGATAAGATATAAAAGATGACAATTTCGTTTAATTTTGGAAATACTGTTTTCGTCCGTGCCGTAGTTTCCATGCCTTCAAAGGAAGTCTATATGTTCCATGCTAGGAGCTATTAAGAATATTAATGCTGAGTTTCGTTGACCAATCAGATCATCTGAGTTTATTGACCACTTTTAATCTAGTTCTATTAACTGACGGAGTAAGACATCGTCTGTTTCATTTCCGGTTTCTTCACCTCTCTCGACACGTATCCGTTTATTTTCGTATAAAGTACACGTCATTGAAAGATCATGGTATAAAATGAGAAAAATAAGATCAAAAGAACTTCTCAGTGGAGAATACACACTCGCCGTTTGTCATCACAAGACTATTTACACAGGTTTTGTTGTTCTGTTATTTTCTCGTGTACATATTCTTGAGGGTCATAAGTATCATTTCCGGAATTGAACTCAACATCTTTTTCTAGAATCTTTTTCATACGTTGATCAATAAATACTATTTTAGCAACTTTTTACCGTGTAGGAAAGCAGTAATCACTAGGAAAGGATGCTGTGCACATCACAAAAATTAAATCATCAGAAATTAATTAAAATAGAAAAAAAAAAAAAAAAAAAAAAAAAAAATGGAGGGTTGTCCTCGAACTTCTCGGAATTACAATTAAACTTGAAAAGCGTATTCACATAGGCACATGCACGAGAGCTGAGCAAAAAGTTCGTGGAATTTCGAGTTTCTTTATCCCGTACACCGTATTTATTGATCGTTTACCTATATATACTTTAATTGCTTTTTCTTCTCTTGCTGTAGAGATGAATCTTGAAATATAAATCCATTTTTTTGGTATGTAATTGTATGTTTTTATCATCAGCTAATTCAAATTTTAATTCTCTTTCTAACGGCGTGTTTTATTGTCTGTAATTTTCAAAATTTGATGTAAAAACCCAAAATTATGTTAACTTCGACGAAAACCCTCGTATATATGTATAAGCGAAAACGTAAGAAATTTAACCTGCACAAGTAAACTGTAGCTTGGTATTTTGGCCACATTGAGGATACAACTTCTTGCCAATGTTATTAATCCGTTATATGTGTCGATAGCAAAGGTACTTCCGGTATTCCCAGCTGGAGTAAAAGTTTACATAACATGAGGAAGTCTAACAAATTTCCAGATTTTTTCCTTATTGAACACACCTAACAGATTGAAAAAAAAAACAAAAAACAAAAAAAAAAAAAAAATGATGAGGTAAAACTGAGATGAGGAAAAAGCTTTTTGAAATAACTTTACTCGTTTCAGCGCAAAGGCGAAAACAGGGACTTTTACGGACGGCACTGGTCAAGATCAGGCTGCACCCTCTGAGCAGTTTGATCTTGTATCATTACCGTCCGCTTGTTCAGCCAAGGTTCTAGAACTAAAAAAAAAAAAAAAAAAAAAACTGCCTGTGGTTCAGTGGATTGTACTGTCAGCTGTCAAAAGAGGTCGGCGATATATATTTGGCGCTCATAGGGATAGCAAATATCTACAACTGCTCTATGGAAATTATTTACAAGCATTAACGTAAGGATTTATATCCACGAAACCTTAGCGCTACCGTAAAGGATTTCCACAGCTGAGTATCCCGTAATTCTGTTCATTTTAAAGTGATTCACTTCAATTAATTATCCAGCATCCTAGAATTCTATCTCTTTTATTGCAGTCCATTTGCAAGCAGTTTATAACCCACGTATCAATGTTTTAATAACACTGGCCTCTACTCTTCCAAAATAAAATAAAATAAAATAAAAAGTAATTCCAATCCTTGAAATAAGCTGAAGATCTACTACTTTTTTCCCATGCACTACAAGTATCATGCAGTTTCTCTTTATCCACATTTGCTGACAGATTACTTAAGTTGTATAGCTGGAGTTCATATACGTTTATACATAATGCTTGAGACGTGTGTTTCGCTGTAGGGTACTTCAGGCATCTCAAGTGCAAACGTAAATCTTTACGTCCTATGAAACTAGCTACTTATCGTTACAAAGTTTGCATTGGCTACACACCTATTATACTGTAAGTTACAACTGCTGTTACGTCTGCATCTGTGGCTAACACATTAACAACGTTGGCACCTGCAACCATTTACAGAACACTAGATTGCTGTGACCAGACAGGAATCCAACATGTCATATCTTCACGACTTTACTGACGTCCAAATTAGTATTTACACGCAACGAGTCTAATTTTCCTTTCCAAAACTTCCAGCTTTCTCTATCTTTCCAAGGGTATCATTTTTAATCTGTTTTTTTTTTTCTTATTTTCATGGTCCCTTGCAGTCTTTCGCCCTTCTCTGTCTGTCTATCTGTCTGTATTTCTGTCTTTCTCGCTCTCCCTGTCTCTCTCTCTCATTCTCTCTCTCTCTCGTCTGCCATGACTAACTACGTTTTGTTTGAAAACATTCTCGCTTATTCATATTTGCTTGCCTGTTACCTGAATCATAAATTAAAACTCTAAATTGCCATGAAAATTTCTATAGTAAATATTTTGAGTAGATAAGCCCGCTCTTAAACCTTCGATGGGCAACTCCCTAGATTTATTGCAACCACTGCTTTACAAGTGCCTTCATAACATTGGGCTCGAAGACGACAGGACAGGGATATATTGTTGTTGTTTTGATATTTGATAAGAAATACCACACTATATAATCTACCATCTTGCCCAATGCAGATTGAGCACTAAACGACAAACCCATGTTCTTCGTGTATACATAAATAATATCATTCCTAACACGCACCGCCACTTGATGAATCCATCAAAGCAACTGAATACGTTGCCAGTGTAAATCGTGGAGCAAACTCGTTGACATCATTGATAATAACAGTGAATGGTACACTTTGTACAGTAGTTTTTCCATCTGAGACCCTAAAAGAAAGTAAAGCCGTTTTATCAACACTGAACCAGTCTTTGATCAAATAAGAACGGAGAAAAAACATTTGTACTCCAGAACATCAGCTATACATAGCAAAAAGAGCTGAGCAAAAAGTTCGTGGAATTTCTCCATAACTTTTTATTTTGATGTCCGATTGTTTTCAGATCTTTACTTGTGTAATCATCGTCTTATATCAATTTCTAGGTAAAACATTATCAGTCTAATTTTACTTCGGTGTAATAGCACTAGAAGTTTTGTTTTAATTAACAAATTCAACGAACTTTTTGCTCTCGTATTTTCATTGGAATATTTCAATTTCTTATCCTGAAGCTTTACTTTCATTCGAGAAACGTAAGTCCTCTATAGATTTTGAGCGGAAGAGAAGTTCTTCAGATTTTTGTCATCATACCAAACACCGGGAAGGTTTTATCACCGAGTTTACGATTTTGTACTTTTTTTTACATGGTGAAATTAACTGACACTAGTTTTGAAGTAGAGCTCGATCGTGAGAGTTAAACTGCTTCGCATGATATAGAAACGGACGTCCCGTCAAAGCTGTCGCTGCAACCAATTTCTAGTCGGTTAGACGTATTAACTTAAAATCATCTACCAAATATTTGTATCAAAGTAATAATTGACCTTAGAATTCTAAAAGCATTTTGCGAAAAACCAGAGATTAATGAAATTCGGGATGTTCATGAAATCCTCGAACATGATATCCCATGCTTGTTGTGTCGAGCATAAAAATAATGGAAAAGATTGTAAGACACCATTTTTGCAATTTGTGGAATTTAGCTTTGATCATCAGTTACAGAGAAAACCATTGCACCACGAATATTGTCTTTTCAACAATGATGAAACGATGACACAACTGAAGCGTAAAAACCAAGGGTAAGGCAACATGCCAAACAACAGTGAGGCATTGTCTGACAAAAACATAGACCACATTTAGATATATAAAACAAACTTGGTGTATCTAAACCCAATCGTATCCTTTAGACATTAAGGTTGTACAGTACCATTCACTTTAGTTTGTGAAGCTGTTAAGAGCTGCACGATATTTATCTTGATATTTTGTTTAGATGACATATAATAGTAGGCGCAAGTACAGTGAGAGACAATTAAGATCAGGTGAAAAATTACCGAGCTGAGCGGGTGGTAAAACCAAAAGATGTGGACCAACATGGGGAATCTAGATGGTGCTCGATTTCTGTATATGCTATATAAATCTCTCTCTTGAAAAGGGTGTCTAATTACTCTGGGCAAGACCATGTATTTTACATCGCAACAGCTACAGCCCACCTTCCCACTGCCCATGATATCTGGTTTTAAGCATAATCCAGCTTGAATCAACAAATTAGGATCCATGTTAAAAAGAATGACATAGCAGTCGGGTAGGAATACCAATAAACGCCTGTGTAGAATCAGTACCATAAACCATCTTATCTAGAAACGGAATGACTGTAACTTTCCACCTAACCATACAGTACTAATATCTGGTCGCTAAATTACAGCAACCATTAACAGTTACAGCTCTGTAAACCAAGGCCAACACAGACAAATATGCAAATTCCCTCATGGAAACGAAAATCTCCCAGCATCCGAAACACTCTCAATCAAAATATATTTCTAATATAGTCGACTCCAGTCTTACATAATGATGCTTCCAGCGATATTGCCAAATCTGGTTGATTTAATGCTTCAGCTCTTCCATAAATCGAGGATCACTTAGAAATCATGTCCGTCAAGCAGCTTTACTAGGACAGTTCCCAGTGTTTAAGATAAATTGACAGCGTTAAGGAGTAGCAACCTTCCACTGGTTGAATTTCGATGCATTCCACCCTTGGAAAAACGGTTCACGATATATATACGTTGTTGTCTTGACAAATGTAAACGTAAAGGCTTGTTGAAATTCAAATTGTGAAGACCACAGTAATAATTTTGACTGATTGATTTTTTTCTGCAAGTTTTGCTAAGTTTACTTTAGTTGCTCAAGTGTTTACCTGTTGCTAATATTCTGTTCGAATTCATTTTATGATCTATGAAATGATGAAATAAAAAATGTAGGAAAACACTGCTTTTTTCGCTCATGTGTCCATGATCGTGAATCCATTAAAAAACTGCATAGTTGTCTATCATACGGTTGCGAATCGGAACATTTTCCTTTCAGGAATTGCTTGAATAGTACGTGGTCGGGAGATAAATAGAAATTAAGAATCGTATTAATACGATGTTGAATTTATTAGACATGTGATCTTACATGAGGTAAAAACTCTACATTTCTTGTTTTTCTTCTTGCTCGTTTAATAAATTTAATATTTTCTAAATAGTTGTGTAAGATCCGCTATTTTTTACATACTAAAAGATAGAGCATTAAATTATAGAGTATTATAAACGGTATGAATAACAAATTCATCAACGTGCACAGTGTATTTACGAAAAGAATAAATAAGTTCAATATTCAAAGGCAGAATTAATGCCATAGAAGCAGCCAAAATACCTACTCAGGGCGAACAAAATCCTTACTGTCAACTGTTCTTGTATCATTCAGAATCTGCTACAAAAGGCGCGCTTCATATCAACGTATAAATAAACGCATCAGTGAAAGTTCATATATATATCTATATCTGACATTCGTTGGCGTTTGCGTCAAAATTTCATTAAACAAGTCCAGAGAACATGTTATTAAGTAAGACTTACGAGGGCTGTCCCAAAATAGCGTGGACAACACTATTTTTTATGGAACCCGAACTCAGATTTCAGTAAAATTTGCATGTTGTATCCGTTAGTCATTTGTGCATATTCACGTATAAAATAAAAAATCAAGATCGCAAATAATACATTTTGTGAAGTTACTTACACGAATGGGTACCTAACCCGGCGCACACCAAAACTATGACTGGGTTTTATGAGCATGCTACATCTTTACATGTCTATAATTCCAAACATGGTCATAATTACGGGAAATCTTTCAACGTGGATCTACGTCATTGCATTTGACATAATTAAACCGAAGGATGCTTACGTGATGTTATTTTGATTAAAGTTATAGAACAAAACCTAGTGCGGTGGTTAATTCCAACATGCTGAAAATGGCGACGTCAAAGGAAACGGCTGCGCAGCGGAATGTTATCGAATATTGTGTACAATTAGATATGACTCCTACACAAACACTACGCAAACTGCACGCTACAGAAAAATTCAAATCTTTGTCAAGATCTCTTGTATTTAAATGGCACAAGAGATTTGTTGATGGATGGAAGAGGAGCAGTGCCCTACAGTTCAGACTTAGCTTTATTCCCCTATTTAAAATTTCAGTTGCTGGTACATAGATTCGAAAACTTCAATGAGCTGCGACAGGAAACTTTGCGAGTGTTGAGTAATTTGAAAAGCAAGTGGTTTGAAGACGTATACGGTAAGTGGGTCACACGCCACCGTAAATGCATCAAGTACCATGGAGAGTCCTTTGAAAAAGAATAAATTGTTTTCTAGGGACGTCATCATATTGACGTTAGTGTGCGCCGGGTATGTAAGGGTAGCTTATTTTAAATCGTCATAGATTGAGCAATTCTGAAGGTAGTTAGTTTATATTTCACACATATATGCACAGAGCTCTTGTAAAGAATTTCGAAACATGCTGAATCTATTGTGTTAACACTGATTGTGTTATAGCCTTTATCTACGCTATTTTGAGACAGCCCGCGTAACGTGTATAAGATAGGAAAGTTCGTGATAGGTACATTTAAAACGAGGGAGATTTTGTTATAGTATGGTATAACGACCACTTATCAATAGTAATGTGAAATTAGATAAGAAAAGCCAAATAGCCTATGGCAACGCCTAGCATACGGCATCGAACGCCTATGTGTACAACAGAGTAATTATCAAGCTTTCAATAGTTATTCTTACAATCAATCGATCTCGTTAGCATATTACTAAACATCTTTCAATAATATGATAAATACTAGCACTAGTGCTTATTCTGAATTTGCTGGAATGATTTTGAAAGTCAGCTCTTCCGGGCATTCATGAAATAAAAGTAAATATGTTGTCACTCAAAATTCATAACATTACCCAAATGTAAAGAAAAAGTTTTGATTTGCTTCAGCATCTAGCCCACTGGGTGCTGTAAAAAGCCCCGACACGCTGTCCAAATTAAAGGGAGGCCAAAATGGATATTGAGTGACAATGGAAAATGTCAGCGTATCTCCTTCAGGGTCCTGACCTTCCACGGTAATAATGGAAACATCTTTTGCCATGTTTTCATCCACAGACCGGGGTGCTGTTAACGCCGTTGGAATCAGAAAGGATGGCCTTCCCGGCATTCCTAAAAATTTAGTTCAGATCATGTGAAAATCACCGTAGATTTTTCGATGTTAATATTTTGTAAACATGTCTCATATAGATGAAACTTATGATTCGGTTAGCTCTTTTGCACATACGAAAATGCTGTTTTTATCAAAATATATTGAAAGGGCTTTAAGCTAATAAGAAATTACGTTTTTTTAGAAGTCAAGAAAAATCATGAGGAATGGTCTAAGAAAGGTATTAATCCATAGGCTGCTCAGCGCGACTAAATGACCTTTTGCTGACGGTATAGTACACAATCAGACTGCACAGATCGTGCAGTCTGGTCTTGGATCTAGACCGTCCGATAAAAAGGTACTTTTTTCCAAAATATAACTTTGAAATATCAACATTTGGGCTTATACCATAGGCTTGAAAGTTTCATTCAACTTTTTTTGCAGGCTAAGTGTTAAGATTTGTGAATAAGGACATAAAATCTGTCGAATAAACACCTCCGCTTGTAATAGCTTTTGAATACTTAATGGTGGGATAAGCGAGTAATCAGATGACCTATGTCATTGATTCGTCAGTAAACTGCTTTACTAATTGTACTTTACCAATACCTACTGTCTGTTAAAAAGAAAATAAAAATCCAATGTTCATTATTCATCCATTTTTTATTTGCTCTGTAATTATATGTATCTTACCAGAACGACTATAAATAGAAGAATTCCTTAAGACTCAAGTACCTGTAGCACAGCAACTCATGTATAAAGATTATATAGGGTTAACTGATAAACAAATACTATAAAGACGGTACAAGTTTAGAACAGCAGAAAACATAATAGGAAGTTCTTTAATTGCGTGAATGTTTATGTCTCAACACTAGATCTTGCTTACTTGATATTCTAAAATATTCTTTCAGATCGTTCGTGTTGGTACAATAGGGAAGGATTCCCATGGTTTGGGGATTGAGAACGAAAAGGAGAAAATAATCAAACCTAAAATCTAATCGAACAAAGTTTTCCATCGCCAGTGTAACTAAATTTGAATGATGGTACATCTTTTTCTTTTTCAATGTTTTTTACTTTGGTCAGACCTCTATGCCGAAAAAAAAAAAAAAAAACGTTTTCTTCAATTTTCTGATGCGAATAGTATCCAAAACGTACAGTAAATCCGTTCGGTACGAAAAGCATTTGTAAATCTTTTTGGTTTTTAAGCTTTTATCATCTTTCGACAATGTGATGTTGACATATCACTTTATCTATGGATTAGTTTAGTAGATCAGGAATTGCATCACATTGAACTGTAGACATTTCTGGAGAATTAAACTTAGAATGTTATTGAGAATAATTGGTATTGTGATGAAGATTGAGAATGATGAGATAATTTCTCTTCTCACTTGAGAATCATATATTTGGCCAGTCAAATAATAAATGTAACAAAAATCTTGAAATGAAATGTTGTAATTACTAACATTATCTAAGAGTATTCATAAAAGGACATCGGAATAAACTTTATCCCTTAATTAAAGAATCAAGAGAATAGACGGTCCTTAAATAAATTCTTCTGCTAGACCTTTTTTTTGTCAGTATGTTTACCTGATTATATACGAGGGTGTGGTCCTTTCCGGCATTTTATTTACTGTAATCATACAACTATAAATGTAAACTGTAAAGAGCCTGGTTCACTAACCCCCATAATTTTCCCAACCTCAGAATTTCACTATTTTTTGAAAATCATAGAAATGATATGTGTATAACTTGAGAATGACATTATTTTGGTGAAAAAGTTGAACTGGACATTGAAATCTAATAAAAAACAAGGCCCTCCGTAATGCAACGAAACGACGTATTTATTGACGTCGGTCATAAACAACACGACGTTACGCGTGTGTGAAATTCTCCTGATCACACAAAGTATCCTTCAGTTTCAGTGACAAAAACTACCTTAACCCTTTACAACACAATGCCGACTTTTCACGACCCTGAAGAAGAAGGCTTTTGAAAATATTGTGGAATAAGGAGAAAATGTTGGTAACCAGGATTGTCTCCTTTTCCTTTAATGTCTTCTACCGTATCCAAATACAGATATCATTATTTCAGGCACATTTATGTTGTTGCCTGCAAATGATTTCAGTTTGGTCTAGCCCGAAATTTTGTTGTATGGTAAAGAGTTAAGAATCATGGTTACTTACTCGTCTGCAAAGTCCTTTTATTATAATAATTTCGTCGTTGACCTGTGGTCGTATTCGATTCCCCCTTTTCTTTTCGAGCACAATGAGTAGACATCAAATATTAATCTTTAACAAACAACCTTTGGTTTTCACGACCCTGGGAAAGAAAGCTTTTAAAAAACATTGTGGGAAAAGGAGAAAATGCTGGACACAAACATTTTCTGCTTTTGGTTCAATGTTTTTTATCCTTTCCAAAATAATTTTCAATTTTTGGGTCACATTTACTTTGTTGTCTGCAAATGCTTTTAATTTGGACCAGTCTATAATTATGTCGTTTGGTGAAGAAGTAAACATTAACACATTAACAAAAAGATTTTAGCCATTTCTCTCTGGCAGCAATAGTTTGGTATGTAAAATCGGTGATGACGGATTTGTTAAAAGATTGTTCATAAGCAATAGTTACATAAACTTGTACACTTGCTGGTGTATGAGTTACACGTTCGTGTTACTACTCACACTGAACAGTCTTTGGCAAAAGTAAACATGCAATTCACTGGTCACTATCACTACTGGAATCTGCGATTTGATTGGGAGCGGCGTCTTCAAGATGGACACCCCAGTCACGTACACCAGATTTCTCTCTATTTTCATACCTTGCCGCAGATAAATACCAAACTATTGCCGCAAGATGAGAGCACATTCCAACAACTCGCGAACCAGCTTTGCATTGGCAATACCACGCCTGTATGATGGATTCATTAAACTGAATCCACATGGATTCATTAAACTGAATCCACATCACATATTTCCTGCTTGATGTGTGACGACTTTGCATTTTGATACAGAGCAAACTTGGTTCGTCGACATGAACACGAATCTCACAGTTACCCTCCAAGTGCTCTTGAATGTACCTTGTGCTCAACCGCAGTTGATACACACCAAAGGTGAGATCACGAAGCTGATCTTCTGTTAAGCGAGGAAAGGTGTCGATTTCCACTTCATCCACTGGCCGCCATATTTTGATTCTTCTTGCCAGTCCTTTTTCCTCAACCATATCCTTCAATTCATTTCCTTTCCTGCTCCGTTCTAGCATGCCTTTTGCGAGCTCCGGATCCCCAGATGTAGAACTAAGGGGTGGAAAATATTTGTTCGAAAGGGCACACACTATTCGAACAAAATCGCCAATAAATGGAATCTGGCTGTTTGGCAAAACATGGTCGAGGTACTTGAATCTTTTGATTCTCGCATTTGCTGACTCGACAACCCATTGTATCTGCAGTTTGATAAATAGAAAGAAATCATTTCATAAGTGAATGAGCCATGCTCTGGGAAAAGGGGGCTTAATGCATCTGCGAAAAGTATCGACATGGGTCAGACTTGGTGGAAACTTTTCACTATTAGTAAATTTTTTGTATGTCCAAGAACCATTTTACCTCATGATTAAGTCAGTATTAAAAAGTGGCTGTTATGTATCCATAAGTAAGTGATGGCTTGCGCGGTATGATGGATTACGGAGATGCATTAAGCCCCCTTTTGCCAGAGTATATTTAATATAGCCTTTCTCTCCCAACTTTCAGTTAGTTTAAACTTAGCCTGTACACTTATTTTACATCGATTTTGAGACAAGCTCAAAATTTAAACTAATTTCTTTCGATTCTGCTTCTTGGGAACTACACCAGTACTCGCGCTAACAGTAGTGACCAATGGAAGGTCCAAGATCACTAGTCGCTGCCGGGAATCAAACTCAGGACCTCTTGATTACAAAGCCGACGCTCTTCTTCCCGACCACAGACACCACACAACTCTCAGTCAGTTTTATTTCACCATTAATTCATTGATTTTATTATGATGATTATATTAGGAGTCTTAGGTTCGAATGTGGTTTATCCTGAATCCTGATCGCGACGCTGCTATGTGTTGAGAGATTTGTGGGAAAATAAATGTCGCCATGAAAAAAATAGGACAGTAGTTCATGCTTATTAAGTTCGCTCCTAATTGAGTGTATTCCGTTTAAGCACTAAATCAATTCTTTTATGGAATGTTTTTGTATGGAGTTAGGCCTCTTTTGAAAAATATATTTCAGTTATATATTGGCAACTTTTACTCTACCATGGCTTCTTGTTTTCCACACAGTATTAACGATAGATAAACTACTTATAATTTGCCTATGAGACGCTTGTCACAATGACTTTTGTTAAATGTCAGAAAGGATGTTGGCTTATTAACCACAAATACTGACCTAGCTATGGGACTATGCTTCTTGTATAGAGCGATGCCATTTTATTAAATATATTCTAAAAACTATCTGCATTACACTTCGTTAATCTATGATTCAAATCTATTCGTGATTCAATCTGCTTTTCGATCTAGATGTACATGTAAAGATATCTTTTTGTAGACATTTTCAACGTAAGAAAATTAGCATTTTTTCAGATTTTGCACAATGTATTCCAACTTTTAATCATTACTTTTTTAATCACGCCTTTATTTAAATCGGTTTTATATTTTGTATATTTATATGCAATGATGACAATAAAAGAAATTATTGATTCAATTTTTGGAAGTACTTGATTTTCTGACTCACAGTTGAGGCCAAAACTTAAGGTTAACATTAGTCCTTTGTTGTCATTGTTGTTGTTGTTTTTGTTACTGTTGTTGTTAAAATTCAGATGCATGTGACTTTTCTTATTATTTGCATTAAGGAATCTTACTTTTGTCACAAGTCGACTTGAATTAGCTTCTTCTGTAGACATCTGTCTATGCCCTTTGGAAAGAATGCTTGGCATTTCAGCCTGGATACCAAGCTCCTCGAGTAATTTGACAGAGTCTCGAAAGCCCCGGTCCACAACAAATACATGGCCATCCTTAAGAAAGCCTCTGATGTCTTCTACATTTGACAGAAGCATGTGGTTCAGTATTGAAGCATCATTGTTTTTGCTGTCTGACAAATACGGTCCAACGATGGTTACGAAATAGCCAGTGGTTGTAACAACTACCATGGGCTTAACTAGTGGACGACCCTTGTGTGTGCAGTATGTTCGCCGTTGAAATTGAAAGTTGTTGGATTTGTTAATGTAAATGTAAGTCCCATCAAGGACGAGGATTACTTGGTCGTCAGCTATACCAAACAAGGTCTTTGCTAGGTCACGGGTATGGTCTCTGATAACAGATTCCCTGGTTAGGCTATCGATTCCGAGGTAGAGAGGCACAAAACCACGCATAAATGCTTGTCTCACTGTGGACACTACACGACGGACACTGGACTTGGTAATACCAAATATGGTTGATAATAGCCTGTTTGACATACCAGAGCATAGCTTTACAAGAAAAATTCCAATGCTTGTTCTGGGAGACCGGCTTGGTGAGTTTTTTACCTTATCAGAAAGATGGCGACATACATCATCGAATTGAGACTTAGTCAGTTGAGTTAGGGATGGGTAATCAGAATCATTCAGTGAATCAAAGTTTAAAGATTTGTTCATTTGCAGACATAAGGATCTCAATTTCTGGAGTAAGTCGTTGATAGCAGTTCTGTTAAGCTTTGTAGTATCTGTCTTGGTCTGAATGCTAGTGACAGCTGAATGAATCAGCGCTCCCTCATGGATGTGACGAGGACAGCATCTGGAACCTGCAGGTATAACAACATCGTGTTCTAGGAAAGTTGACAGACGACCATCTGCTGACAAACAAACCAACTTTGGACCAGGCCTTTTGCACACAAAACGTCTTGAGTGGCTTCTACTCGTAGAGGGAATTTTAAGGGTGATCTGAAAAGAGACAAAGTACTGTGATTCATTATTCCACAATAACTATTTAGAAAGTTACATTTATATACAGTTAAATATATAATTGTGTGTAGGCTGCATCTCTTTAGTTTATAACTGAGGCATGATAGCTTATATTTTTCGTCAATCTAGATAACATTGTAGACAAGAGACATTGCTCGTTACAAGCAACATCCTCTACCACCAAATGTAAAATCAAAAGACAATTTCCACAAATACGTTGTCGGGAGAAACAGGTTAACAAAATTGTACATGGTTTAGCTGAACGTTTTGAATACGAAATGTGGAAACACTGCTCCTGAAGACGCAGTGATATTTGTATTATTGAATGAAATGTGGCGCTGCTATCAATGTCGGTCATGTTCAAAAGGGTTGTTATAATTTACGTTTTCTTTGAAATGACACTAGTTTTACTCACGGATAATGGACTTAAAAACTGTTTAGATGTCGATGGTTGGGGCTCATAATCTGGATCATCTTCGTTGTTGTAGGTGGGTTTAAGTTTAGGCGGACTTTTGGTACATTTATAACACCGTACTCGACAAGAACCACAAACAACATCTGTGTGAGACAAAGCAGGCAACAGGTTCTTCAGGTGTTTTCTCAGTTTGTCTGTTACAGGGCGACGATCATTTGGTTTTACCCGTTTGTGACACACAATACATTGGTAGCTTTTCACCATTCTGAAAAATACGTTTAAAATGGTCTAAATTGTTGATTTAATTTTCTATACGACAATATGCTGTACTCAAATCGTCATATGATATTTTGAAGACAAAATTTAATGAAAAAAAAAGTATACATAAAAAAAAAAAAAAAAAAAGTGAAAAAAAAAAAATTATTGCGTGTGGGTTTGAACCTTAGATTTCCATTGTTTGAGCACTCGTCGTATACCAATAAGCTACATAACCTCGCAATGTATGTCGTTAAATAAAGTATCTATAACTAAAGTTAATGTCTAAAAATAGAAGTATCTGCTGTTAGACGAAAAAAAGAAAAATTTTCTCAAGTACCTCAGAAAAGCTCTACAGACATATCTATTTATTATTTTTCTAAATATTTACGGCAAAAATATCGTAAAACAAAAGCGAATACAGTTTACAATGCATTCAATGGTCGTTTTCATCTTTTCGGGATAAAAATACCCGCCGTCTTCGATTTGTGTCCACAAGAAATCTATAAATAGTTTGTCACAATAAAAAGTTTTCGGGACCCAAGTTTTAAAAATGATTTAAATAATACTTACTTGGAAAATGCCGGTGAATCTATAATGATGTTCGAAGTACCGATTACATCGCTAAGAGCGTATCGTCTGCATTGTTTACATTGGAGACGGGCGAAAATCGTACTCAATAAAGTTCGTACACCGCGTTAATATTTTCGTTTTTCATCACTATTTACAATGTTATAAAGCGAAATGAATGGATTGAAATAGCACTTCTTACTTCATTTTGCAATGTCACATATAATGTATTCATAAAACAACAGTTTTGGACCTACAAACTCGAAATGGCGTTGTCTGATTGGATTTATAGGGGCTACTAATTCGGCGTCAAAGCCTACGCCTCATATACAATTTTATTAAAATTAGAACATGAGCGCATTTGAGTACCATAACGAAACATATATCATTTTGTTTGTATCTTAATTGTTAATACAAACATACTTGTTATTTTGTGGTACTCGCTTGCGCTGATAGTTTATTTTCAATATAATTGGACAAAAATGGTATGATTTTCCTGTTTTTCGGAACATAGGGTGTTCTAAAACGTGAAATTACTCACCCACAAAATTATTAGAAATTAACAAAATAGCACTTTTATACAGTTTAGAAGTTGTTTTGAATAAATATTGATCAATTGATTATATTTCTCATAGTTTAATTTTTTTTGCAAATTTTGGGCAAATTATTGGGGTTAGTGAACCAGGCTCTTTGTAAAGTCTGATAACAATACCTTGTGAACAGTTTACTCCAATATATCCCTCTGTACAGTTACACGTGTAGTTTGTCTTGCCGTTTATGCAGGTTCCGTTCACACATGGGTCACCATGGCAAAAATCAACTATGGCATTTAAAATAAATTCAGTGAAAACATACCTGTTGTTGTTTTTAAACTTATTTCTAACTCTTTACAGAACACTGGGAATAATGAAAACATCGTTAATCCTTAGGCTGCTGAGCTCGACTGACTGACCTTTTGCGGACAGCGTAGATCAAGATCAGACTGCACAGAACGTGCAGTCTGATCTTGGATCTACACTGTCCGATAAGGAGATATTATTCCTAAAAAAAAAACTTTGAAATAGCAATATTTTGGTTTTTTACCATCGAATTGAAAATTTAATTTCAGTTATTTAGCAGGATAAGGGTTAAAAAATGAGACAATTCTTGTAACAAATTTTTATTCTATCTACCCCACCTATAACAAATCTCCTTCTTGGGTTGAATACATTTTGAGGTCTGTAAAAGATTTCAGTTTGCATAAATCTAAATTGTTTATCGTCTAGAAATGTTGAAATATCACTGTCATTTTTCTGATTCATAATCGAACAGTATATTATAGTTACATGGGTAGATGTTAGTATTTTTTTTTTTTTTTTTTGGAAAATCCTGAAATCCTATCAATTCATCATTATCAAAAAGGGACAAGAGCACTGCAAAGCCGAGCAATAAACGCGTAAGGAACCTTTTAAGAGCATTCAAGATTTGACCCTTTGCTGTAACTTTGACCTTTTCTTTTACGCACCAAGATGTGCACTTCAGAACCATAAAAGGTGTTTAACAGATGACACCACAAGTGGACACAAAATAGCTAACATACGATCAGATGGACGGATGACCAAAGTCATGACATAACATGTCTCTTTGCGCCAATAAAATGAAGGAAAAAAAGACATCCTCTGGCTGGTCTAAATGTCTGAACTGAGAGATACGCCTAAAATCTATCAGTCATGGAGTTATCAAAGTAAGTGTTTGAATCAATGATTTACTTTTGTAAAGAAAACACCTTTCACTATTTTTTTATATGTTAGGACTGGCTTTTAGTTTCCCTCCAAATCCAACTATTGTGGTGAAAAATAGTATCTATGATTTGTAAATTGCGGTCATGAATACCTTACAACAAGAAATGAGTAGAGCAACATAACAATTACATTGTAATATGAAACATTGATACAAATGTAGGTGACTTTTAGGCATAAAGATTTCGCCTCAAAATTTCATGAGGCATCTTTTACACTTTTAGCACCACAGGCAAAACCAGGTGCACCTGTGGAAGGCACATATACAGATCAGACTACACTAAATGTGTAGTGCCGTCTGATAATCAATACTTACAAAATTATATAATGATTTAAGTAACTTTTTATGTGAAGCACACTATAATGTGTGAGATAATGTTTTAACAAAATGTGTAAAGTGTAAAATTTTGATAAGCAAAGATCTTTATGTGCATGGAAAAAGAAAAAAAAAATCGTTATACCTTCTGTACAATTCTGACCGATAAATCCACTTGTGCATGAACAATGATAGCTGTTCCCACTCAGGGCGCATGTGCCATTATTTTGACAAGGTGACGGCGTACAAAAGTCCTCTAAACACAAGATTTAATGGAAAGGAAAATGATAGAAATGATTTAAACCTTTACCAAACAAAGGGAGTGCTTGCTATTAGCAGTATCTTCTTTTCCAAAGAAGTTTTCAAATGACAAATCTTATCTTTCAGCCAAATATAACTTTGCGTTTGCTAATGCTTTCAATTTGGACAATTGTAAAATTTTGTCGCTTATTTATGAGCAAATAATTTTGCAAGTGGCCAAAAACCATTCATTCATTCATTCATTCATTCATTCATTCATTCATTCATTCATTCAATCTTTTAATCTATCAATCAGCCAAGGAAATAGACCTGCAAACAACAAATAAGTATTTTCTCCTTTAAAACAATGTTTTCTTCCACATTTAAGCCATATCTAATTGGTCGCCTTTAACAGCATAGGATTTGAATGAGTCTAAAAACTTTGTATCTGGGAAAGATGTCATACGATTCTCGTCAGTATTGTCAGATTTTTGGTGTGCCAAAAGTGTTACTATCCACAGCAGAGACACTGTTGTCTGGTACAATGGGTTCTTTTTTGAATGTCGTTCATCTCATCGAAAACAAACTTTACTTTCGCTGCTTCCCTGGAACTTATTTTATCAGTAGTTTGTACAAAGTTGTTTTTTCTACTTTCCTACACAGTCTTAGCCAAGACAATATTCAGCGGTGAGAGAGAAATACATCATGAGATGCTGGCTGGTGTCAATCCTCGAAAATGATGTTTTGCCGAGCTAGTAGTTGAGCCAGCAATTCCTACTGGGCCATGTATGCTACTTACTGAGCTATCACGCTGTAATCAAATTTTCATATATGAAATGAAAACTAGACGTATCTGAATCAAATATTCGAAAAACATAATAAAATAATAGTATCTTCGGTACATAATGAAAATCGAAATTATAAATATTGCAAGCTGATAGATTCAAGCTGAGTAGAATGTTGCTGTTAGTTATGAGCCATAGTAGCGTTAAATAAATAAATAAATTAGTATTCTGAGTCAGATTTAAAAATGCAGAATTTGAAAATCCATGGCTATCTTTGTCAGAATATTGGCAAATAAAAGAATAGTGTAGATCCAATATCGGACTGCATATTCCTCTCTACTACTTGCCTGCGCAATGAAATCTGTGATTGCTCTACAGGCATTAATGAATCTCTCGTCCCCATTTGAAAGAACCATTTTTTCCCAAAACTTACAGAAATAGCAATTTTGCTAAATTTCAAGCAGAAATGATATAATCTGAATACATTTTACTGATCAAATATGAAACCTATATACCTTTTCAATGACAAGACCTATCGTTTGATCCCTATTAACTACAAACACTTTAGATATGGAGAAGTCTTACTCATATGGCGTCTGGTAAAGAGTAGGTAAATTTGGTTGCTTGGTAAACTTAGCCCAGAGAATGATTAGAGAATCTATTATACACTCCATAAGCGAAAACCAAGACACAACAGTTAAAAAAAAAGTGTTCCACACGTACCTCTGACTGTAACAGTAACAGTTGACGTGGTTGTGGATGTTCCATCAGATGCCTACACAAATACTAGCATACTTTAACCACTAGCAAGCCAATTTATTACATAGACACACTCTCACATAATTTCACACTGACGGGATCATATTTTTTCTAAACAAAAAAATATCGTTTTTGGTGATATCTCTTTCAATGCACTGTAACAAGCTTTTTTCTTATTTTCTGAAAATGTACTTTACTCTTTCAAAGGCAAATAATTTCATTTGAACCACATGTAATTTGTTTTGAATATGGATAAATTAATATTTTTTTGTCCGTTAAAATAATTTTGAGATTAAACATTTTAATTTATACCGCTATGCTTGTAAACTATTTACAGAACAAAATTAATGTGACGAATAAATATAAAGTTATCAAATAACAAAGTTACATATTTGTTCAATTTGAAAGCATATGCAACTATAAATGCCTCAGATCACTTCTGTTTTCAATTAAGAAACGTAGCTTTTTCATAAAGGTTCATTCCTTTAGGTCGCTAAAACACGGGACTGTTTGATTAAGGCTTAATTACAAAATCAAATTTTATGTAAATTGAAAGCATTTACACAATACTATCAACCGGGCTAAGATATAAGATTTGTCTTTGTTGAACAAAAACCTATTTGGGGAAAAGAGAAAAATGTTGGTCACCTGCATTTTCTTCTTTTTCAAAGATGTTTAAAGATAGTTATTCTACCATAACCTAGATACAACCTTTTCCTGTGTCTAAATTGAGAAAATAAGCTGAAATATATGAGGTGACTTAACAAATTTTGTTTCTCGTTTTGCCAGTTATAGTCAAGATAGCTAGAGAATCATGATTGCTATATTCTTACACCGAACACGAGCACAAGTAGTAGTATACCAAGAACTATAAAAAAACAACACCAAGATAATTTACCTGAACAGCTAAAGTAAAGGTAGAGGCTCCATTTAGGTTAGCACTTGTTGCTACAGTTATCAATCCATTTACAATTGCAAATGTACTGCCAGTATTTCCACCTGAAAAAAAAAGACATGTAATAGCTTTACTTACTAACAGTATAGGACAAGACCTCTCCCTTAAGACTTTACTAGATATGTCAGACGTTTCGGCTACCCTGAGGAACACAGCTTTTGAAGACATGGTAGAAAAATGAGAAAACGCTGGAAACAGAAATGTTTTCTGTTCTTTTGAAAACAAATTCACCATATTAGCCACAATTATGCTTTAAATATAGGTAAGTAATAAAAAAAATTAATGTCATCTTTTAAAGGATTATAGGGTTAAAGAATAATTAAGGCACAAAAGAGGAATGGTCTTCATAAACTTTTGACAATTGAAGCAAACTGATCTTCCTGGCAAGATATTGTCAAAACATATTTCCAGGTCTTAGAAAAAGAGTTGCCCAAAAGAAAAGAGTGCACCCTTCACCATACTAGAAAATTCATGACTAGTCAAAATTCAATACATACATATTTGGCATTTTACCAAACGACAAAATGTTGGACTAGACTAAATTAAAAGCATTTGTAGACGAAAATTCAAACGTAGGTAAAGTGATGATTTCTAACTCTGATTGAGTAGAAACAATTAAGGGTAAAGTAGAAAATATTGGTAACCATTAATTTCTCCTTTTCCCACAATGCTTTTAAACACCATTTTTTTCAAGATCGTTAAAACTCGGGATAGTGTGGTGAAGGGTTAAAAGAATAGGCATTTCTTTTCTGCGTTCCCTGATTAAGAATTTTCAAACACGTTTTACCAGCTTCACAGATCTAAATGACTTGTTTGATCCTACTGTTATGTTTATGAGGAATATGCCCTTTTGTAAAGCAACTTTATCAAACTAGTCAGGCAAGCTACTCACCTACAATACTATAGCTAATAGCGGCAGGTGTTACGTCAGCATCTATGGCTAATACAGTAACAACACTTGTACCTGTAATTATTCAAAAGGTATGTAATTTTTGTCAGAGGTATGGTCATATGGGAACCCCCAAAAGTGCCCCCATTTTGCCCCACCGTTAAGAAAAATCCAATAGGAAGAGAAACACATGCCACGGCCGGCCGAATTTCTACCGTTTTTTTTTTTTTTAAATAAGACTTGATTAAGAGGGTCCATTGTCATTACAGAATTACTTGCCCTTGCAGTATGGGTTCTTCGTCTAATTAACAACTAGCCTAAGTTCAAATGATATATCTCCAGAAATAACAGAGATATGACAAAATGTCAGCTTTTGCATATGACAACAACGATGACAGCATAGTCGACAACAAGGGATGTATTGTAATACTTTGGCAATTTCTTTGAAAACAGCTTAGTAAAGATAAGGCAAGCTCTATCTGTCAAAAGTTTGACTGGATTATGTCCCCAAAAAAGAATCTTTGTGCTTCGTGGCCTTTTGTACCACCCCCACTTCTCTTATGGTAAAAGTCATGGGGTCCAGATAGCCCTTTGTTTCACGGTCAGAACGTTACAAATGAAATTCAGCGTAGAATAATATACATGTGTTTCTCTGTTCTGTTAGGCTTCATGAAAAAGGTAGAATCCAGGGCCCCGTTTTACTAAAGTTGTTACAAAAAAAGTTTGCGCAATTTTTACTTAACTATGGTATGGTGGCATATTTCTGCCACGAGATACGAGATAACTATCATGATTTTTTTCAGAAAAGTATTGCCATAAACCAAAGCTTTGATTTATCGCAAAAGTTTTCTAAAATAACCATGATCGTTATCTCGTATCTCGTGGCAGAAATATGCCATCATACCATAGTTACGTAAAAATTACGCAAGATTTGTTCGTAACTACCTTAGTAAAACTGGGCCTTGATTTATTGCGTTTAGTCTGTAGCAAACACAGCAGTCTTGGTCAATTAATAGGGCCAAAATGAACTCACTAAATTAATAACATCATATTATGAAAGAGTACTCACCATCAGCTACTGAATCCAACAATGACGCTGAGTATGGTGCTCCTACAAACTGTGGAGTATTATCATTTAGGTCATTGATGTTTACAATAAATGGAACACTGTCTACAGTTGTTGTTCCGTCTGATACACTACAACGCAAGAAAAATTATCTCAGGTGTTCAATAGCAAACAATGAAATAATGGTCCTGCTTGAATTAAACAAATCTTTTTTATATGAAGATTTTTAAAGCAATCCCTTTACTGTAACAATTCTTACAGCAATATATTAAACTTTCATGTTTTGTGTTACGGGCGACCACTCCTTCATGCATGGCTTCGTCCCGATTTAAATATAATACCTGACAACTGTGTTAGGGAGATGTCTCTTTAGCTCAGTGGTTATGGTATTGGCCTTTCGTCCGGGAGTTCTAGGTTCGAATCCTGCCCGGTTCCTTTATTTCTGCCATGCATTTGTTCATTTGTTTCTTTGTTACGGACTTTGTTCGTAAGATGGGGGCTCATCCGGGATTGGCCATTGAGCCATTAATCACATTTGTTGTCCAAAAACGGACATTTGTTGTCTAAAAAATAGACTTACTGCCTAATAAGGCTTTGAGTCATCAATAAATGATGACATTAAGAGGGGGTGTGTTACGGGCGACCACTCCTTCATGCATGGCTTCGTCCCGATTTAAATACAATACAAGTGCGTTAGGGAGATGTCTCTTTCGCTCAGTGGTTATGGTATTAGCCTTTAGTCCGGGAGTTCTAGGTTCGAATCCTGCCCGGTTCCTTTATTTCTGCCATGCATTTGTTCATTTGTTTCTTTGTTAAGGACTTTGTTCGTAAGATTTTGTAACTACTAAATCTTGATACGTTTGCGTCCGAATTGAACTGATAAATCTGTTAGGTTGACCGATTCTGATTTTGCTTTTCAATGCAGGTTCACTCAGGTAATGTCACACCTACTGCATAATGATTAACAACTTTTCCGTCGTTCTTCCATATGAAATACACTCCACATATCTACTTTCAAAAGGGACTTTAAACCAGGTTTCGAGTTTTCAGCAAATCTTAAACATAAATCGCTGGTTTTCACTCAAGTACAAAGAATTGCTTCTAACATTAAAAATGGATAGAAATGCAGGTAGAAAACACAACAATACGTTTCTTTTTTTCTTAACTCTGAATTTTACTATACCGTTCGTGGCGGTGAACTAGGATTAAGTACAATTTTAGCCCAGGAATTTTAAGTTGGCTCAGTGGTAGAGTCGCTGACTATAGTTTTGACGGTCGTGTGTTTTTCCCAAACTAAGTGTCAACAATATGAAATAATTCCGAACGGAAACGAAGAAAAATTCACCACACGCCAATTTCCAAGGACCCATGATAGGACTTGTTCCCCTCTCACCGCTGACCATTGTTTCTACATTCTTTTTTTTTGGGGGGGGGGGGAAGCGGCAGGTGACTAAGAAAGAATATTGACCCATTATAGAAATATCATAGGAAATAACATGTATAAATACCGAAAGAAGGAAATTGACAAGATTCAAATTGAGGCAGCCAGGATTGTCACAGGATTTACTAAAATCTTCTAAATAACAGATCTCACCAGAGAACCGGGCTTAGAGTGAGGGAGTGCAGGAACAAACATAAACTCATATATTTTCAAAATGGTAAATGGTACGGTTCCAAACTTCTTTTGTTATCTTGTATCGACCACTGTTGGAAGTAATACAACATACAATATTCGTAATTCGAACTATTTGGCACATATGGTTAGTAAAAGTAACCTTCACATAAAATCTTCTCTACCTTCAGTTGTAAATCCATTGAACTCTTTGCAACAAGCTACTGGAGAAACAGTCTCTCTCTCGTCTTCCAACTTATGTTAAATAAAGATAAAACAATTCCCTACAGCTTTTTTCGTAGGGATAGAAAACTGCAAATTATGCATGCTCATCTTAGAAATAACTAGTGATTTAAAAAACAAAACCTGCTTTTGAAAATATATTCTAGAATCTCCTCTTTCTCGTTGCGGAGAAATAGAATGTTGCAAACACTACTTCTTTGATTGCAGATATTATCATAATATCAGGACAGTATTAAGGCAATGTATTAGCAAAACATCTGCTTTTAATATTGGATGTATCCTTTTTGATGACAATAGCCTCTCCCTTGCGAAAAAGAAAATAACTTTAATTCAGTTCATGTTTACTTTTGTAATAGTGGGATAATCACTTTATTTTCAATCCATATTATAGTGCTCGGCCCTTTGTTCCCCTCTCTTGACATTGTACTGTCGCAGATACAAATATATATATAAGTTTCTTTTTGATTTTTGTCACCATATTCAACCAGCCATTATCATTCATTTCCTTCAGTCTTTCGTTATTGCTTAAAATCCTTGAGGTTTTTATTTTCAATGTGAAATCTTAAAATTTATTCATTTGATTCTCTTTATCTAATGCAGTTGAAATATCACATGAATGTTTAATGGAGAGGAACTTTATAAACATTTATGCTTTCGTACGCAACCTTTTTACACTGCGTTTCTGTCTTTTATATATGTAAATTTATATTCAATCAAATATTTCTAAGCTAAAACAATGCAGAAAACGACGTGAGACACCATACAAACAAAGCTATTAAACACTGACATGTGGACTCTGTAAGGACAAAAAGTTGTTTAAACGCAAATATAGTCTATGCAGACCGTCTAAAACTGTAGAGCGATCTTCTTAAATGCTTTTGAATAATCGACCGTTTTTGTGATTGAGAGAGGTAAAAAAAGTAACCATCGGGACTCGATCTTAGCCCAAGTAAAAGAGAAGAATATATTGCAAGCGCGATTCACCAATACATCACTTGACACCTGATTATTCACGGGAAATTCATGATTATTATATTTTGGTACAGGTTCTTGGAAGGGGTTGAATTAACGATTTGTAACCAAACTTTTTATCTCGCCATGACCCAGGAAATTTATCAATGTAACTTACGTTAATTAACAACGTATACTGTTTTTATTTAAAGAAAATCTGAGAGAGATCAGTCACTACAAAAATGGCGCAAAGCCTTTCAATATTTCTAAACGGCGGATAGGCAACAAATCAAGAATAAACAAATCTCAATTTTAATGTCCATTTAAAAATTGAGGTTTACAAAACACACGTAGTATAATAGTTTCTTGCCTGTATTGTAAAATGGATCTAGAGTGTCGCCAAAACAAGTATTAATAATTTGAACTGAAGAGCTCTCATGAAAACCATATGTTATAAACAGAAATAATGACGTCGCTTTAAAGCGATTTTCTCGACGTCATTTCAATGTCATTTAACTCCTTTTCACAGAGCGTTGCCCATATATATGTCGTAGTCCAAACTGCAATCTAGGCATATCTGGAATCCATCTAGACCACACTGGAACTCTATTTTGGTGGATAGTTTTTTGCATGTCCATTTAAGTCCTTTCATCGGAATTCCTCCAGATCTCAACAAAGTTATCCAGAATAGCGTCTACCCTGAAGAAAGCCTTCAGAAACTTTTAGAATAGGAAAAAATGCTAGTTACCAGTCATTTCCCAGCATATAATCTGCCTTTAACAAATCAGGTTTTTAGTCACATTTACTGTTATCCATGTTTTTCTTTCCCTAAAACTTGTATACATAATTAAATGTCATGGCGTAAAAGGGTAAATGAGAAAACAACCCAACAAATGCACATTTTACTCTTTCCGCACATTTTCCCCATTTTCACTATCATTTTTTTAAACATCTGTGCTCGTTGGTTGCAACGAATACAAAAGAGTGCACCATTAAAAGTATTACCTAAATGTGAAGTTAAAACTCTGGGTTGTTTCTGCATCCAGCCCATTCGGTGTCTTAAAAAGCCCTGTAGTACTGTCTAGTTCAAAGCGAGGCTTCGATGGACTTTGAGTTGAAATAGAAAATGTCAGTGTATCTCCATCTCCGTCTTGTCCTTCAACAGTGAGTATAGAGAGATCTTTTGGGGAGTTTTCATCTACGGATCTGGCTGGTGTTGAAGCAATAGGTACCAGAAAAGTTGGTGCGACTGCCTCCACTGAAATTTGATTTCAACAAAGAACTAAAAGTCTGGGAGATCGAGAACACGAGGGACCCACTGGTAACTCTCACTCAATCTCAGATACAAACAAACAGATGAAACATAATTGTCAACTTTAATTCAATGTCCCGTTGGAAAAAATATGATGAGACCTCATTTGCAACTCTCAGTCAGGCTCATTTATACGAACAAACCGGTGAATAATACTGGCAACTCTTATTAGGCTCCCAAACTAACAGCCTGATAACATGTCACTGGCAGCTCTGACACAAGCTCCTATTCAACTTGATGAGACCCACTCGCAACTCTCATTAAGACCTCCATACGAACAATGTAATGAAACCTCACGGGCAACTTTCTTTCCATCTACGTTACATACAACCTGGCGTAAGCTTATTTTTTTCGAAAATAATATCTCTTTAAACCCTTATAGCAGGTAAAAAAATTGTGGATTGTGCCATTTTGAAAGCATCTCTGACAAAGAACCAGATGTGGCTCCAATAACCGAATTTGTCTTTGAATGAATAGAACATGATGTAAAAAAAAAGATGTGGATACAAGCGTTGCACAGTTGTCAAAGTGTTGGATTTGCAAGCTGAAAGCCCGCATTCAGTCCTTGCACGAGGCATTAGGTTTTCAGTGGAAATTTCCATGGGCAAGAAACCTCGAAGTCCTAGCCAAGTATCCGTAAAACCCAGGACATACATGAGTAAATGATCTGCCGCCGTGATAGGCTAGAAATAATGTTGAAAGGGGGGGTAAACATTATTCAGTCAAACATTTAACTTCTCATACAATTTTTACAGTAGTTCTTTTGATTGCAGTGGTAAAGAAAAGAGGGTCTAGGGAAGCTGAATGATTCTAATCCAAAATTATCACTTCCAGTATTGTTTTTCTGTTAGACATTTGTTTATGGTAGTCGTATGAAAAGATCCGGTTGAATCCAAACGACATAACCAAGGCAAAGATCAAAGGTTAGTGAACCATTCATATGGCAAAGATATGCATGTTGCAAAGAAAGACCGCATAGAAAAACATGTCGCAAAGAAATACACATGATAGGAATAAACCTTTTACCGTACAGATACCTTTCACACGCGTGTCGAGGACTACCTTTGGAAAACATAGTGGGAAAGAAACATTTGCTCATTACAGTTTAGTCAATTTATCTCAAAAAACCAGGTTCAGACCAAGCTCGTCTCATCAAGCAGAATACAAGCAAAAGCTCACTTACTTACAAAATATCCAACTAATTTAAAATAGAACCACAGATTATACGCAATATTAATGCCTACGTAGGAACAACGTGGTGAACAATAGCTCGTCCTACGATTGCATGTTGGCTTGAAACATCGCCAACGCTTGCTCCTGTAAATATTGTGAATACTTAAATAATGCTCTAAAGCGTTCATTAAGAAAGGAATCCTCCAACATATTTTTCCCGTATCAGATTCTGTTTTGATGTTCTTTTATTCCAGAGCTATTGACGTTTTCGAAAATGTCCAGGCTCAGAAAGAATATATGAAATTCAAACGCAGGTTAATCAAAATATTTCCGATTTGTATTTGGAATTTCACAGGTATGTCAAAAAGCATCAAGATCCCTCATGTTTGAACATCCATCCCCAACTTTATCGTGCAGGTCAAACAAGAATTACTCCCCTTAGAATTTATCGATAATCCGGTCCCAAAGGATTTCCGATACCGACCCGTCACATAGGATTTCAGAAGGAAACAACTTTTGATCGACTAAAACACATTTTTTGTCTAAAATGATAAAAATCTATAACGTCTAGAAGTATTCTATAATATCTCTACTTTACTTCAATTTAATTTTAATTTCTGTAGCAATATGGGAAGTTGCGTCCATTTTGATTTAAAGTCACTGACCCATTCTCCTTCTTACTTCTAGAGAAAAGTTTTAGAAATTCGACCTTTCATCCTTTTTGACGCTCAATATCTTAAAAGAAAATTATAGAAAAAAATCTATAACGTCTTGAAGTATTCTCTGTTTTGTTGTGATTTCGATCAAAGTATTCGTTTACATTTGTTACAACTGGAACTTGCGTCCATTTTAGTTTAAAAACGGCACTATCGTTATTTTTTGTATAAAAATGCTGTATCGAGTTAAGTGAGATTTTAAGACTGGACTAAAGGATTGTGCAGCGGATAAAAGGAAGATAAAAACAGATGTCATGACAACCTTGTCTATTGTTCTGTTGAATTTGGGTCCTGTTTTTACACATTGTCCAATGTTATAATATATTTATCATTTTTATACATGTACGTTCATATTATTTGCATCTGTTAAAACTTTTTAAGATCTTTATAAAAGCTGCTATTTCCCCAAGTTTTTGTTGTATTGTTACTATAGATTTTTTTGGATTGCATTTTTTTATTCTCTATTTTTTAAGAAGACTGAGATTATTATTATTTATCAGACAAAGTGGTCTAATAATAGACCAATTATAAACTGCATCAAAAACGCACTCAATAGATCAATAGCAAACCAAACTGTACAAAACAAGCAGTCTGATCTTGGGCCTAATCGATTCTATATGTCGAAATTTTTTTGGTTAAAAAAAAAATCCTTGACATCGCAATATCAACAGGTGACTGAATTCAGAAAAAAAAAAAAATCATTTGTTTTGCTTCTTTCTTCCACTATATTCATAGTGTGTATTAATTTTAATCTATTAGATCTAATAGAGTCATTTCTTTTTGCGGTTAATCCTTTCTGCAGGTGAAACTGTTTGAGTGATGTAGATTTTTTCTTTTTCAAAAAAGTAGGAGATCACTTGTTTAAGTTACTGCACCAGTTTCCATATTTTTTCCTTTTATTGCACCCGTTTCCATATTTTTTCCTCAGCAATCAACTGCAGAGTCGTTAGAAGTCGTACTTGTACAGTAATCGGATAATTTTATTTTTTAACTCTTTATCAAACCATGAATTATTAGACTTTCCCAAACCGAAATCGTTTTCTTAAGACAAAAAAAAGTGATTCAAACAATCTTTTTCTCTTAAAAAGTAAAAAATAATGCTAGAAAAGTACGATATGTTGGTTACCAGCATTTAAACCTTATCCTTCATTGTTTTCAGAAGCTTTCTATGATGGGACAGCTCTAGAACCAGTTTGAAAATAGCAAGGACACATGAATATGAGAGCTGTCGCCATACAATACTTTTGATATGGCATTAATCGCCACACATTTGAATATAAAAGCTGAAGAGTGGAAAAAAATAGCAAATGCACAATTCTTCGTTTAATATATTGACAATCTTAATTTTAAATCCTTAGAAATATTCTCATAAATATCAAAAGTCTGGTCTTCTGTCAGATCTTTAGGATACTTAATACATATTTCATCGGGATACTGTCATGATCAAACAACCCGGGTATAAACTCCAGTCCATTACTATGTAGGTACTTGTATATCTCAAACATAGCATGGGGTCCGTATGTCAATGTATAACATTACGTAAAACAATCAAGATACCCGATAGACGGTTTATCTAACAGTGAGACTCGGTCATCATCGGGGAACTCCGGCACAATCCGAAAAATCAGGGAAAAAGAAATAAAAAAAATAGGATAGGTGCATTAAAAAACTGTCAAAAGGGCCAAAAGTTTATTTTTTGAATGACTTATAATTTTACCAAATTAATGAACAATGAATAAGCTGTCTGACTTAAGATCACTGGAGAAAATTTTGACTTTTCAACACATGAAAGAAAATTCGACAACTATTTTAGACTTAAAGTTCTGAAAATGTTTTTTCCTCTTTATTCTATATGAAAGATACCTTAATTTTTACATGTATTAAGAAATACAGGTAAATAGGCAGACATTGATTTTTACATGTTGGCTATGTTTAAAGTTCGGTTTACGATTACCCTCAAGCTAGCCTGGGTTCCAGTCCGATCATTTTTTCCTTTTCTATATTTGGACGTTACCGTGTCGGAAATGACATTTTTGACAAAAAAAAAAAAAAAAAAAAAAAAAAAAATCCGAATGTAAAAAGAGGAAATAACGATCGGACTGGAACCCAGGCTAATTCCGAGCCAACAATAGATCTATAGCTCGGCAGAAAGGAACAGAGTCTCTGTAAACTTTCCGTGGCGTAAAATTGCCGAAGTTGGGTCATTGCATTTGTAAATTGACTCAGATTGCCTCAGGTAACATCTGCCATACTATACATATTTGTTAGACCACAACCGTGATTGTTATTCAAAGGAATTATGAATTGAAAAATTTCCCGACAACAGCCATTTTATATTTTTAATATCTTGTATGAATGCTTTTGTTTTTAGAAAAAATAAAATTTACAATAGCTGTTTGTCATCAACTGAAGATAAGCCAGAAAAGGAAGTGCGCAATGTACACAAAGATCGGCCTTAACGGATGTGCAGACTGATTTCTGTCTAGCGTGTGCTCGCAAAACCACTGACTGGTTCTCAAAAAGTGACAAAATTACTTAAAACAGAATTGACCTGTCGAACATTAAGGTTAATAAGTAAAATTTGTAGTCGGTTGCGTTGTTCATGATAGATCAGACGATACCCGTGTGGTCTGATCTCCCACCTCACTTTCCCCAGCCTAATATACGTTTTTGACGATCCCATACAAAACCATTACAATAAAATGCTCTCTGCTTAGAATGCAACAGCTCTGTGCGGCAGGGTAGAGATAATGAATGTCAAAACATTGTAAAAAGAGAAACTTCTTCATGCTATCCCTAGCTCTGTGAGTAATTTTTCAAAAATGTATCCAACCGAAGTATTTTTACTATTATACCATTTTTGTTCATTAAACTAAAAAAAAAAAAAAAAAAAAATCAGAGATTGAATTCAATATAATTATGAAAAAATTAAAATCAGGGATTGAATTCCAAAGATGTAATAAATATATGTACATATTAGTATATTTCAAGCGTTCCTCTTCCCCACCTCACCCACACCCACACACTCGGCCTCTGTCCCATCATAAACTTCTCCTGCGGTGTTAATTTTTTTCAAACTCTTCATGAACCGGCAATATATGACTTCCCCACTTTAAAAGCAATTGTAGAGAACATAATAAATATGGCAGAAATTATGGAATTTGAATCAGTTAAGGCGTGAAAACATTGTTTGAAAAACAGCAAATGCTGGTCACCAGCATTTCTATCTTTGATCATAAGTTTTCAAACGCTTTCTTTCGGTAGAATTTTGGGGAGGTCAAATTGTACCCCGGTAATTTACAACCCCAGATATATCCTGTAGAGTTGTTTTCCAATAAATTGAAACCCTTTGCCCTCGAAGCGCGATAATCGTTATTAGTGTGAAGGGTTTGCAGAGATTGGCAGTCAATAAACCAATCCGTATGTGATCGATTTCACGGCCCAAAGGGATCAAACTCTTATAATTTATTAGGCTTACATAGCGGTCAAATAGCAGTTATCGGGTATGATTTGCATGGTAAAGTTAGCCATGTTTTAAAATGCCTAAAGGATACCAAGGACCCTAATCGCTCAGCTGGAATCAATAGCATCTGTAATGAACTCACCCTTACATTACTAAGCGATATATACGAGTTTATTATACTGCAAAGAAATTTCTCGTAATCTGATTGAATAATATGCCCCTAACATATATATCATGTACACTGGCAAAAACACGTAAAACCAGTTTCCCTTTTGAGTGCTCCGTATACATTACTACACTTGCAACACAACATCCAAACTGGCGGCGTCGATAGATCACCAGACTGCGCGTTAATGCACCAAACTGCACGTTTTTGTGACGAAGGTTCCCAGTGACGTCATTTTTCATTGAATTGGGGCACTCAGAAGGGGATTTTTCTATTTCGTCAGCATACTCGATTTGTGAGACTATAAAACAGGAAAATTTCGCTTAACACGCTTTGAAAGAGTTAAACTTTGCTCGGGGCGACATGATTCACCACAGCCGTGAACAAGTTTCCAAGTCCCCTGCCATCTGAGCGTACAACTAATTATATACTGGTGCCAAAACGGTAGTATCCGTACATTTACCCTTAGGCTGCTAAGCGCGAATCACTGACCTTTTGCGTACATTGTAGACCGCACAAAACGTGCAATCTGATCTAAAATCTATCTTATCCGATTGGAAGATATTTCTCCCACAAAAACATACTTTGAAATAGCAACCATTTGGTTTTTTCACTGTGGACTTCAGGGTATCATTTAACTTTTTGAGCTGGATAAGGATTAAAATTTATTTAAGTTGATAATCCATTGGTTACATTATTTTTCAAGTCTTTTTTTTTTAAATTCCATTCGAGAGGTAACATTGAGTAATAAATAAAAATAAACACATTTTACCGTTACACCTGTGCAAGCTCCACGCCAATACCAGTTGGATCAGTGAAAGTCCTATGGGAACAAATATATATTGTACATTATTCATTATCCTGACATAACTGCATTTTGGTTGACTGCAGCAGATATCATCTGAAACCGTCATGAAAATTGGGAAAACTAATAACAGTTTTTAATTTCTTATATTTTTCGTACACATGAGACGTGTAAATCATAATCCCTCAAAGAGGAGACATTTGAGAGAAACCAGTTGTCACTTTTTAAAAGCGATGAAATTAGTCTTAGAAAAAATTAATGGCAATTTCTTAATTTCCTTTAAAGATTTGACAAGCTGTTTTCTAGGCAAATAAACATATCATAAGAAGAAAAGGGGTCGTGTTTGTTCGAAGAAAATGTTCAGAGTTAAATACAATGACAAATGTGCAGTTAGACATTTTTTTTTTTTTTATCTCTCGTAGTCCGCAGGATATGGGTTAATGTTCCCATGACGTCTTATACCTTTACTCCTTTACCGAAAAGTAGTATATAAAGAGCTGTGTATTCCTTTTCACAAAGACATCTCGGCAGATAAATGATTGACATTTAGCAAGTGGTGTGAAATATGAGGATTTGAATTTGGTTTATTGTCTTGTCTTTATTCATGTGCGAAATTAATGTACGACGATTTTGGTACGCTGTAAGGATATCTTTTCTTGTTACTTTCTTAACAAGCAGCGGGAACTTTTGCCAATGAAGAAATAATATATTGCGTAGAAGGTTGATGGGGACTGGATGATACAGATCTTTACATATGACTTTTATGTACCGGTACTACTTTTTCGTAAAAGATTCGTTTGGTTAAATAGTGTTTTATGCCGCTTTCAACATCATTTCAGTCATATAGCGGCGACAGCCCACATGTTCATGTTTTCCCGGGTTTCACCAGGACTAGGCTATGGCTCTGGAGTTTCTTGCCCAAGGACACTCCTGTGAATTTTGGTAAATGACAGTCTCTTAAACAGGTGGCTTTTTGTCAGGATCCATTGGCAGGAAAAACAATTACCTACTTGTATCTTGGCAAAAAAAGAAAAAAAGTGCTGTCTGTATTTTGCGTTTATTAAGTTTGAAAAAGAAGTATTTAATTTTGACATAATAAATAGTGATGTAATATGCCGATAAAGAGCACAGCGAATTAGACAAGAAGGTAAAGAATTAGAAAAGAAGATAAGGCACTTTTATCTGAGAATATAGACTTTTTAATATTGTGGAAATAACAGAAAAAGCTGTGGACCTTTGGAAAAAAAATACTAGGGGGTTGATTATCTCTGAAGAATTACTTACGTAAAACAGATCTCATAGTGGCTATCTTTCAAGGGATATATGTGAGTTCTGTGTGTGTATTTGATGAAAAGCTCTGACATCAACCTAAAACAAGAGCACCGCTATAGCCCTAGAGCGCTAACATCATTTCAGTTAAAAAATGGTCATCGTTTCTAAATGATGCTGAAGTAAATTAGAGAAAAATATTCTATTCAGTTCTAGGACGACATAGACTGCCAAATAGGTAAAGTTTCATGGAGAATACTTATTATTAATAACCTATAACCTGAAGTATGCTACTGAATGAAGACTGTTGAAATTAAAGACTTTTTGTCTAAATCTTTCAATCCTTGTCAAACATCAAGCATATAGTCATCCCTTGACCAAGCATCAAGAAAATCAGGGCAACGAGTAGAGTGCTTAGCACATAAATTTCTTTAATCTTTACACTTTGAAAGAACCTTCAATACTACACACTGTGTTTTAGAATAGGAATTGATATCGAGAAACAAATAGTTTGACAAAGTTAGTAATGATGGGTAAATGTGTGGTCTCTAGACTCTTAAAGAAGCATTGAACCAGCCCGAAAACATGTTTGGGATTAGAAAGATAATGTTTTGCGAAAAAAAAAAAAAAAAAAAAAAAAAAAAATACATGACTTAGAAGGGACAAATGCTGTTAAAAAATAAAATGTAAATTCAGAATGGACGTTAACCTACGAGTTTTTAAAACCATATTTGACAGTTTTACAAACTGAACTATGGGGGGGAGGGGGGCTCCAGTTTTAAAGTGTTATAAACAAATTTATCCCTTGTTCTGAAATAACGGCTATCTCATTACTAACGAACTAGGAATTTTTACAGTGAAAATAGAATTTAAAAAAGTCCTCAGTGATTCCTCAGTTTTTCTACACGTATTTCTATCAATATTTTATATTTCTAAACCATCCTAGCACTCAAATATTTGTACAGATTTAGAATAAAAGCTTGCGAAATATGTTTCATTGCCACTTAATCATTTTTTTTATTTCAATCAACTTGTAAAATTGACGCATTTTTCTCCGTATGATACAGTTTCAAAAGTTACTCAGATGTTGAACATACAGCAATTTGATCGAAATTCTGCGAAAAAAAAGCAAACAAACAAACACACACACAAAGAAAACAAAACAATCTTCGTTTGTTTTGTAGTCACGTTTATCAGAACATTTAAACAGAAAATCCCAATGGTTGTCCAAGGCCCTTATAAGTTTCAAACTTCATACAAAAGTTATATAAAAACATCTTATACAATACAGACATGCACAGACCTTGGTCTTCATCGTCTATGTAACAGAAGTATTGGAGGAAATTAAAACAACTTTTTGTCTGACCTTTTTCTTATCATCTCCGGTTTCAAGGATCAAACATCTTGCGTACGTGTCCATAAAATTTCTTTAGCTTATCGTTAGACGAATAATTAACATTCACGCAACAGAAAAATATGTGTTTATGTTCAACATTTTACGTTTTTCGTAGGACTTCCTGCAAGGGTTTTTTTAAGACTATAGATCATTTTTTAAGGTTTCTCAAGAAGCTTATTTGGAGACCTATATTTCTTTTTATCTAACAACATGGCCGAGCTTTTACATTAAACTTGAGATAATATAAGCAGAAGTTCTCCAAAGGTTTCGTGGAGATAGAGTGAAAAAAATGGCCTTTAAACACTTCATCAAAGAATCAAGAGTTTTAACGACCCTGAGAAAGACGCCTTTTTTAAAACATTATGGGTAGAGGAGAAAGTGCTGGTAATCAGCAATTCTCCTTTACCTAAAATGTTTTCTCCCTATCAAAGATAAAATCCATCATTTGAACAAACTTCTGGTATACAAGTGTTTTCAACATGGACAAGTCCAGATCATTTTCGTATAATTCAATATTAGTTTTTTTCATGAACATTGGCGAGTTCTGATTGGCTGAAAATTTTTTTTTCATAGCTCCATGAAAAAAAAAAAAAAAAAAAACACTGCCGGAATTACTTTTGCAGTCAAACTAATGTAAAGAAACATGTATACGAGATTTCATAATGTTTTTCGTTCTGATTTTATATCGAGTCCGAAGTTCAAATTGCCAGCTGATTTTTTTTTCTTTTGAATACTGAAAAAAAAAAAAAAAAAAAAAAAAAAAAAAATTAGAGAGCTAAAAAAAAATTCATTGTTACTCTGCTGGGTTTAAACAATCTTATTTTCAACTTAATTCTAGCGTATTGAACTTCTAATAATAAATCCACTCAATCTGAAAATGTTCAATACTATAATGACGTCATGAATTACGTCATTTTACGTCATGAAGGAGCAGTTTTACCGCGCTATGAAATATCAATGAAAAGGACAGTAAATAAATACGCAATGTTGGATTACAAAGAAAGAGCAGTTAGAATTATTTAAGTGTATATTTGTTGTCTGTGATATTGAATTATAAGGAATAAGGAGAATTTTTTTTTTGTTTTCATGGAGGTATGAAAAAAAAAAAACCTAATCACACTGAAAAGTGTGATTAGGTTTTTTTTTTCATACCTCCATGAAAACAAAAAAAATTCTCTTCATTCCTTAAGTGGTAAAGTCTTGTAGTAAATTATAAATTTGCGAAATTATGGAATGACAAACGACGACTAAATACAAGAGATGTTGATCTTGATATTCGCCTACACAACATTTGCAAGCAAGTTTGCCCTTTTCACCAAACGAAAATATTCTAAAATAATTCAATATTAGTTGTTTTCAAGAACACTGGCGAGTTCTGATTGGCTGAATTTATTTCGTTCTTTTTAATTGCTTCATTAAAAACAACAACAACAAAAAAAAAAAAAAACAGCAGTACCGGAACTACTTTTGCAGTCAAACTAATGTAGACAAACATGTATACGAGATTTTATAATGTTTTTCTTTCTGATTTTACATCCAGTCCGAATTTCAAATTGCTAGCTAAATCTATTTTCTCTGAATAAAAAAAAATCTGTTAATTCAAAGAAAGAGCTTAACACTCATTGTCACTTTGCTGGGTTCTTATAAATTTATTTTCAACCTTACTCTAGCGTATTGAACTTTAAATAATAAATCTACTAAATATGCAAATGTTCAATACTATAATAACGCAATTTTTACTTCATGAACGAGCAGTGTTACCGCGCTGTGAAATATGAATTAAATGGATATTAAATGAATACGCAATGTTGGATTTCCAAAAAAAGGTTAGTATTGTTCAAGTGTTCAAGTGTATATATGTTGTCTGTGATATTGAATTATAAGGATTGAAGATTCTTTTTTTTTTTTTTTTTCATACCTCCATGAAAACAAAATAAGTTCTCTTCATTCCTTAAGTATCTTAAATTAAGGCTATTGCACACAACACGATAAAAGCGGCTTAAATGGTGGAAAATGACATAATACTTGCTATAAGCATTCTATATAGCATTTTCTCCTTTTTCCACAGTGTTTTCATAAGGTTCCTTTGTCAGGATCATTCAAATGCTGGATTGTGTGGTATAGAGTTAAAACAAACAAACAAACGTTTCACAAAGTTTCTTCTAACATTATGCGCTTTATGATGACTAACTCAATAGATTTTGAACTGGATCCTGCTTCATGAAATAAAGAGTGTTCTTACACGTTTTTCGTGTATTGTATCCGAAATTTGATCTGTACGGATTAGTGTCATCATATTGCAGACAATATCTTTTTAAAGTTTAAATATTACTTTGCAATAATTACGTTACAAAAATCTTCTTAAAACTTGTCTTACCGCTTATAGTTATGCAAATTACAACATCTGGCAACTAACTAAAACAGTTTGTTACTTAAAGCAGGATGTACGGCGTTATCTCTCATAGATAACGCTTTTTGGAGAACTTATTTCTTTGTTTACCAAATTTGAAGGGAAATATATTCAATCTATTCCTGGATTTTTCTACATGCCTCCAAATTTCTGTTTGTAACTGACAAAATGCATCTTCGTGATTCATATGATACCAAAGAAGTCAATTTATTGTACTGCAAAGAAATTTCTCGTGATCTGATTGGATAATATGCCCCGAACATATATATCATGTACACTGGCAAAACCAACGTAAAAGTAGTTTCCCTTTCGGGAGCCCCGTAGACATGACTACACTATCAACACAACATCCAAAATGGCGGGGTCGATCAAGATTAACATCAAGATTATGCGCCAAGCTGCACGTTTTAGCCCGTATTACCAAGGTTTCATTGACGTCAGTTCCCAGTGACGTCAGTTTTCATTGAATTGGGGCACTCAGAAGGGAAATTCTACTTTGTCAGCGTACTCAATTTTTTAAACCAAAAAACAGGTAAAATTCGCTTAACAAACGTTGGAATGGTAAAATTTTTTCTGTATAATAAAATCGTTGTACAGTCAGGTGGCAGGGGACTTGGAAACTTGTTCACGGCTGTGGTGAATCATGTCGCCACCTTCGGCTCTGGGCGACATGATTCACCACAGCCGTGAACAAGTTTCCAGGTCCCCTGCCACCTGACCGTACAACTAATAATGTACTTAAGGATCCATAAAGCCCATTTTGTCTAATAATCAGCTGAATCATGAGGAAAACTCACCAAAAGCAAAGAGATTTGACCTAGGTCAGTCTGCACGGATGATCTGGGTCGAAACCGTTTGTAGATGCATTAACCCCCCTTTTCACAGAGCGTGAGTCAAATACTGTTGAGATCAGTGAATGGAAATTGAATGAGAGAAGTTTCAGGAAAGCGGATAGATTGGAACAAAATCTGACGGCACATTCAAGATGAATGGTCTACTGATCCACGGTCGTGTGTGGAAAGATAATGGTATGATGTAACCTACAGTCGTCAAACCAACAGGAGACCCAAGTTTTATCGAATGCCGCAGACAACAAGCTGTATAAGTACGTTCAAGCTGAATGGTATACTGATCCACCGTCGTGTTTGGAGAGATAAGGGTTTGATGTGACCTGCAATCGTCAAACCAAAAGGAGACCTCAGTTTTATCTAATGCGTCAGACAGCAATCTGTGTAAGTTATGTATACTTTATGTCGTGTAATTGCATTGGTTTCTTACAAGTGCTTAAAACGGCGAGTGTTGTTTCATTTCTACTTAAACCGCTTGATGGAAATACGAAAGAGGAGAAAAGTGTTTTTGTTTTTAAAAGTTTACGTATCAGTCAGATAAAGTTAAAAAAAACCGCTCTCTGTCGCGCGCTCTCTCTCTCTCTCTAGATCTTGTCCCGTTGTCTTGTTCTCTAAGCTTTGTTCTCCGTAGCTCGCTCATCTCACACACATACTTATGTGGACGGACTTACCACGCAGACATGTGCCGATTATACAACACGCTGGGATCACGTTTTTCACCTGATACCCAGGGCATGTAAAGAAAATCAAAAGTTCATCTCCAAATATGTCGGGCTACATATACGTACCTAACTCTACGTTTACGCCACGTTCCCGGCAGCCACAGCAGCCCCGTTTGTCCGAAACGTGGTGTGCCGTGAGATTTTGTTGTTTTTTCTCTTCATTTACCAAGATTAGTTAAGTCTCTTTACTGTACCTCACGGTATCCATGACAAACCGTGGAGGGAATCCTACGCTTACACCATGTTCCAGGTTGCCACAGCAGCCACATTTCTGACGACCGTGGACAAAATTGACGTAATACAACGCAAAGGAACGGGATAAGCAAACTTGTTAGACCGTGATCACCGGGGTTGCTGTGGTAGATTTTTTGACTGTCAAAAAATCTGCCACGGCATGTCCCGGTGCTGATGAGAAACCTAACAGACCGTAGCGGCACGGGTTGATCATTGCGTTCTTCTACGGCCTAATCGATACTAGTGAAAAATGGGCTGCCATGTCCGAACACGGATCGTCTGTGAGTCTTGTAACGGCTTGTTACGTGCTGGTAAGTTCTGGTGCGATCAAGGTGATTTATCCCGTTCCTCTGCGTTGTATTACGTCAATCCCGTTTTGTTCACGGTTGCCAGAAACGGGGCTGTCGTGTCTGCCGGGAACATGGTGTAAACGTAAGGTCATCTGAACGGTCAGTGAGCCGATACCGTCATCATCAAACCGCATTCGGCATACCTTTGGTGATTGGAGCCATCAAGTCCCTCGGCTGTATCTTGTAGCCCAATATTCACTTACACGGCACACTTAATCGCCGGAAATATGCAAGTTTACCGTTCTGAAATTGTAAGGCTCCTCCTTAAAGTTTTCACTGACAGATGGATAGATGTGTATGTCGAGGTTGTGTATGTCGTTGCTAAACGACTTACAGTGGCGCCGCCACTGTGACAAAAACACAGGCCTTTTCAGTTTGGCTTCTATATCTCGTCTGAGGCTAGCTTTATTGCACGGGGTTCTCAGGCGCTTATTATATGCATGTGAAGGACTGGCTACATCTCTGTTGTGACCACCGCATTTCCGGTTCTGTAGTGCATTGTCGCTACTTTCGGTTTGCTAGATTTCAGATTGAACAAGTTCTGTTAAACATCATTCGGCAAAAGTGCTAGCATGCACCAGAACTACGAAAAAGTAAGGTGTTCAATGCAGATTTAATATTCGAAAAAATTAAATGGAGGTTTCTCTTGCAACTTATCTGACAGGACAGACTGTGGAATTACGGACAACTCGGCCCAAAGACAACTCGGACCTGGACAACTCGGCCCTGGAAAATCTAGGACTAAGACAACTCGGCTCAAAATACTAAGGACAACTCGGCCCAAATTAGGATTTCTACCCATAGTTGACGGAAATAGTCACCAGTCCCTCCGTCTGCTTTTTGGTCTTCTTTGTTTTATCATCTGTCCATTATTCATTACTTACTTTCAGGCCTTACAATTAGGTAGTTATTGAGTTAATTAAAGAATGTATTAAATCTTAATAATATACCTCATCTTTGAAGAAAAATTAATGGCTTGGGACTACCACGCGTAAGTATCATACTAATGACCATATTACCGGATCATTATCAATTAATTAATTCAACCGAATTAACAACAGAGTGATAAAAGGTGTGCGCATGTTTGCACATCGTTTAAAGTACTTTCAAATATAAGACCGACAAAAATAATTATGATTACAGTTAAAGGTATTGACAATTAGGCATGTCATCTTAATTTCCTTTAATTGGTCTTAACTGGTTTAAGAATTTTATTTTGCCGACCTTATCCTTATAAATACCCTACAATATTTTCTGTGACATCAAACCACGTTCGATACCTTTATCATGCCTGCATATTGTTTCGAGTGTAGCAAGGTTGTTCGCGGAGGCTTAAAATTTGATAACTTGTCTTCAGTTTCCCTACACTAACAGACTCATATCCTGGTTGTCGAACTACACACCCCATGTGTCAAATTTGTGCATATCCGTGCATTAGGCGATGTTTGCTGTGATGCTCATCTTACTTTAGAGACAGATAAATGGTTTGGGCTTGTTTGTGCATCTGATGGCTCGTCCGTATGTTTGACCGTCTGTCTGCTTGATCGTTCGTTTGTATGCATGTAGTCAGATAAATTATTTCGGCTTGTCTATGCGTCTAATCGTTCATCGTCTGTCTGACAATTCTTTATGTTAATTAAGCCCGAATGTGATAATGTGTTGCAGCCTGATCCGCAAAGCGGTGAGGGCTGAAAAGCATTAGCCTATTACACGAAGGCTTGGTAAACGTAAATACACGAATGATATTTAAATGTTGTATCGTCATTTCTATCTACCTCCAACAGGTATTTATTAATGGATCAACGATATATACCAGTGGACCTAAAACTTTGGGCCGAAATGTCTTTTGAATTGGGCCGAGTTGTCTTATGAACTGGTCCGAGTTATCTTAGTCCGAGTTTTTGTTGGGCCGAGTTGTCCAGGTCCGAGTTGTCTTTGGGCCGAGTTGTCCTGCACCCAGACTGTGGACTTAACTAGATGACGGCAACGATAGAAGGTTAGATTTGTATCAAGCGTCGATAGGTTTTCTTATTAAACAGGTATTTTCGTATTTATTATTTTCTATCTTTGTCACAATGATGCAAAATTATTTCTTTAGAATAATATAAATCTACCCAAACTTGCCTTGTTCTTGCTCTGCCCCCCCTCCTTCACTCAGCTTAAATTACCCTACCTGGTCTTGGAGAATATACTGAAACTGCCTAGGCTAGGAGCCACTATGCCAAAATTTTCCAAGGCTTTCTAATCTCTCATACACTTTCTGCAAGTCATGCCACTTTAGTTTCCGGGTAAAATGTGTCTGATCTATATGAAATTGAGGAGCAGCAGCACTTCTTTGAAATAGAAATGAGGTTTTAGCCCCTAAACTGTTGAGTAAACTGACTAAGTTTTTGAAGTACCGGTAAGTTGATTTTTGGCTGTTGATTTTCCTTTGGTTGTTTTTCTTCCTTTACAACAGTCACGATTGAGTCTGCTAGTTTATGAAGACTGCTTTTATCAAAGTCATACTCCACTGGAACCTTCACAGCAACAACTGAAATACGCTTTCTCTGTTGGCATAATGTCTCAATGTTTTTGCTCAGTTGTTCGGTGTTTGCGTTCAAAGTCTTTTTTTCCTCCATTTGTTTGTTGAAAGTCTTCAGTTCTTCTAAAATCTGAGTCAGTACAGAATCTTGTTTTGAATTCAACTGTCTTACTTCTTCAAAAATGCTGTCCATTACCGTCGTTGGGTTGATGAGTGTTGAATTCATCGCTGTCGATAGAATATCCCCGTTATTTTCTTTTGGTAGGAATTCGTCTATGTCGAAGCCGTCCAAGTTAATTCCGTCCAAGTTGAAATCCATTTTTCCGTTAGCGCTTATCCGTACTACTCGAGAGCTGAGAGTCGAATGATTCATTATTTGGAAAATATCGTCGGCTTTTATACGCTGACGAATCGATTGGATAACGTTAATTCTATGTCAAAGTAGGTCAATCCTCCCGTCAGAACTAGTTTTGATTCAGAATTAACGTTTTTTGACCAATCAGAAGATTCTTTGCTTTAACGTTGACCAATCAGAAGCTTCGTTATATTTCTTTATTTGTGTGAGTAAAAAAAAAAAGAAGCTAGAAGGAGAAGATCGTGTTATACACAGGAGTTGGTCTTTTTTTGGTATGGAATACAGTGTGATTTTAATGCCCACACTGTCTTAGATCAGAGGTCTGGTATTGGACATTGACTTTTTTTAGTGTATCTCTTAGAGAAAATTGACAATTTTGAAAAGAAAGATCTTTTCGTAGTGTTGAGTAGCCCTGAAAAGGGCTGTTTTGTTTTTTTTGGAGGCTGTGTTTTTTTCCCTTTACTGACAGCTTTTCTTTGGTTTTTTCGGGATCTTGAAATCATCGAAGTCATCAATATTTTTTCCGTATTTGCCCTGACCCGTCATTGTCGAGATTGCCCAGTTGTTGAGAACTCCTTGTTTTTTGTGAAGTTGACTTTTGTCTTCCTCTGATTTTTCGTATCTGCCCTGACCCGTCATTGTTGAGATTGCCCAGTTGTTGTGAACTCCTTGTTTTTTGTCTTCCTCTGATTTTCGTTTAGTTGCTTTTGACTGCATTTCCTTTGGCTGTTGATTTTCCTTCGAGATTGCCCAGTTGTTGAGAACTCCTTGTTTTTTGTGAAGTTGTCCATCGTCTTCCTCTGATTTTCGTTTTGTTCTTCTTCACTGTTTTTCCTTTGGTTGTTGGTTTTCGTTTGTCTGTTTTTCTTTCCTTACAACAGTTACGATCGACTCTACTAGGTTGTGAAGACTGCTTTAATCAAACTCATTCTCCACCGGGATTTTCACCGGAATCTCCACAGGAACTGCTGAAATACGCTTCTGGTGGCATAATGTCTCAATGTTTTTGCTCAGTTGTTCGGTGTTTGTGTTTAAAGTCTTTATCTTCTCCAAATGTTTGTTGAAAGTCTTTAATTCTTCTAAAATCTGAGTCAATACAGAATCTTGTTTTGAATTCAACTGTCTTACTTCTTCAAAAATGTCGTCCAATATGGTCTTTGGGTTAATGAGTGTTGTATTTATCGCTGTCGATAGAATATCCCCATTGTTTTCTTTTGGTAGGAATTCGTATATGTCGAAACGGTCCAAGTTGAATCCGTCTAAGTTGAAATCCATTTTCCCGTTAGCACTTATCCGTACTACTCGAGAGCTGAGAGTCGAATGATTCATTATTTGGAAAATATCGTCGGCTTTTATACGCTGACGGGAGGATTGACCTACTTTGACTCAGAATTAACGTTGACCAATCAAAATGTGTAGTGATATAACGAACGAATCGATTGGATAATGTTAATTCTATGTCAAAGTAGGTCAATCCTCCCGTCAGAACTAGTTTTGATTCAGAATTAACGTTTTTTGACCAATCAGAAGGTTCGTTGCTTTAACGTTGACCAACCAGAAGCTTCGTTATATTTCTTTTTTATTTGTGTGAGTAAAAAAAGGAGCTAGAAGGAGAAGATCGTGTTATGCACAGGAGTTGGACTTTTTTGGTATGGAATACAGTGTGATTTTGAGAGAGAAAACTAGGGCGAACTGGACTTAGACTTTTTTTGAGTGTAACTCTTAGAGAAATTGACAATTCGAAAGATTACTCTTTCTTGGTGAATGGTAGCCCTGAAAAGGGCTGTTTTTTAGGCTTGTTGTCCGGCAAGGCTATTCATCGACTGTATAAACTACAGGTCTGATCTCTCGCCAGCAATATTCACACCAAACCCCTGGGTCATCGTCTTCTTCGTAAAATCCCTCATCAGGATTTGGACAGTTGTGCTTTTGTCCAAGATACTGTAGGGGAAATGTACATTTCCCACACTCTATATCGCATGCTTGAGCACACAAAGGACAAATAAGAATCTGAACCATGGTGGAACGATTGTGATTTGATGTATAAAACATAGACTTTTTATAGTTTTGCTGGGTGGATTGACCTTTTTTTGACTCAGAATTAACATTATCCAATCAAAAAGTTTATATCTTTATAAGTTTTGATTTGAGAGATGGGTTTTTTTCTTACTCAAACTTACTGTTGGACTTAGTCTGAGGAACGATTTTGTTCTTTGGGGAAAGATTTAGCTAGAGAGTTGTTGCAAAAGACCTCTTTTTAGAGAGAAATTGACAAATTTGAAGAAAGATTGCTCTTTCGTAGTGTTGGGTAGCCCTGAAAAGGGCTGTTTTTTAAGAAATCAACTCAAAATATTCAGAGTTAGACCTATTCGTCGAAAAACTCTCGGTAAAGTTCATCCGTCTGCTCACGCTTACAGCGGGTATAGTCATAGTACATATCGAGTGTTTCTTCAATAGCCCAAAAAGGGCTGTTTTGAAGAAATCAAGTTGAATAATTATTCAGAGTCAGACGAATCGTTGAACAGCTCCCGGTGAAGTTCGATAATCTGATCAGCTTTGGAAAAGGCGTATTCATAAAACATTTCAAGTGTTCCTTCAATAACTGTAAGCTTCAGTCGAAGGTTATAGCGGAACGATCTGTTGTCATTTAGCATAATTTAAAGTGAAACGTTTGTCAAGAGTTCTTATTCTTGAAGACATGTTGATGATTTGGTTATCTAGTTGATAATAATTTTATACAATTGGGTCCGGACTTTATATATTCTTGCACAGGGATTGACCTACTTTGACTCAGAATTTACGTTGACCAATCAAAAATGTGTAATGATATAACGAACGATTCACCTGGACAACGTTAATTCTATGCCAAAGAAGGTCAATCCTCCCGTCAGAACTAGTTTTGATTCAGAATTAACGTTTTTTGACAAATCATAAGGTTCGTTGTTTTATTGTTGTCCAATCAGAACGTTCGTTACAATTTTTTATCCAAAAACAATTGATAAACCTGGATTGATAGAAGGTAGGACTTACGCTTTGAATTTTTTTTGGTATGTAATACAGTGTGATTTTTTGATACCCACACTGTCTTAGGACAAGAGGTCTGGGAAAAAAAAAGACTTTTTTTGTCTGGTTAGAGCAAAAAAATACAGACCTATGGACTTAGACTTTTTGAGTGTATCTCTTTATGAGAAATTGACAAATTTGAAAGAAAGCTCTTTCGAGGTATTGGTTAGCCCTGAAAAGGGCTGTTTTTGAGTATTCATTTATCTATCAAGTCCACTGCTCTTCTAAACGATTTAATGGGATAATTTCGCATCCATAATATTCACAGCATACTGTTGAGGTTTCATTATCATCATAGAACCCCTCATCAGGATCGGGGCAGTTGTGCTTCTGGCCAAGGTAGTCCAGAATAGCAAGACATTTTCCGCACTCTATATAGCATCTGCTACCGCACATCGAGCACAGAAGAATCTGTACCATGATGACTCTATTTTTTGTGTAAAAAACATTGACTTTTTATAGCTTGCAGGGTGGATTGACCTACTTTGACTCGGAATTAAAGCTGACCCATCAAAAATGTGTAATGATATAACGAACGATTCGACTGGACGACGTTAATTCTTTGTCAAAGAAGGTCAATCCTACCGTCAACGTATAAAAACGAACTTTTATTTTATGATCGGCTTTATTTTCATTTCACAATGAAAGACAACAAAATCATTAGTAGAGTATTTGGAAGGAGAAACGGTGAAGAGAAGAAAAAGAGAAAAATGGAGGAAAATTTGGAGGAGAAGAAAAGAGAAGAAGCCTATAGAAGAGAAGAGGCAAAGAGGTTGAAAGCTCTGCGAGTTTTTCGAGAGGCAGGGGTGCGAATTTTCGCCAAAGGATAAGATGGGGAACATATACCCCGATCTGATGGATTTCATGTCAACCGCTGAACATCGTGGGTGTCAGAAGAAGCTGATGAAGCTGTATCCTTCATTGGTATGGCATTAATTTATCCAACCAGTGAATGGAAAAAACAGCCCTTTTCATTGTAAAAAATTCGACGGCTTTTATACGTTTGCAGGGGATTGGCTTACAACAAGCGCGAACCTGGTGGAAACCACCCTGAGTAAAGCTCTGAGAAAAAAGCTTAAAGCATACATATGTGGAAATTCTCTTTAGAACAGATCTATTTGAATGAAGTAGAAAGCATTCAATCGAACTAGACAAAAGTGAAATTTAGAAGGCTTTTTAGAGTGTAACTGATTGAGAAATTGACAAATTTGAGGAAAGATAGATCTTTCTTGGTGTTGGGTAGCCCTGAAAAGGGCTGTTTGTACAAGTTCACTATTTAACTTCTTCTCTTTATCCTCCTAGTTTCCATTGCATTTAGTACTTGGATCAGATGTTCAACTTCACGCCTTATACGTCTAATGCGTTCTCTTTCTTCTATCCAGTTAAGCAATTTGAGTAAAATTGTTAGTCCAAACATTGTGCTGGTTTGGCTTAACTCTAAAGCAGTTGAGTGCCGAATGAGATAAATGGAAGGATTGAATGTATTTTGTGATTGTCTTTTATAGTCTACAGAGGTATAAATAGTGACTACAAAGTATTTTAACTAGGATCACTGAGAATAGTGTTAACATAGAGAAAATGCAGTTGGGCTAACATTGGCCAATCAAAAATGTGTAATGATATAACGGACGATTCGATTGGACAACGTTAATTCTGAGTCAAAGTAGGTCAGTCCCCCTGCAAACGTATAAAAACGAACTTTTATTTTATTATCGGGTTATTTTTATTTCACAATGAAAGGCAAAACGTTCTTCTGTGGGTTATTTGGGAAGAGAAAGGCTGAGGAGAAGAAAAAGAGAGATATGAAGGAGAAGATAGAGGAGAAGAAAAGAGAAGAAGAAGATAGAAAGAGAGAAAAGTTTAAAGCACTGTGTGCTTTTTTCGAGAGGCAGGGGTACGAGTTTTACACTCGTACCCCGAAGGTCAAGATGGGGAACATTTACCCCGACCTGAGGGATTTCATGCCACCCACTGAACATCGTGGGTGGCAGAAAAAGCTGATGAAGCTGTATCCTTCACTGGTATGGAATTAATTTATCCAGCCAGTGAATGGAAAAAACAGCCCTTTTCAGGGCTACCATTCACCAAGAAAGAGCTTTCTTTCGAATTGTCAATTTTCTCTCAAAGACTTACAGTCAAAGAAAAAAAGTCAAGCCCAGAATTATTTTATATGTTTTTTATTCAAACATTTGTACAATGAAACAAGACATGAACTGTAAAAAACAATGGAATGAAAAAAACATTGGAATGAAAAAACAATATCTATGCAAAAAACAATTTAGCATAAAACATTTCGTACAATATAACATTTTACAATGCAAATTCACAAATGCCCCGAGTTTTCCATTTTTCTTCATGTTCCGTAATAACGTTATGCAATTGGTCATTACCCAAATACATTTGATATTCACAGTCCATCTCTCTGAATTCGCGTATTCCTCTAAATGGAAAAACATGTTTTGTAACGCCTTTTGTTGAAAGAGATGAATATACACTTTCTTCTGTAACATCTCTATCAAATAAAATATATCCTTCCAAGGTATCCACTATTTCCTCGTCGTCTTGAATAGATCCTCTTTTGTAGCGTAAGTAAAAGTTAAATAAAACTGATTTCATTTTCAGAACGTTCAGAAAACTTTCTTCTGTTCTTCCTATGATAATGAAGCACCATCGACTTGTGAATCAGATTTGTTTACCGATAGCACCGTCTTTCCACCAACAAGCTGCTAAATAAGCTTTGAGAATGAGATCTAAATCCGAATCGTCTACCATCATAGCAATAAAGGTGAGTATAGCATACAACTTGCAGGACGAATCTCCTTTTGCAAAACCTCTGTGCAATTTATCTATCCAAAGTTTCACACAGTAGAAGTTAATGTTAAGTTGCGTTTGTTCATCGAGCGTATGCTGTTGAACGAATTCTCCATAAATCTTTTCACGTAGTTCTATTGGTAAAGGCAGCATAATTTTTCAGCGATATTTTGCGTCCTACTTGGACCGTTCAGTTCAAAACAATGTAACATGGAATTATTTCCTCAGACTTTTATAACCATAGGGTACAGTGTCAGTATCGTTTACAATAACTCTCTTGGTGTATACAGAACGAAACATTTTTGTTTGCGGTTCACTGGTGACCGTTCTATCTCTATGTCTTTTGATTCTACAATCGTATTCAATTTTGATTTCTGTAGTGCGATCCAAAGCACATTTTGAATATGTATCGAAATTCACCACCGGACTTGTATTGTAATCCAAAGTAACCCCCTTTACTTTACATTTGCTTTTCACTTTTCCATCTTTTGTTTTCATTTTGTAAGCATAATTCTTTGGTCCTAGTCCTCTGAAATGAGTGATTTTACAATCAGGCTCTTCATCAGTCCATTTTCCTAGTCTACTGTTAATAATGGGTGGGTTCCATAATTCAGGATCATGAATATACATGCAGCTATCTGTATCGAAATACAGAACTCTATCCTTTAACTTTTCAAGAACGCTGTACAATTCCAGCCTTGCATAAGCTGTTACGTAGGCTCCTACAATAACATTGGCTGTAGCGTGAGTATCAATATGTTCCAACTTTGTTTCATAGTTAATCAAGATGAATGGACAGTCATCGTCAAAGATTTCTACATGCTTCACAATGAAATTTGGATTGGTGACCAATTCAAAATATTTAGACGGATCGTTGATGTATTCCGTTTGGGTCATTTTTTCACGCTGGGCTAATTTTCCCGAAGGACAATTCAACATAATCTTAGCAAAGGATCTTCTCCCAGGATTTTTTTGAATACAACTTGGATCAAGACTAATACCGTCTGCCTCCTCATATTCACGAATAAACTGTTCTTTTTCTGAGTCTGATTGACACCAACTGGGATATCCGCTAGCTTCTTGCTTAATTTTCAAGAAATTATCCACATAGCCTTTAAAGAACTGATCCGACACAGAATCGAAATGCCAAATTTCATATACTTGCAATAGCCTATATCCACAGTCAAGAGCTTTGAACAGCTCAAAAGTAACCCAAGTTCCGATCAAAGCTCTCTCTTCTTTGTTATGTCTACAAATGTTCGAACTTTCTTCTGCACATTTCATACAGAGTGGAAACATCATTTTGTTGTTACAGTGAACTGGGAGAACGGGGTGAAACAAATCAGCTGGGGGTAAAACTTTGCATTTAATTAATCCTTCATACTGACGAATATTCTTCACATCAATATTCTCAGCAGACAAGATTTTTGGTTGACCTACAGGATAGGATTTGTGTTTGCAAACATAAGGGTACAGAGAACAAATATCGATGTACTTGATTTCCTTCTCTCCTTTTTCTTCAACATCATAGGCAATTTTTATTGCATTACATCTTCCTCCAGACAGCCCCTCCCTTGGATCAATGGGATCCAAATATGGATATAGCTTTTCAATGAGTTTTTTGTACTCTTTATCCTTTTTCATCTTAGCATCGAATTCATGCTCCCATATTAACTCTTCGTTATACCCCATTTTTTTTGATATCTCCTAAACGTTCAAAAGTACGTTCGTACAATTCAGACATTGTTTTTCCATTGATGGGATTGATCTGTTTTCGATCTGTATAACATACAGGACAGCCATGATATAAATCCCCAAGGAATTCATAGACAGTGTTTGACTGATGGTGAAATCCGTCTACACTGTATTTCCCGATTTGAAATTCACCATCATATTTTGCGTGGCGAATATTGATTCCTTTTTCCTTAGCCACGCTCTGGACCCAGCGTATCGCTTTCATGGAAAAGCGACGTCTGGATGAATCTTTACTTGAAATGATAGCTATTTGATTTTCAGGCAAATATTTGCTTCGCCAAACCTTGTTACATGCATCGGCAATGGTAATCGCCTCTAGAAATGGGCAAATACCACCCTGTTCAATAAACACTTTTCTGAATTCACCACATCCTCGTCTTAGGATATCAACATCTGATCTACAGTATATTTCCATCTCTTTTTGAAAATTGAATTCCTCATCCCTTTGAACTTTATCATTATACCAGACTATGAAATTTGACCTGGCCTCTTCAGACATTGAATCGGGTTTGTAATAAGTCATGTCCAAGTAGGGACCAATGTAACCCCAGAATTCATCTGTATTTGCCCAGTGATGGAAGTAACCTTTTTTCATTTCTTGAAGGCCAAATGTAGCTGGAAATTTTGCCAAACCGAAGTTCATGAAATTAAAAGAATCGATCAAACGCACTCCATTCAGTTCTAACTTCATAATGTTATTGCCATTCATGATCAAATTTGGAAGTTTTAGCCCAACTTTGATAACATAGTCAAGAATAAACTGTCCGTCATAGCCTTTGAAATTATGTGCAATAGCCGTGACTCCTTTATGATGTTCTGAAAAGAGCCAGTTGCAAAATTGACTCAAAGTTTCCTCACCTTGAAAAATAACTTCTCTTCCTTCTTCAAATTCACTGAATGTGGAACAATGAAAATCAAGTGGTTTATCGATACATTCATCACATGCCCTGTGCGCAATACAGTAATTCGGGATATGGACTCCTGTGTCTTGTTTGCATTCAAAATCAAAGAAAATGAACAATGGTTTTTTGACTACAGAAGAACTCGTCTTGTCATCGGTGTTTGTCTTACTTTGGTAAGACTGAATATAACATCGATGAGAAAAGTCAACAATTTTCTTGCTGATATGGCACTTTTTCTTTCCATTGCAGATATGATTTTTCTTTCTGACTTGATATTGTTGACCACATTTTGAACAGAGTTTCACTAATTCACAAATGGGTTTCTTTTCTTTACCTTGAACATTTCTATGATTTGCCAAACATGCAGCACTGAAAAATCGTCTATGACAACCACTGCAAACATATTCTTTTAATTCTGATGGACATTTTCCTTTGCGATAACAGCCTTTACAGATATTTGATCATGCATGACTTTCCCGTGCCGAGTATCCCACGTCACAGAACTCACAATAAATTGCACAACTAAGAAATCCTGTGTTGGATTTGATGTAATCATAGTGTTTAGTCTCGTCTTTTACTTTTAGATGTTCAAATACTTTTTCCACTTTTGAATGCTGTTGATGAACTTTAATGACATAGTCCTTTTCATACAAGAAAGATTGTATTTTTTTGTATTCGTCAATTCCTACAGACTGGGTTGACGGAACTCAGCTTCATTCAATAATTTTTCAGCTTCAGTCTTCTGGAAAGGATGGGTTGAATTTGTGATGTAATTCCATCTTCTATTCCATACTCCGGTGTTTTCACGTTCACTGTAGCAAATGCCCACCACAACTGCTCTTGCAAAACATAGGTGATCATGATTGTTAATTTGAATAACCGACTGTTTCTTCCGAACAAAAACCTTTGAATCCAATTCTGACGATATATATTTTCCGCTACCACTTGGAGGTGATGTATGCGTAATGTCAAATGTCATGAATCCATCGTTCAAGACGAAATCTGTATTCGATTGTAAAACTTTTTCAATTTCATTTAACATAGTTTCGCCTTTCAGTTGTTCTGAAGGTAAAAAAGGAATATGAATCCCCATATTCAATGAAGGATGGTTAATACTAATTTTAATCATATCCGTCGGTTCAGCATTTAACTTTTGAATGATTTGATGGGTAACATCGTCAAATAATCCGTTCAGTGATGTGGTGGTAATTCTTCAAATTTCTTAAAAGACGCCGTCAACAGATATGATTCTGTTCTAAATTTCCTCGATTTCTTTTTTCCCTCCTCCGTTAAGTCATACAGACTTTTCACATCTAAAGTAGTGTTGTTACTTTCTTCTTTTCGGTCCTCAATCAATTTTTTTCTTTGGTGTATCATCTTCACTTTCACTTTTCATGATCGGTTTTTTATTGGGTGAAGAAAAATCGTCTTTACTGTCACTTTTCACGATCATTTTTACAGGTTTTTTCGAGGAGATATCATCTTCACTGTCACTTTCCACGATCATTTTTACAGGTTTTTTCTTAGGTGGAGAGAAATCGTCTTCACTGTCACTTTCTTCTTTTTTCAATTTTTTTGGTGGTGAAAATGACTCATCGTCACTTTCACTGTCTGAATAGGGTACTATTCTTTTTCTTTTTGACATCGTTTATGTCTGATTGTAAGACAATGACACGGTAAGTCAGAAAACTTGGCATTTAATAGAGCCTTTCAGCCCAATAGTGTAAAAATAAAGACGATAGCTACGAAATCTATATCATTCCTCTGATCGACTTCAGACAGTACAGTTGACAAAAAAATAATGAGCGAGTTTAATCTACAAAGTACATCACTGCTAGGACAGATGATGCATCTGTATGTTAACCCATACACCCACGATTACGAGATCAGCAATGTTCCGTCAAAGTATCAAGTTCAACATATCAGGAATTACGTGGGATCATTTTTATCCCATCAACATTTAACAGAAAAAGATGTTTACCGTATTACCAGATACAGAGTTTTGGATCAACGAACGATCGATAAACGATATGGAGTGGATGGAAAGAGAACAGATATTTGTTTTACATGCAAAAAACCAGGACATTGGGCCAAAAAATGTCCAGAAAAAGAAAAGCAGACAGAAACAGTCGTTTTTGTCGATGTGGATCCATGCAGTCATAATATCAAAATTTCACCAACAATGGGAGTTTGGTGGTGAATTTCAGAACATGAAATTCGTCGGTGTTCTAAAATCATTTTGCAATGAAAATAAATGGAAAACATTCACACCACAGACTACAACATCATCGTTTGAAAATCAGATCGAAAATATGCAGATCGACAACACGACTACCAGCGATGCAGAGATCTGTAAATAACAGAACAGATAGAGAAAAAAATATCTAAAAGCGATAATCTAAGAAAACAACCAACTTTGGAACTAAAAAACAACGAACTTTCTTCAGAGGAGGTTCTTTCACCAAAAGAGGAGAAAAAGCAAAACAAAGAAAAAAGAGAAAGCGAGAAAAAAAAGAAGTGTTTCTTTTGCAAATCAAAAAAATACGGGTTGAAATCTGTCCAGATATGTTATTAAAAAACAATGAAAGGGGAAGAAAACGGAAGAGTGAATGTGAATCTGACATTCCAAAGAAAAAAAGAAAAACACAGTGAAAAAAGTTTCAATACAATATTGTTTTAACAAAAAAAGGCTGACTTGTTTAAATGTTTTCATTCAATTGTTTTTTACAGTTCATGTCTTGTTTCATTGTACAAATGTTTGAATAAAAAACATATGAAATAATTCTGGGCTTGACTTTTTTTCTTTGACTGTAAATCTTTGAGAGAAAATTGACAATTCGAAAGAAAGCTCTTTCTTGGTGAATGGTAGCCCTGAAAAGGGCTGTTTTTTCCATTCACTGGCTGGATAAATTAATTCCATACCAGTGAAGGATACAGCTTCATCAGCTTTTTCTGCCACCCACGATGTTCAGTGGGTGGCATGAAATCCCTCAGGTCGGGGTAAATGTTCCCCATCTTGACCTTCGGGGTACGAGTGTAAAACTCGTACCCCTGCCTCTCGAAAAAAGCACACAGTGCTTTAAACTTTTCTCTCTTTCTATCTTCTTCTTCTTCTCTTTTCTTCTCCTCTATCTTCTCCTTCATCTCTCTCTTTTTCTTCTCCTCAGCCTTTCTCTTCCCAAATAACCCATAGAAGAACGTTTTGCCTTTCATTGTGAAATAAAGATAACCCGATAATAAAATAAAAGTTCGTTTTTATACGTTTGCAGGGGGATTGACCTACTTTGACTCAGAATTAACGTTGTCCAATCGAATCGTCCTTTATATCATTACACATTTTTGATTGGCCAATGTTAGCCCAACTGCATTTTCTCTATGTAAACACTATTCTCAGTGATCCTAGTTAAAATACTTTGTAGTCACTATTTATACCTCTGTAGACTATAAAAGACAATCGCAAAACACATTCAGTCCTTCCATTTATCTCATTCGGCACTCAACTGCTGTAGAGTTAAGCCAAACCAGCACAATGTTTGGACTAACAATTTTACTCAAATTGCTTAACTGGATAGAAGAAAGAGAACGCATTAGACGTATAAGGCGTGAAGTTGAACATCTGATCCAAGTACTAAATGCAATGGAAACTAGGAGGATAAAGAGAAGAGGTTAAATAGTGAACTTGTACAAACAGCCCTTTTCAGGGCTACCCAACACCAAGGAAGATCTATCTTTCCTCAAATTTGTCAATTTCTCAATCAGTTACACTCTAAAAAGCCTTCTAAATTTCACTTTTGTCTAGTTCGATTGAATGCTTTCTACTTCATTCAAATAGATCTGTTCTAAAGAGAATTTCCACATATGTATGCATTAAGCTTTTTTTCTCAGAGCTTTGCTCAGGGTGGTTTCCACCAGGTTCGCGCTTGTAAGTCAATCCCCTGCAAACGTATAAAAGCCGTCGAATTTTTTCCAATAATGAATCATTCGACACTCAGCTCTCGAGTAGTACGGATAAGCGTTAACGGAAAATGGAGCAAATGAATAATCGACTTATTGAGGCTCTCCGAGTCTTTCTGATTGGTGGTGATCAACTACTGATATTAAAGAACAGGATTGAGGAGAATAGAATACAACTAGAACGAATATAACGCCCATACATAGATCTCGGTGAGAAATTAGTCAAACTAATTATAGAGACAACGCCTGACATTATCTTGGTTGTGGAATTCGGGAGGAGGATTACTTTTAATAATGGAACAATGACAATCACAAAAAGAGTCGGACCATGTCCAATCTGTCAGGCAAATTTTGGATGTTGTCATTAAAGCTGGAAAACATTCCAAGATGAGGAAGCAGAAAAAAAGCCCTTTTCAGGGCTACCATTCACCAAGAAAGAGTGATCTTTCGAATTGTCAAGAGTTACACTAAAAAAAAGTCTAAGTCCAGTTCGCCCTAATCACACTGTATTCCATACCAAAAAAAAGACTAAGTCCAACTCCTGTGCATAACACGATCTTCTCCTTCTAGCTTCTTTTTTTACTCACACAAATAAAGAAATATAACGAAGCTTCTGATTGGTCAACGTTAAAGCAACGAATCTTCTTATTTGTCAAAAAACGTTAATTCTGAATCAATAGTAGCTCAATCCATCCTTGCAAGCTAAAGAAAAGTCAATACATTTTGGGATTAAAATAATCACATCCTACCTCAGGTAGACAAACTAGTCAAAGAACCTCTCTCAGGGTAGGGAATCTGGGGATAACAGAATGTCACGTGACGTGATGATTACCAGTCAGTACCCAGTTTACTTAGTCGTCGGAATTCAAAATGGCGGTCAGAATTACCCCTTGGTCTCTGACCGGAACACAATGAAAAAAGTCAAAGTCCAACCCACCCCTAACCTCTGCTTTGACGTGGTGTGGATTAAGATCAGACTGTATTCCGTACCAGAGCAATGAAAAAATGTCTACGGTCAGACCAGCAACAAAAATGACAGAGAATGGTCGCACAACGACCGGTCGTAAAGGCCAGCATAGCCCTATTCTATGCCCTAAGTCCCAATAGAACATCGGTACCCGGTTGACTACCCGTCAGAATTCAAAATGGCGGACATTGGTCACACAACGAGCGCGAAAGTGGTCGTTGGTCGTTTTTTCATACCCAGTTTACTTACCCACACAACGACCGCAAAAGTGGTCGTTGGTCGTAGTTCGTACCCAGTTTGCCTACCCTCGGGTAAGCAAACTGGGTAAAAAACCCACTCAGGGTAAGGAGACCGGGTAATTTCGGGCTAAAATTACCAGGTTTCCTATTCCGTCAGAATTCAAAATGGCGGACATTGGTCTCACAACGACCGCAAAAGTAGTCGTTGGTCGTAATTATTACCCGGTTTGCTTACCCGAGGGTAAGCAAACCGGGTAAAAACCCCACTCAGGGTAAGGAAACCGGGTAATAATTACCCGGTTTCCTACCCTTTACTACTTACACCATAGTCTCAGCATTTAATGACCCTGAGTAAGAGGCATTTTGAAAACATTGTGGATTACCAGCATTTTCTCCTTTTTCTACAATGTTTTCTAACCCATCATAGACAGAAACCACCATTTAAGTCACATTTGATTTATAGACTGCAAATGTTAGAAATTTTGTTGTTTGGTAGAGAGTTAATTATTTACCAGACGACATTATTTTAGACAGGTCCAAATTGAAAGCACTTGCAGACGACAAAATAAATGTAACTCAAAAATTGAAAAATTTTTCCAGCAGGGTAGAAAACATTGGGGGAAAAGGAGAAAATGCTGGTTACCAGCATTTTCTCCTTTTCCTGCAATGTTTTCAAAAGGCTTCTATCTCAGAGTCGTAAAAACCAGGGATTGTTTTTTAAAGAGTTAACTCTTTACCAGACGACATTATTTTAGCCTCTATCAAATTGAAAGGATCTGCAGATGAAAAATTAATTGTTACTCAAAATATGAAAATTGTCTTTCAAAGGATAGAAAACATTGTGGGAAAGGAGAACATGCTAATTACCAGTATTTCCTCCTATTCCCCCACAATATTTTCCAAAGCCTTCTTGTCAGGATTGTTAAAAGTCAGGATTGATAGGTAAAGGGTTAACGCTTAGGCAGACGCGAACAGTTAAGACTGGTCCAAACTGAAAGCGTTTGTAGACGGTAATTTTGATTTGGTGCAATGATGGAACTTAAGATTTTGAAAGAGTAGAAAACATTGTGGAAAAGGGAGAACATGCTAGTTACCATCATTTTCTCCTTTTCTTATAGTGTTTTCAAAACCTTTCACTCTCAAGGTCACAAAAAGGTCGGGTAAAGAAAAAATACGCCATTCTTTTGTTTTATATTGCATTGGTATTGATTGCAAATAGCAGACCCCTCTTCTCTATTGTGTACAAAGAAATTTTGTGTTTACAAAACCCTTTACAAAACAGCAAAATTTAAGACATGTCATGGTAAATAACTGAAATGAAATTTTCAAGCTGATAGTAAAACCCCAAATGTTGCTATTTCTTAAGTATATTTAGAGGAGAATATCTCCTTATCGGACAGTGTAGATTAAAGGTCAAACTGATCTTGATCTACAAATGTCCGCAAAAGGTCAGTGAGTCACACTAGACAGCCAAAGGATTAGGCCTCGTCCAATTATTGACAGTACATGTATTTGCAAACAACAAAAATTAGATATTAGTCTACTCCAAGTGTGAAATTTGTCTTTCAAAAGGCAGAAAACATTGTGGGAAAAGGAGAAAATGCTGGTTGCCAGCATTTTCTCCTTTTCCCATAATGTTTTCAGAAAGCTTTCCCCCTGTAGGTTGTTGAAACCCAGGATATTTTTGTGAAGACTAAAATAGAATTATGTCACTTATCTTTAGAAGAAAGGTTCGACGTGAACACACAATCTGGTGTTATACAAACTGAAATCTTTATGCAAATGGATTTTATTGACTGTATTGTGTACATTGTTTGATTAGATTTTTTTAAACCTTTTATCAACTGGCCCGCGTTTTAATTTTGCCGTATAAGGTGGCGTTTTTAAACATAGTGGAAAAAAGAAGAAATTGCAGGTAAGAAACATTGTCTCCTTTCCCCGCAATGGTTTGTTCCTTTCATTGAAGAATTCTATAATATGGGTGTGTATTCACCAGCAAATCTTGTGAAAATCCTTCGTTTTGTTCCAAAGAATTCTTTAAATTTCAAAGTTACCCTTTATCTGATTGGCTAAACCAAATGATGTAGCCAATCAGGAGTTTTGTTACCAGTACTTCCTAAATATACAGTTAGAATGTTTGTTTGTTTAATTTGAGTTAAACACCTTTTTAACATCTTAAGCCATATCACTGTGGTCAGTGCACCTAGGTGTGCGTCTCCTGGCTTTCTCACACCCGAGTACTGGCACAACTTTCATTCCAAGTCACTGATTACTTTTCTCGCATACATCAGAGGTGAGAGGCGAAAAAGTGCAAGTTTGCCTCAACTGGATATTGAACCAGCAACCACCCTGCCACAAGTCAGGTACGTCAACCACTGAGTTACCCAACCTTGCTAGCCTTAGAATGAAATTAATTAACCTTTGTAGTGCTGAGACAATATTTAGTCCCTAAATGCAGACAGTGTAGACCAAGACCAGACAGCACAGACTGGTCTCTGAAGAGATTGGAAATGGGTCATGTTTGATCAAAAGGCTCAGGTGAGCGACTTCAGGGCAATCATGGCCCTCTTGTTTCCTTGTATGTATACACATACATTTGAGTCATGCCCTATAAAAAGGGGGTTTATGGATCTGTTGTCAGCGCATGTCATATTCTTCGAAGATTCGACCTGTCTGCTATGACGCATCAGCTATCCCCGTATAGATTGGAAAAGTAGGGCTTATACCGAAGCTATTAGCCTATAACCCAAGTATTTAGGGGCTGTTTTAATAAATGGCTGGTGCATAGGTTACATGCTAGCCGATCATAGCTAAATGAATCGCACCAGGTAGCGTTTTATTGAGTAAACGTTTATTTCATTTTGAAATGCAAAGTAACTGTTGTTGTTTTGAAAAGTAGTCCGGTTCTGTACCCAGATGTGTATTTGTAAATTTTCTGCATGTACAAGGACCATTCTATCCTCTTGAATCAGATTAAATTAATTTTATGAATTCTGAAAGAGTTGCAGTATACCTCCTTTTTCTAGGACACAGCTAGGTTTTTTTTATCATGAATCAGACACGGAAGCATTTAAAGTCCTTGTCTAAACTCTTTTTGTAAATTTTCTGCATGTATAACCTTTTAACAAACAATCCCTGGTTTTTTACAGCCCTGAGATGAAAGCCTCTTGAAAACATTGTGGAAAAAGGAGAAAATGCTGGTAACCAGCATTTTCTCCTTTTCCAACAATGTTTTCAACCGTGCAGGAAACAAATTTCAGTTGTTGAGTTACGTTTATTTTGTCGTCTGCAAGTGCTTTCAATTTGGACTAGTCTAAAATTTGTCGTTTGGTAAAGAGTTAAGGACCATTCCACCTCCAGATTCAGTTAATTGTTAGACTACTGATAATGGATTTTATGGATGCATGTTTGTTTGTTAACTTGTTTGGTATAATGCGTCACAGAAATACCTTGATCCCCTTTACACCAGAACATGTCTCTTTTACTTGATTGAGATAGAGATAAGTAACTTTATACTAAACATGTCTCTTTTACTTGGTTGAGATAGAGATAAGTAACTCTATACTAAACATGTCTCTATTACTTGGTTGAGATAGAGACAAATACGGTAACTCTATACTAGACAAACTCTATACTAAACATGTCTCTATTACTTGGTTGAGTTAGAGACAAGTAACTCTATACTAAACATGTTTCTTTTACTTGGTTGAGATATAGACAAGTAACTCTATACTAAACATGTCTCTATTACTTGGTTGAGATAGAGACAAGTAACTCTATACTAAACATGTCTCTATTACTTGGTTGAGATAGAGACAAGTAACTCTATACTAAACCTGTCTCTTTTACTTGGTTGAGATAGAGACAAGTAACTCTAGACTAAACATGGCTCTATTACTTGGTTGAGAGAGAGAGAAGTAACTATATACTTAACATGGCTCTATTACTTGGTTGAGATAGAGACAAGTACGGTAACTCTATACTAAACAAACTCTATACTAAACATATCTCTATTACTTGGATAAGATAGAGACAAGTAACTCTATACGAAACATGTCTCTATTACTTGGTTGAGATGGAGATAAGTAACTCTATACTAAACATGTCCCTATTACCTGGTCGAGATAGAGACAAGTAACTCTATACTAAACATGTCTCTATTACTTTGTCGAGAAAGATGTAACTCCATACTACACAACAAAAGTTTTAGACTCATTCAAATGCCAATCTGTTGAAGATGATAAATGTGGCTAAAATGATGAAATTTGTCTCTGAAAGGGCAGAAAGCATTGTGGGTTTTTCCCAACGATTAATTAAGTCCTTACTCCTTACTACACAATCCCGATTCTTAATGACCTGAAGAAAGAAGCCTTGTGAAAACATTGGAGAAAATGTGTGGTGTCCGTTGTTGTGGGGTAGTGCGTTGGCCTAGTAACCATAAGGTCCTGAGTTCGATACCCGGGGTCGGGTGTCAACTTTGGGATTTTTCATTAGCCCACACATTCGGCGCGAGTACTGGTGTAGTTCCCAGAAAGCAGAATCAAGAGAGATTGGTATATTTCAGTTTTTCAGTCACATTTATTTTGTCGTCTGCAATTGCTCTCAATTTGGATAAGTGTGAAATTTTGTTGTTTGGTAGAGTTCAGTAAGTTTAAGTTTCTTACCGATAGCATGAATTTGCAAAGGACAAAATTGAGGTTAACAGACATCGATCATGTGTTTTAAAATCTCTGTTCAAACATTGATTTCAGTATTTGGCATACAACCTCATGTTTTAATAATCCTAAAACATACATCTTCAGTCGTTTTCATCCAGTTTTTCAACCGTTTTTTTCTCTATTTCATGAAAGTATAATCACCCTTGTATCTTCATGCCAAATATTGCCCCTGATGGTTGCAGGGTTGCACAGATTACGGCAGATAGAAAATGTTTACATAGCTGACTAGATTATAACACCCTCAAGTTTTAACAGCGTTTGTTTACTCTCTGGCTGTAAAGATGTCTCTTTAAGGAAAATGCTTTTGAAAACATAGTGGGAAAAGAAGAAAATGCTGCTAACCAGCATTTTCTCCTTTTCCCACAATGTTTTCTAACCTTCCAGAAATTAGTCTTATCATTTTACCCACACCGAATTTGTCTTCTGCAAATGCTTTCAGTTTGGACAAGTCTTAAATTTTGTCATTTGGTAAAGAGTTAATGAGTCTGCTTTATTTCATTTACAAATGACAACAGCTGTTCTGCAGGCTGGTAACTAGCCAGTAGATAGCTGTATAAATGCAGTTGGCATTTTAAGTGGGAGAAAAGATTTAATTCTTTAAAAGACACCAAAACTTTACATTCTAGTCCAAATTCAACACGCTTGCAGACAACAAAGGAAATATCACTCAACCGAAAAAAAAAACTGGCACTGCCGCACAAAAGAATTCTTTTTCATACTCCTACAATACAGGATTGTCAACCCTTTACCAAACAATCCCATATTTTAACAGCCTTGGAGATAAAAATGTGAAAAAATTGAGGAAAAAGGTATTCTATTCTTTCAGAAACAAATTCTTTACTTTTAATGACATTTATGTAGTCAACTGCAAATGCGTTTAATTCTTACCACACAATCCCGACTTTTAATCACTCTGAAAAAGAAGCCTTTTGAAAACATTGCGGGAAAAGGAGAAAATGCTGGTAACCAGCATTTTCTCCTTTTCCCACAAGATTTTCTACCTTTCCCACAACATATTTCATTTTCTCAGTTTCACTCACTCTTTTGTCTGCAAATGCTTTGTCTAAAATGTTGTCGTCTGGTAGAGTTAATAAAGACAAGTCAAAAGTTTTGTTGTGTTGCGAAGCGTTAAAGGTGTACATAGAGCGATTGAAATTCAATCCCTGGGTTTTTCCCAGTTATATTTTTAGTGTCAAAATTTAAGGTAATTTCCAGTATATACTGTAACAGAGTTAACAAAACAAAACAAAACAAAATACCTGTCAGCACTTGAAATAATAACTGATGCTTAAAAATAGTGTATAGATTCCTAGATTTGTTCAATTACAGGGGGCAATTCAGATTCTTATATTTAAATCAAGGAATCAAATGTCAAAAAAATATTAGATCTATCACTGAATTCATTATGGGAGAAAGAAGTGCACGAAGAAAAATATGGAACAGAATTTTCTTATTTGGATACATTACCTCTAAAGGTACATATTTGTATATTTAGATTCTATGACTTTATGGGCAGTTCATGAATATCATTCATGAATAGTTCACGAACAGTATAATTGTCAAATAGATCATAAAGTTTCTCATAATAATGCGCATGAACTGAGTGCATGAGTGAGCACTGAGGGTAATAAACTGTTTACCACACAATCCCTGGTATTAATGACCCTCAGAGAAAGACGTTTTTTTTAAAAAATACTGTGAGAAACGGAAAAAAATGCTGGTAAATGTGGGTTTTCTTTTTTCCCTACTATATTTTCTAATCTATCAAAGACAAGTTTAACTGAGTTACAGTTGTCGTCTGCCGATGCTTTCAAGGTATTAGACCCCCTAACAATTCTAGTACAACATGGATTAAAATTTCTTGTTAGTTGATAAATAATGATTTATGCTGCTATATTTCACATTTTTAACTGACCAGAAATTCCTTTGATGTCTATCTTGAAATTATTTGTTGATACTTTTGTTAGTTTTCTGAGAAGGGAGGTAATTGTTATCTCCCTTTGTAATGAGAATATGTTGGTTTTAGATTTATAAATGATAATTTTTAGAAGGAAAAAGAGGAAAAAGTGGCTCGGTTAAAGTAGTACAATAATACTCATTTTACATCATAGCAAATTTTGTAGGATAATATCATAGTGGAAATAGCTGTTTTCCCTTAAGGGTCCACTACCTTTATTCTGGCACGTCTAAATTTTTTTCGCTTGGTAAAGAGTTAATTCAATGAAAATAAAAAACGAATTGGATAAGTAGTTCATAAATTACTCATGAACCATGCGCGTGAGTTGTGCTTGAGCAGTTCATGAACTATCTGCAGAAGTTGTAGTTCATGCACAGTACATAAGCTATTTAACAAGTACCAAACAAGAAAATTTTAGGTTCGACTGAATTAAAAGCATTGCAGGTGACAATAAAAAGTAACTCAAAAGACGAGTTCTGCATTTAAAATGATAGAAAACATGGTTGATATAATTTTTTCTTTTCCAACAATGTTTTCAAAAGTCTTCTTCCATAGGGTGGTTAAAACAAGAGATTGTATTCTAAAGAGTGAATTCTTTACTAGATCACAAAGCTCTAGACCTATCCAAATTGCGTTTGTAGACGACAAATTAAAAAGGGACTTTAATGGTGGATATTGTCCTTGAAATGGTAGAAAACAACAAAGGAAAAGGGGAAAAAATGCTGGTAAGCACCATATCTATTTTTCCAATAATGTTTTCAAAGGTCCTTTTCCTTAGAGATTGTGTGCGGAGCATGTGACCTCATGCAGTGGGTAGTGTATAGGACTCTAGACAAGGACGTCGGCGGTTCGAATCCAAGCTTGGCCAATTTCTATTTGAGGATTGATTATAATCATTGCATCAAGATTAAGTCCACTCTCATTGCTGAGCATTGCCTCAAGTGATGAATATGTGGGAAAAGCAGCCAGTGGCTTCGGAACAATACTGTGGGAAGTACTGGCAAGAGAAACTACAGGAGAGCATGGATAGGTGCACTGGCTTCTGCGATTTAACTAAAACAATGCTGAAAATAGTGTTTTAAAAACATCATACAAATAAAGAATGATCCACTGTATGGTATTTAACACCGTTTTCAACATAATTTAAGTTATACATTGCATAGGCCAGTGCACCTATCCATGCTTTCCTGCTGTGTCTTTTCCCAGTGCTTCCACGCAATAATCTTTCCAAGCCACTGGCTGCTTTCCCATATAGCCATTGTCAAAACAATGGTCAGTGGTGAGAGAGGAATGAATCCTGTCCAAATGACTATCATCATCGCTACAAACAAAGAAACAATCAGGAATTTTTCGATATAGGGTTAGAAATATACATGAGAAATTTAATGGTTTTTCAATGTACCAAAAATGCTTTATTTCTCTGATGATGGCTTGCCCATTTTAAAGTTTGATTAGGTCTATAGATTTGTGAATTTTACCCATAATGGTTTTACTTATTTACCCTTGAACAAAACATCCTAAGTTCCAACAGGCACTTAAAGTTTACGAAACAACCGAATTTTAGACTAGTCTAAATTGAAAGCATTTAAAGACGACAAACTGAAAGTAGCTCAAATGAAGATTTCTGTCTTTGGTAGAGTGGAAAACATTGTGGGGAAAGGAGAAAATGCTGGTTACCAGCATTTTCTCCTTTTTCCACAATGTTTTCATAAGGCTTCTTCATCAGGATCGTAAAAATTCAGGATTGTGTGGTAATGGGTTAACCGTTTACTAAACGACAAAATTCTGGACTAGACCAAATTCAAAGCATTAGCAGACGACATATTCATTGTAGCTAAGATGATGATTTCTCAATCTATGATAGGGTATAACATTGTTGGAAAAAGAGAAAATGCTGGTAACTAGCATTTTTTCCGTTTCCTACAATGTTTTCTACCCTTACTAGGACTATTTTCTCCATGTGAGCTAAATTAAAATTATCGTTTGCAACTGCTTTCAATTTGGATCAGTCTGACATTTTGTCGTTTGGTACAAATTTAACGGCCCTGATAGGGAAGACTTTTGAAAATAATGTGGTAAAAAGGATGAAATGCTGGTTACCAGCATATTGTTTTTATTTCCAGAATAATAACTATGCTTTTTTTTTCAGAGTGATAAGGCAGGTCTTATTTCACACATTTGTATTTTTCACGTCTACACAATATCTTCATTAGATCTACTTTGTATTGCATTATCAAAGTTACCTTTTCAGTACATGTAATTTGATGTTCAACCCCAAGAAAGAAAACTTTGAAAAACATGGTGGGAAAAGGAGAAAATGTTGGTAACCAGCATTTTCTCCTTCTCTCGCCATGTTTTCTACCCTTCCCAAAGTAGATTTCAATTTTTCAGTCAGATTTATTTTTGTCGTCTGCAAATGCGTTCCGTTTGGACAAGTCTAAAACTTTGGTGTTTGGTAAAGACTTAAACTTTCACAAGATGACAATTCTTTATACATGCCCAGATTCAAAGCATTATTGCTAACGAAATGATAAACTCTAAAATTCTGCAATTTGTCATTAAAAATATAAAAAAAAAACATTGGGGAAATTGAAAAATGCTTATAACCAGCATTCTCACCTCTTCCTACAACTTTTGCAGAAGCCTAGTTTTTTCAGGGTCATGTAAAACTCCAGTGGCCCCGTTTTACTAAGTTAGTTACGAACAAAATTTGCGTAAGTTTTACGTAACTATAGTAAAGTGGCATTAATCTGCTACGAGATACGAGATAACTATCATGATTATTTTAGAAAACTATTGCGATAAATAAAATTTCCTGGAATTTTTTCTTTTCATTTTATCTAGATAAAATTTCCAGGAAACTTTGATATATCGCAATTGTTTTCTAAAACAATCGTGATAGTTATCTCGTATCTCGTAGCAGATTAATGCCACTTTACTATAGTTACGTAAAACTTATGCAAATTTTGCTCATAACTACCTTAGTGAAACGGGGCCCAGATTGTTTGATCAAGGGTAAGCAGACGACAAAGAGACCCCTACAGGTACATGTATAATTACTATCAAGCGCTATGAGTGCTGATTGATCCATTCCGTCTGAAAAAGAGAAAAAAGAGGAGGGTCTATTTACTCTGTTTTACAATTTTGCTAGAAAATCCCCCAGGGTTTACAGGATATGATGTAGTACTTATGTCACACTAGTAATAAAAGCAGATCATGTATATTGGCCTTAAAGGTGGGTATCTAGATTTTTCACATCTCACCAAATTAAAAAATATATATATCACTGAAATTTATATGAAAAAAACAATACAAATCATCAATAACTAAAAATCATAAAATTACAAAAAAACATTTTTTTGATGCTGTTCCCTTAAAAAGGTACGTAGCCTCTTATGGTATTTTTAGATTTCGCGCCAAAAATAAAAAAAACATTATGGGAATGTCAAGTCACTGACACGTGACTAATGACGCTTAAATTCCATAACATAACTAACATGTAATTATTTTCCATAATCTCTTCTTCGGACGCTATGTTTGAAGCTTCGTCTGTGTATTTCCGGTATGTAAATGAGAGAGTTGCTCATGTAAAAATAGACCGTGTTTCCAGTCGGTGTCGACCTGGGCCGTAGTAAATCTCTAATTTCTCTTGTTGTCGGATGGTTTTCAACTACTGGGCTTTTAGGAATGAAAATTAAAAGGCTTTGGGAGTATAAGGATGATTTTTTTTTGTATTTTTGTAAAAAATCTGAAAGGCCTCCTTTAAGAGAAAAATCACCATTTTGACAACATTTAATTTGTCGTTTGCAATCGCTTTGAATTTATTGTGTCCAAAAAAAATTGTAGTTTGGTAAAGAGTTAAGACTTCACCCTTTACCGAATGACAAAAATTTAGACATGTCCAAATTGACAGCATTTGCAGAAGACAACTTAAATGTGACTCAAGAATTGAAATTTGTTGTGGCTGGTAACAAGCATTTTCTCCTTTTTCCCATAATGTTTTGAAAAAAGGATAAGGAAAATAAATCAGTTTTTGTCGAAGTTGTGATACTTTATCAATATTTGTTTTAAATCATATAATTATGATTTTAATACCTTATGTAATTAATTTTAAGACACTGTAGATGCTAGTTAGAAACATTTTCCCTTTTTCCTACAATGTTTTCAACCCCAGGGCTGTAAAAATAGGGCTTATCCTATAAGAACATGGTGGCAAAACAAATTGCAATGCAATAATTTTTTTTTTTTGTCACAACATTTTCATAATTATATACACAAAGAGCAGTTTATAATGTTCATTTGTTAACATGTATTACATGTTAGTGTAGGAAATAATTTGTCATTTTAGAAAAGTGTTATATTGCAATCCTAGTTTTGAAGTGGTCCTCACAGTTAGTATGGTTTAACTCTTTACCACACAATCCCAAGTTTTAAAGACCCTAAGGAGGGATCCTTTTTACAAAAATTGTGTAAAAAGGAGAAAATGCTGGTAACCACCATTTTCCCCTTTTCCCATAATGTTTACGACCCTATCAAAGACAGCTTCCACAATCTGAGCTTCATTTGATTTATCATCTGCTAATAATGTGGGTTTGGACAACTCTAATACTCTGCGGTGTGGTTAAGGTTTATGCTTTACCAGATAACAAATTTGTAGACAACAAATCAAATATGCCGAAAGGATGGAAACTGTTCTGGAAAGAATAGATCTATAAAACATTGTGGCACAAAAAGAGGAGAAAATGTTGATTAGCATTTTGTCCTTTCCCCTCATTGCTTTTGAAAGTCTTATGAGGAATTGTTTGGTAGAGAGTTATCTCTTTACATGATATCAAAATTTTAGACTTTTTGATTTTGAAAGCATTTTGATTAGATTTGTAGATTTGAATTGGGAAAGTATTGTGAGAAAAAAAAGATAAAATGCTGATCACCGTCACATCCTTCTCTCACAATGCTTTTAAAAACTTTTTTCATTAGGTGTTAACTCTTTCCATACCATAGACAGCACCAGAAGCTCTTGTTGACAGTGTAGGTCAAGATCAGACAGCACAGAATGTGCAGTCTGATCTTTATCTACATTGTCCACTGCTCTATTCTAGACAAGATCTATGTCCGAACTGTCTCGTAATCTTGCAGAGGAAATGTACTTTTAGCCATTGAGAAAATGCAATTTATTTTTTCAATAATTAAAGATTTAAACATGGGATTACTTGGTACAGGCAGGGATCTTATATGCGATCCCTGGTACAGGGTTCAGATAGAGGCAAGGTGTGGATCAGTCAGATCTTTAAGTAGAAAGACGAAATATTTCTTGAAATCAGAAACTAAATATACCGATCGGAAGGGTTTGCCCTCTAACTGAACCCTCTTGTACATTTTCTGAAAATTTGTACAATTTCCAGAAACTCTAAAAATAGATCTAGATCTAGCCTTTTCACACCGATAATTATGGGCTACCATACAGCCCTTTCATGGAATTTATACTACACAGTTCTGACTTTTAACGACCGTGAAGAAGATTGCTTTTGAAAACATTGTGAGAAAGGAGAAAATGCTTATTTTGTCATCTGCAAATTATTTCAATTTTGACAAGTGATGAAATTTTGTTTTTGTAAAGAGATAAGACAAAACGTCGGCATCATTGTTTTTCCCATAATTAATTTTTTATTTGTCTTAATCATTTGCAAAGTTAATGTTAGAGTAAAAGTGTTGTCTGCACGCCTATCTTTAATTTTATTCGCTTCGTCGAAAGACTTTTCTATCCTACTAAACAAATACACTTCATAGCGTTATCATATGGCTTGCAACACGCGAAAAGGGGCTTTCGGACATTTGCGTAAAGTGTCATCTCGGATTAGCCTGCACAGTCTGCGCAGGCTAATCCGAGACGGCATTTCACGTCTACATTAGATTTTGCCCTTCAGTAGACATGCGCCAAACAGAAAATTACATAAAAACTGAAAGTTTCGTTTTGGATTAGCCTGCACGGATAGCGCAGCCTGATTCGAGACGACACTTTATGCAAATGTCCGAATGTCCCTTTTCGCGTGTTGCAGGTCATATCACGTTACAAGGAAGGCCGGATATGCGCTGTTTAAAATTACCATTACAGGTTTTGTTGAATGGCCATGTGCAACGTGGATTACTGAAATCAACAAGGTTAGCTCTAGACATATTTCTGTATCACCATCACATCCTTTTCTCACAATGCTTTTAAAAACTTTTTTCATTAGGTGTTAACTCTTTTCATACCATAGACGACACCAGAAGCTTTTGTGGACAGTACAGGTCAAGATCAGACTGCAGAGAATGTGCAATCTGATCTTTATCTACACTGTCCACTGCTTTATTCTAGACCATGACCAAACTATCTCTTAATCTTACATCAGATCTGTATTAGATCTAGTAGCCTTGAGAAAATGCAATTTATTTATTCATTTATCTAAGATTAAAGAGTTAAGTATGGGATTAGATCTGCTTGGTAAAGAGTCCAGGTAGAGGAAGGGTGTGGATTAGTCAGATCTTTAACTCTTTACCAGACGACAAAATTTTAAACTGGTCCAAATTGAAAGCACTTGCAGACCACAAAATAAAGGTAACTCAAAAATTGAAATTCGTTTCCAGCAGGGTAGAAAACATTGTGGGGAAAGGAGAAAATGCTTTTTCCCACAATGTTTTCAAAAGGCTTCTACAAGTATCTCAGGGTCGTAAAAAGTAAGGATTGTTTGGTATGCCGATCGAAGGGTTTGCCCGCCAATGAACCAATGAACATTTTCTGAAAATTTGTACAATTTCAAAAAATTCTAAAAATAGAACTAGCCTCATGGTCTACACACCGATAATTTAAAAGTCTACCATACAACACTTTCATGAAATTTATACCACACAATTCCGACTTTTAACAACCCTGAAAAGAATGCTTTTGAAAATACTGTGGGAAAAGGTGAAAATGCTGGTAACCAGCATTTCTCCTTTTCCCACAACGTTTTCTACCCTCCTGTAAACAAATTTCAATATTTGAGTCGGGTTTATTTTGTCGTCTGCAAATGATTTCAGTTTTGACAAGTGTAAAATTTTGTCGTTTGGTAAAGAGTTAAGACAAAACGTTTGCATTACTTTAGTCCATATTTTTTTTTTTTTTGTTTGAATCATACATGTAGATCTATGCAAAGTTAATGTAAAGGGAGTAAAACTGTTGTGTACATGCCTGTCTTTAATTTTATTCGCTTTGTTGGAAGTAACGTACTAAACAAACGTGAGTCATAGTGTCACGTTACAAGGAAGGACGGATATAGGCCTACGCTGTTTAAAATTACCATTATAGGCTTTGTTGAATCGCTATGTGCAACGTGGATTACTGAAAACAGCAAGGCAGCTTTAGACTTATTTTTGTTTCATGTCTGGTCAAGCGAAACGCACGTCATAAAATGAAATGTACCATTTTATTGGACGTTTATGCAGGAATCATGTGTCCAGGTATTTTATCTCTTCAGCATGGACACGGCAATACGATCAGTTTATTATACAAAGATGCATGTATGAGTCATGCTCAGGCAAAAGGGTGCTTAATGCATTACCGTGATATATTTCATGTGTCTATTTTTAGAAATGTTATGGGTAAAGAAATGTCGTAATTTAAGCTGGGGAGAATTATTTCCCCGTCACAGTGAATATTTTCCTCCTGCCGAAAATCTGGAACTACTTTTTTAATTTTTTTCAAGTTTTTAAGTTTTAAAAGTGGCATTCGTTGACAAAATACTCAGAGGAAATATAATATATAATTTATTTCATCAGCTTGTGGTTAATATGGGGAAATAATTGCCTTAAAAGGGAAAGGTCCGCGAAAATAACTGGTGCCTTACGGCACTCGTTATTTTCGCATACCTTTCCCTTTTTCGGCAAATATTTCCCCATATTAACCACAAGCTGATGAAATAAACTCTGTACATCATACCAAGCAATACATTACATAATTAGGAATCCATCAAATCTATTTAGTATTAACATTATTCTGGATTTGGAGATGAAATGGTCCTCTGACATGCAGAAATTTGAAGAATAGCAAAAAGTTTCCCTCGGGGTCAGCCAGGAGTGTGCAGACTGAATAATGAGGTAGATTGGTCCTTTGAGCTGCAGAAAATTGACTAATAGCAAAACGTTTCGGCCTAAGTCAGCCTGCGCTGAATGCGCAGACTTACCTTGGTTGATACTTTTTGCAGATGTCTTAAGGCCTCTTTTTTCACGGAGCATGACTCATATTCATTAGAATTTTGTTTAGAACAAGGCAAATATCGAAAAACTAAACACCATCACGGAAACAAAGTAGTGACGAGTCAAAGTGCCACAATACTGTATGTTCCTTTCCTTACAGAAATGTCCTGTGAAGTAAATGGTTAACGCTTTACTAAACAACCCTCATTATCTCCCGCTAGATGGCATTCTACAAATACACATCTGATTTGGGCATTCTGGGTACAGAACCAGGCTACTTTTCAAAACAACAACCGTTACTTTGAATTTCAAAATAAAATAAAGTTTTACTCAATAAAACGCTACCTGGTGCGATTCATTTAGCTATGATCAGCTAGCATGTAAGCTATGCACCGGCCATTTATTAAAACAGCCCCTACATGCTTGGGTAGGTATCTTCCCATTTGTCCCCCACATTTTGAAAAAACAATAACCTGTATGGATTAGGGGTGATATAAGGGTAAGTGCGAATTTAGTCTTTATCAGAGTAACTTGGTAAGCAAGAGTTTTGAACAGTTTGAAACATAGAACAGGCAAGAGTTTTGAACATCTTGAAACGTAGAACAAATTAAAGAATATCTCTTTTTTGTTCCACTCGTAGAGGAAGGAGCTTGCTATTCTTTAATAGCTATAGACATTAAACAAAATTTACAACATTTATGTTTTATAAATTAATAAAGAAATAAAATTGAAAATTGGAATCTTTCATACAAATTTGCCTATAACTACTAATATTGAAACAGACTATAGTTGTAAAATTACCCCAGGCACTGTACCCATACCTGTACCAATTCCCATTTGTCCCACATTTATATTTTGGTACAAAAATCAAAATGTGGGACAAATGGGATTAAACCCTTGGTTAATAGGCTAATACCTTCGTTATAAGCCCTACTTTTCCCAGGTATACGGGGATGGGTGATGCGTCATAGCAGAAAGGTCAAATCTTCGACGAATATGTCATACGCAGACAACGAATCAACCCAGTGTTTAATCCTTCGACTGCCAACCTTGGTTTGCGGACCTTTGCGGATAGTGTAGATTATGATCAGGCTGCACAGAATATGCAGTCTGATCTTGATTTACACTGTCCGATAAGAGGATATTTTACCCCCCCCCCAAAAAAAAACCTTTGAAATAGTAGTATTTAGCTGTTTGACTTAATTAGCAGGTCAAAGATTAAACCAAAGAAAGGACCATTTCAAAAACATTACTGGAAAGGGAGAAAATAGTAACATGAGCCATGCTCTGGCAAAAGGGGGCTTAATGCATCGCCGTAATCTGTCATACCAAGCAAGTCATCATCTAATAATGGATTCTTAAAATCTATCTTGCATAACAACGAATGGAGTTATGAGGAAGAGTGGTCCTTGGACATACAGAAAATTGACCAATGGCGAAGTTTTGGCCCAGGTCAGCCTGCGCGGACTGCGCAGGCTGACCTGCGTTGATACTTTGCGCAGATGCATTAAGCCCCCTTTTCACAGAGCATGACTCAGTAATAAATTCCATTGTCTTTTTTCCCAACAATGTTTTCTACCCTTTCATAGAAAAACACCATCATTTTAGCTATAGATCTACATGTATTTAATTACGATGTAAGTGCCTGCAAGAGCAAGTGAATGATTCAGTTATGACCAGCCATGGGAAGCAAACCCTGAATATTTTTACAACCATCAAGGCTGCTTTTAATACATATATCAGTTCTTAAAGGTTAGAGGTTTATAACTTTTAAGTTTCGAAGTAAGATTTTGTGTTAGGGATGAACAAGACTAAGGCACAGTACTATAGAATTGAAAGGGTTTCATAAATACAAAGGAGATTGGTTCTATTTCTCACGTTTTGTGGTTAATTTTGATTCGCCATACCTTTTAGAAATCCCCCATGCTTTTCAGAGTAATGGGGGAACCATCCCCCCCACTCTTTTCAAATTCTGGATCAAACACTGTTGAAAGTGGAGTAATACACTGATCAATCCATCAGTTCCCTTTCGGTTTTTCATTAGGATACGTTATCGGCAAAAGCAGGAAATGTCTGTTTCTTTGCTTCCTTGAGTCCTCAACCCTTTGGGGTACGATTTCGTATTTTAACGACCACAAAGAAGAGGTCTATTGAAAACATTGTGGATAAAGCAGAAAATGCTGGTCACCAGCATTTTCTTCTTTTTCCACAATGTTTTCTACCCCATCAAAGACAGAAATCATCACTTTAGCACTATTGGTTTGTAATTTATTGTATGCAAATTTGGTCCAGTTCAGAATTTTGTTGTATGGCAAAGAATTAAATGTTTCACCCTTTATCTTCCAATCTCAAGTTTAACCCAGGGGTGCGGAATTCCTATGCCCGACTTGTCCGACTCGTGACTTTTTGACGGCGGACAAGTAGATTTTTCCAGAGCGCTTGTTTGCGGACAAGTGAATTTTGGAGTCATACATAATTAGATAATGTCTTATTCATATCAATGATGATTTTCAAAAGCTCTATTTATTCAATCTTTTGCATTATCCACTTCTGTACTATGTAGAAATATACATTCTTGCATTTCGAACTATTTTACCCGTGTGAGGCCTCTCGTTTGGGGCAGTTGCTATAGAAAAATAACCTATCTATCGGCCGTATCGATGGCGGATGGGAAATATGCGGTGTTGTAGTAAATATGATGCCCGGTAAAATAGTCGCAAAGCGGTTTTTATTGCAACAACGGACAAGTTCGCCGTTAGATCTGGTGGCTCAAAGACCTTGAAAAGCATAAATAGGGCAGAGAGACATAGAATACAATGCAAAGAGCAAGCATGTGTTTAAGGATAGCGGATTTGCTGCCTTTTATTAGCGCTGATTGGACGATCTGGTACCAATTATCTTCTGTCATGTTTGTAGAATGTTTCCGTAGTCCGTGGATACGACCCGAGCTCTGTTCTTGGGAAAATCTCGGCCTTCCAATGCACGTACATATTTTAGTAATTCTCGCATTTAATTGAATAATTACGCACAGAAATATAAAGTGAAACGTGCAGGCACGCACAGGTTTCATTGCTCCCGTTGTCGATTGCCAGTAGCGCTAATTGACACAAGATAGAGAGAAATGGCTCCAAAACTAAAGCACAAGAGAATCTACAGGCAAAAATTCATGTCTATACATTATATTTGAAAGATCAAAACTCTTACATAGGCCTACACAATAAGTATCAAGTGTGATGGATGCACGAGTCGCTCTTTCTCACAGCTAATCAAGGTGGTATGTTGTCTACGTAAATTTATTAATGACATTAATCCGCATATCTAGTGCAAAATTATAGATTTGCAATTAAATGCATCCCTAATTGACAAATTTAGGTCAAATTATGCAGAAATTCCACTTCAGAAATAAACTGGCGTGAAACACAGATCGCTACAAAAGCGCGAAAACCCATGACACAATAAAGGTGGGTTTGACATCGTCCGATCACAGGCATTTCAAACTGTCTTTTTGGCTTTAACAATGACTTTAAACAGTGATTTTATATAAATCTCTCTATAAGACAAGAAGTGGACGCTAATAGCTGACAGTGAAGTGGCAATTTCACTGGCCATCAGATTGGAAGTTGTCGTGTCGCTCTGAACATAGTTCCCGTACGAGAAAGTTACCATCAACTTCTCTTTTACCAGTATTGTTTTTATGAGCAGATGACTGCATTCCTACAATGTTTGTGGAAAAAGAAGAAAAGAAGAAAATACAGTTAACCAGCATTGTCTCTATTTTCGGCAATGTTTTTTGCCCCTTCCTAGCCAATCTCTACTTAATTATGAGACACAGTAAACCTTTTATCATACACTCCTGAGTTTTGACGACTCTGAGAAAGAAAGCTACTGAAAAAATTGTGGAAAAAGAAGAAAATACTGATAAGCAGCATTTTCTCTTTTTCCTGAAACAATTTTGACCATATCCATAAAAGAATTCCATCATTTGAGCCACATTTAATTTGTCGTCTGTAAATATTTTCAACTTGGCCAAGTCTACAGTTTTGTCCTTTGGTAAAAAGTTAATCCTAAAGCTCCTTTCACAACTATAGTTGCAGTCGCGGCCAGTATAGATCAAAATCATGCTGCACTCACTGGTAACCAGCATTTTCTCTTTTTCCCGCGATTTTTTCTACCCTATCAAAGAAAAATTGCACCGTTTGAGCCAATCGAAATTGTCATCTGCAAAACGCTTTCAATTTGTAGATGGCTAAAATTTTGTCGTCTGGTAAAGGGTTAAAGAAAAAACAATGTTGCTGAGGTTGCATTTACTATAACTTTAATGTATATTTTTTTTTTCAGACCGACTGCAAGGATTTGTTTCAAAGAGTTATTTAGAGTTTACTGTTTTTACGTGACACAAAAACATCATGTCTGTGGATAGACAATGTTGTAAGTATTTCTACTATTTCAAAGCCGAGCCCCCTTAGCTCAATCAATAGCATGCAGGACTTGAGAACAGGGATTGCTGGTTCGATTCCAGGCTTGGTCAATTTCTTTCCGAGGATTGATGACAGTCGTTGTAACAAGGTTCTTTCCTCTTTCAATGCTGCATGACCAGTGCTTTGGCGATGGTTACTGTATACGTGGATATATATGCGTGTCAAAACGAGAGGCTCTGATCTATGGTTGCTCCCATGTACTTTACCGATTCTCTAGCTTCGATTGATTGACTTTTGCATGAGACATTGAGCTTAGATTGGGTTTTGATTTGTGTTTGGAACCAAATAGATTAGATTCAGTTTTGTTACTTATTAACCATTCACTGACAGTTTCCAATTCAGAACTGAGTAATGATCCAATTTCATGAATATGTTTACCATGAACCAGGATGGCAGAGTCGTCTGCATATAATGACAACTCGTGTTTAACGACAGCTGACATAGCGTTAACGTAAATTAGAAAGAGAAGAGGGCCAAATATCGAACCCTGAGGAACATCACATTCAATTTTAGCCTTGGAGGAAAATGTACCAGAGATATCTACTAATTGTTGCCGGTCAGACAGGTAGGAAGAAAACCAGCGGACAGTCGACCCAGAAAGACCAATGGCTTTTAGTTTCATTAAAAGAATGGAATGATTGACTGTATCAAACGCTTTCGAGTAAAATCATCTCAACATAATTTCCTTTATCCATATGGAAACGAATAAAATCAGTGAGGTGAATAAGACAGGTTTCTGTCGAGAATTTACTCCTGAAACCAGACTGATACCTACATGTAAATAAAAGATCTTTTGATGTAAGATAATCATTCAGCTGGTCATAAACCACTCTTTCTAAAATTTTTGAAATGATGTTTAAAATAGATACAGGGCGATAATTGCCTACTTCAGTCTTGTCGTTTTTCTTGAATAAAGGAATGACACGAGCAGTCTTTAAACTATCTGGTACACTATCCTGAATTAAAGATAGGTTGATTATATGTGATAGGGGATAAGCAATAATAGGGGCAGCGTTTGTTATTCCAAGTATGCCAGGTAAACCCTTAGTAGTGTATATAATGTCCTTTCTGGGTCATTTCCAAAATCATTCCGTAACCTTTAAAAATCGGGTTATGGAATGAGGGGAATCCCCAACAAGATTAAAAAATGTTAAAATTGCTGAGCATTTTTATAAAACGCGAAGATCAAAACGCTGCAAAAAAAAGTTGCCCCAAATTTTGCGAGAAGAGGGAAAAAACTCCCCCGCTGAAGTTTTAAATTCTTTTACGCTTCCTCTAATTGATAGTGCTTCCAAGCTAGAGTATTTATTTTATCCTCTAAGATATACCTTTTATCGTCGTCAGAACTTTTTCTTTTTTAATTTTTTGCTTTATTTACCACGTCAATAGGTACGTGGGGGTCGTGGACATCCCCCACCATACCTTACATAAGCTGTTAGTAGACAGTGTTAGTTTCATTTCTAAACTTATAAACGATATAAACGTATTTACCAACATTTAAACGTATTTACAATAACTTCATGAAAGAAAACATTTTCTTATAAAAACATACAATAATATATATGAGACATTCTCTGGCAAAAAGGTGCTCGATGCCTCTCCGTAATCCATCATGCCAAGCAAGCCATCATATACTTTTGAATCCACAACAGCCACTTTTTTTCTCAAATCCGACCTAATCACTAGGTAGAATGGTCCTTGGACATACAGAAAACTGACCTTTAGCGAAAAGTTTCGGTCCAGGTCAGCCTGCGCGAACTGCACAGGCTGACCTGGGTCGATACCTTCTCGCAGATGCATTAAGCCCCCTTTTCACGGAGAACGGCTCACATACATTCATCTTTTCAAAAAGGTAGCATTATGAAAAATGAAATAATTTCAGTTTAAAATCTGTGGCAATAAAGCGTGTGTGTGCGCGCGCGCGTGTGTGTGTGTGTGTGTGTGTGTGTGTGTGAAAAACAAAAATATGATGAAATTGATTGGTGCAAAATAAAAAAAAAAAAAAAAATGGCATCATTTATTGTTTGTTTAAAAAACTATGTTTATTCTGAAATCGATAGTGATTTATGGAAGGCGTTCTAAGATATGTTCCACAATTGTCATTTTATAGTTTTCAAGCCCAGTCGTTTTCGTATTACTATGGATATTCACAGCGGTAGTAAGAAAATTCTTCATACCAATAAGTGATGGTTTATAAGTTTTATTTCTACAAAAGTAAATATATTTTTTAACTTCTAGAAGCAAATTGTCTAACAAAAAGTTTGGTTTATATGTGCACAAAAGAAAAATTCTACTATTTATTTGTAAATTGCGGTCAAAATTGTTTAATATTGTTGTAATTTTATTCATCAAAGGCGTTATATAATCACAATTATAGAACAAATGTAAAAGTGTTTCTTCATGTGTTCCACAGAAAGTACATAAATTAGTATCGATCAAGTTCATTTTGAAAAGTAGCGAATTTGTTGGGAGGATCCTGTGAACTATTCTTGTCTGGAACCATTGTGTATAAGTATCTTGAGTACATTTAAAAACACTTCAGTGAACTAGATTCCAATCAATATCTAAATCATTGTATATTGAGTTCCACTTGACTCTACAGACGGAGTTTCTCTGTTCTCAATTAATTTGTTGTAAATATTTTGTTTATCTCTTTTTTAGTTAATATTTGAAAAAAATAACAGTTAATGCTAGGGTTATGGTATTCATTTAGAAATTTCTTTTGAATTAGTATATGATGTTTCGACAAGAAGCTCTTAACTGAGTTTAATAAACTGTAGTACCTTAAGAAATTTATTTTATTATTGGTAAGTTTATTGATTTCATTCCAAATTTTAAAATGACCATTTTCATTTAAAAGGTCTTTGATATATCTTATACCGGCAGTGTACATTATGGAATCATAGACGTAATTTGACTCGATTATGATATTGTAATTATAAAACAATGGCATATTCATTATATCTGCCCAATTTGTAAATTTACATTTCGATATATATGTAGTAAAAGACTGTAGGATATCAATCCAAAAATCGTTTTTAATAGTTTTCAAGATTTGTTTACAATACGAAATACCTAAATTGAATAATTTTTGTGTATCAAATATTCCATTAATAAATATATAACAGTCGCCTTTACCACTAGCAACAAGTTTTTTTAACCATTTAATTTTCATACTCATGTTATAGCTATTTATATCTATCATTTTTAGACCCCCTTCTGTGTACTTCTATTTTGTTCACTTCTTCCGTACTTACCTCAAGTTTATGGCTTCTAAACACGCTCATCTTTCTAAACTGTTCTTTTCCCGTAAACAAGCAATCTTTGTAATTGCTAAAGTTTAGCTCATTCTTAACCACTGTCTCTTTAAATCATTTACACCTCTTTTCTTCCTTTCCCTCCAAAGTTTTATAAGCATAAAGTTTTGCCCTTAAACATACAAACTCCGTCATAATTTTACCACCTAGCTCATCTGTAAATATCCCAATTACTTTCTTGTTGCATCCAGCTGGAATGCCAGAAGGATGATGTTTAGGATAGTTACTCGTGTCGAAACTTGCGGAAACGTCTGGGGCAATATCCTCGTAAAAGTCTTCCGTTTCTAGCTCGAGCACAAAACTGTCAGTATCCGTGTAGAGCAGTTTAACTTTTTCCCCATATTTTTTCTTAAAGTAGTTGCTGATGTCTAAAATGCACATCCCTACGTAAAGGGGTTTGTTGTAGAGTACGTGGATTTTTTTCATGTGGACCGCTACAAAATCCTCAGTAAATTTGGTAGTATTTTTATAGTTTGGCTTTGCCGTGAACTTTTTACATTGCTTTCCGTTGTTAACTAAGTGTATATCTACTCTTTTTCTGAGGTTTTCCATAGTTTTACCAAAAACGAAGTTGTTCATGAGCTTAAAAAATCTTTCTCAAACTCGTTGGTAGCCGCTGTTCTAAGATTTATGTTAAGGTCAATGTAAGGTTTAAACCAGATACTTTCTTTAAAGCTAATCCCCCGGTGAACTTTTACTAACTTTAAACCTAAACTGAGGTATGTTTTTAGAGCTTGGTGGTGTAAGACGTAATTTTCCTTTGGACCCAAGTTAGGAATAAGTTTTTTTACTTTGTTTACCTTTAGACGCTTGGGAGTTAAAGGATAGTCGTTGTGCAAATCATGTAGCTCCTTAAGATAGTCTAAATCTACCTCCAAAATGCAGGAAATTTTTTCCCATTTTTTTAACTCTTCCTCAGTCATCCATTTAAATCCGTGAGTAGAAAGTGGTTGGCTCATTGCCCAAGCGTAAAGACTATTAGCGTCCAAGTATTCCAGGTACTTTGTGGGTTTACTTTTGTCGTACTGATCTCCCATGTACGGATTATTAGCTTTACCGTATCTTTTAGTACACATGCTAACACCTCCTCTTAAACCTAGCTCAAACATAAGTAGCATGTCGTGGTCCGATAAAAGTTCTAGTTCTACTTTCGTTGTCTTTAGTGACGCATCTCAAGCTAAACCCGGAGCGGTATAATACCAAGCAGGATCTAAGACGTAGAGTTTACAGCACGTATTTCTAAATGTCTCAAAGACGTCAGCCAAAAGCAGCACGTCTACTTTGTTGTAAAGCTTAAGGTAATCTTCTAACGTTTCCATGCCAAAAAACTCCCAAACCCTATGAGCGTGGGCGTAGTCTTCATCGCTATTGTTTTCTTTGTTAAGTCTAGAGTAACAATCTTCTTTAGGAGGCAGTAGGGTTTCCTTAAGTTTTTCCAACGAGTCAAAGCATTCATACGGAAAAAACTCCTTTTCTCTTAACTAGCGGAATCTGCCGCTTTGTAAAAAAAATTAGATAACTTTTTTAGCTGACTTTCCTCCAAGTTGCTTGAGAGCCATAAACTTACGACTGTCGAGGAACCTTATATGGTGGTATAAGTTTTCTCCAATTCACACGTGCTTAGTAAAGCTAATGTATTTTTCTTCATTATTAGGAATGCAGTCGATCCTTTCCCAAGTTCTACCTAGAGCTTTAATAAAGAGATGTCCGTCATACCCGCTGAGATTGTGGAAAAACACCGGTGTAAAGTGAGGATTTTTAGCTTTTAAGCTGCATTCGTTGTGAGCCGCTCCTCTATATTTACCCGTGAAATGGCATTGATCTTTAACTTTATAATTATCAGGGGTAAACTCACCACCACAAATCCAACAGCTAGTTTCTTGCTCATACCTTATTTTCTCTTTCTCCGTAAAAATTATAGGTATATTTTTTTGGTAGTATTTCTGGTGGATTTCTTTAATGTCGCTAGTTAACCAGTTTACAAAGACTTTTTCCGCGTCTTCTCCGACGTGACTTCTTTCTATAGGCGCGCAGACGTCATCATCAAAGCAAACTATAACGTAGTAAAAGCTGCAAGGCTCGTGCTTTTGGTAAACCATAGTGTAACTATTTTCCAGGTTTGCTTGAGGGGTTAGTAAGCGTCGTAGAATACTCTCAAAGTCGGCGTACACTGCAAAGGAAACGCGCAGTTTTCTAGCGTAATTTTTAAACTCTAACGTTGTTCCCTTTTTCGGCATTTCTAGGTGTGCTTCTTCATAAGCATTGCAGTAACGTCTATGCTTTTTTAAAAGGTCTTCTCTACCAAAATGACCGAGACAACGACGGCAAAATACTATATTTTTATGGTTCTTTGTTAATTGCGACCTCATCAGTCTGTGAAAGTTTTTTAATAAACAGTAATCGAACTGCTTTTCCTCTTTTTTAACTAAAAGCAGGTCAATGTGATTTCTTTTTTCTTCTTCGACGGCGTTAAGAACATTTAACTTTTTTCTATCATCATCACAACCGTAAACATTAACAATAATTTCCGGGTTTTGCCTCTCAAACTTTTATATATCCTCTATCGTAACGGGGCAATTTATTCCAGACATGTTTAAGGTATTTTCCTTTTCTTTGAGAGCTTTGTCGACTCTTTCTGCGTGATGTTCTTTAGGATTTAGCTCTCTTAGCGCACACCATAAAAAACATTTATCATCCTCGTTTTTTACGTTGATAACTGCCTTTTTATCTGCTATCCACTTTGGCAAAGGTAAGTAACCCTGAGCGAGCAAAGGATCGTAAACCACCGTGTGTAGTTCTAACTGCACTTTGCTTACAAAAGCCAAACCACTACCTTCTCTTTGGGCGTTGGCTAGCCTTTCTTGGAGTTTTTTCTATCATTTGCTGTAACAACTCATCCACACCACCCGCATCTAAGTTGCGTAATATATCAGAGTGAAAAGCATATTCTCTCTCCGAGTTAGGATCCAAAGGTTTGCACATCCTACACCTTAGTACTAGTTTTACCTTTGTCTGTAGGTTTCTCTTAAGAGTGTTCGCGAGAATGGGACGCGTTTCTGTAAAAAACCTAGTACGATTATAGCCTTCTCTACCGGGTATAACGTGTTGCCTAAAAAGCCCGCGGAATGCGGAGTCGCCCTCTCTAATCTCAAACGGCCGTCTCGGGGGTAATTTCTTCGAACGTGCTCCGTAATCTCATCCATCACTTGGGAGATCTGCGTTGGCTCCACATAGTCGGCCAACCAGTTACTAAAATTAGTGATTCTTCTTTGCACCGGTTCCGGAACAACGGCCGACGCTAGTCGTTTTGCTCCAGATTAAAAGTAGACGCGGCTCGTCTGGCTACGTTTTTTATTCTACTAGACAAGCTCATTTTAAGTAGTAAATATATTTTTGTCTTTAGTTCCTCAAATTTTATTACGTAGTAAAATTACTGGAAGCATATCTCGTATTTATTTTTCCAAACCTTTCCATTCCAGTTCACGATCGTTTGGTGAGATCGGTCAATAAATTTACCCGCCTTGTAAATCGACGGAAAATTTTTTTTTTTATTTCCCCAGTTTCAACGTCCTTTAAATTTACTTTTTTCGGATTTAGTCTCAAACACTTAAGATCTTTTCTTTTTTCTGGCTTAGGCGGCTCCTCTGGCAGCAACCCCTTTTTTTTTCACCAGCGAGGTTAACTGCTTTTTATCCCAGTAAGAGTGGAATTTTATATTATTTTCTTTAAGATTTTTTTTTTTAAGTCCGAAGTTTTTATCATTTTATAAAAGAAAAAATAATCTTCATACGTCACACTTATTTTTAGCACAGCAAAGCCATCTTTTCTCCGTCTGCCGAAAACTTAAACTCTCTATCGCTAATGGTAACGGCATACGCTACCGTATATGCGAGCGGAATTTCTTTAAACACGGCCGTAGCTTGTATCGTAATGGGGCTGCTTTTTAGCTTTTCATTCTGTTTACTAACGTCAAAAACAAACAACGGAAACAGGGTTTTATAATCGCCGGGTTTAATGTTTGGGTTTGAGACTAATTCGTCCATTTTAAAGAATTTTTCTCTAAACGTCGCAGCCTCGTGAAAAAACCTAGCAAACTGTTGGCGTTCGAAATCGCTTTGGAATTCCACCTCGGGATATCGCCTGCTGTTAAGCTCGTCATACATGCTTTTAACTTTAACGTGATTAAAGATGGCGGGATTTTGCTCTTGGTTACCGGATTTTCTGGTCTAAAAACCTATGATGACAAACCTAGGAAGATCGGATGCCGATCTAACGATGAATCTCCAAGTGAAGCTAGGGCTCTCCGGAACGTTAACTTTCTCGCATTTTCTTACTGTAAAGGAGACGGGCAAGGAATCCTTGTCTCGTATCATCTTATACAACATGGCCTTTTCGGCGTCTGCGGGCATCACGTGGGGCATAACCCAAGAAAGCTTACTTAGCTTAACCATACCAGCGTCAGTTCCGTTTTCCCTAAAAATAGCGTCATCGTCGGTCGTTCTTATAAAGATAAGGATGTGTTTGACCCCAAAAACGAGATTGTCGTAGTCCTCGCAAAACCCAAATATTTGTTTAAGAGGAACCGCAAAGCTAAATGTTCCCACTGGGTCTGGAGAAGTAATTATGTAGTTGTGTCTAACTCTAAATCCGGTGTTTCCATCATTACCATTATGCTGGCCGTTTCTGCATTGTCTTTAGCCCACAGCTGGTTAAGCCCTTGAAACTTGGAAAAATAATCGGGGTATTTTAATAGTCCGAGCATCGTAGTTGCTTGTCCAGGGTGTTGTAAATATTCTACAGTTTGCTCCGAGATTTTAAAGGTAATTCTGCTGAAAAGGTACAAAAGTCCATGGTTTGTTAAGGTAATAATGTTTCGGTTACCAACTACCCCCGGAGTAACGTAAGGCGTAACACCATCCGCCTTCAGTAATTGCCCCTCAAAGTGCAAGTAGCTTTTACACGGAAGGAGAAAAATGCTACCATCCTCTATTTCTATCGTTATTTCTCCCGGTGTGTTGAGGCTTGTTCCAACAACGGGTATATGCTCGTGCATCTCGTACTTTTCGGTGCTTTCATCCTTTAGGGGGAGCTCTTTAACTGTATACCTCTCCATTTTATAAACGCGATAAAAAAAGGTTTTATACTACCTAAAGCGCGGAGCCCGCGTTTAGCTTTTTTACCAAGTCTTGTATAGCTATCGCGTTTCCCCCGCTTGCTCCGCTTCCGTTTATTAAAGCGCTAATGTTTACTGGCGGCGTTTCGGGGAAGTATACTTATTAACCAGCTCTTTAGCTTTTTTACGCGACGTCATAAGCTTCGTTACGGCTTTCTTTCCAGCATCCCCAATCGCCGTAGCAGCCGCACTTTTTCCTGCTTCTAAAGCTTTTTAGCTCCTTTTTTAGCCTCGCTGTTACCGGCTTCCAAGGCCGAGGAAGCTAATGCCTTTGCCGCGTTGTTGGTAAAAAGTTTGGCAAAAAAAGCTAGCGATGGAGTCGAAGATTCCAGATCCGCCGTAAGCGTATTTTATCCTAAAACCATTATTTCGTGGTATTAGCATCCTTTTTATAAAGTCAGCATAAGCTTTTTATAACTAGGTATGTCTAAAATGTCTTGTCTTTTTAGCTTGTCGCAAATGCTAACGATTTCGTTCTGGGCTCCCGTGTTGCCGGCGGTTTTACTGGCGAGTAAAAGATTTAGTCTCTCTCGCAACGCCTCGGGATCGCAGGGGATAACGACGCCTTTTCCGTAAAAACTTTCGTCAAACTCTTGCTCTACTTCGTAAAGACTAGTATCAGGGTCCAACTGTCTTTTCTTTTTACCCCGTTTTGGGGATTGGGCTGGGTATTTTTCTTTTAAAAACATGTGTCTGTTTTCCCAAATATCGCTCTGCACGTTTCTCCATTTATATTCCATGTTAGCTCTAGGGCGCTGGATATCTTGATTGTAATTACGCTGAATAGCTCCCGTTCTTAGCATTAATTTAGCGTAATTGTCGTAATCGGCATCGGTGCAAATGTTATCATCCGGTTCTGGTGATACGAGAAGCTCCTAGAGGTCCCTGGTCCCCGTATAGCGTTCTCCACCCACGCTAAAATCATTCCCTTCTAAAAGCTTTACACTGTCTTTGCAAATACGAAACGTACCCTCTTCCTCACGTATTCCCGTTTTCATATTAGCGTTGTATCCCGGATTAGCGTACTTTTTAAGGTATTCTGCCGCTATCTCACCAAGATGCGCTGTTAAACCCTTTGCGCCGGGAGGCACCACACTAGGCAAAGCGCGAACCGGCGTGGCAGGTAAAACCTGGGTCACAGCTTGTATGCCTTCTTTTATAGGTATAAGCACTTTCTCTATTTTTTCTGCAGCTTGTTTTTGGGATAAGGTAATAGGTTTAAAAATCTTACCGAGGTCTTCTTGGAGAACTCTTTCTCCAGTTCTCTCCTCTACCGATTTATTCCAAATATTCTTTCTCATCTCAGAGAGCTCTTTTAAGAGTTTAATCTCATCGTCTGAGTTAGTAATCTTTACAAAGGACATCTTCTTTATAAAGACACTACATTTTTAAAACCTATTTTAAACCCTAATTTAAAGCTTGTTTACAACCCCGTTTTAATCTCCATTTTAAAGCCTATTTTTAAGCTTATTTTAGGCTTAATCTTTATCCTAGTTCTGATTTTATCCACTAACCTCCGAAAGGAATTTCGGGCTTCCTGCCTTCCCATCTCGATCAAGCTTTCTCGTTGATCGTCGCTCAAAGCGTTTTTCCGATGCCTAATTTCTTCTTTCATGGTGCGTTATTATTCCAACTCTTCCACAATGAGCTGAAATTCTTGGTCGGTAACCGCGTTGTCGGAAAGCGCCTTAGAAATATGTGATGCGATAGTATTTAACTTTGCCAGCGCCAAAGTCTTAATCTTTTCATGCTTTTCAGCTTTTACGGTGCACTTTTTAGTTACTTAGTGCCCGACAACACTTAGGGCTCCCGTAATAATCGCGGCTCCTTCCATAGCCAAAACGGCAGGCGTAGCGATGCCGGTTGACAAAAGGGCGACTCCGCCGACCGAAAGAACCGTTGTCGCGGTCGTAAGAGAAACGTCTGCCGCTTCTACGATTTTTACAGTTCTGTGGTACTTTTTGCTCGAACCCTCGTGTTTTTCCTTCTCGCGTTCTAAAATGAACTGGATCTCGCCAATTTTATGGAGACGATAATTTTGCGCTCCCTCTTCCGGTGGAGCCGTTTGTAGTTAAGGATAAATACTTTCAACGTCCATTTTATAGTAGTAGAATTTTTAAGTTAAGTAGTAAAGTAAGCAGAGAGGTTCTTTTTCTTCTAGAACCGCGACTTACTTCCCTACGTTAGTCAGAGTAACCAAAATATCTTCGGAATCCTCGAGAACGTTTTCGTTTTGCAAGTTCAGTCTCTTTTCTTTCGCAAGCTGTACGAGAGAAATTAAAACGACACCTTTGGCTAATTTTACGCCAAATCTTAGGCAAATGACGCGATTTTCCCCGGGTTTTACTACTAGTTTTTATAAGTAAAAATTTTCCAAGTCGTAGGATTTAGCTTTTCCGGAGTGTATCGAACTTTTCCCGGTTTCAAAAAAAAAAAAACGTTTTCGGTTGTCTAGACAGGAGCCTGTAAACGTTTCCGAGCTTGTGCATTTTTATAAGATAAAATTTATAACGAGTTAAACCGTTATAAATTTTTTAAAAAATCAGCAGCATCGTCCAACATTTTTACTACATTAACGTATTTTCCTTCAACATCATCGTATATAATTACGGGTAAACTTGATTTTTTATCATTAAAGTGTCTATGTTTTCCTGCTTTATCCACTTTTTTAAGCCGCTTAAAAAATTATGTTTGTTAGGCTCTGTGGTGCTCTCGGAGTGCTTCACGATAACTTTTCGAGTCCTCCTTATGTGTTTCATGCCTTGCGGTTTTTTCCAACTATTGCCTTTCAGCAAGAGCTTTTTTATCTTTTCGACGTTGCGCACCGCTTTTTCTAATCATTGTTTTTCCTGAAACGAGCGTAATCCTTAAAACTCGCGCGTTCAACCTCGAAAAAATTTATAACGATTAACTCGTTATAAATTTACAGTATCGCCCCCAAAATGGGAACATTAGCGAAAGGACTGTTTAGACCCAGTAACAACAAGAGTCCGTCGGAAAACTTACCTCCTTTTTTCAGGAAAAGGCCGTCTCCTAAAGACTCGGCTTCATTCCCGGTTATGGGCTCCAAAAGAACGCCTTTTCCGTCAGTCTCGACTTTGCAAACGCAACCGCCTTTTTTAAGAAAAAGCCCGTTACCCATCGCCTTTTCAACTCCCGAGCTCGCTAAACCAGACAAGGCGCCCACTCCTAAAGCCAGGAGTACCGTTCTCGCTAGTGCCGGCAATGCCCCGGAAGCTAAACCAGCTAGCATTCCTAAAAATCCTCCTTGGATTTCGGTATTGTATTTTAACTGCTTGGCACTCATCTAAGCGTGGTTCCTACGCCATTTTGGTAGGGTTTAGCTATCCGATTTACCTGCGTTTTTGTCAAAGCGAGAACGTGCTCTCCGGTTAGATCTACGTGACCGAGCCGAATACTGGTAGCCCTCCTAGCCCTAATAGCAGCTCGTAGCTTGTCTTTTTGACCCTCAGAGATGTTAACTTTGTGGTAGTTTGCCATTTTATATAGGGAAAGAATATTTTAGGTTTCTCTAATATGGAAACGTATCATAAGGCTTTCGCCCCTTAAATTTAGCAAAGTTCCATTTTAGTCTGTAATAGATACGGCGAGGTCTTCCAAAGTGTGAGTATTTAGAGGAAGATAAACTAGGTTAACCAGAGTTTCTACAATTTTATACCCGGGACTTACGTTAGGAAAAAAGCTGTACACCGTGTTTTGCATGCTACCGTTGACATAACTTCCGCTAATATGGTTGATATTTACCAAAATACTGTTAATGTCGATGATATTTACGATTAAACCCTAACACTTTGGAAAGAGAGTTTCGGTGGTTAAAATCCACCCAGAAATTATTCTCTAAAATAAGAACAGCTTTTAAGGTGTTGGTATTTGCGGGAAGGGTGATCGAGTACTCCTCATTAACGGAATCCCAATGCCCATTTTTTCTAAGTTCTCGCTGAATAACGTCGTTTAAATCCACCAGGTCGTAGCTACCTTCTGGAATGGTAATTTTTACCCAAGAATTTCCGGCATCCGGAGAGTAAATAAACCCATTATTATTTTTAGTAATGTTTGGAAAAGACTAGTAAGTCTCGAAGTTAACCAAAGCAATCTCGTGTTGTTTGTTTTCATCGAGCTCTATTTTAGGGTAAAAAGTAGTAATAAACCGCGTCTCGTTGGAGCTTACTACGATTTGGTGCAACAACTTGGGGGCCGTGTTTGCGGCGATTTTTTCCAAGATCGGTTCCATTTTATTTAAACAAGAGAAATGTATCTCGTGAGAGATAAATTTCTTGTTTAGTAATTAGCTAAATTCTTTTCATAGATATTTTTCATAAACTCCAGCTCTCTTTCACTCCTTTTTACGAGTTCCTGCAGACTATTTATGTCATCCCAAATGGTAGTTGGAATGGGCTCTCGACCCTCGCTAATCAGGTCTAATTGGACGTTATCGTTAACTTTTTTATCTAATATAAATATTTCCACCATTTTTTTTTAACTCCTCAAGTGAGGAATTTTCCAGACATTTTTCTAATAATTTGGTAAGCTTAGCTTTAGGTAGGTTAGAAACTTTTGCAAAATTAAAGTTTTTAAGTGTACATTCTTCCAGGATTTCTTGTTTTAGTACGGTAAGTATATCTCTAACCACTTCCGAAACTTCTGCATAATCTAAGTCCTCCATTTTTACAAAAGAAAAACATGTTTTTACCCGTTTTTCATGTCTAGTGAGGTACGTAAAAAACGTCCAGTCCTTTTCGGTATTTTCCTGTATACTTATCCCTAGAAAGGTCGATGACGAGAAAACCAAACGGCTCTTCCCAGGCTTTTTTACACAGAAATTTAAACTCCTCATTAGTCATGTCCTGGCTCACGTGATCTTGGTAAATGTGGTTGATATTTTTTATGTCTTGGGGATAAAGAAAAATAAAATTCGCGTTTTCTCTAATCGTTTGCTGGGGAAGCCTAAAATATTTTCTGGAAAGGTAAAAATAGTCCACGTTGCTGTGCCTTCCGTGAATGTAGTAGGCCTCGCACTTGTTTTGCCTTTCCAACAAAAGATCGTCAAAAATCATTCGGTTTTTCTCGGAAGGTTGTAGCTCTCTTGGATCGGAAACGTTTGTGGCAGACTTGTAAAAGTTGCACTCGATATCAGACTTTTCCGGAATGCTTTTAGCCCATTCCTCAACCACGTCTAACGGAGAAACCTCTCGAGAAATAACTTTGTCGCGCATCCCAAACAAGCGGAGAATAAGCTCTTTAGGAATTTTTTCCTCAAAGGCTTTTTTTATGATGTGGTACTCAGGCTGAAAAAGACTTTTTCCAAAAACAAAGAGCTTTTCGTAGTCTAACCATTCCGGTCTCAACAAAAGGTTTAGCAAAAGTGGAGTTTTCCCGCAAGCAGATTTCCCCACGATGATACCGCAAATACTTTTCGGTAAAAGTTTGTGGTTGTGTGTTTTTACGATGTTTTCGTTCCAAGACAGATCCGCAATCTCCATTTTAATATTCTTGGAATATTAAAATGCTGTATTGCGTCAAGTGTAGAAAAAGGACTGAGACCTTAAACCAAACGCCAGGCGTCTCTAAAAACGGACGCAACATGGCCAAGGCGAATGCGCCGTTTGCGCAATTAGGAAAACCCAGTTCGTAAAAGATAAAGCCCGGGGCAGCGTGCTAAACAAGATGATTAACAATATGCCCTTCGAAATGCATTTGCCGGGGCATTATTTTACGGACCCAGGCACGAAACTTAAGAAAAGGTTAAACCCCGATTTAACGCCTAAAAAGTGGAGTAAACCCGTAAACAGGGTAGATCGCTCCACCTATCATCACGACATTTGCTACCTAAAGCACGACGATACAAAGACCAGAAACGACGTTTGCGACAAAAACATGTTGTCCGAACTCCAGGGAATTTACAACCCTACTTTGAGGGAGAAAATGGAGAGAAACCTCGTTTCCGGCTTGATGGGAACTAAGAAAAGATTCGGAATGGGTTTTAAAAAAGCACTTTGATGGACGAGTAACACAAGCCCGTACGAAGAAAATTCCGGAGAAGGAGAGTACGAGTCGGCGGTATAGATAGAATATGGGCGGCAGATTTGGTGGATATGCAAGCTTTTTCCAAGTTTAATCGCGGGGTAAAGTACCTTCTCGCGGTTATAGACGTCTTTTCCAAATACGGTTGGTTGGTGCCCTTAAAGAACAAGACGGGAAAGGTCGTCACGGATGCTTTAGCTGAAATTTTTAAGGAAAGACAGCTGGAAAAGATGTGGGTGGACAAAGGTAAAGAATTTTACAACAAGGAAGTCCAACGCTTGACCGAGTTGTACTCTACGGAGAATGAGGAAAAGTCTAGCGTCGTTGAGAGATGGATTAGGACCATGAAAGAAAAACTGTGGAAATATTTTTCCGCTCAGTCTACGAACGTTTACATCGACATACATCCTGGCCTCGTTAAAGAATACAATACGCGGCATTCTTCCACTAAGATGACGCCCATCAACGCTAGTAAAAAGGTGAACGAAAACAAGGTTTTTAGAGCCCTCTACCCCATAGAAGAAAGAAGAGAAAAATCCAAGTTCTCCGTCGGCGATAAGGTATAAATTTGTAAGAAGAAAAAGAACTTCGAGAAAGGCTATACTATGAGATGGACCGAAGAAATTTTTACCAATTCCGAGGAAAAATTTACCTCTCCCGTAACTTATAAAATCGTGGATCTTAACGGAGAAGAAATTCGAGGCACTTTCTACAAACCCGAGCTGCAAAAGACGGAGCAAGAGCTGTTTAGGATAGAACGAGTTATTAAAAAGGGAAAGAAAAAATCTTTGGTAAAATGGAAGGGGTATTCGGACGAGTTTATTTCTTGGGTTAGTAACAAAGAGATTGTAAATATATAAAATGTCAGCGATAAAGGTTGGTAACGGACCTTTAAGCAATTGGAGCTTTTATTCGCAGTTCGTAAGCTGAGAATACCCAGTTTTAGAGGAGTTTTTCTACGAGATACTTTGCCTAAAAAACCTAAAGAAAAGAGTGCGGAATACTAAACCTAGACAACTCTGACAGCCCTGGAACTCACTGGGTCGTCTGGTACAAAAACGGAAACAGAAAGTACTACTTTGACAGTTTGGCCTGCGCCCGTCCACAGAGTTAGTAGACTACTTAAAAAGCCCCATTTTTTACAATACAAAACGACTACAAGAATTGGAGCAAACTTTTTGCGGGCATCTCTGTCTTTACGTTTTAAAACTACTATCTCGCAAAAAAGGTTGCAGGAAATAATAAATTCTCTCCATTAAAAAATGTCATTCGATAGATTTGGAAGAAAGGGAAAATCGGAAGCCGTAATCCGACGGCATTTCTCTAACCTACGTTAATCGGAACTTTATGCACAAGTACGGAGAAAATACTTTAACGGGCTCCATTAGTATGTGTGGAAACACGTTAACGAACACCGCGAATCCTACGAATCCTCAAGACGTTGCGATTATACTTTACTGAATCTTTTGGATCCCGCGGAACCGCAAGAAGTTGCGACTAAAAAATACATCGATAGTGGCAATCATGCCTTCATTTACGGAAGCGGAGTTTATATGGCCGTTGGCCACGTTTCTAACAGCTGGCGGAGGATTAACAACGACGGAACGCCTATAGAAAACCAACAAACCGCGAATAAGTTTTACGTGGACGTTAATATAGAATACATTTAAAGTTATTCGTGGAGCGGCGCCATAGTAAAAAGCCCAGAAGGAACCTTTTCTGTCGTTAGCGATATCGACATGGATGGCAACTCTTTAAAAAATATTGGGGAACCGACAGATTCGCGAGACGCGGCAACCAAGGCTTACGTAGACGCAAATAAGGTAATAGCGCCGATACTTATCGGCCCCAATCCCATTATAACGGTGTGGGGCAAAAAAAAGGGCGCGATAGGAAATGGCAATTATGAGTTTTCGTTTGGTAATGGTAACTTGGGCTCCGAACACGGTTTGGGGAGTTACTGCATAAGCGTGCCGGGTAGAATTATAAGAGGAAGTTTAATGATCGTTAAAGATAAACCTAATTTACCGGAAGAGGTAAAAGTTAATATCACGGTACATGGACTAGAGCTGGTTGATTACTCTATCATTAAAAAAGCTGACGAAAATTTTAGCTGTGTGGTTTTTCCCAACCCCCTCGAGATTTAACAATGCAACGTCGTGAACTTTCTCTCGAGGTCAAACAACCCTAACGTAACACACGCTTACATATCTATCTTGATCGAGTTGGACTTGTAAAAAAATATTTAACCTCGTAAAGGGTTAAATATTTATATAAGGATCAGTTACCTCCACGTCAAGATCACGTGACATAGTATTTCACAACTTTGTTTAGGATTTTACAATGCCTGCTCGTATAATATCACTTTAGACTAGACTATTGAGGATGATGGTATTATATTATAATATTAATAAGTATTTTTTTTTTTACTTTGTTTTTGTAAATTAAAAAAATGTGTATGGGAATTGTATAAAACAGGATTTTTATTCATGATAAAAACGTTTTGTAATAAAGCGGTCTTACTTCCTTGATACATTTTAATTTTGTAAAAATGTTATTACTAACAAAATGGTAACCTCTGGCGTGGTCTGACAGCCCGTAAGTTAATACCAAACACTAACATAAAATGGTAACCTCTGGCGAGGCCTAACAGCCCGTAAGTTCATACCTTATCAATACATTTTTACACGTTAAAACCACACTGTTGTAAGGCTGCAGTTAAGCTTGGGAAAAGTATTTTATACAATTATCGTACACGTTAAACATTCCAAAATGGGGTAAGGATGCTTGTTAATATTATGATATACTACCATTTTTGGTTGAAGATATAGGGTTGTGTACTAAATATTAATACTTCCTCTTTCGCTTTCGAGGTGGAGGTATAAAAAATGGTTTATATCACGGCGGCTGTTAACATGACTCGCCTTGCCTCATCTACACTTTTTCTTCCAATGTGAAGGTATAGAAAACGGGGTTGAAGGCGATTCTTAAGCTAGTTTAACGTCGTTTTTAACATTATTCAGCTAGGTCAGGAATATCAAAGTTTAAGTCTCTCTGTGTTTGGGGTTCACAGAATTTATCCTCGGATAAATACGTCCCCCGAAATTCCTTAGACTTATAAATTATAACTGTTTAAAGTTATGATTTAGTTGTCTTCTTCCGGAATGTCTGAAAGATTTTCCTCCTCTTCATTGTCGGAACCTAGACCTTCTGCTAAAGGATTAAGCATAAAAACTTTCTTTGGGGGTAGTTGCGCAACTTCTTTGTTTATAATACCCGTAAAAAAGCTTGGTTTGAACTGTGGCTAAGTTTGCGTTGGCAAAAATGCCCTCTATTTTTAAAAAAACAAACCACTTTACACGGTTTTTTAACGTAAGAAAGAGGATCTGCTTCTACAAAACCGTTAGTTATATTTTTCGGCTTGTCCTTAGATGTTGCTTTTCTGTAAATGTTGTGCTTATTTTAAGCTTTTCTTTACCACTATACTTGTTGACCAAAAGCTTTTGGTAAAATTGTATTGATGCATCGTCTTTGTACTTTAAAATTTCTAGACTATTGGGGTCTTTAATTTTTTTTAGCTGTTCTTTCTTTTTTTTAGCTTGTTCCCGTATAAACTCTGTAATCTTAATTTATAACTTCTGTAAATTTAGTTTCTTTGGAGGTTGGTTTTTCTTGGTAGTAAAAACATACTTATGACAAAGAGTAGCCTTTTGTTTTTTTTTAGAACTTTTATCTTCATAAGCATTGACGCCATAAGAAAACACAGGAGTACGAATGAATAATGGACCTTTTTGTCCATTAGAATACTCATACTCAAGCTCTACCGTATGAAAACCGTAATTAGGATGTGTAAATACATCGCCAAGGCTTAGGTTTTCTACGTCAAAGTCTTCCGGCTTTCTTTAGTTCTTCTTTAGTTTGTTCTTGGTTTTGTTCTATCTTCCTTTTGCTTGCCATCTTTTTTCAGATTTTATTTAGTATAAATATTTCTTAACTCAATTCTTTTTTATTGTTAAAAAAATAACTTAACCTTTTACGGGTGGCGTTTAGCGCGGAGGCGTAAAACAATTAAAAACCTGAGCGGGTTTTAAATCGCGCGCGCCTCTTAGTGAGTTTTTTTCTTCTCCTCGCGAAATTTGGGGCAACTTTTTTTCGCGGTGTTTTGATCTTCGCAATTTATAAAATGCTCGGCGATTTTAGCATTTTTTTTAATGTTGTTGGGGATTTCCCTCATTCTATAACCCGATTTTTAAAGGTTATGGAATGATTTTAGAAAATGAGCCAGAAAGCACATTATATACACTACTACCCTTAGAGCGCCAAATGAACAAAATAGGCCCTACTGTTCAAGGCTGCTTATAGCAAGAATCGCTCATCATGGCAGAAAGTAAAGATCAAAGATCAGACTGCATGTTTAGTGCAGCCTGATCTTGATCTTTGCTCGCAGCAAAAGCCACTATAGTTGTGAAAAGGACTTTAGGGGTTAAAATTTTCTTGAAGTGTGTGCATGTACGGCTTTCGCTTAGAAGGTCAAAATTTGTTCTAGATTCTTAAAGCCCCTATAAAGTCCAAAAAAATAGGTAATTTTCACCGTTTATAACTCGAAAATATATCGGATTACCCATCACAACACACATATATAAGATCGGAGAAAACTCGAACGTGTCAGTTACTGCATTGGTTGCCGTGAAAGACGGGTGTGAAAATGCATTGCATCTCATTAGTGCTACACAGGACTACTGTTTACACTTCCAGTAGTTTGTCATTGGAGAGTAAGATTACTTATTCTGATCCTGTTTTCTTATTTAGATGTTATAAAACAATTCTTGTATTGATGATAAATGAATAAGCAATTATCAGCCTGTGTCGTCGTTTTGTTTACAATGTCGATAAACTTACTTTTTTCAAGTCTAGAATGTGGACTAAACGATCAAGTGAATGAAGGGTTTGTTTCGACGCCTTGAATGATCACGTGGTGTTTACGTCACTATCACGTCACTGCGGAGATTTACGACGAAAAATCGGCTAATCGTCGGCGATCATCGATGTAAACAAACAGATAATGCGGCATGATAGGAATTGTTCTAGTTTCAAAATTCTTTTTCCTGCCATTGACTGGAACTTTTACAAACTGCACCTTTACATATCGTGCAAGTCATAATAATCGCCATATTTTTACATGGTAAAAATGAAATTTACTTTTATTTTATAAAAAGGCCTTTTTACATTTGGACTTTATTGAGACTTTAACATATGACCCTGCAGATTCTTCGTTGTTGGAGGCCATGGTGTCTCATCTAAGTGGGCAGTATATACCCAAGATCAGACTGCATGTCTTGTGCAGTCTAAATATGATCTTTGTTGCTAGCAAAAGCGACAAAAAGTAGTAAAGTGTTTAAACAATGCAAACCATCTTTATCTTTGTGTTTTTCAGATTTCTTCAAGACCTACATTTTGTTATTATGGTGTTTTTATAAGCCTCAAGGTAGGATACTTACAGTTTTATGAATGCTTGTTTTCCCTGCAAACTTTTAGTTTAGTTTAAACATACTTATTTATATCGATTGAGGAAAAAATTCTCAGAACTTACACCGATCTCTCTCGATTCTGCTTCCTGGGACCTTTACCAGTACTTGCCCTGGATGTGTGGACCAATGAACAATGCCTAAGTTGACACATACTCCCGGGCATGGAAAATGGGAGCTTCTGGTTACGAGGCCACTGCTCTACCTCACAACAACGGACACCACACAAACTTTTAGCTTCATATTTTGTCATGGCTTTGTTACTTTCTCGCAGAGTTATCTGGTCATACTTAATACGCAAAATCTTTGACATTTAGTGATATCTTGCTTAATATGATTGGATTCGTCTCTGAAAGATTAGAAATCATTGCGGAAAAAGGAGAAGGTGATAAACGCCAGTCAGTGAAGAAACTTTGACACGTCTTACGGACAAAGGAGAAAAATTCAGGATTTCAATACCCCTGGAAGATTTTCTTTATACCTGACCAAAAGTTTCATAGTAAATGTAAAAGATATTATATTTTAGCTACATTGGCCTATGCCCATTCAGCTGATGTCATGGACCTGTGCATCTGTGTTTGTGTCTGTCCACCTCTGCCTAAACTTTTACTTGAACCACGTTTTCTGAAACTACTCACCTAATTTCAACCAAACTTCATAGAAATGATCTAGAGATAGTGCTTTTCAGGATATTTTTAAAGAAGATTTAATTCCACCAAAGACTTTGGTTGCTACAGCAACAAAACTAGAAAATACAGAAATCCCTTAAGATCTTGCAAAAACCACAAGTTGATGTTCTCCGCAAATTTGTGTTAACAATCCTTTGCCAGACTTCTTTGGGATTTTTGGCAAAGAAAATAGCTGCTTTTGGTGAAGCTCAAATTATAGCTTATAACAGGCTATACAAGTTACAGTAAGCGAATGAATATAACTCTTTTCAAGGGAAATAATCCCTGTTAGCTTTATACAGACTTGTTGTTTGTTAACATTTATCTTTCTTGATTATCAGTCTGCAATCTATTCTATGAAGTTTTAGTGCCATACAGAGTTCTTATTGTTTAATGTCTCTGGTAATGCCAATTACGTACATGTTACATTAATCTAAAAGGCAGTGAAATGATACAGGGCCATTTTGGCCCTCTTATTCTTGCCCTCCTAGAGTTTTAACCCTAAAAGCCCTTTTCATGCCTATAGTCAGGTTTGCTACCAATGTAGATCAAGATCAGACTGCACAAAATATGCAATCTGATCCCTGATCTACACTGTCTGATTAACTAAACCTATAGAGACAAAAGCAACCATGGAATTGCAATTATTCGGGCCATTTTTGACTGGAAATGTCTGTCAGGTTTATTCTTCACTCAAAGTGTTAATTATCGGTTGAATACAAATTTCAGTAGAGGCAATAGCACCAACCTTTCTGGTACCCATTGCTTCAACACCATCAAGGGCAGTAAATGAAAACTGCCGAAAAGGTCTGTCTATACTCACTGTTGAAGGACAAGACGGAGATGGAGATACACTCACATTTTCTATTTCGACTCAATCTCCAATATCACCTCCGTTTGAATTAGACTGTATGACAGGAACTTTTAAGACACCCAATGGGCTGGACGCAGAAACAACCCAGAGTTTTAACTTCACATTTGGGTAATTTTGTTTATGAATCGGGTATTTGTTTTTTACTTTATTGAAGCCAGCTAGTACAGATTTTTTTCTTTTTTTTTTGAAAAAAAAAGCTGGTAAAATGGAGAAAATGTGATGAATGAGCAACATGTGCATTTGGTTTGTTTGCTTAATTTCTCTTTACGCCAAGATAGTTTTCTATGTCAACAAGTCTTTGGAAAATTTTTATGTCAACAAGTCTTTGGGAAATAAAAAAAAAAAAAAAACCCAAGGACAACAAAGTAAATTGGGCAAAAAAACTGAAATTATATCAGCACTCCCTACTTTTCTTGCAATGTTTTCAAAAGCCACCTTCACGGTAGCTGAAATTGTGGGTTATTTGATTGATATCGAGAAGATTTCCACTGAAAGGTCTTAAAGGGGCATTGAAGTAGATTTTAACCCAATATTTTTTGGGGATGGGGGCGCGTGGGGTGGAGAAAGTTGATATTTTGTACATTTTGTATGGAAAAATAATATGGACATGCCTGTTTACCTCAAGTAAGGGACAACCCTCGACCCCCCCCCCCAAATAAAAAAAAAAAAAAAAAAAAAAATAAAAAAAAAAATGTATAGATAAATAAAACATTGTCAAAAAAAAAAAAAAAAAAAAAAAAAAAAAATTGCCTGTAGTGGATCTTAAACCCATGGCTTCAGTATCATAGCGATTCTACCACAGAGCTTTGTGGGCAAGTGACATATTCCCTAACTTAAAAGGTATTTATCCTTTTTTATGCTCCAACCATTGCTGATCGAATAGGAAATTTTACAGTAGAAATACTTTAAACTTGGTAATTCCTTGTGTTTTTAAATTTATATAATTCTATCTGTGTTTTAATTTTAAAGCCATCTTTGCTCTTGAATGAAAACAAGCAGTCTTTTATAAGATTCTTCCGAAAAAAACTTTCGACACCAAATCACAGAACTTCAGCTTATTTTTACCAGTTTTGAATTTAATGTTTTGAATTCAAGGAGTCTAAAACTTTTCGTTTTGGAAAGGGTTAAAATTGAAGGACTGTATATAAGAGTATATGTACAGAAACAAATGTAGCAAGGTTTAGTGTAAACAAAATATAAAGGAGAGTATGAGCCATGCTGTGAGAGAAGGGGGCTTAATGTGTCTCTGTGATGCTCCTTACTGAGCAAGTCATCACATGATCATGGATCAATAAAATCTCCATGTTCTGACAATGGACTGAATCATGAGGTACACTGGTCCTGTGACATGCAGAAAATAGCCTAAAAGGAAAGAGTATCAACCCAGTTCAGACTGCACAGGCTGACCTGGGTTAATACTTCTTGTAGATGCATTAAACCCCCTTTTCACAGAGCATGTTTTGTATTTAGAGTGCATGTGTATCCAGTATGTGCATGTTTATGTGTTTGGTTAAATCGGAACAATCACGGTAAGGAGGTTGCTCTACAAATCTTCAAGTAAGGGACCCTAGTTCACTGATTGTCATTGACAACTGATGATGATCTTTCTTGTTCTGTAGTGTGTCGGACGGTACAACAACTGTAGACAGTGACATATTTACTGTAAACATCAATGACCTAAATGATAATATTCCACAGTTTGTTGGAGAACCATACTCGGCCCAATTGCTGGATTCAGTAGGTGATGGTGAGTACTCTATCATAATTAATGTATTTTGTCAAGTTATTTTTTATTGGTGGAGTTACAGGTCCCCACTTTGCAGTATAAGCCATAGGGCCAAAGACATTCCGAAGACCTCAGACTTGTAACCTCGTCCAAAACAAATTACTTGATAAATGACAATTTTTGTTAATTAATGGCTGGGTTGATTTTTGATTTGACATTTACCAAGTCATATGATTATCCCCCTCCGAAAGCGGAGGAATACAGTTTTAGCGTTGTCCGTCCGTCTGTCCCTGTGTCCGTCCTGGAGAATATCTCCAATACCCTTGAACAGAATTTCATGAAACTTAATACTTGTGTACAATAACCCATTCCTCCGATACACTTTTTCTTTTCTTTATTCGATACCAAATGGCCGACTGGAAGTGATTTCAATTTACGCAGTCGAGTAAATTTTTTTGGCGGGGGATATCATTTCAACGAAATTGCTTGCAAAAGAGAAATAAAGAAAATAATCTATAAATATGCTTATTAGCTCACCTGAGCACAACGTGCTCATGGGGAGCTTTTAGGATCACGTTCTCTGCGTAGTGCGTCGTCCGTCGTGCGGTGTCAACAATTCTTTAAACATCTTCTCCTCCTAAACCACTCGGCCAATTTGGACCAAATTTGGCTGGAATGTCTTTCAAAAATTGCTCGTGAAATTTTGATCCGACGAAAAACATGGCTTTGGGGGTAGGGTGGGGGCTCTTTGCACTATACAGACATGAAGAAATTCTCTTTAAACATCTCCTTCTAAACTGCTGGGCCAATTTGGACCAAACTTGGCTGGAATGTTCCCGGGGTGGGGGTCCTATTTAAAATTATTCACAGAATTTGATTCCATCAAAAACTCTGGTTGCCATGGCAACCAATTGGATTTTCTAAGAAAACTCTTTAAAAATCTTCTCCTCTGAAACCGCTGGTTAGATTTTAAAATAATTCCACAGAAAAGTTCCTTTAGTGACCCTTTTCAAAAAGTGTTAGTGAAATTTTGATCCATTAAAAAACATGGCCGTGGTTGGGGAGGGGGCTCTTTGCACTGTATGGACTTTAAGAAATTCTTTGAAATTCTTCTTCTCTTAAACCACTCGTTAGACTGTGAAATAATTTCACTGAAATGTTCCTTCGGTACCCCTTTTGAAAATGTGTTCGCAAAATTTTGATCCGTCTAGAAACATGGCTGTAGTGGTGGGGGTTATTTGCACTATACGGACATGAAGAAATTCTTACAAATTCTTCTTCTCTGAAACCACTGGTCATATTTTGAAATAATATCACAGAAATGATGCTTTGGTGACCTTTTAATTTTCACCAAAAGACTGTATAGGTATTTTGATGAAAAGGGCTATTGCAGATGTCAACATATTCCAGGTAAGTGAGTGCACTTTTGAGAAATGCTGATATGTAAAAGGGCAACCGATACAAGAAAACTAAAAAATTATGCCCCTTTTTCGAATAAGAACTTTAACTTACTATCCAGCACCCAACAGCCAATCGTTGGTACCCGCATGCGGTGCTCTTGTTGGACTTAATATTTTTAGCCACTATCGGGCATGTGCTCTTGTTCAAGAAATGGTCCTTGGGTGACCTATCCCAGAATTTATTTGCAGAATTCTGATTCATCAAAAACATGGGGTGGTGACAGATTTTGAAATGATTTTTACAGGTGACCTTTCCGAAATTGCTTGGCAAAACAATGATTTTGTTTCCAAAATTTCAATAATTAAAAAAAAAATAAAAAAAAAAAATAAAAAAAAAAAAAATGGCTATGGTCCTCTCAAAAATTTAGGTGAGCGATCCAGGACCATCTTGGCCCTCTAGTGTTTTTTTGTGTGTATGTCTGTATGTTTAACGGCAAATATTCAAATCGTATCGCATCAACTAGGGCACCTATCCATTCTTTCCTAGAGTTTCAATAACGAGTTCTTTGCATTACATTATTTACAAGCGACTTGACGGTGTCTTACACTAGTGTCATGTAGGGCTGACAGAGGAATGACTCCCGTCATAGTTACTGTTATTATTCTTATGAAACGAACTTGACTGAACTGCTGGAAACCAACTCAACGACTTTTGGATTTCAAGTCCTGTATGTTGTCTAGTTATCGAACTCTATTCAGAGAATCCAGACTTTTAATGAATCTGAAAACATTGTGACTAGCTTAACCCTTTACCAAACATTCCCATGTTTAAACAGCCCTGAGGAAGATGGCTTTTGAAAACCAGCATTTTGTTATTTTCCTACAATGTTTTCTACTGAACCAAGGACAGAAGAAATCAATTGAGCTTTAATTAGTCCATTCTCTACAAATGCTTTCAATTTGGTTGAATCCAAAATATTGTCAGTTTGTAAAGAATTCAAGCCCTTTTTTCTCAAGGGTCGTTAAATAAAAGATTGTTTGGCCAACCCTTTATGTCCAGCAAACTTCTGTAGAAAACATTGATGCAAATGGAGAAGTTGCTTGTATTCAATTTTTCTACTTCTGCAGCAACGATTTTCTTTTTACAGTAATAAAGTTTAACTAATTCCTGTCGTTCATTAGCAGTTTTCGAAGTCGTGTACAACAAATTATATTTCATGGTGTAATAGGTTGACTCATTAAATGAAAATGTGTAATGTCCAAACATTAATTAGTGAGTTAATGGTATAGCACGCAGGGACTTTCCATTAATTTAGATCTATAGCCTTACTAATGCTAAAGAAAAAAAAAAAAAAAAAAAAAAAAAAAAATAGCAATTCTCATGAAAACGGGTATGTTTTTCAATCTGATTCTTTTACAGACTAGTCAAATAACATCATAGTCATCCATCCAAACGAAATCAAGTTTTTTGCCGAAATCAAATATTTTCATAAATTTTTGCATTTCAAGTTTCATATCCCTTTAATTGGACCTCCTATTATTTTAACAGACATGTCCCACTTCCGACAGTATTCACCCTGACTTTACTTTAAGCGTTAAAATTTTCGCATATCCTTTGATGTCTTCTGTCTCCTCATCCTTGAGGTCATGTAAAAACTTTGTCCGAAATGAAGATATGTACTTCAGACTTGAGCTAGTTGTTGATTATTGATAGGCAAACAGTTATAACGATAGCAAGTGACCCTGAAATACCTTTGAAACAATTAGGTCCCTTTAAAATTTATCATCAATAATTTTCATTGATGAGGAACAACGGCCAAGTGTTGACACCTGCATGAGGTGCTCTGAACTTTTCTTTTTTGAAGGGGGGGCATCAGGCCGCAGGAGAACACTTTGGGGAATCCCATGCCAACATGTCTCTGACAAATTTATCGTGTCCGTTGAAATATTTACAGGTACACATGTTGTCCATGTATTAGTCACAGATCTTGATGTAACACCGAGATTTTTAGATTACAGCATTTCAGGTGAGTAGTGACAGGGCTGTGGATTAAGTATCTCTAGTTTGCTTGTCCCAGAAAGTTTCCTAGCAAGGATACTTTAAGATTTAACAACCCAAAGGGCATATTCCCGATGAACATAAGAAACTTCAACAAGGCCATTAGTCCTTTATAGCCAGGTAAAAGGTATATGTCAAAAACTTTGATTATAAAGTGGTACTAGTCAGACCTGGGTCCAATTACAATTCTAATTTATTTAGTTGTAATTAATTACATTGTATCTCTTAATGGAAAGAAATTAGTAATTGACACAGGGATCAATTACTTTAATTGAAATTAATTAATTAAATGAATATAAAACAAAATAATTGACAATTAAATTCAATTACTTTTCAGTTACATGTACTAAATAAAACCTTGGCAAAAGACAGGTTTTATGCGGTTGCTATTATTACCTGTAAGTATAAATTTCACACTTGGTTGTCACCTTTAGAGGTGTTAACAGACCTTGATGAATGTTAAACTGTTTAACTACCTTAACCATTCACTAACTTGTACAAACTGAAACAAATTATATGAAGGTCAAATACTGGCAGTTCTCTGTAAAGGGTATAAAACATTGTTTGAAAAGAAGAAAAAAAAGTTGTTTTCCACCATTTTGTTCTTTTCCCGGAGTGATTAAAAAACTTTGTGTTTTATGGTCTTTAAAAGCAAGGATTTTGTGATTTAGGGTTAATCAGTAGTACATTCATTATAGCTGTGCTTTTCTTTTTTTCGTTGAATTAGTACTTAAGGTTCGTTCTTTAACTCTTTACCAAAATATAGCAATGTTGATTCGCAATTTTGCAATTTTGAAATTGAAACTACATGTATTTGCAGATGGTAAATGTATATCAAATGATAGTTTTGTCTTTGACAGAGTACAAAACACTGTGGAAAAGCGGGGAAAAGCTATTTACCATCATTTTCTCCTTATTTGAAATGTTTTCAAAAGTCTTCTAAATCAGAGTAATTAAAACTTGGAGTTGTGTGGTAAAGGGTTAAAGCTGACTGATCTTTTTATAAATATTATGCCAAGTAATTGAAAAATTATTAATTATTTTCCTGAAAATAATTGTATCTAATTCATTACTTTTATAAAAAGCAAGTAGTTATAATTGTAATTTAATTGAAACATTTCCATTTTAATTGTAATTAATCAATTACTTTTCAAAATAATTGAACCCAGGTCTGGAACTAGTTTTGTGTAGAAGAAGCTGAGATGAGCTACTTTTGTTCCTGTGACAATTGTGAGCCCGTATTTACCACATAAAATACCATCTTTAGCATGATTTTTCTAAACTCAGAAAGTAACATATTTTCTGATCAGATGAGATCAAATCTCATCATTTATTGATTGATTGAATTGGAGTTTAAAGTCCTTTTAACTGCCTACATCATATGGCGGTCAGTACACCTATGCATGTGTTTCCTTGATTTCTCACACCAGTACTGACACAACTTTCTTTCCAAGTCAATGACTGCTTTCTCACTGCATCAGAGGTGAAAGGCAAAAACTTGCCGGGAAGAAAGTTTGCCTCAACTGGGTATCGAATTCACAACACCCAGGTCATGAGTCTGATACACTAAACACTGAGCTACTCTGGCAGGCATTCATGATTTGACTACTATTTTAAAGATATGACTGCAGAAAACATGTTGGAAAAGAAATAAATGCTGCTTGAGGGCATTTCATGTTTATCCACAATTTTTCAACCATTTGAAAAAATACTTTGGGCAAGATTTAATATGTCATCTACAGATTCACTGAATTTGGCTTTGTCTAACACACTGTGGTTAACTTTTTATTTACCATGAGAATGCTTTGTCTTGAGATTGTTAAAGAGACTTTTAAAAAAAAATCTTGCCACAAACATACGTCTGCATCTAGTTTTGTGAAGGTAAAAGGTGCCATCCTTCCTTTGCGCTGTATTTATTCATCAGCTCCATAACCCTTTACCGGACGGTAATTTTTTCACTTGTCTACATTGAAAGTAGCTTGAAAAAACAAATGCAGCTTATATGATAAATTTGTCTTTGAAAAGGCAGAACACATTGTTGGAAATGGAGAAAATGCTGGTCATCAGTTACGTATTGTTAATTTAGGTTTTAGGAACCAGAATTTTCATACTTTTTGTAGTCTAAACAAAATTCTTAATTTTGAGGGACTTATTTTATTTCTTGTTCTAAGATTAAAAATTGTCAAAATTTCATTCAAACTGAACTCTTATTGTACTCTTTTGTTTTTATTCATTAATAAATATTGTTAATTGTTAAAGGCTTGTTGCTGGTTTTCTTTCTCGTTACACTTGTCTCGTAACATCAGTATCTTCTCCTTTTTTATAATGTATTTAAGGTCCATGGCCCCTAACTCATCGGTAAACATCGACGTTTTCGTAAAGGCTATATAGCCAATATCAGCAGCTTCCGTCTTTTAATATGAGGGTTAGAGTCCGTAGACTCACTTACTCATCGGTAAATATCGTGTAACATCGACGGTTTCGTAAAGGCTATTCGGCCAACCTCTGCAGCTTCCTTCTTTTGATATGAGAGTTACGGGCCGTAGACCTTAAAAGCTTGTTTCCTCTGGGTCAGAGAAACGTGGTACTGCTTTGGAAAGTGTCGGAAAGAGTTCAAATATTGCATTATAAAAAAAACTATGATTTATTTCTCTTTTTCAGGGGGAAATACTGGTAATACATTTGCAATTGCTCGGAATGGAGAGATAAAAGTGGCAAAAAGTGCTAATCTAGTTAGAGCGTCAACCTTTAATTTAGTTGTGCAGGTAATTATCTTATTTATTCTTAAATGTTTGTTAAGAAAGTAAGCTATTGTTAAAGCCTAGTTATTGAATGCGTCATCATGCAACAGGCTTTAATATGTTTCTTATATCTCTATTATTACTGAAGAGACTCCCATCCAATTTTGAGGACAGGCGACTCTAAAGTATTTTGACATTTATGCCCATTTTTAACTCAGTCGATGCTTGGAATGGACAGAAAACAGTGGCAATAAGTGCTAACCTAAATGGAGCGTCAAAATGTTAAGTTAAAATATGGAGGTAACTATCTCGTTTTTTTTCAGATGTCTGTTAAGAAATTGAGTTATTGTTTTAGCCTAGTTATTGAATGCGTCAAGATGCAAAGACTTTGATATGTTTCTTATATCTCTGTTATTACTGAAGATACTCACATCCAATTTTGAGGACAGGCGACTCTGAAGGATTTTGACATTTAGGTCTATTTAAGGTCAGTTATTTTCAAGTAAAGGTTAAGCTATTGTAGTTTGTAGTTTTGCGCAGGGTACATCTAGAGTGCAGGATCGCCGAAATCCCGCATCAAAATCTAAAATCCCATGAAAACAAATTTGGTCTGCGAACCCAATCCTGCATTTAAGCAAAATAACCCCCAAAATTTGCATTATTGTGCGCACAATAATGGGAAAAAAGAGAGAAAAAAACAACTTTAAGGAAATAATTTGCATGGGTCACGGCAATAATCATTCGAAACTGTTAAATTGTAGAATGTCAGGTTATTTTCATCACGTCAATAAACGTTTGTCATTTGATGTAGGTAGGCCTCATTGCTGGGCCCATTTGGCAAACTTCGGGTGATCAGCTGATTATGTCCCTCGGCTGTATCATGTAGTAGGAAATACGACGTTTTACTGTTCTTCAAATTGTAGGTTAAAAAAGAACAGATGAGTCGAGTTTTCTATCGAAACTTTCTCAACATATTTTCGTTGAAAAGCAACTTGTACATTCAATTTTTAATATGGTTAGTTGGAAATTTTGCACCGACAGATTGATTGTTTATGTCGTTGCTCATGATGCCACCATGTTCAAGATTATGTGATTGGTATTTTAAAAAATGGAATCCATCCATACAGACGAGGTTAGATTTAGGTACAGAATCAGCTGAGTTGTAACAAGTGCACAGGGCCAAAACTGTCGATTGCCAGTGGCACTGAAAGTGGCACTGAATATGATAATTTAGGAAAAATGTCTCTAAAATGAGGCACAGTCTTAAGGCTACAAAATTCTGGAAAGATCATAACTCTGACATAAAATGTGTGTGTCAAGTTTTTGACAGGTCACACCTAAATACGCCACAGCAGTAATTTACGCCACAGAAGAAACTGACACGCCATAACAAATTTATAACTTTTAATTGGTGATTTTTATGTCAAGATATCTTAATCAACATGTTAACTGAACTACGTTATATTGAAGTGTAGCTAAGAAATTTAATGTATTTTGGTAGAAAATTGATCTTGAAAGAAAGCAATACTCTGTGTTGTTCGTGAGTTCCAATCTCAATGACCCCATAATTGTATAATTCATTAATTTCATCATTTTAAAATATGTGATATCTTTCAACAGACTGATTTTTCAATTCTTACGATATATAACAATGTTTAGCATTGAACGATCACTTTGTAAACTATATCGTCTCCAGATTAAAGATAAAGTGACAAGTATCAAATGTTTACAAAGTTATGATTCAATTTTTAATATCGTTGAATATTCTTAGAACTGAAATGTAAATCTATTCAAAGTTGTAAAAACACATCTGCAAGAAAGTGATGTTTTATACAACTAAGGCATCATTGGGATTATGAATCTGGTTATGGTTGTTTTTTCAAGATCAAAGTTCTGGCAAAATACAGACAATTTCTCAGCTATACTTCAATATTAAAGATAACATCTTAAGACATGTAGATGCTAAAAAAAAAGACAAAAAAAAAAAAAAAAAGACATTAAATGTCATTTAAATGCTGTGACGTATCACTTTCTCCCGTCGCATATTTTAATGTTACCGGCAAGTGTCACCGTTTATCACAACTTAAGAAGGTGGCATGTTAATTATGAAAAGCGTAATAATGATGTAAATCAACGTTTCTATTGTAAAGTGACATGTTTTGAAGTTATCTGCTACCCTTATTGACAAATTATTGCGATAATCTTATAAAAAATTGAAATGAAAAAAAGAACGCTGCAAAAAAAAAAAAAAAAAAAAAAAAAACCTATGACACAACAAAATGTCAATTTGAAATCGTCTGATCCAAGGCATTCCAGACTGTCTTTTCAGCTTTGATTGTGTATTTAAGCAATAAGTTGACATAAATATCTGTATCAAACAATAGGTGGAAGCTAAGATCTCTGTCTAATATTGAGGTTGAAAACCTCGCAAACTTATTCAATGAAAATTTTGAACAACTATGATAAGGTAGGAGGGAGGGTAGGTCATCCTGTCTTACAGGCATAGCACTGCTACAAGTGTTAAAGAAGAAGGTACAAGACATTCATACAAAGAAAAAAGAATAAAATAAAAGTATGTGATTTTTATTATTTTTCCAAAAATAAAAACAAACAATACAGGAACCATCTACCACAGAATGGGAACCGCTACTTTACTCAATATGCCCACATGTGTAATGTTTAATACTACATTCAGTTCATTTCACACCAACTTCTTTACATCTTACCAGAAAAAAGAAAGATAATTCACATAGGCTTTGTTAAACACATGAGCCATTGTCTGGCATGAGGAGGTTAAATGCATCTCTCTATGCATTATACCATGCAGACCAGCACATGATTATACATCCATAAAATTCCATTTTATCTTCCAACAGACTGAATAATGAGACAGAATGGTACTTGTACATGTAGGTTATAATTGGCAAAACTGTAGACCCATGTAAGCCTGTGGGGACTGGGCAGGCTGATATGGGTCAATAATTTTTTCCGATGCATGAAACCTTTTCTCAGAGCATGGTTCATGTTAAGTGTGGATCAAATCATGAAATTTGCCTTAGAAAGGATTGAAAACATTGTTAGAAAGTAAGAAAATCTTATAAAAGTGTTTTAAAAATCCTTCATCTTCAAAATCGTAAAAGTAAGAGATCATTTTGTAAAGGGTTGTCCAGATTTCTTTTTCTAGTAGTTTTTAGTTTTAACGCCTTACCACACAACCTTGAGTTTTAACGACCCCCTATCTTTCCAGCAATTGTTTGCCCTTCTCACCTGAGTTATGTAACCAAGGTAGTCAGTGGCTTGGAAAGGAAGTTGTGTCAGTACTGGTGTGAGAAAACCAGAATACACATGTGTAGGTGCACTGGCTGGTGTGATATGACCTATGTTGTTAAAACAGCGTTCAACTCAAAACAAATAAATTTAACAACCTTGACAGAGGGAACATTGTGGGAAAAGCAGAAAATGCTAATAACAAACATTTTCTGTCTGTCTTGCAATGTTTTCTACCTTTTCATAGATGAATTGTATAATTTGAACAACAGTATATTTTTCAAATTTGAAGAATGAAAACATTTTTGTTTTGTAAAGCGTAACTTTTTCAGAATATGTCTATTACATAAATTGGTTTGTTAGTGGTGAAAATCGGTGTTTCTATTTTAAGGTGTCTGACGGTTCAAACATGATAACAACAACTGTTACTGTTACTGTGAATGGTAAGTATGGAATGCTTTTCTTATCAGTTGTCTTTCTTTTCTGAAGGTAGTTTGTGTGTGTGTAGGGGAAATGTAAAATATATCGTCCAATTATCCTCATTTATCTGGGCTCATTAGCTCGTTTTTTTTCAAAGTAAACATCAAGGTAATGTCGTAGCTCTGGCATTTTTGTCGTCTGTATCGTTGTTTTGCAAAAACTTTACATTTTGTAATATCTAGTTACTTACATGAGCAATGCAGATCAATTTGCAGGCTGATTTTTATCTACACTGTCTGTTTTTTTTTTTAGAATATTTTGACATGCATCTTTAGTACTCACTGAGTGTGGATTTTAGTCATGCAGCATTATAATTGTCAATGAATCAATACTTATTTTCAATCTATAAGCACGCATCTATTATCATGTATGAAAAGAGATTGACGAATCTACAAGTATATATTTTATTATTCTTTAACATTTTGTACACTTTCATAATGAAATACATCAACTATGAAAATTGACTAAAACATATTCTTATTCAAATTATCCAGAAGCACATGGATTTTCAGTGTTTGGAAATAATTGTAAATGCATTGAAAGATGAAAATATTACTGGTCCAACCTTGACACTGGTGCAACTTTGTGTCCTTTTACTTACTTGGCAACTACAAATTTAATAGAAGCTTCTGTTTTGTATATGTATTTGCTGACAAAATTTGTATACATTTAAAAACAGTAGGCAGTGCTTTCTTCAAATGCTCTAATTTGCATTGACATTTTTCTATGAACTTTTGTACCATAATGGCTTTTAATTCAGTCAAATTAATTGACACTATCTTCCAGTTTGTGAGTCTGTTTTAGGAGATTTACTTTGACAGCCCTGTCTTTTTATCTTTCTCTGTGAAATTTCAACCCCGTTTAATCACTGGGCAGCCTTAGTATGTAAGCCCTCGTTTCCAACCACGCGTTTTTCCCCGCGTAGGTAATGCGGAGAGCAAAAATAAACGGGCAAGTTAAATTTAATTGTCTCGTTTCCAACCATGCGTTTTCATCACGCGGCAAAAAGTCCATGAGAAAAAGATCAACATGTTTTTTTTTTTTTTTTTTTTACCGCACAGTAAAATATCTGCATACCAATATATGGAACGTGATGTCAGCAATGCTGACGTATTTAATGACGTTTTTCTGTTTACATGCCTCTAAAAACATGGCTACCAAAAGAAGTAGAATGCCAGCCTTGTCCATTTAACAAATGGTAAAACTGATATTTATGGTGCAATAACATTCAGGTCTTTATGACCAAAGCTTGAAACAACATAAGGATCAATTATACTTCCTCCTCCGATTTCTTCTATCCTCTGTATAAACATAAGTTATTATGCCTTGTCGTGTTTGGAGAAGACTCAAAAAACAGATGGCAACTATGATGAATAGGCAAAATTAAGAGATCACCGTGCAGAATGTTGCTGCTGAAATCAAGATTAAAATGCGGGGTTGGAAATGGTCTACCGCGCGGGTCTTACCGTGCGGTAATTATCTGCGCGGGTAAAAATGCGTGGTTAGAAACAAGGGCTAACAAAATATGTAAAAACTTACTTTTGAATATGTATGTGTGTTTCAGAGCACTTTAAATGGGCCTTAAATTACAAGAATATGACTTCAAAAATAATCTTCCGTTTAAAGTAACTATAAAGGCCAAATGTAACAAAGCGTGTGTTTAAATGCATTTGAATTTATATCATACCATTTAAATGTATGGAAATTATTGTGAAGATGACAATCTGTCATCGTACTGTCGGTCCAAGTGTTAGTCGCTTACAGGAAAATTAATTTCCATACTGGGTTAAAACATGCCAAGTAGCTGTATCTCTTGTTTACTTTTTGTCTGAGTTTAAAATTACTTTTTCTGTAAGAGACTAACATATGGCCGACCACATGACAACAGACTGTCAACTCTACAATATTTTACATACTTTTAAATGGATGATTTAAATCTAAATGTATTATTCATAGACCTGCTTTCATATTTTTGCCTTTCCTGGGTCTTTAATAAATTTGACAATGTTGAATTAATCATTCTAAAAGTATAAAAGGTTTTTAAGAAAAAGCAATTGTGATCGAATAAGCTTTTCACATTTGCATTATCAAAATAATCAAAATAATAATAAAGAAAAAAAAAAAAAAAAAAAAAAACATGCATCTTCGGGGGCGTAACCAGGGATTCAGTATCATTAACTCGGACATGGTGCTTTTTTGTTGACGGTGTAAATCAAAATCAGACTGCACAGAATTTGCAGTCTGATCTTCATCTATACTGATACAGTCAGATATTCAATCGAAAAGAAATAGGATGCAGTTTATGCTATACTGTTCATTTGGAAATGTTCATTTTTATTGACCAGAGACATAGCAGGAAAAAAACATGAACCAGAAAGCTGAATTTTTTATTTATTGAAATGCAACTATCAGTTTTAAGTATTTTGGTCTGACTTTAAGTGGCATACGTCATTCTATTCTACATAGCAGATTCAGAGAAACAATATCTATGAGTTGCATCATGATAAATGCCACTGACTGCATTCAAATTGGTCAATGTCAGAAACGAAAGAATCAAATATTGAACAGGTGAAGTCAGGATTCATGGAAAAAATAATTAAATATAGAACAGGAGAAGTCAGGATTGCAATTTGCTAAGAGAGTACCATAAAGTGAAGAAACATGAAAACACTGATAATCACTTTGTATATTTGCTGTCACAGTTGTAATGTCATCATTTTCATTTGAGTTACATCCCTGAATAATTAGTGTATTGGTAAACTTTTTTAGTATGAAACAGTTGTAATATAAGTTACATTTTTGTGTAAAAAAAGTTTCAACCTTTGGACAAATTACCATTTTAGGGTATAAATATTGGTTTGTTTAACTTAATTTTTCTAATTGAAATATGCAAAAATAAGTGATTTTCATGAAAAAAAAAAAAAAAAAAAAAAAAAAAAAATCAGTTACAACCCTTTCGCGCCAGGCCAACGATATTAGAAAAACCCTGTGTACACTCTAGAAGCCACATTTTCAGTGAAATACTCGTGAAAAAATAAAATTATTAAAATGGTTGCCGTGATGATTTGTAACATGAAATTGAAAACTGGTTATTTTTGGTCAAAAACTAGGTCACTAGGTCAAACCTTTGTGTACGATCTAGAGGCCACATTTTCAGCCCAATACTCTTAAATGTTTGTCTTGATGATAACTGAAACAGGTTTGAAAATAAGTAATGTAATTAAAAAAAAAGAAAAAAACAAAAAAAAGAAAAAAATAAATAAATAACCGAGGAAATATCTTTTAAAAACATTATGTACGCTCTAGAGGCCACATTTTCAGTCCATTATTCTTCATGATATTTCGTCAAAAAGTTTGTCTTGATGATGTCTTTGACAAGATTGAAAATGTGTCATGTCTGATGAAAAGCTAGGTATCTATGTTAAATCTTAGAAACCTTGTATACACGCTTAAGGCAACATTTTCTGTTAAATACTTCGGAAGTTGGTCTAAATGTTTGTCTTGATATCATCAAATTTAAAATAGAAAAGTGGTCACATCTGGTAAAAAACTAGGTCAGCAGGTCAAAATTTAAGGTAGCTTGTGTACGCTTTAAAAGTTACATTTTCAGTTCGATGCTTATGAAAATTAGTCAGAATGGTTTTCTTGATGAGCAATAAAATGAGATTGAAAATGGGTCACATTGGGTAAAATTTATGTCGCCATGTCAGATCTTGGAAAAACTTTGTGTACACTCTAGGCCACATTTTCTGTCCAATATTCATGCAAAGTGCCAGAATCTTTATTTTGATTAAGCTTCATCTTAAATAGTAAAATTAGCTATGCTGGGCAAAAAAGTAGGTCACTGAGACAAATTCCAGAAAAAGCGTTTGTACGCTCTAGAGGCCATATTTTTAGCCCAATACGCATGCAAACTTGTTAGAATGTATAACCTTATATCTGGGAAGAGATTGAAAATGTGTCATGTTTACAGTTTTGCCTGTTCACATTTTTTCTACATTACACACTTTCCAGTTTACATTTACAGTTGTATGTTTACAGTTTTTAACTCTCTACCACACAATCCCGAATTTTAACGACCTTGAAAGAAAAGAATTTTGAAAATATTCTGAGAAAAGAAAAGAAAATGCTGGTAAGGTGACTTTTGAGATAATGCTATGTTTTGTCGTCTATCATGCGTTGTGTGTTTGTCAACTTGTATGTACTCTAGAGGCCATATTTTCTGTTGAATACTCTTGAAACTTGGTCAGAATGTTTGTCTTGATGAAATCTCTGTAAAGATTGAAATTAGGTCACGTCAGATCAAGAAATATGACAGCAAGCCAATTCTTAGAAAAACCTTGTGTGCACTCTAGAGGCCACATCTTTAGCCTGATACTCTTGAAACTTTGCCAGAATATTTTTTCTTGATGATAATTCAGACACTTTAGAAATTGGGTCATGTTTAGTCAAAATGTAGGTCACTGAGCCAAATCTTAATAAAACCTTGTGTGCACTCTAGAGGCCACGTCTTCAGCCTGATGCTCATGAAAGTTGTTCAGAATGGCTGCCTTAATAATATCTTTGACAGTTTTAAAATTACATTATGTCAAGTCAAAAAGTAGGTCACTGGGCCAAATTTTAGGAAAACGTGTGTGCACTCCAGAGGCCACTTTATTAGCCTGATGCTCATTGAACGTAGCTTGTTGATATCTCACACAAGTTTCAAACTGGGTCTTTTGGCCAAATTTTTTAAAGAAACTTGTGTACGTAATAGAGGACACATTTTCAGCGTGATACTCACGAAGCTTAGTCAGAATGCTGTCTTGATGATATCACAAACAAGTCTGAAATGTTGTCATGCCGAGGAAAAAATAAGTAGGTCATTGGACCACATCTTAGAAAAACCTTGTGTGCATAGCAGGGGCCACAGTTTTTTTGCCTGATGCTCATGAAAACTGGTCAGAATGTTTGTGTCATGTTTGTCTTTTGGATACATTGTATCTCAGACAAGATTGAAATTTCATCATGTTGGGTCATGGAGTAGGTCACTGGGCTAAATCTTAGAAAAACCTTGTGTGCAGTGTAGAAGCCACATTTTCAGTCTGACACTCATGAAACCTGGTCAGAATACCCATTTACATATTCTAAACCGTGAAAGTCCTTTCCTGAATACTCTTCGATGAAAAATTCATTAAATGCAACTTGTCATTCCAAGATGGTTTGTTTCCTACACTTATTTATTTATTATTTATTTATTTTTTGATTTGTCAAAAAAAAAAAAAAAAAAAAAAAATTTTATGTTTTATGGAGAGAAACTATCTCACCAGTCTTAATCTTGATGACAATACCAACTATTTATAATAAAATCCATTGTAGAATTCTCATGGGTCTAAAGATTTTTTTTTTTTTTATGATAAAGAAAACAAGTAATGCTTTTTCTGATTGGCAGTGTCAAGTGGTTCAGACAATAAGACTTTGTGTACCTTCCAGAATAAGGTTCTGAAAGCTGTTTTGAACGGTTGGTGAATCAATGCCTATGGCTCATCAGTCTCATTCTTCATCACAGTTATAGTCAATTATGGTCTTGGAATAGGATTAACTTTTACCAAACAACAAAATTTTCGACTAGACCAAAGTCAAAGCAATTCAAAATTCAGTGTTTCTAAACTGATCATTTCTGATTTAGAATTGGGTAGAAATCAAAGTGGGAAAAGGAGAAAATGCTCTGGCTTTTTATCCTTTTCCCACAATGCCTGCACATTCTTCTCTTTCAGGGTCGTAAAACTCGACTTTGTGTGGTAAAGGGTTAATTACTACCAAATTTTGCACTATGGTCCTTGCCCCATGCATTTCAGGAATTACATGTTAATAAACTTTGTATAATTTTATTTAAGAAAAAATGGATGCACCAACTTAATAGCATGCACTCTGTGCCGATATATGTGTATATATATATGAGCAGGGCTCTGGCAAAAGGGGGCTTTACTGCACAGACTGATCTGGGTTGATATATATTTTTTTCTAAAAGTCAAGAGTTCTTCTGGATTATATAAAATGAGAAGGTTAGATCATATTGGATATGATTTTTTTTTATAGTTTAGCAATATTTTTAGATAAGGGCATGGCTTTTAAGTTACGTTTAATCTATTACAGTGGATTATTGCCATGGTGACCCATGTGTGAACGGAGCCTGCATAAACGGGAACACAAATTACACATGTAACTGTACCCCAGGATTTCTTGGAGTGAACTGTTCCAAAGGTATTCTTGTCATATTTCCACAGGGATGTAAAATTATTTTTTTATCTACTCTCCCGCCGGGCGAGTAAATGTTAAATGTTACTCGCCCTGTGGAGGTTTTCACTCGCCCTTTTTTTTCGTGAAGTATTCATCTAATAGAATTGAAAGTCATGTGATTGATTATATTTACACGTAATTTTGATCTAAAATTAATGTCAAGAAATGTTATCATATCTGTAAACGAACAGATGGTCTTCCCTACACAGCTACTAAAAATAGGTTATCTGCTCCGTAAGATACTCTGATCAACTGACATACCAAATGACGTACCGTTCGAGCGCAAAATCAACCTAATTTGTTTACATAATTATCTTCTTACATAACCTTAATAATGCATTTGTAGTGATTAAATCAATTTAATGAAAAAGAGGCCATGCCACTTCTTCAGAATATTTTTAGAAAACCACTAAACCAGTTTGGAATTCCCTCGGATATTCCCGTAAGAAAAGAAATAAATACTAAGGCGTAGACAGCCGGATTTTCTCCGAGTTGTTGCGAGGCTATTGCTAAATACCCAGTATGTAATGTAGAATCAAAGCGTGGTTTATCGGAGTTGTGGGCGGCGATTAAATCTCGTACATGATAACTGATTGGTTCGCTGTAGAGATTTCATGCAGATTGGGCGTTGCGACATTTTCATTCTATTGCGCATATGCATGTAATGGTTTGTAGCTAGCCAAACCCTCAAATAACTGATGTAAACTTCCGTTTGATTGGCATTTCTCCGACTGAAATTTTGCCGAACTTTACGGACTTTAAGCGCATGTAATATGTCAGAAAATGCACTGGCCCCGTTGGGCAAGTCAGATATTTCTTGTATTCGCCCGAAGTAAGAGATCACTCGCCAATGCGAGCGGGTAAGTGGAATTTTACATCCCTGTATCCAAATTACTCTTCACAAAATAGAGGCGAAGATCTGACCAAACTGAATTGTTTACAAGTGTTTTTGTCTAATCCAGATTCTAAGGGGGAGCTATCCATTTTATGCTTAGTCTTGTCCAACAAATACAGTTTAGTCTGAAGTAACTGCGTCAGAAAACCATGCTGTTTTTAAAAACATCATGAGTTCGTCGAGAAAATGCTTCAACTGACAAGGTTGGTTAAATCTGAAATGATTATTTCGTTATTATTATTGTTTAGTATTATAAAGTTTGGAGAACTTTTAAGACAGGGTATGACTTCAAAGTGTGAATGTAAACTACTACAGTGGATTACTGCCATGGTGATCCACGTGTGAACGGAACCTGCATAAATGGAAATGCAAGATCTTGTAATTGCACTGCAGGATTCCTTGGAGTAAACTGTTCAAAAGGTATTCAAGTCTACATGTTTAGAATTACTGAATTACCCTTTACCGAATGACAACATTAATTTTTTGTACTCAACAAAATTAAAAGCATCAATGTTTACAAGGCAGTTTATGAATTAGTCAAACTTCGGAAGCTCGAACACCCATGGGACTAGGTAATTTCTTCGAATTATCTATTCTTATTGCATCTTTATAACTTTTGTATTTGGAAATATCACACCGAAAACACCACATACTTTTGTATGAGGAATCGGCTGTCTAACTGGTGAAAATAGCTTGCCTTCGGCCGAAGTTGATACGCTCTAGTCATGTTTTTTTAAGAGAGTATCCATTTCGGCCCAGCTATTTCACCAGCTAAACGGCCGATTCCCTGGGTCATTTTTAGCACATATCTAAAAGTCATTTTATCAGAAAAAAGAACATTTGCAGATATTGAGAGTGATAAATCACCTTGTTTATGTTCTAATTATAACTTCTATCAATGGTACATTTGCGGATTAAGATCACAGTTCCGGTTAATAAAACCTAATGTGTTGAAAACAACACTCTTCATGCAACCATAGCATTACAAAAATGACTTGACCACTGATTCAGATCAAAACCTCGAAAAACAAAAAAATAAAAACAAACCGATTATTCAATCACAGCGAAACAATTTATAATTGATACCTTGAGCAACTGTGTGTGTATTTTACAGTAAGTGTTAAAAACATGCACCTCATCCAATACTTGACACAAGATTACCAGCGTATCCAATTAAGAAAGTAGGCGTGCAACCCAACGTCTGATTTTTTACTAACCCTTTGTTCGACTTCTGAGAGGTAAAATACACAGGAAAATGAATGATGGGACCGTGATATGTGTTCGAAAGTTCCATTTAAGGGTTGTGCGACCTTTCCAAAGTAGAACAATATGAATTATATAGAGATTTTGCCGGGACAATTATCTTTCTTCGAGCTTTTTTTGGTATTCGAAATTATCCATATTCGAGCCGACGAAGTTTGACTGTAGTTTATTATATCTATAGTTTTGGAAAAAGTTCGTGAGATTCAATATTCACAGAATAATTGTAAACTTGAACATTAATGTTCATAGAACTGGTTCATGAACGTGAGCATGAATTTTCATGGAATGTTTCATGAACTAGTTCATTAGCTATAATAATTTGATAATGTACAAATTCATAAACTATTCATGGTTATGTTTGAGAAGTGTGAGTGAACAGTTTTTGATGTTTTTGATAAGGATATCAGTCAACCAGATTGCTTAATTGAAGGAATCAGATTTGTTATTATATTGACCTTTATAGTGATAAATCTCGCCTTTTTTTTGCAGACATTGTAGATCAAGATCACACAGTCTGATTTTTGATCCACTTTGTCTCTACTTTGACAGTTTTTTTCCTTCAAAAATTTTAAAACTGCAATATTTACGCTGCTTTTCTTTGTCGCAGAATTACGATTTCGTCCTTCTCAAGCAGTGTTCTCCAATCAATTCTTTAAAAAGAGTGTAAAAATATGGGATTGTCTTGGACAAGTGAAAGGTTAAATAACAAAAATAAAGTGAATAGCATGACTTAATCCAAAAAAAGCCCGACTTAAGGTAAACTTGTATACACTACTGCCGTGAATTATTGCCATTGTGACCCATGCAAGAAAGAGGCATGCATAAATGGAAAACAAATGATATTTGAGTCATACTCTGGCACGAAAGGGCTTAATGTAGCTTTGTGAACAATGATAGCACGCGAGTCATCACATGATTATAGATCCACAAAATTTTGTCTAACAATTGAGTAAATCATGCAGTAAACTGGTCCTTTGACATGCAGAAAAGTGAAGAAAAGTTTCAGCCCAGGTCAGCCTGTCTGCCCAGGCTGACCCGGTTTGATAACTTCTACAGATGCATTAAGCCACCTTTCACGGAGCATGGCTCTCATGTAATTGTACAGCAGGGTTTCCTGGAGTTAAATGTTCAAAAGGTATTATAATCACTATGTTTATATTGCTATTTGCATATTACAGTACAGTTCTTGCGTCTTTTGCTATTTTTGCTCTCCGCGGTGGACTAAGCGTGGACCCGACGCGGTGATTTTAGAACACAGGTGAACGCGGAGAACACTTACACGCGGCGATCCCTGGTGGACCACGGCGGTCTGGTTACGCAATAAAAACGACGCGATGACTCTGCCGCGATCAGCCAAGTAAGTTTCTTTTCAGCGTAGCAGATGATTCAAGAATGAACCGAAATAACGCACCATTTTACTCTTTTACAAAGTCGTAATACACGTATGTATCTACATTTTTTATATCAAAAAGAAGGCAGATGATAAGTATTCATCATTGCCAAGCGAATTATTCAACGGGCCTTGATTTAAATGGTTATAAAATCAAAACACTTAAACCTTTAACCACACATCCCGAGTTACAGGTGCCGTGAAGAACAAGGGTTCCGAAAACATTATAGGAAAAAGAGAACACGCTTGCAACCAGCATTTTATCCTCTTATGCAATGTTTATCTAGCCTGTCACTCACTCTTCTACAATTACGAGTGATGTTCATTTTTCCTCAACTCTTTACCAAACGACAGATTAACGACTTGTCCAAATTGAAAAAAAAAAAATAAAAATAAAAAAAATAAAAAAAAATAAAAAAAAATAAAAAAAAAAAAACAACATTTGCAGACGAAATTTTGAATCTTACTCAAAATATAAAACTTGTTTTTATAAGGTGGGAACATTGTGGGAAAAAGAAGAAAATGTTGGTTTGAGAAATAATGACAGCGCCGACATATATCGTCACAGAGAAATATTTCAACAGTGTCTCAACAAACTCCAAACGTGATCTGATGAAAATGGCTTCAAATGTTCAAAGTCCAAAACTAAATGCATGCACCGTTGTAATCTACGTGGTGTTCATCCAGATCCTGAACTGTATTTGGACAAAACTAAAATTGAAGTCGTTTCTGAGTTTAGAATTTTATTGGAGTCATCTTTGACAGAAAGCTTTCCTTCCTTCCTCACATCACTGAACTTAAAAAGAAGTGCAAGAAGGCTCTTAATCTTCTACAGGTTGTGGCCCATTCTGAATGGGGAGCAGACCGTAAAGTCCTCCTGTGGCTTTATCGGTCTTTAGTTCCTCCAAAATAGACTATGGATCTGTTGTATACGGATCTGCCCGTAAATCTTACCTTAAGATTCTCGATCCTATACACCACGAAGGTCTGCGTCTTGTACTTGGAGCTTTCAGAACTTCTCCCGTCAATAGTCTCTATGTTGAGGCTAATGAACCTTCTCTTTCTTACAGAAGGGAAAAACTCTCGCTTCAATATCTTTTAAAACTGAAGTCAAATCGTTTTAATCCAACTCATAAAGTTGTTTTTAAACCTCAATATAAATGTCTTTCTGAAAGGAAACCAAATGTTATTCCTCCATTTGGTATCCGCATGGAGCCCATTGTAGATAACCTTGGCATAGACACTGAGTCTATTGCCCACTATAAAATATCTGAAATCCCTCCATGGACACCAAACAGTGCAGAATTCAGATTTGACCTTGTATCTGACAAAAAGTCTGTCACGGATATAACTGTGTTTCATGCTAGATACAACGAGATAAAGGAGCATTATTTTTCCTTCAAACCAATCTATACAGATGGATCTAAAGAGGGAATTTCTGTACCGGCTGCCGCTGTATATGGAGAAAGGAGCTTAAAGTGCCGCCTTCCAAACAACTCCTCTATCTTCTGTGCTGAAATTAAAGCAATTGATCTTGCCCTTAATCTAGCTGAACATTCTAATCCCAACCGTTTCATTATCTTTTCAGACTCTTTGTCAATATTACAGGCCCTTTCAAATCAACGACTTGAGAATCTCTTAATCTGTAGTTTACTGAAAGGATCTCACAAATTTCTTTCATGAATAGATTGGTGTTCTGCTGGCTTCCAAGTCATGTAGGCATCAAAGGCAATGAAAATGCCGATAGGTCTGCCAAATCTGCACTTAACCTTCCCATTTAAGATTTTAAAGTTCCACACACTGATTTTAAATCCTCCGTTGTAACATATCCAATCTTCTTGGCAATCCTAGTGGGATGCTGATGTTTCAATAAACTGCATTCAGTTAAACCTTCCCTTGGTGAATGGTACCCAGTTTACAGGTCTGTTCGTCGAGAAGAAATGATAATTGCACGACTTTGAATTGGCCATTCACGCATCACACATTCCTGGCTCTTGACCAGAGATGATGCCCCTGAATATATTCTATGCAGTGCATCCTTTTCTGTAAAACATATCCTTCTAGATTGCATTGACTTTCAGTCAGTTCGTTCAAAATATTTCAACGTCGATAGTTTAAAAAATCTTTTAGATTCTGACAGCGTTGAATCTTTTATCACTTTCACTAAAAGAAATTGGCATTAACAACTGTGATATTTGCTCTTGAGTTTCTTACCCATCTTTTTACATTCTTTACACACCTTTATATTAGATATCTTGTCAGCTGATTCACAGTCTTATTTTTTTAATCTAAAATTTTGCAGTAGGCAGGGACGCCCAGCCACTCAATATCATATTTTATGCATATTAAAATTGACCTTTTTTCTTAATTTAAACACTTCTTACTATCAATCCAACTTTTTGTTAAAATCATTTTATCACATTCTTAACTTTATCATTTAAAACTTTTGAGTAGATAGGGATTGCCCTGTCACTCAATAATATCCATTATGCATATGAAGATCACACATTATACTTCTTAATTCAACTCTTTTATTATTATTAATGTATTCAAACTTTTTTCAGTTTAAACAATTCCACTTTTATTATCTTCTAACACAGATATGCGCGCTAAATGACCAAAGGTGTCGATGCGCCATAAAACAACATTCATTCATTCATTAGTTCTATTTCATCACCATTTTCGAGTTCGGAAAAATTAATATGACATTTCGATGCAAAAAGAAAGAGTTGAAAAATAAAAAAAAAAAACCTTCAATAAAATGCCGTCTGTCATCAGACTCGTAATCGGCTGACCTACTGGAACAATCAAATAGTTAACTAGCCGTTGAGTGCTAAATAAATGAGCCATGCTCTGTGAAAAGGAGTTCTAATGCATGTCCGAAATGCATTATCAGGCCATCACAGAATATACAGATCTGCTAAATCCATTTTGTCTAACAACCGATTCATGAGGTGGAATGACACGCTGAAAACTGGCCAAAAGCAAAAGGTTTCCACACAGGTCAGCCTCTGCGGTCTGCGCTGGCTGACCTGAGTCGACACTTTCTCTTATAGATTTATCAAACCAATTTTTCACAGCGCATAACTCAAGTGGAATCCACATCATCTGCAGGAAAGTGGTACAAAAATAAAAACAGAATCAGGCTGATCGGGTAACTCACTTGTATGAGGCCAGTGAACACTAAAGATCAGACATCTCGTGATGCATAATCTTATCTCAGTCCTAAATGTCTGTGAAAATCCTGACAGGCACTCTAATTTTAGTATCAGTTACGGTTGACAGTATTCCGAGTGTCTTAAGGAACAATGGTCGCCAAAAGTAAAACAAAGCGGGTGTTAAAATGCATTTATATTTAAATAATAGCATTTAAAGATTGGAAATTATTGTGAAGGTGACAATCTGTTATTGTACGGTCGGGCCAAATGTTAGGCGATGGCAGAAAAAATAATTTCAAAATTAGGTTAAAAGTTGACAGGTCACTATATTTTTAGTCGCTTTTTGCCTAATTTTGACATTCAATTTTCTGTCTGCTACTTGAATTTAGACCAACAACACAGATTGCCATCCTCGGAATATTTTCAACACTTTTAAGTGGTATGATTTAAATGAATTTTAAGACGTGCATTATTGTTCTGCTGTTGGGCTTTTAATACTGAACTGTAACTGACAGCACAGATTCGTGCAACAGTTGTCTAATGCCATGTATTTCTTTATGGAAAACAGCATTTACTCATTTTCCCCTCAACCTTTCTCACTCTCCCTCTCGCTCTCTCCACCTCTCTCTCTCATTTGCTCTCTCTCTCGCCCCTTTCTCTATGTCACGAGTGGTTTAGAATATTGTTACAAGAAACGTTCTGAGACATGTTTTAACTCAACAGTAAAAAGTTCATTATCTTCGTCTTCTTTACAGAAGTTTTAGCTTCATTTATTCTGTCTTTTTCAACCTTATTTATTGTGGATGGGTATACAATTTTGTTCTGGGTTAAGCCCTGACTCTGGGAGCGTAAAGCTTGGGCTCAGTATAGATCAACAGCAGTCTGATATTTCATCTATGATGTCCACTCTTTTACAAAATATTGTAGCAACAGACAGCCTTGGAATGGATTATTTCAGACTCTTCTTCCAAACTAAAAAGCTCTAATTCATTACTTGTTGTCTACTGTAAGAGTTAATGCTTTATTGTTGTTGATTTCAGTTGACTATTGCGCCACTAACCCGTGCCAGAATGGAGGAACCTGTACCAACGGTGGAACCACCTATACTTGTACATGTGCTAGCGGATACACTGGGACTAACTGCACAGAAATTGGTTTGTATCGTCTAACATTGGTGGAGGGAGAATGTTGCATAACATGCAACGTTAGCTGTCTTACTATTAGCGTTACAAAATGAACTTAAATATATTTTTATAACAATATGGCCTGGACCTGTATTATTTGGTATATAACTTCAACTAGTGGACCTCGACCAAGATTCAACTTATCAATTATCGACCTTTGGTCAAAAATGGCCTTGCCCTGAGAACTTACTCGGTCCTACAACCTTCATAATACTTTCTACAGAGAAAGCTTCCAAAAATAATCTTGCCCGTTTGTTTGAAAATGTCTCATCAAAATACATCTGTTAGAGTTTAATTATCTCTGGTATGAATGATATTACAACGTACTTGTATCCATTGACATCATATTGGCATGTGAAAAGGATACTCCTTTCAGCAAGGGTAGGCTTATTTGCTCTGATTTTTCTATTACCATTCAATGATATTAGTTGTTAAGCTTCAAATTTTCACTAGAAGAACAGCTGCAGCCAAGATGGCACAACATGCAATGCTCTTTTTTTCATGGTTTGATTAAAACAATTTCATCCTTTTTTTATCCAAATTATAAATTTGATTGAGGAGACGGGAAGTCAGTGGCTTTGACGGTTTATTTAACATAGCTGCATTAAAACTTATAATGTCGGTTTGTAAGTTATATTCTACTCTCACATTTGATCACTGTTCATCAAATCCATGCTCGATTCGTGGCACATGTACAAATGGATGGTATCAATTCCTACAACTGCACCTATATCAAGGGTTGCACTGGAATCAAGTGTGATAATTGTTTAGGTCTGCAAAACTCTGTACTTTGTAAAACTACTTAAACTACATATAGATGAAAGCATTGCTTTTCTTTTGAAAAAGAGGGAGGATATTGTAATTTTAAGATTTTTTGGTTAAGAATGTCGCTCTGAATATACCAATCTTTACCTCATGTTGGAATATATTGAGCATGTGCCATTGCTGACCTTTCAAAACAGTGTGAAAAGTAGAGACATTTGGCATTTTTGAAATACGAGAAAAAAAGCAGTTTTTAAAACAATGAATACTTGTTGAATTTTTAGCTCGGCTAAGCACAAAATGCTCAAGGTTAGCATTTGTGATTGTGCACTGTGGTTTGCCAATCCTGTGGTCTTCAACAGTTTCCTTGTGTGGACCCTAGAGGTCACATTTTAGTTGGATACACATGATTTGTTTGTTTGTAATCAAGTTTAACGACGTTTTAGCACCTCTATCCCTCAGCTGGGCGGGGGGAATAGAAATAGCTCAGCTGTCGCACTACAGCAGGGGTAAGACACCCACACTGTGCCTGCCTGTTTGCCGTGGGCTGCAACTCGCGTCGTTCGATGACCGGATCCTGGTGGTTGAGTTGATTTAGATATGGTCCTTTGATAGCTTTGTTTCGCAACACACCACTTTGGCCTGGAAGTGAACTAAACGAGGGGTCAGGAAAGCCCATAAGATCAATTGGCTGGTCATGCCGAGTCCTAGGGTGTTTCTCTAACTTCGTTTGTTTTACAAATACATATACTGATACATCGTAAAAACACTTCTCTTCTATGTCATAAGTTACAGATTATCAATACCCTAGAGGGCGGTGGCTCATGGGCTCGTAGGGTTAAAACATGGTGATTGCTTGACATTTGTGTATGCCCAAAGAGAGGCTATGCTTGGTATGACATTCTACGGGCCTACATTTGTCTAGTCTAGCCCTTTCACTTCGAGTATATCAATTATATATCCTTGTCATGGTCTGAGTTGGGATTCTCCAGATCTGCGGGTTGGGAGCATCGGTGATGAACCCTATGAAACAAACACGGCACCCCAAAAGAAAGCCAAGCGTGTATTGTCTGCTTCTGATTCAGAACCAGAGACTCCTTTTTATTCAAGTACAACCTTTGCACGTTTTATTGTTATTGAGGTAGTTGACTCATCAAAACTAAGTACAAAACTTTCTCCTTTCGTCATAGAGAAGACGATATCTTCTATTTTGGGCACACCAAAATCAGGCAAAAAAAAAAAAAAAAAAACACACTCTTCTTGTTGAATGTCTTTCTCAACAGCAGGGAAAACATCTACTTAGCCATAAAAAAGTTTTTCAATTTTGATGTAAAGATCTATCCACGCAAAACTGTAGCAAAGTAGTCATCAGATGTAATGAACTCTCTTACTGTGACTCAGTGGGAGAGATTAAATCTTATGCTGCCTCTGATGTCAAACGAATTCCTGTGTTCGGAAACGGTGTGCGTAAGGATACAAATACCTATGTCCTTACATTCTCTACACCCATTTTTCCTACTTTTATCGAAATAGGATTTCAATCTGCAAAGGTTGATTTGTATGTGCCAAATCCTCTGCGTTGTTACAAATGCTAGAGGTATAGCCATCAAGTAAATAATTGCAGAAGCACACCCATCTGTCCAAAATGTGCTTTTTGAGGGCCCTGACCATGACCCAAATACTTGCAGTAACACTGTGCTTTCTGCCCTCGTTCAACCTTCTCTAAAGACTGTTCAGTCCGGAAGAATGAGAAAGAAATCCTTTCAATAAAGTTTAAAGAAAAAGTTGGTTTTGTTGAAGCAAGGAAGATGGCTGACAAGCGCAGAAACGATCAGACTTTCAACAACATACGCAAAAAGGACATCTCTTAAGTCTGGACAGGAACATTGCTCAACTTGCGAACTCTTGGCCAAAAAGCTTCTTCAAAAGTTTCCAGAAATGGTTGATGAGTTAAAAAGCATTGCTCCTAACCTTCAGCTATCTAAAGCTCCTTTAGAGACTCAGCCTGCACCGATACCTAATAAATCCCCCTCTGTCCGCAAAACACAATCATCATGTGTGACAGATAAACCTGCACCAAAGGACAACAAATGTAAACCTTACTCCGGGAAAACCCAGTTCACCACAGAAGCAATCACCGACCCCTTTAAAAAAAAAAAAAAAAATCTAACGCCAAAAGTACAAACTGTACAACAATCAACCAAGAAGAAGTTATCCTCAATACAAAAGTCTAAAATTTCTGGCTTTTCCAAGGATGAGGATCCTTTCAGAGAGAATTTATTACCTGTTTCAAATATGTTTGGACCGCTGAAGGATCAAAATGAGCAAGAAGCACTGGAAGAAGAAGAAGAATTGGATGGAAAACTCTCTGATTCTGAACTAACTCCTCAAACTGATTGGGATAAGGACATAGCATCCTGGTCAACCTTAAAACCTGCGACTAAGGTCATTGTTCAGTATATACAAGTACGCTCATAAGGTATATGAAATACTTACAGAAAAATTTCAGAACCCATGTTTACATTCTTTTCATAGGCATAATGGCTCGCAATATTATATTGTGGAATTGTCGAGGTCCGAAATCAAATCATAAAGATATTTCACTTTTAATTAATCACCACAAACCTGTAGCAATTTGTTTACAGGAAACGCTCCTAAAGGAATCTGATAATGTCGCTTTCAGATATCACTCAATTTATAATAAGATATACAAGGAGGGTGATAAGGCCCTGGGCGGTGTGTCTGTTACCGTGAAAAACAACATCCCCCATAGACAAATACAGTTAGACTCTACTCTACAAGCTGTTGCTGTTCTCCTTTCTCTTCATAAAACCATTACCCTCTACTCTATATACCTTCTCTCAGGTTCTCCTATTAATGAAAATAAGCTTAATGATCTTATTTCACAGCTGCCACATCCTTTCATACTGGCAGGAGATTTTAATGGTCATAATATTATCTGGGATTGTAATCAAAGAGGCTTAGAACTTAAGAACTTTATTAGTAATAACTCTTTAACAATAATGAATGACAATAATTCAAAAGCATATCTTCATCCAGCAATTGGGTCTTACTCTTCTCTTGACACCTCTCTTTGTGGCCCACCTCTGCTTCAGGATTTTAGCTGGAAGGTGGGAGATGACCTTTGTGGAAGAAGTCACTTTCCACTTTTTATTACATCTTTTGAGCTATCTACATATGACTTTCCCAAGAGATGGAAACTCTCTTAAGCCTGATGGGACCTATTTCAAGTTTTCAAAGTTTTCTGTGAACAGACTATTACACGACATAAACTTGAAGATTGTACCGATCCTGCAGAACTATTTTCAAGGCTGCTTATTAACGGGAAACAATCAGTACTACAGACCTCGACAAAGCCAAAACGCCCAAATAAGCCTTGGTTCTCTGATTAACTTCTGTGGCATCTGCTGTCATTTAGACTGTCCTGAATTAATGAACACTGTCTTTACTTTACTGGCTTGCCATAACCATAGCTTCTAAAACACTCAATAATGCGTGGCTCATTGGTAAATATGGTGCACAGGAGACTCAGGTACGAAACTACACTAGTGCGAAACATATCAATGCGGCATTATGTTTCTAAACGCCCCTGAAGACGGGACTAGGTTGCATTTCTAGAATGAAATACTTAGAAACATTATTTAATATACATGACTAGGTTAGTTGGACCTCTTTAGATCAGAAATCGACCTAGCACATATCCATTGCATTGATGTACAAAAACAATGTTACGGATTTTCGCTGATTTCCACGGTCTGTTTTTAGATTACAGTTATATTTCTCAAAAATATTTTAACCCTTACCAACGTCTTTCATGTTTGTTTTTTCCTGTCTATAGCTTTTTTGAGAATTTAACTAACGTACACGTCCTTGTAGCGTCACGACTATTGGTACATAAATAAGCATAATTCTGGAATAAAATCTCAATATGGCGACCAGAGATCCCGGAAGTGCAGTTCATCTGAACAAGACTTACAGAACCAATTCTGATACTCATGAAAGTTGGTCAATATGTTCGTCACGACTATATATTTGACACTTTTTAAACTTGATCGGGTTGGATAAAAAAGAAGGTTTCTAGCACAAATCTAAAAGTTTACGTGCACACTCTAAGCAATGATTCCAGTCAGATACGCTTGAAAATTTGTCAGAATGTCTTTCTTTATAATATGTCGGACAAGTTGAAAATTATGTCAGGTTGGAACAAAAATTAGGCCAGTGGGTAAAATCTTAGACAAAAACACGGAGAACTTTAGAAACCACATATTCAGTCTGATACTCCTCAAACTTTGTCAAAATGTTGTATCGAAACATTTTGAATAAGTGCAAAATTGGGTCACAACAGTTAAAAAAGTAGATCACTTTCACAAGTCTTACAAAAGGTTTGCGTGCGCTCTAGAGGCCACATCTACAGTCAGATACTTTTGGAAATTAGTCAGAGTGTTTGTCTTGTCAACGTCTTGGACTAATTTGATAATTAGTCATACTGGGTCAAAAACAGATCACTAGGACATATCATAGAAAACGCTCACGATCACTGTAGAAGCCTGATTTTCAGTCAGAGTTCGCTCACTCTTGAAAAGTGCTTAATGTTGTGTCCCTTTCTTAAATAGTGCTTAAGTATAAAATAAATCCTAAAAGTCCTAAGTCCTTGATTTTGGCTGCTCTCTGAAAAAAGTTCTTATTTTGGCTGAAAACGTGCCAATAAATAAGTATTGGACAAAATGTCTCGTAAATAATAGCTAGTGTTAAGAAACGATCTCAAATACATGTTTTACGAAAATATGCTACATCCTACAAATGAGAAGGAAGGGGCAAGGTGTTTAGAAGGATAGTGGTTAGTCGTTCTAGTCTGAAGGTGATAGCACTGAAACAAGTGATAAGGAAGGAGATATTGGACATTCATACAAAGAAAGAACAATAGAATTAAAGTAAAAAAAAAAATAAATAAATAAAACTTTAATAGAAGTGACCTTTATTTTGACCCTTTTCCACAATGTTCTAAGCTACATTTGAATTGTCATCTGCAAATGCTTTGAATATGAACATGTCTAAAAGTTTTCAATGCTTTAAATGTTTAAAACATTTAGTATTTTAAGTTTTGTTAATCAGAGATGCCAAGTGATACATATACAATAAAAAGTGCTTGAAAAATGGGAGAATGTGCTGAAAAAGTTCTTAAAATGTGCTTTAATTTTGTTATTGAATACCTGTATGAACCCCGTCAGTCCAAAACATATGAAAGTACATCAAATTATTAATCTTGATGATATCTGGACCAAATTTGAATCTTGGTTTGAAGATATACATGTGACTATTTTTTTTTTTTTTTTTTTATAGTTTTGAGATTAATTTTCATCAAGTTTTTCCATATTTTTAACCTAGTAGTTTTTTTTTTTCAACTCCAACACGGGGTCCTTCGTGGCTCATTGGTAAAGTGTGGGACTCGTAACGTTGGGGCCCTGGGTCAGAGTCTCATCTGATCTGCTGGGCTTTTTCTTGGGAGTGTCCTTGGGCAAATCACTTCAGAGCCCTAGCGCAGTACTGCTGAATATGTGAGCTGTTGCCATGGTATGGCCTAAATAATGATGAAAGCGGCGCTCTAGTCATGTATTTTTAGAGAGTATCCATTTCCGCCAAGCCACATGTATTTTCACCAGCTAAACGGCCGATCCCGGGGTCATTTTTTGCACATATCTAAAAGTCATTTTATCAGAAAAAAAAGAACATTTGCAGATATTGAGAGTGATAAATCGCCTTGTTTATGTTCTAATTATAACTTCTATCAATGGTACATTTGCGGATTAAGATCACAGTTCCGGTTAATAAAACCTAATGTGTTGAAAACAACACTCTTCATGCAACCATAGCATTACAAAAATGACTTGACCACTGATTCAGATCAAAACCTCGAAAAACAAATAAATAAAAACAAATCGATTATTCAATCACAGCGAAACAATTTATAATTGATACCTTGAGCAACTGTGTGTGTATTTTACAGTAAGTGTTAAAAACATGCACCTTATCCATTATTTGACACAAGATTACCAGCGTATCCAATTAACAAAGTAGGTGTGCAACCCAACGTCTGATTGTTGACTAACCCTTTGTTCGACTTCTGAGAGGTAAAATACACAGGAAAATGAATGATGGGACCGTGATATCTGTTCGAAAGTTCCATTTAAGGGTCGTGCGACCTTTCCAAGGTAGAACAATATGAATTATATAGAGATTTTGCCGGGACCGATATCTTTGTTCGAGCTTTCTTTGGTATTCGAAATTACCCATATTCGAGCCGACGAATTTGACTGTAGTTTATTATATCTATAGTTTTGGAAAAAGTTCGTGAGATTCAATATTCACAGAATAATTGTAAACTTGAACATTAATGTTCATAGAACTGGTTCTTTAACCAGTTCGTTAGCTGCTTGTGTGGTTAGCGTATTAATGTCTAAGTTTACAAATATTTTGTGAATATCAAAGTTCACAAACTGCTTCAAACGTGAGCATGAATGTTCATGGAATGTTTCATGAACTAGTTTATAAGCTATCGCTTTGTTTTAATAAAAAAATATAATAATTGATAATGCACAAATTCATAAACTATTCATGGTTATGTTTGAGAACTGTGCGTGAACAGTTTTTGATGTTTTTTATAAGGATATCAGTCAACTAGATTGCTTAATTGAAAGAATAAGATTTGTCATTATATTGACCTTTATAGTGATAAATCTCGCCTTTTTTTGCAGACATTGTAGATCAAGATAACACAGTCTGATCTTTGATCCACTCTGTCTCTACTTTGGCATTTTTTTTCCTTCAAAAAGTGTAAAACTGCAATATTTCCGCTGCTTTTCTTTGTTGCAGAATTAAGATTTCGTCCTTCTTCAGCAGTGTGTTCCAATCAATTCTTTGAAAAGAGTGTAAAAATATGGGATTGTCTTGGACAAGTGAAAGGTTCAATAACAAAAATAAAGCGAATAGCAGGCATGACATAATCCAAAAATAGCCCGACTTAAGATGATCTTGTATAGACTACTGCCGTGATTTATTGCCTTTGTGACCCACGCAAGAAAGAGGCATGCATAAATGGAAAACAAATGATATTTGAGTCATACTCTGGCACGAAAGGTCTTAATGTAGCTTTGTGAACAATGATAGCACGCGAGTCATCACATGATTATAGATCCACAAAATTTTGTCTTATAATTGAGTGAATCATGCAGTAAACTGGTCCTCGGACATGCAGAAAAGTGACGAAAAGTTTCAGCCCAGGTCAGCCTGTCTGCCCAGGCTGACCCGGTTTGATACCTTTTCCAGAAGCATTAAGCCATCTTTCACAGAGCATGGCTCTCATGTAATTGTACAGCTGGGTTTCCTGGAGTTAAATGTTCAAAAGGTATTATAATCACTATGTCCATATTGATATTTGCATAATACAGTACAGTTCTCGCTTTTTTTGCTATTTTTGCTCTCCGCGGTGGACTTAGCGAAGACCCAATACGGCGATTTTAGAACACATGTGAACGCGGACAACTCTTACACGCGGCGCTCCCTGGTGGGCCACGGCGGTCTGGTTACGCAATAAAAACGACGCGATGACTCTGCGCGATCAGCCAAGTAAGTTTCTTTTCAGCGTAGCAGATGATTCAAGAATGAACCAAAATAACGCACCATTTTACTCTTTTCCAAAGTTGTATCTACATGAGGATATTTTATATCAAAAAGAAGGCAGATGATAAGTATTCATCATTGCCAAGCGAATTATTCAACGGGCCTTGATTTAAATGGTTATAAAATCAAAACACTTAAACCTTTAACCACACATCCCTAGTTATAAGTGCCGTGAAGAACAAGGGTTACGAAAACACTGTAGGAAAAAGAGAAAACCCTGGCAACCAGCATTTTATCCTCTTATGCAATGTTTATCTAGCCTGTCACACACTCTTCTACAATTATGAGTGATGTTCATTTTTCCTCGACTCTTTACCAAACGACAGATTAACGACTTGTCCAAATTGAAAAAAAAAAAAAAAAAAAAAAACAAACAAACATTTGCTGACGAAATTTTGAATCTGACTCAAAATATAAAACAAGTTTTTATAAGGCGGGAACATTGTGGGAAAAAAAAGAAAATGCTGGTTTGAGAAATAATGACAGCGCCGAAATATATCGTCACAGAGAAATATTTCAACAGTGTCTCAACAAACTCTAAACGTGATCTGATGAAAATGGCTTCAAATGTTCAAAGTCCAAAACTAAATGCATGCACCGTTGTAATCTACGTGGTGTTCATCCAGATCCTGAACTGTATTTGGACAAAACTAAAATTGAAGTCGTTTCTGAGTTTAGAATTTTATTGGAGTCATCTTTGACAGAAAGCTTTCCTTCCTTCCTCACATCACTGAACTTAAAAAGAAGTGCAAGAAGGCTCTTAATCTTCTACAGGTTGTGGCCCATTCTGAATGGGGAGCAGACCGTAAAGTCCTCCTGCGGATTTATCGGTCTGTAGTTCGCTCCAAAAAAGAATATGGATCTATTGTATATGGATCTGCCCGTAAATCTTACCTTAAAATTCTCGATCCTATACACCACGAAGGTCTGCGTCTTGTACTTGGAGCTTTCAGAACTTCTCTCGTCAATAGTCTCTATGTTGAGGCTAATGAACCTTCTCTTTCTTACAGGAGGGAAAAAACTCTCGCTTCAATATCTTTTAAAACTGAAGTCAAATCGTTTTAATCCAACTCATGAAGTTATTTTTATACCTCAATATAAACGTCTTTTTGAAAGGAAACCAAATGTTATTTCTCCATTTGGTATCCGCATGGAGCCCATTGTAGATAACCTTGGCATAGACACTGAGTCTATTCCCGACTATAAAATATCTGAAATCCCTCCATGGAAACTAAACAGTGCAGAATTCAGATTTGACCTTGCATCTGACAAAAAGTCTGTCACGGGTAGAACTGTGTTTCATGCTTGATACAACGAGATAAAGGAGCGTTATTTTTCCTTCAAACCAATCTATACAGATGGATCTAAAGAGGGAAATTTTGTAGCAGCTGCCGCTGCCGCTGTTTATGAAGAAAGGAGCTTAAAGTGCCGCCTTCCAAACAACTCCTCTATCTTCTCTGCTGAAATTAAAGCAATTAATCTTGCCCTTAATCTAGCTGAACATTCTAATTCCAACCGTTTCATTATCTTTTCGGACTCTTTGTCAATATTACAGGCCCTTTCTAATCAACGACTTGAGAATCCCTTAATCTGTAGTTTACTGGAAAGGATCTCACAAATTTCGTCCATGAATAGATTGGTGTTCTGCTGGCTTCCAAGTCATGTAGGCATCAAAGGCAATGAAAATGCCGATAGGTCTGCCAAATCTGCACTTAACCTTCCCATTTCAGATTTTAAAGTTCCACAAATCCCCCGTTTTAACATATCCAATCTTCTTGGCAATCCCAGTGGGATGCTGATGTTTCAATAAACTGCATTCAGTTAAACCTTCCCGTTTACAGGTCTGTTCGTCGAGAAGAAGTGATAATTGCACGACTTCGAATTGACCATTCACACATCACACATTCCTGGCTCTTTACCAGAGATGATGCCCCTCAATGTATTCCATTCAGTGCATCCTTTTCTGTAAAACATATCCTACTAGATTGCATTGACTTTCAGCCAGTTCGTTCAAAATATTTCAACGTCGATATTTTAAAAATCTTTTAGATTCTGACAGCGTTGAATCTATTTTCGCTTTCATAAAGGAGATTGGCATTAACAATAAACTGTGATATTTGCTCTTGAGTTTCTTACCCATCATTTTACATATTTTACACACCTTTATATTTGATATCTTGTCAGCTGATTCACAGTCTTATTTTTTTAATCTAAAACTTTGGAGTAGGCAGGGACGCCCAGCCACTCAATATAATATTTTATGTACATTAAAATTGACCATCTTCTTAATTTAAACACTTCTTACTATCAATCCAACTTTTTGTTAAAATCTTTTTATCACATTCTTAACTTTATCATTTAAAACTTTTGAGTAGAAAGGAATTGCCCTGTCACTTAATAATGTCCATTATACATATGAAGATCACACATAATACTTCTTAATTCAACTCTTTTATTATTATTAATGTATTCAAACTTTTTTCAGTTTAAACAATTCCACTTTTATTATCTTTTAACACAGATATGCGCGCTAAATGACCAAAGGTGTCGATGCGCCATAAAACAACATTCATTCATTCATTAGTTCTATTTCATCACCACTTTCGGGTTCGGAAAAATTAATATGACATTTCGATGCAAAAAGAAAAAGTTCAAAATAAAAAAAAACCTTTAATAAGATGCCGTCTCTCTTCAGACTGGTAATCGGCTGACCTACTGGAACAATCAAATAGTTAACTAGCCGTTGAGTGCTAAATAAATGAGCCATGCTCTGTAAAAAGGCGTTCTAATGCATGTCCGAAATGCATTATCAGGCAATCACAGAATATACAGATCTGCTAAATCCATTTTGTCTAACAACCGATTCATGAGGTAGAATGACACGCTGAAAACTGGCCAAAAGCAAAAGGTTTCCACACAGGTCAGCCTCTGCGGTCTGCGCTGGCTGACCTGAGTCGACACTTTCTCTTATAGATTTATCAAACCAATTTTTTACAGCGCATAACTCAAGTGGAATCCACATCATCTGCAGGAAAGTGGTACAAAAATAAAAACAGAATCAGGCTGATCGGGTAACTCACTTGTATGAGGACAGTGAACACTAAAGATCAGACATCTCGTGATGCATAATCTTATCTCAGTCGTAAATGTCTGTAAAAATCCTGACAGGCACTCTAATTTTAGTATCAGTTACGGTTGACAGTATTCCGAGTGTCTTAAGGAACAATGGTCGCCAAAAGTAAAACAAAGCGGGTGTTAAAATGCATTTATATTTAAATAATAGCATTTAAAGATTGGAAATTATTGTGAAGGTGACAATCTGTTATTGTACGGTCGGGCCAAATGTTAGGCGCTGGCAGAAAAATTAATTTCAAAATTAGGTTAAAAGTTGACAGGTCACTATATTTTTAGTCGCTTTTTGCCTAATTTTGACATTCAATTTTCTGTCTGCTACTTGAATTTAGACCAACAACACAGATTGCCATCCTCGGAATATTTTCAACACTTTTAAGTGGTATGATTTAAATGAATTTTGAGACCTGCATTATTGTTCTGCTGTTGGGCTCTTAATACTGAACTGTAACTGACAGCACAGATTCGTGCAACAGTTGTCTAATGTCATGTATTTCTTTAGGGAAAACAGCATTTTCTCATTTTCCCCTCAAACTTTCTCACTCTCCCCCTCGCTCTCTCCACCTCTCTCTCTCTCTCAATTGCTCTCTGTCTCACCCCCTTCTCTATGTCACGGGTGGCTTAGAATATTGTTACAAGAAACGTTCTGAGACATGTTTTAACTCAACAGTAAAAAGTTCATTATCTTCGTCTTCTTTACAGAAGTTTTAGCTTCATTTATTCTGTCTTTTTCAACCTTATTTATTGTGGATGGGTATACAATTTTGTTCTGGGTTAAGCCCTGACTCTGGGAGCGTAAAGTTTGGGCTCAGTATAGATCAACAGCAGTCTGATATTTCATCTATGCTGTCCACTCTTTTACAAAATATTGTAGCAACAGACAGCCTTGGAATGGATTATTTCAGACTCTTCTTCCAAACCAAAAAGCTCTAATTCATTACTTGTTGTCTACTGTAAGAGTTAATGCTTTACTGTTGTTGATTTCAGTTGACTATTGCGCCACTAACCCGTGCCAGAATGGAGGAACCTGTACCAATGGTGGAACCACCTATACTTGTACATGTGCTAGTGGATACACTGGGACTAACTGCACAGAAACTGGTTCGTATCGTCTAACATTTGTGGAGGGAGAATGTTGCATAACATGCAACGTTAGCTGTCTTACTATTAGCGTTACAAAATGAACTTAAATATATTTTTATAACAATATGGCCTGGACCTGTATTATTTGGTATATAACTTCAACTAGTGGACCTCGACCAAGATTCAACTTATCAATTATCGACCTTTGGTCAAAAATGGTCTAGCCCTGAGAACTTACTCGGTCCTACAACCTTCATAATACTTTCTACAGAGAAAGCTTCTAAAAGTATTCTTGCCCGTTTGTTTGAAAATGTCTCATCAAAATACATCTGTTAGAGTTTAATTATCTCTGGTATGAATGATATTACAACGTACTTGTATCCATTGACATCATATTGGCATGTGAAAAGGATACTCCTTTCGGCAAGGGTAGGCTTGTTTGCTCTGATTTTTCTATTACAATTCAATGATATTATTTGTTAAGGTTCAAATTTTCACTAGAAGAACAGCTGCAGCCAAGATGGCACAACATGCAATGCTCTTTTTTTCATGGTTTGATTAAAACAATTTCATCCTTTTTTTATCCAAATTATAAATTTGATTGAGTAGACGGGAAGTCAGTGGCTTTGACGGTTTATTTTACATAGCTGCATTGAAACTTATAATTACGGTTTGTAAGTTATATTCTACTCTCACATTTGATCACTGTGCATCAAATCCATGCTCGATTCGTGGCACATGTACAAATGGATGGTATCAATTCCTACAACTGCACCTATATCAAGGGTTGCAGTGGAATCAAGTGTGATAGTTGTTTAGGTCTGCAAAACTCTGTACTTTGTAAAACTACTTAAACTACATATAGATGAAAACATTGTTTTTCTTTTGAAAAACAGGGAGGATATTGTAATTTTAAGATTTTTTTGGTTAAGAATGTCGCTCTGAATATACCAATCTTTACTGCATGTTGGAATATATTGAGCATGTGCCATTGTTGACCTTTCAAAACAGTGTGAAAAGTAGAGACATTTGGTATTTTTGAAATACGAGAAAAAAAAGCATTTTTTAAAACAATGAATACTTGCTGAATTTTTAGCTCGGCTGAGCACAAAATGCTCAAGGTTAGCATTTGTGATTGTGCACTGTGGTTTGTCAATCCTGTGGTCTTCAACAGTTTCCTTGTGTGGACTCTATAGGTCACATTTTAGTTGGATACACATGATTTGTTTGTTTGTAATCAAGTTTAACGATGTTGTAGCACCTCTATCCCTTAGCTGGGCGGGGGGGAATAGAAATAGCTCAGCTGTCGCACTACAGCAGGGGTAAGACCCCCACACTGTGTCTGCCTGTTTGCCGTGGGCTGCAACTCGCGTCGTTCGATGACCGGATCCTGGTGGTTGAGTTGATTTAGATGTGGTCCTTTGATAGCTATGTTTCGCAACACACCACTTTGGCCTTGAAGTGAACTAAACGAGGGGTCAGGAAGGCCCATCCTGATCAATTTGCTGGTCATGCCGAGTCCTAGGGTGTTTCTCTAACTTCGTTTGTTTTACAAATACATACACAGATACATCGTAAAAACACTTCTCTTCTATGTCATAAGTTGCAGAATATCAATACCCTAGAGGGCGGTGGCTCATGGGCTAATAGGGTGAAAGCATGGTGATTGCATGACATTTGTGTATGCCCAAAGACAGGCTATACTTGGTATGACATTCTAGGGGCCTACATTTGTCTAGTCTAGCCCTTTTACTTCGAGTATATCAATGATATATCCTTGTCATGGTCTGAGTTGGGATTCTCCAGATCGGCGGGTTGGGAGCATCGGTGATGAGCCCTATGAAACAAACACGGCAACCCAAAAGAAAGCCAAGCGTGTATTGTCTGCTTCTGATTCAGAACCAGAGACTCCTTTTTATTCAAGTACAACATTTGCACGTTTTATTGTTATTGAGGTAGTTGACTCATCAAAACTAAGTACAAAACTTTCTCCTTTCGTCATAGAGAAGACGATATCTTCTATTTTGGGCACACCAAAATCAGGCAAAAAATTAAAAAAAAAAAAAAAAAAAAACACACTCTGCTTCTTTAATGTCTTTCTCAACAGCAGGGAAAACATCTACTTAGCCATAAAAAGTTCTTCAATTTTGATGTAAAGATCTATCCTCGCAAAACTGTAGCAAAGTAGTCATCAGATGTAAAGAACTCTCTTACTGTGACTCAGTGGGAGAGATTAAATCTTATGCTGCCTCTGATGTCAAACGAATTCCTGTGTTCGGAAACGGTGTGCGTAAGGATACAAATACCTATGTCCTTACATTCTCTACACCCATTTTTCCTACTTTTATCGAAATAGGATTTCAATCTGCAAAGGTTGATTTGTATGTGCCAAATCCTCTGCGTTGTTACAAATGCTAGAGGTATAGCCATCAAGTAAATAATTGCAGAAGCACACCCATCTGTCCAAAATGTGCTTTTTGAGGGCCCTGACCATGACCCAAATACTTGCAGTAACACTGTGCTTTCTTTTAACTGCAAGTGCCCTCGTTCAACCTTCTCTGAAGACTGTTCAGTCTGGAAGAATGAGAAAGAAATCCTTTCAATAAAGTTTAAAGAAAAAGTTGGTTTTGTTGAAGCAAGGAAGATGGCTGACAAGCGCAGAAACGATCAGACTTTCAACAACATACGCAAAAAGGACATCTCTTAAGTCTGGACAGGAACATTGCTCAACTTGCGAACTTTTGGCCAAAAAGCTTCTTCAAAAGTTTCCAGAAATGGTTGATGAGTTAAAAAACATTGCTCCTAACCTTCAGCTATCTAAAGCTCCTTTAGAGACTCAGCCTGCACCGATACCTAATAAATCCCCCTCTGTCCGCAAAACACAATCATCATGTGTGACAGATAAACCTGCACCAAAGGACAACAAATCTAAACCTTACTCCAGGAAAACCCAGTTTACCACAGAAGCAATCAAGGACCCCTTTAGATAAAAAAAAAAAAAAAAAAGAAAAAATCTAACGCCAAAAGTACAAACTGTACAAAAATCAACCAAGAAGTTATCCTCAATACAAAAGTCTAAAATTTCTGGCTTTTCCAAGGATGAGGATCCTTTCAGAGAGAATTTATTACCTGTTTCAAATATGTTTGGACCGCTGAAGGATCAAAATGAGCAAGAAGCACTGGAAGAAGAAGAAGAATTGGAGGGAAAACTCTCTGATTCTGAACTAACTCCTGAAACTGATTGGGATAAGGACATAGCCTCCTGGTCAACCTTAAAACCTGCGACTAAGGTCATTGTTCAGTATATACAAATACGCTCATAAGGTATATGAAATACTTACAGAAAAATTTCAGAACTCATGTTTACATTCTTTTCATAGGCATAATGCCTCACAATATTATATTGTGGAATTGTCGAGGTCCGAAATCAAATCATAAAGAGATTTCAGTTTTAATTAATCACCACAAACCTGTAGCAATTTGTTTACAGGATACGTTCCTAAAGGAATCTGATAATGTCGCTTTCAGATATCACTCAATTTATAACAAGATATACAAGGAGGGTGATAAGGCCCTGGGCGGTGTGTCTGTTACCGTGAAAAACAACATCCCCCATAGACAAATACAGTCAGACTCTACTCTACAAGCTGTTGCTGTTCTCCTTTCTCTTCATAAAACCATTACCCTCTACTCTATATACCTTCTCTCAGGTTCTCCTATTAATGAAAATAAGCTTAATGATCTTATTTCACAGCTGCCACATCCTTTCATACTGGCAGGAGATTTTAATGGTCATAATATTATCTGGGATTGTAATCAAAGAGGCTTAGAACTTAAGAACTTTATTAGTAATAACTCTTTAACAATAATGAATGACAATAATTCAAAAGCATATCTTCATCCAGCAATTGGGTCTTACTCTTCTCTTGACACCTCTCTTTGTGGCCCAGCTCTGCTTCAGGATTTTAGCTGGAAGGTGAGAGATGACCTTTGTGGAAGCAGTCACTTTCCACTTTTTATTACATCTTTTGAGCTATCTACATATGAATTTCCCAAGAGATGGAAACTCTCTAAGGCCTGATGGGACCTATTTCAAGTTTTCAAAGTTTTTTGTGAACAGACTATTACACGACATAAACTTGAAGATTGTACTGATCCTGCAGAACTATTTTCAAGGCTGCTTATTAACGGGAAACAATCAGTACCACAGAACTCGACAAAGCCAAAACGCCCAAATAGCCCTTGGTTCTCTGTTTAACTTCTGTCGCATCTGCTGTCATTTAGACTGTCCTGAATTAATGAACACTGTCTTTACTTTACTGGCTTGCCATAACCATAGCTTCTAAAACACTCAATAATGCGTGGCTCATTGGTAAATATGGTGCACAGGAGACTCAGGTACGAAACTACACTAGTGCGAAACATATCAATGCGGCATTATGTTTCTAAACGCCCCTGAAGACGGGACTAGGTTGCATTTCTAGAATGAAATACTTAGAAACATTATTTAATAACCATAACTCGGTTAGTTGGACCTCTTTAGATCAGAAATCGACCGAGCACATATCCATTGCATTGATGTACAAAAACAATGTTACGGATTTTCGCTGATTTCCACGGTCTGTTTTTAGATTACAGTTATATTTCTCAAAAATATTTTAACCCTTACCAACGTCTTTCATGTTTGTTTTTTCCTGTCTATAGCTTTTTTGAGAATTTAACTAACGTACACGTCCTTGTAGCGTCACGACTATTGGTACATAAATAAGCATAATTCTGGAATAAAATATCAATATGGCGACCAGAGATCCCGGAAGTGCAGTTCATCTGAACAAGACTTACAGAACCTATTCTGATACTCATGAAAGTTGGTCAATATGTTCGTCACGGGTATATCTTTGACACGTTTTAAACTTGATCGGGTTGGATAAAAAAGAAGGTTTCTAGCACAAATCTAAAAGTTTACGTGCACACTCTAAGCAATGATTCCAGTCAGATACGCTTGAAAATTTGTCAGATGTCTTTCTTTATAATATGTCGGACAAGTTGAAAATTATGTCAGGTTGGAACAAAAATTAGGCCAATGGGTAAAATCTTAGACAAAAACACGGAGAACTTTAGAAACCACATATTCAATCTGATACTCCTCAAGCGTTGTCAAAATGTTGTATCGAAACATTTTGAATAAGTGCAAAATTGGGTGACAATAGCTAAAAAAGTAGATCACTTTCACAAGTCTTACAAAAGGTTTGTGTGCGCTCTAGAGGCCACATCTACAGTCAGATACTTTTGGAAATTAGTCAGAGTGTTTGTCTTGTCAACGTCTTGGACTAATTTGATAATTAGTCATACTGGGTCAAAAACAGATCACTAGGACAAATCATAGAAAACGCTCACGTTCACTGTAGAAGCCTGATTTTCAGTCAGAGTTCGCTCACTCTTGAAAAGTGCTTAATGTTGTGTCCCTTTCTTAAATAGTGCTTAAGTATAAAATAAATCCTAAAAAGTCCTAAGTCCTTGATTTTGGCTGCTCTCTTAAAAAAGTTCTTATTTTGGCTGAAAACGTGCCTATAAATAAGCATTGGACAAAATGTCTCGTAAATAATAGCTAGTGTTAAGAAACGATCTCAAATACATGTTTTACGAAAATATGCTACATCCTATAAATGAGAAGGAAGGGGCAAGGTGTTTAGAAGGGTAGAGGTTAGTCGTTCTAGTCTGAAGGTGATAGCATTGAAACAAGTGATAAGGAAGGAGATATTGGACATTCATACAAAGAAAGAACAATAGAATTAAAGTAAAAAAAAAAAAATAAATAAATAAAACTTTAATAGAAGTGACCTTTATTTTGACCCTTTTCCACAATGTTCTAAGCTACATTTGAATTGTCATCTGCAAATGCTTTGAATATGAACATGTCTAATAGTTTTCAATGCTTTAAATGTTTAAAAAATTTAGTATTTTAAGTTTTGTTAGTCAGAGATGCCAAGTGATACATATACAATAAAAAGTGCTTAAAAAAATGGGAGAATGTGCTGAAAAAGTTCTTAAAATGTGCTTTAATTTTGTCATTGAATACCTGTATGAACCCCGTCAGTCAAAAACATATGAAAGTACATCAAATTATTAATATTGATGATATCTGGACCAAATTTGAATCTTGGTTTGAAGATATACATGTGACGTTTTTTTTTTGTTTTTTTTATAGTTTTGAGATTAATTTTCACCAAGTTTTTCCATGTTTTTAACCTAGTAGTTTTTTTTTTCAACTCCAACACGGGGTCCTTCGTGGCTCATTGGTAAAGTGTGGGACTCGTAACGTGGGGGCCCTGGGTCAGAGTCTTATCTGATCTGTTGGGCTTTTCTTGGGAGTGTCCTTGGGCAAATCACTTCAGAGCCCTAGCGCAGTACTGCTGAATATGTGAGCTGTTGCCATGGTATGGCCTAAATAATGATGAAAGCGGCGCTCTAGTCATGTTTTTTTAGAGAGTATCCATTTCCGCCAAGCAACATGTATTTTCACCAGCTAAACGGCCGATTCCCGGGGTCATTTTTTGCACATATCTAAAAGTCATTTTATCAGAAAAAAAAAGAACATTTGCAGATATTGAGAGTGATAAATCACCTTGCTTTTGTTCTAACTATAACTTCTATCAATGGTACATTTGCGGATTAAGATCACAGTTCCGGTTAATAAAACCTAATGTGTTGAAAACAACACTCTTCATGCAACCATAGCATTACAAAAATGACTTGACCACTGATTCAGATCAAAACCTCGAAAAACAAAAAATTAAAAACAAACCGATTATTCAATCACAGCGAAACAATTTATAATTGATACCTTGAGCAAGTGTGTGTGTATTTTACAGTAAGTGTTAAAAACATGCACCTTATCCATTATTTGACACAAGATTACCAGCGTATCCAATTAACAAAGTAGGTGTGCAACCCAACGTCTGATTGTTGACTAACCCTTTGTTCGACTTCTGAGAGGTAAAATACACAGGAAAATGAATGATGGGACCGTGATATCTGTTCGAAAGTTCCATTTAAGGGTCGTGCGACCTTTCCAAGGTAGAACAATATGAATGATATAGAGATTTTACCGGGACCGATATCTTTGTTCGACCTTTCTTTGGTATTCGAAATTACCCATATTCTAGCCGACGAAGTTTGACTGTAGTTTATTATATCTATAATTTTGGAAAAAGTTCGGGAGATTCAATATTCACAGAATAATTGTAAACTTGAACATTAATGTTCATAGAACTGGTTCTTTAACCAGTTCGTTAGCTGCTTGTGTGGTTAGCGTATTAATGTCTAAGTTTACAAATATTTTGTGAATATCAAAGTTCACAAACTGTTTCAAACGTGAGCATGAATGTTCATGCAATGTTTCATGAACTAGTTCATTAGCTATCGCTTTGTTTTAATAAAAAATTATAATAATTGATAATGCACAAATTCATAAACTATTCATGGTTATGTTTGAGAACTGTGCGTGAACAGTTTTTGATGTTTTTGATAAGGATATCAGTCAACTAGATTGCTTAATTGAAAGAATAAGATTTGTCATTATATTGACCTTTATAGTGATAAATCTCGCCTTTTTTGCAGACATTGTAGATCAAGATAACACAGTCTGATCTTTGATCCACTCCGTCTCTACTTTGACATTTTTTTTCCTTCAAAAAGTGTAAAACTGCAATATTTCCGCTGCTTTTCTTTGTTGCAGAATTAAGATTTCGTCCTTCTTCAGCAGTGTGTTCCAATCAATTCTTTGAAAAGAGTGTAAAAATATGGGATTGTCTTGGACAAGTGAAAGGTTAAATAACAAAAATAAAGCGAATAGCAGGCATGACATAATCCAAAAATAGCCCCACTTAAGATAAACTTGTATACACTACTGCCGTGATTTATTGCCTTTGTGACCCACGCAAGAAAGAGGCATGCATAAATGGAAAACAAATGTTATTTGAGTCATACTCTGGCACGAAAAGGCTTAATGTAGCTTTGTGAACAATGATAGCGCGCGATTCATCACATGATTATAGATCCACAAAATTTTGTCTTATAATTGAGTGAATCATGCAGTAAACTGGTCCTCGGACATGCAGAAAAGTGACGAAAAGTTTCAGCCCAGGTCAGCCTGTCTGCCAGGCTGACCCGGTTTGATACCTTTTCCAGAAGCATTAAGCCATCTTTCACAGAGCATGGCTCTCATGTAATTGTACAGCAGGGTTTTCTGGAGTTAAATGTTCAAAAGGTATTATAATCACTATGTCCATATTGCTATTTGCATAATACAGTACAGTTCTCGCGTTTTTTGCTATTTTTGCTCTCCGCGGTGGACTTAGCGCGGACCCAACACGGCGATTTTAGAACACATGTGAACGCGGACAACGCTTACACGTGGCGCTCCCTGCAGGGCCACGGCGGTCTGGTTACGCAATAAAAACGACGCAATGACTCTGCCGCGATCAGCCAAGTAAGTTTCTTTTCAGCGCAGCAGATTATTCAAGAATGAACCAAAATAATGCACCATTTTACTCTTTTACAAAGTTGTAATACACGTATGTATCTACATGAGGATATTTTATATCAAAAAGAAGGCAGATGATAAGTATTCATCATTGCCAAGCGAATTATTCAACAGGCCTTGATTTAAATGGTTATAAAATCAAAACACTTAAACCTTTAACCACACATTCCTAGTTATAAGTGCCGTGAAGAACAAGGGTTCCGAAAACACTGTAGGAAAAAGAGAACACGCTGGCAACCAGCATTTTATCCTCTTGTGCAATGTTTATCTAGCCTGTCACACACTCTTCTACAATTATGAGTGATGTTCATTTTTCCTCGACTCTTTACCAAACGACAGATTAACGACTTGTCCAAATTGAAAAAAACAAACAAACGAAAAAAAAAAAAATAAAAAACAAAAACTAACATATGCTGACGAAATTTTGAATCTTACTCAAAATATAAAACAAGTTTTTATAAGGCGGGAACATTGTGGGAAAAAGAAGAAAATGCTGGTTTGAGAAATAATGACAGCGCCGACATATATCGTCACAGAGAAATATTTCAACAGTGTCTCAGCAAACTCTAAACGTGGTCTGATGAAAATGGCTTCAAATGTTCAAAGTCCAAAACTAAATGCATGCACCGTTGTAATCTACGTGGTGTTCATCCAGATCCTGAACTGTATTTGGACAAAACTAAAATTGAAGTCGTTTCTGAGTTTAGAATTTTATTGGAGTCATCTTTGACAGAAAGCTTTCCTTCCTTCCTCACATCACTGAACTTAAAAAGAAGTGCAAGAAGGCTCTTAATCTTCTACAGGTTGTGGCCCATTCTGAATGGGGAGCAGACCGTAAAGTCCTCTTGCGGCTTTATCGGTCTTTAGTTCCCTCCAAAAAAGGCTATGCCCGTAAATCTTACCTTAAAATTCTCGATCCTATACACCACGAAGGTCTGCGTCTTGTACTTGGAGCTTTCAGAATTTCTCCCGTCAATAGTCTTTATGTTGAGGGTAATGAACCTTCTCTTTCTTACAGGAGGGAAAAACTCTCGCTTCAATATCTTTTAAAACTGAAGTCAAATCGTTTTAATCCAACTCATAAAGTTATTTTTATACCTCAATATAAACGTCTTTTTGAAAGGAAACCAAATGTTATTTCTCCATTTGGTATCCGCATGGAGCTCATTGTAGATAACCTTGGCATAGACACTGAGTCTATTCCCGACTATAAAATATCTGAAATCCCTCCACGGACACTAAACAGTGCAGAATTCAGATTTGACCTTGCATCTTACAAAAAGTCTGTCACGGGTTGAACTGTGTTTCATGCTTGATACAACGAGATAAAGGAGCGTTATTTTTCCTTCAAACCAATCTATACAGATGGATCTAAAGAGGGAAATTTTGAAGCAGCTGCCGTTGTTTATGGAGAAAGGAGCTTAAAGTGCCGCCTTCCAAACAACTCCTCCATCTTCTCTGCTGAAATTAAAGCAATTAATCTTGCCCTTAATCTAGCTGAACATTCTAATTCCAAACGTTTCATTATCTTTTCGGACCCTTTGTCAATATTACAGGCCCTTTCTAATCAACGACTTGAGAATCCCTTAATCTGTAGTTTACTGGAAAGGATCTCACAAATTTCGTCCATGAATAGATTGGTGTTCTGCTGGCTTCCAAGTCATGTAGGCATCAAAGGCAATGAAAATGCCGATAGGTCTGCCAAATCTGCACTTAACCTTCGCATTTCAGATTTTAAAGTTTCACACACTGATTTTAAATCCTCCGTTTTAACATATCCAATCTTCTAGACAATCCCAGTGGGATGCTGATGTTTCAATAAACTGCATTCAGTTAAACCTTCCCGTTTACAGGTCTGTTCGTCGAGAAGAACTGATAATTGCACGACTTCGAATTGGCCATTCACGCATCACACTTTCCTGGCTCTTTACCAGAGATGATGCCCCTCAATGTATTCCATTCAGTGCATCCTTTTCTGTAAAACATATCCTACTAGATTGCATTGACTTTCAGCCAGTTCGTTCAAAATATTTCAACGTCGATATTTTAAAAATCGTTTTGATTCTGACAGCTTTGAATCTATTATCGCTTTCATAAAGGAGATTGGAATTAACAATAAACTGTGATATTTGTCCTTGAGTTTCTTACCCATCTTTTTACATTCTTTACACACCTTTATATTAGATATCTTGTCAGCTGATTCACAGTCTTATTTTTTTAATCTAAAACTTTGGAGTAGGCAGGGACGCCCAGCCACTCAATATAATATTTTATGCACATTAAAATTGGCCCTCTTCTTAATTTAAACACTTCTTACTATCAATCCAAGTTTTTGTTAAAATATTTTTATCATATTCTTAACTTTATCATTTAAAACTTTTGAGTAGATAGGGATTGCCCTGTCACTGAATAATGTCCATTATGCATATGAAGATCACACATAATACTTCTTAATTAAACTCTTTTATTATTATTAATGTATTCAAACTTTTTTCAGTTTAAACAATTCCACTTTTATTATCTTTTAACACAGATATGCGCGCTAAATGACCAAAGCTGTCGATGCGCCATAAAACAACATTCATTCATTCATTAGTTCTATTTCATCATCATTTTCGGGTTCGGAAAAGTCAATATGACATTTCGATGCAAAAAGAAATAGTTGAAAAATAAAAAAAAAAAAACCTTCAATAAAATGCTGTCTCTCTTCAGACTGGTAATCGGCTGACCTACTGGAACAATCAAACAGTTAACTCGCTCTTGAGTGCAAAATAAATGAGCCATGCTCTGTGAAAAGGAGTTCTAATGCATGTCCGAAATGCATTATCAGGCCATCATAGATTATACAGATCTGCTAAATCCATTTTGTCTAACAACCGAGTCATGAGGTAGAATGACACGCTGAAAACTGTCCAAAAGCGAAAGGTTTCCACACAGGTCAGCCTCTGCGGTCTGCGCTGGCTGACCTGAGTCGACACTTTCTCTTATAGATTTATCAAACCAATTTTTCAGAGCGCATAACTCAAGTGGAATCCACATCATCTGCAGGAAAGTGGTACAAAAATAAAAACAGAATCAGGCTGATCGGGTAACTCACTTGTGTGAGGACAATAAACACTAAAGATCAGACATCTTGTGATGCATAATCTTATCTCAGTCCTAAATGTCTGTAAAAATCCTGACAGGCACTCTAATTTTAGTATCAGTTACGGTTGACAGTATTCCGAGTGTCTTAAGGAACAATGGTCGCCAAAAGTAAAACAAAGCGGGTGTTAAAATGCATTTATATTTAAATAATAGCATTTAAAGATTGGAAATTATTGTGAAGGTGACAATCTGTTATTGTACGGTCGGGCCAAATGTTAGGCGATGGCAGAAAAATTAATTTCAAAATTAGGTTAAAAGTTGACAGGTCACTATATTTTTAGTCGCTTTTTGCCTAATTTTGACATTCAATTTTCTGTCTGCTACTTGAATTTAGACCAACAACACAGATTGCCATCCTCGGAATATTTTCAACACTTTTAAGTGGTATGATTTAAATGAATTTTAAGACCTGCATTATTGTTCTGCTGTTGGGCTCTTAATACTGAACTGTAACTGACAGCACAGATTCGTGCAACAGTTGTCTAATGGCATGTATTTCTTTATGGAAAACAGCATTTTCTCATTTTCCCCTCCACCTTTCTCACTCCCCCCCTCGCTCTCTCCACCTCTCTCTCTCTCATTTGCTCTCTCTCTCACCCCCTTCTCTATGTCACGAGTGGTTTAGAATATTGTTACAAGAAACGTTCTGAGACATGTTTTAACTCAACAGTAAAAAGTTCATTATCTTCGTCTTCTTTACAGAAGTTTTAGCTTCATTTATTCTGTCTTTTTCAACCTTATTTATTGTGGATGGGTATACAATTTTGTTTTCGGTTAAGTCCTGACTCTGGGAGCGTAAAGCTTGGGCTCACTATAGATCAACAGCAGTCTGATATTTCATCTATGCTGTCCACTCTTTTACAAAATATTGTAGCAACAGACAGCCTTGGAATGGATTATTTCAGACTCTTCTTCCAAACCAAAAAGCTCTAATTCATTACTTGTTGTCTACTGTAAGAGTTAATGCTTTATTGTTGTTGATTTCAGTTGACTATTGCGCCCCTAACCCGTGCCAGAATGGAGGAACCTGTACCAATGGTGGAACCACCTATACTTGTACATGTGCTAGCGGATACATTGGGACTAACTGCACAGAAACTGGTTTGTATCGTCTAACATTTGTGGAGGGAGAATGTTGCATAACATGCAACATTAGCTGTTTTACTATTAGAGTTACAAAATGAACTTAAATATCTTTTTATAACAATATGGCCTGGACCTGTATTATTTGGTATATAACTTCAACTAGTGGACCTCGACCAAGATTCAACTTATCAATTATCGACCTTTGGTCAAAAATGGCCTAGCCCTGAGAACTTACTCGGTCCTACAACCTTCATAATACTTTCTACAGAGAAAGCTTCTAAAAATATTCTTGCCCGTTTGTTTGAAAATGTCTCATCAAAATACATCTGTTAGAGTTTAATTATCTCTGGTATGAATGATATTACAACGTACTTGTATCCATTGACATCATATTGGCATGTGAAAAGGATACTCCTTTCGACAAGGGCAGGCTTATTTGCTCTGATTTTTCTATTAAAATTTAATGATATTAGTTGTTAAGCTTCAAATTTTCACTAGAAGAACAGCTGCAGCCAAGATGGCACAACATGCAATGCTTTTTTTTTCATGGTTTGATTAAAACTATTTCATCCTTTTTTTATCCAAATTATAAATTTGACTGAGTAGACGGGAAGTTAGTGGCTTTGACGGTTTATTTTACATAGCTGCATTGAAACTTATAATGTCGGTTTGTAAGTTATATTCTATTCTCACATTTGATCACTGTGCATCAAATCCATGGCCGATTCGTGGCACATGTACAAATGGATGGTATCAATTCCTACAACTGCACCTATATCAAGGGTTGCACTGGAATCAAGTGTGATAATTGTTTAGGTCTGCAAAACTCTGTACTTTGTAAAACTACTTAAACTACATATAGATGAAAACATTCCTTTTCTTTTGAAAAAGAGGGAGGATATTGTAATTTTAAGATTTTTTGGTCAAAAATGTTGCTCTGAATATACCAATCTTTACTGCATGTTGGAATATCTTGAGCATGTGCCATTGCTGACCTTTCAAAACAGTGTGAAAAGTAGAGACATTTGGCATTTTTGAAATATGAGAAAAAAAGCATTTTTTAAAAGAATGAGTACTTGTTGAATATTTAGCTCGGCTGAACACAAAATGCTCAATATTAGCATTTGTGAATGTGCACTGTGGTTTGTCAATCCTGTGGTCTTCAACAGTTTCCTTGTATGGACCCTAGAGGTCACATTTTAGTTAGATACACATGATTTGTTTGTTTGTAATCAAGTTTAACGACGTTTTAGCACCTCTATCCCTCAGCTGGGCGGGGGGAATAGAAATAGCTCAGCTGTCGCACTACAGCAGGGGTAAGACCCCCACACTGTGTCTGCCTGTTTGCCGTGGGCTGCAACTCTTGTCGTTCGATGACCGGATCCTGGTGGTTGAGTTGATTTAGATATGGTCCTTTGATAGCTTTGTTTCGCAACACACCACTTTGGCCTTGAAGTGAACTAAACGAGGGGTCAGAAAGACCCATCCTGATCAATTGGCTGGTCATGCCGAGTCCTAAGGTGTTTCTCTAACTTCGTTTGTTTTACAAATACATAACAGATACATCGTAAAAACACTTCTCTTCTATGTCATAAGTTGTAGAATATCAATACACTAGAGGGCGGTGGCTCATGGGCTAATAGGGTGAAAGCATGGTGATTGCATGACATTTGTCTATGCCCAAAGACAGGCTATGCTTGTAATGACATTCTAGGGGCCTACATTTGTCTAGTCTAGCCCTTTTACTTCGAGTATATCAATGATATATCCTTGTCATGGTCTGAGTTGGGATTCTCCAGATCGGCGGGTTGGGAGCATCAGTGATGAGCCCTATGAAACAAACATGGCAACCCAAAAGAAAGCCGAGCGTGTATTGTCTGCTCCTGATTCAGAACCAGAGACTCCTTTTTATTCAAGTACATTTGCACGTTTTATTGTTATTGAGGTAGTTGACTTATCAAAACTAAGTACAAAACTTTCTCCTTTCGTCATAGAGAAGACGATATCTTCTATTTCGGGCACACCAAAAGCTGGCAAAAAATTAAAAAAGAGAGAGAAAAAAAAAAAAAAAAAAAAAAAAACCACACACACACTCTCTGCTTGTTTAATGTCTTTCTCAACAGCAGGGAAAACATCTACTTAGCCATAAAAAGTTCTTCAATTTTGATGTAAAGATCTATCCTCGCAAAACTGTAGCAAAGTAGTCATCAGATGTAAAGAACTCTCTTACTGTGACTCAGTGGGAGAGATTAAATCTTATGCTGCCTCTGATGTCAAACAAATTTCTGTGTTCGGCAACGGTGTGCGTAAGGATACAAATACCCATGTCCTTACATTCTCTACACCCATTTTTCCGACTTTTATCGAAATAGGATTTCAATCTGCAAAGGTTGATTTGTATGTGCCAAATCCTCTGCGTTGTTACAAATGCTAGAGGTATAGCCATCAAGTAAATAATTGCAAAAGCAAACCCATCTGTCCAAAATGTGCTTTTTGAGGGCCCTGACCATGACCCAAATACTTGCAGTAACACTGTGCTGTCTTTTAACTGCAAGTGCCTTCGTTCAACCTTCTCTAAAGACTGTTCAGTCTGGAAGAATGAGAAAGAAATCCTTTCAATAAAGTTTAAAGAAAAAGTTGGTTTTGTTGAAGCAAGGAAGATGGCTGACAAGCGCAGAAACGATCAGACTTTCAACAACATACGCAAAAAGGACATCTCTTAAGTCTGGACAGGAACATTGCTCAACTTGCGAACTCTTGGCCAGAAATGGTTGATGAGTTAAAAAACATTGCTCCTAACCTTCAGCTATCTAAAGCTCCTATAGAGACTCAGCCTGCACCGATACCTAATAAATCCCCCTCTGCCCGCAAAACACAATCATCATGTGTGACAGATAAACCTGCACCAAAGGACAACAAATCTAAACCTTACTCCAGGAAAACCCAGTTCACCACACACGCAATCAACGACCCCTTTAGATAAAAAAAAAAAAAAAAAAAGAAAAAAAAAATCTAACGCCAAAAGTACAAACTGTACAAAAATCAACGAAGAAGAAGTTATCCTCAATACAAAAGTCTAAAATTTCTGGCTTTTCCAAGGATGAGGATCCTTTCAGAGAGAATTTATTACCTGTTTCAAATATGTTTGAACCGCTGAAGGATCAAGATGAGCAAGAAGAAACTGAAGAAGAAGAAGAATTGGAGGGAAAACTCTCTGATTCTGAACTAACTCCTGAAACTGATTGGGATAAGGACATAGCATCCTGGTCAACCTTAAAACCTGCGACTAAGGTCATATATGAAATACTTACAGAAAAATTTCAGAACCCATGTTTACATTCTTTTCATAGGCATCATGGTTCACAATATTATATTGTGGAACTGTCGAGGTCCGAAATCAAATCATAAAGAGATTTCACTTTTAATTAATCACCACAATCCTGTAGCAATTTGTTTACAGGAAACGTTCCTAAAGGAATCTGATAATGTCGCTTTCAGATATCACTCAATTTATAATAAGATATACAAGGAGGGGAGGGTGATAAGGCCCTGGGCGGTGTGTCTGTAATCGTGAAAAACATCACCCATAGAAAAATACAGTAACACTCAACTCTACAAGCTGTTGCTGTTCTCCTTTCTCTTCATAAAACCATTACCCTCTACTCTATATACCTTCTCTCAGGTTCTCCTATTAATGAAAATAAGCTTAATGATCTTATTTCACAGCTGCCACATCCTTTCATACTGGCAGGAGATTTTAATGTTCATAATACTATCTGGGATAGCAGTGATTGTAATCAAAGAGGCTTAGAACTTAAGAACTTTATTAGTAATAACTCTTTAACAATAATGAATGAAAATAATTCAAAAGCATACCTTCATCCAGCAATTGTGTGTTACTCTTCTCTTGATACGTCTCTTTGTAGCCCAGCTCTACTTCAGGATTTTAACTGGAAGGTGGGAGATGACCTTTGTGGAAGCAGTCACTTTCCACTTTTTATTACATCTTTTGAGATATCTACAAATGAATTTCCCAGAGATGGAAACTCTCTAAGGCCTAATGGGACCTATTTCAAGTTTTCAAAGTTTTCTGTGAACAGACTATTACACGACATAAACTTGAAGATTGTACTGATCCTGCAGAACTATTTTCCCGGCTGCTTATTGACGCGAAACAATCAGTACCACACACCTCGACAAAGCCAAAACGCCCAAATAAGCCTTGGTTCACTGATTAACTTCTGTCGCATCTGCTGTCATTTGGACTGTCCTGAATTATTGTCATTTACTTTACTGGCTTGCTATAACCACAGCTTCTAAAACACTTAATAATGCGTGGCTCATTGGTAAATATGGTGCACAGGAGACACAGGTACGAAACTACACTAGTGCGAAACGTATCAATACGGCATTATGTTTCTCTAACGCCCCTGAAGACGTGACTAGGTTTCATTTCTAGAATGAAATACTTGGAAACATTATTATTAACCATAACTAGGTTAGTTGGACCTCTTACGATCAGAAATCGACCGAGCACATATCCATTGCATTGATGTACAAAAACAATGTTACGGATTTTCGCTGATTTCCACGGTCTGTTTTTAGATTACAGTTATATTTCTCAAAAATAGTTTAACCCTAACCAACGTCTTTCATGTTTGTTTGTTCCTGTCTAGAGCTTTTTTGAAAATTTAACTAACATACACGTCCTTGTAGCGTCACGACTAACGGTACATATATAAGCAAAAATTGTGGAATAAAATCTCAATATGGCGACCAGAGATCCCGGAATTGCAGTTCATCTGAACAAGACTTACAGAACCTATTCTGATACTCATGAAAGTTGGTCAATATGTTCGTCACGACTATATCTTTGACACTTTTTAAACTTGATCGGGTTGGATAAAAAAGAAGGTTTCTAGCAAAATTCTAAAAGTTTACGTGCACACTCTAAGCAATGATTCCAGTCAGATACGCTTGAAAATTTGTCAGAATGTCTGTCTTTATAATATGTCGGACAAGTTGAAAATTATGTCAGGTTGGAACAAAAATTAGGCCAATGGGTAAAATCTTAGACAAAAACACGGAGAACTTTAGAAACCACATATTCAGTCTGATACTCCTCAAACTTTGTCAAAATGTTGTGTCGAAACATCTCGAACAAGTTCGAAATTGGGTGACAACAGTTAAAAAAGTAGATCACTTTCACAAGTCTTACAAAAGGTTTGCGTGCACTCTAGAGGCCACATCTACAGTCAGATACTCTTGGAAATTAGTCAGAGTGTTTGTCTTGTCAACGTCTTGGATTAATTTGATAATTAGTCATATTGGGTCAAAAACAGATCACTAGGACAAATCATAGAAAACGCTCACGTTCACTGTAGAAGCCAGATTTTCATTCAGAGTTTGCTCACTCTTGAAAAGTGCTTAATGTTGTGTCCCTTTCTTAAATAGTGCTTAAGTATAAAATAAATCCTAAAAAGTCCTTGATTTTGGCTGCTCTCTTAAAAAAGTTCTTATTTTGGCTGAAAACGTGCTTACAAATAAGCATTGGACAAAATGTCTCGTAAATAATAGCTAGTGTTAAAAAACGATCTCACATACATGTTTTACGAAAATATGCTACATCCTACAAATGAGAAGGAAGGGGCCAGGTGTTTGGAAGGGTAGAGATTAGTCATTCTAGTCTGAAGGTGATAGCACTGAAACAAGTGATAAGGAAGGAGATATTGGACATTCATACAAAGAAACAACAATAGAATTAAATTAAAAACAAAATAATAATAATAAAACTTTAATAGAAGTGACCTTTATTTTGACCGTTTTCCACAATGTTCTAAGCTATAAAAGAAAATTCAAGTCATTTAAGATACATTTGAATTGTCATCTGCAAATGCTTTAAATATGAACATGTCTAAAAGTTTTCAATGCTTAAAATGTTTAAAAATTTTCGAATTTTAAGTTTTGTTAGTCACAGATGCCAAATGATACATATACAATAAAAAGTGCTTGAAAAATGGGAAAATGTGCTGAAAAATTCTTAAAATGTGCTTTAATTTTGTCATTGAATACCTGTATGAACCCCGTCAGTCCAAAACATATGAAAGTTCATCAAAATATTAATATTGATGATATCTGGACCAAATTTGAATCTTGGTTTGAAGATATACATGTGACTTTTGTTTTTCTTTTTTTTTTTTTTTTTATAGTTTTGAGATTAATTTTCATCATGTTTTTCCATATTTTTAACCTAGTAATTTTTTTTTTCAACTCCAACACGGGGTCCTTCGTGGCTCATTGGTAAAGTGTGGGACTCGTAACGATGGGGCCTTGGGTCAGAGTCTCATCTGATCTGCTGCGCTTTTCTTGGGAGTGTCCTTGAGCAAGACACTTCAGAGCCCTAGCCCAGTACTGCTGAAACCCAGGGAATACATGAATATCTGAGCTGTCGCCATGATATGGCCTAAATAATGTTGAAAGCGCTCTAGTCATGTTTTTTCAGAGAGTATCCATTTTGGCCAAGCTATTTTCACCAGCTAAACGGCCGATTCCCGGGGTCATTTTTGGCACATATCTAAAAGTCATTTTATCAGAAAAAAAAGAACATTTGCGGATACTGGGAGTGATAAATCACCTTGTTTATGTTCTAATTATAACTTCTATCAATGGTACATTTGCGGATTAAGATCACAGTTGCGGTTAATAAAACCTAATGTGTTGAAAAGCAATACACTTCATGCAACCATAGCATTACAAAAATGACTTGACCACTGATTCAGATCAAAACCTCGAAAAACAAAAAATTAAAAACAAACTGATTATTCAATCACAGCGAAACAATTTATAATTGATACCTTGAGCAACTGTGTGTGTATTTTACAGTAAGTGTTAAAAACAGGCACCTTATCCAATATTTGACACAAGATTACCAGCGTATCCAATTAACAAAGTAGGTGTGCAACCCAGCGTCTGATTGTTGACTAACCCTTCGTTCGACACCTGAGAGGTAAAATACACAGGAAAATGAATGATGGAACCGTGATATGTGTTCGAAAGTTCCATTTAAGGGTTGTGCGACCTTTCCAAGGTAGAACAATATGAATTATTATAGAGATTTTGCCGGGACCGATATCTTTGTTCGAGCTTTCTTTGGTATTCGAAATTACCCATATTCGAGCCGACGAAGTTTGATTGTAGTTTATTATATCTATAGTTTTGGAAAAAGTTCGTGAGATTCAATATTCACAGAATAATAGTAAACTTGAACATTAATGTTCATAGAACTGGTTCATGAACCAGTTCGTTAGCTGCTTGTGTGGTTAGGGTATTCATGTCTAAGTTTACAAATATTCTGTGAATATCAAAGTTCACAAACTGCTTCAAACGTGAGCATGAATGTTCATGCAATGTTTCATGAACTAGTTCATAAGCTATCGCTTTGTTTTAATAAAAAATGACAATAATTGATAATGTACAAATTCATAAACTATTCATGGTTATGTTTGAGAACTGTGCGTGAACAGTTTTTGATGTTTTTGATAAGGATATCAGTCAACTAGATTGCTTAATTGAAGGAATCAGATTTGTCATTATATTGACTGTTATAGTGATAAACCTCGCCTTTTTTTTGCAGACATTGTAGATCAAGATCACACAGTCTGATCTTTGATCCACTCTGTCTCTACTTTGACATTTTTTTTCCTTCAAAAACTTTGAAACTGCAATATTTCCGCTGCTTTTCTTTGTCGCAGAATTAAGATTTCGTCCTTCTTCAGCAGTGTGTTCCAATCAATTCTTTGAAAAGAGTGTAAAAATATGGGATTGTCTTGGACAAGTTAAAGGTTAAGTAACAAAAATAAAGTGAATAGCAGGCATGACTTAATCCAAAAATACCCCGACTTAAGATAAACTTGTATACACTACTGCCGTGAATTATTGCCATTGTGACCCATGCAAGAAAGAGGCATGCATAAATGGAAAACAAATGATATTTGAGTCATACTCTGGCACGAAAGGGCTTAATGTAGCTTTGTGAACAATGATAGCACGCGAGTCATCACATGATTATAGATCCAAAAAATATTGTCTAACAATTGAGTGAATCATGCAGTAAACTGGTCCTTGGACATGCAGAAAAGTGAAGAAAAGTTTCAGCCCAGGTCAGCCTGTCTGCCAGGCTGACCCAGTTTCATAACTTTTACAGAAGCATTAAGCCATCTTTCACAGAGCATGGCTCTCATGTAATTGTACAGCAGGGTTTCCTGGAGTTAAATGTTGAAAAGGTATTATAATCACTATGTCCATATTGCTATTTGCATAATATAGTACAGTTCTTGCGTTTTTTGCTATTTTTGCTCTCCGCGGTGGACTTAGCGTGGACCCAACACTGCGATTTTAGAACACAGGTGAACACAGACAACTCTTCCACGCAGCGATCCCTGGCGGACCACGGCGGTCTGGTTACGCAATAAAAACGACGCGATGACGCTACCGCGATTAGCCAAGTAAGTTCCTTTTCAGCGTAGCAGATGATTCAAGAATGAACCGAAATTACACACCATTTTACTCTTTTACAAAGTCGTAATACACGTATGTATCTACATTTTTTATATCAAAAAGAAGGCAGATGATAAGTATTCATCATTGCCAAGCGAATTATTCAACGGGCCTTGATTTAAATGGTTATAAAATCAAAACACTTAAACCTTTAACCACACATCCCGACTTATAAGTGCCGTGAAGAACAAGGGTTCCGAAAACATTGTAGGAAAAAGAGAACACGCTGGCAACCAACATTTTATCCTCTTATACAATGTTTATCTACCCTGTCCGACACTCTTCTACAATTACGAGTGATGTTCATTTTTCCTCAACTCTTTACCAAACGACAGATTAACGACTTGTCCAAATTGAAAAAAAACAAAAACAAAAAAAAAAAAAAAAAAAAAAAAAAAAAAAATTGCAGACGAAATTTTGAATCTTACTCAAAATATAAAACTTGTTTTTATAAGGTGGGAACATTGTGGGAAAAAGAAGAAAATGCTGGTTTCAGTCATAATGACAGCGCCGACATATATCGTCACAGAGAAACATTTCAACAGTATCTCAACAAACTCCAAACGTGGTCTGATGAAAATGGCTTCAAATGTTCAAAGTCCAAAACTAAATGCATGCACCGTTGTAATCTACGTGGTGTTCATCCAGATCCTGAACTGTATTTGGACAAAACTAAAGTTGAAGTCGTTTCTGAGTTTAGAATTTTATTGGAGTCATCTTTGACAGAAAGCTTTCCTTCCTTCCTCACATCACTGAACTTAAAAAGAAGTGCAAGAAGGCTCTTAATCTTCTACAGGTTGTGGCCCATTCTGAATAGGGAGCAGACCGTAAAGTCCTCTTGCGGCTTTATCGGTCTTTAGTTCGCTCCAAAATAGACTATGGATCTATTGTACACGGATCTGCCCGTAAATCTTACCTTAAAATTCTCGATCCTATACACCACGAAGGTCTGCGTCTTGTACTTGGAGCTTTCAGGACTTCTCCCGTCAATAGTCTCTATGTTGAGGCTAATGAACCTTCTCTTTCTTACAGGAGGGAAAAACTCTCGCTTCAATATCTTTTAAAACTGAAGTCAAATCGTTTTAATCCAACTCATAAAGTTGCTTTAAAACCTCAATATAAACGTGTTTTTGAAAGGAAACCAAATGTTATTCCTCCATTTGGTATCCGCATGGAGCTCATTGTAGATAACCTTGGCATAGACACTGAGTCTATTGCCGACTATAAAATCTCTGAAATCCCTCCATGGACACTAAACAGTGCAGAATTCAGATTTGACCTTGCATCTGACAAAAAGTCTGTCACGGATAGAACTGTGTTTTATGCTAGATACAACGAGATAAAGGAGCATTATTTTTCCATCAAACCAATCTATATAGATGGATCTAAAGAGGGAAATTCTGTAGCAGCTGCCGCTGTTTATGGAGAAAGGAGCTTAAAGTGCCGCCTTCCAAACAACTCCTCCATCTTCTCTGCTGAAATTTAAGCAATTAATCTTGCCCTTAATCTAGCTGAACATTCTAATTCCAACCGTTTCATTATCTTTTCGGACTCTTTGTCAATATTACAGGCCCTTTCAAATCAACGACTTGAGAATCCCTTAATCTGTAGTTCACTTGAAAGGATCTCACAAATTTCTTCCATGAATAGATTGGTGTTCTGCTGGCTTCCAAGTCATGTAGGCATCAAAGGCAATGAAAATGCCGATAGGTCTGCCAAATCTGAACTTAACCTTCACATTTCAGATTTTAAAGTTCCACGCACTGAATTTAAATCCTCCGTTTTAACACATATCCAATTTTCTTGGCAATCCCGGTGGGATGCTGATGTTTCAATAAACTGCATTCAGTTAAACCTTCCCTTGGTGAATGGTACCCCGTTTACAGGTCAGTTCGTCGAGAAGAAGTGATAATTGCACGACTTCGAATTGGCCATTCACGCATCACACATTCCTGGCTCTTGACCAGAGATAATGCCCCTCAATGTATTCCATGCAGTGCATCATTTTCTGTAAAACATATCCTACTAGATTGCATTGACCTTCAGCCAGTTCGTTCAAAATATTTCAACGTCGATAGTTTAATTTTTTTTTTTTTTTTTTTTTTTGATTCTGACAGCGTTGAATCTATTATCGCTTTCATAAAGGAAATTGGCATGAACAATAAACTGTGATATTTGCTCTTGAGTTTCTTACCCATCTTTTTACATTCTTTGCACACCTTTATATTTGATATCTTGTCAGCTGATTCACAGTCTTATTTTTGTTAATCTAAAACTTTGGAGTAGGCAGGGACGCCCAGCCACTCAATATAATATTTTATGCACATTAAAATTGATCCTTTTCTTAATTTAAACACTTCTTACTATCAATCCAACTTTTTGTTAAAATCTTTTTATCACATTCTTAACTTTATCATTTAAAACTTTTGAGTAGAAAGGAATTGCCCTGTCACTCAATAATGTCCATTTTGCATATGAAGATCACACACAATACTTCTTAATTCAACTCTTTTATTATTATCAATGTATTCAAACTTTTTTCGATTTAAACAATTCCACTTTTATTATCTTTTAACACAGATATGCGCGCTAAATGACCAAAGCTGTCAATGCGCCATGAAAACAACATTCATTCATTCATTAGTTCTATTTCATCACCATTTTCGGGTTCGGAAAAATTAATATGACTTTTCGATGCTAAAAAGAAATAGTTGAAAATAAAAAAAAAAAACCTTCAATAAAATGCCGTCTCTCTTCAGACTGGTAATCGGCTGACCTACTTGAACAATCAAACAGTTAACTCGCCGTTGAGTGCAAAATAAATGAGCCATGCTCTGTGAAAAGGAGTTCTAATGCATGTCCGAAATGCATTATCAGGCCATCACAGAATATACAGATCTGCTAAATCCATTTTGTCTAACAACCGATTCATGAGGTAGAATGACACGCTGAAAACTGGCCAAAAGCAAAAGGTTTCCACACAGGTCAGCCTCTGCGGTCTGCATTGGCTTACATGAGTGGACACTTTCTCTTATAGATTTATCAAACCACTTTTTCACAGCGCATAACTCAAGTGGAATCCACATCATCTGCAAGAAAGTGGTACAAAAATAAAAACAGAATCAGGCTGATCGGGTAACTCACTTGTATGACGACAGTGAATACTAAAGATCAGACATCTCGTGATGCATAATCTTATCTCAGTCGTAAATGTCTGTAAAAATCCTGACAGGCACTCTAATTTTAGTATCAGTTGCGGTTGACAGTATTCCGAGTGTCTTAAGGAACAATGGTCGCCAAAAGTAAAACAAAGCGGGTGTTAAAATGCATTTATATTTAAATAATAGCATTTAAAGATTGGAAATTATTGTGAAGGTGACAATCTGTTATTGTACGGTCGGGCCAATGTTAGGCGCTGGCAGAAAAATTAATTGCAAAATTAGGTTAAAAGTTGACAGGTCACTATATTTTCAGTCGCTTTTTGCCTAATTTTGACATTCAATTTTCTGTCTGCTACTTGAATTTAGACCAACGACACAGATTGCCATCCTCGGAATATTTTCAACACTTTTAAGTGGTATGATTTAGATGTAAATGAATTTTAACACCTGCAGTATTGTTCTGCTGTTAGGCTCTTAATACTGAACTGTAACTGACAGCACAGATTCGTGCAACAGTTGTCTAATGGCATGAATTTTCTTATGGAAAATAGCATTTTTTTCATTTTCCCCTCCACCTTTTTCGCTCTTCCCCTCTCTCTCTCCACCTCTCTCTATCTCATTCGCCCTCTCTCTCTCTCACCCCCTTCTCTATGTCACGAGTGGCTTATAATATTGTTACAAGAAACGTTCTGAGACATGTTTTAACTCAACAGTAAAAAGTTCATTATCTTCTTCTTATTTACAGAAGTTTCAGCTTCATTTATGCTGTCTTTTTCAACCTTATTTATTGTGGATGAGTATACAATTTTGTTTTCGGTTCAGCCCTGACTCTGGGAGCGTAAAGCTTGGGCTCAGTATAGATCAACAGCAGTCTGATATTTCATCTATGCTGTCCACTCTTTTACAAAATATTGTAGCAACAGACAGCCTTGGAATGGATTATTTCAGACTCTTCTTCCAAACCAAAAAGCTCTAATTCATTACTTGTTGTCTACTGTAAGAATTAATGCTTTATTGTTGTTGATTTCAGTTGACTATTGCGCCACTAACCCGTGCCAGAATGGAGAAACCTGTACCAATGGTGGAACCACCTATACTTGTACATGTGCTAGCGGATACACTTGGACTAACTGCACAGAAATTGGTTTGTATCGTTTAACATTGGTGGAGGGAGAATGTTGCATAACATGCAACGTTAGCTGTCTTACTATTAGAGTTACAAAATGAACTTAAGTATCTTTTTATAACAATATGGCCTGGAGCTGCATTATTTGCTATATAACTTCAACTAGTGGACCTCGACCAAAATTCAACTTATCAATTATCGACCTTTGGTCAAAAATTGCCTAGCCCTGAGAACTTACTCGGTCCTACAACCTTCATGATACTTTCTACAGAGAAAGCTTCTAAAAATATTCTTGCCCGTTTGTTTGAAAATATCTCATCAAAATACATCTGTTAGAGTTTAATTATCTCTGGTATGAATGATATTACAACGTACTTGTATCCATTGACATCATATTGGCATGTGAAAAGGATACTCCTTTCGACAAGGGTAGGCTTATTTGCTCTGATTTTTCTATTACAATTTAATGATATTAGTTGCTAAGCTTCAAATTTTCACTAGTTGAATAGCTGCAGCCAAGATGGCACAAGATGCGATGTTCTTTTTTTCATGGTATGATTAAAACTATTTCATCCTTTTTTTATCCAAATTATAAATTTGACTGAGTAGACGGGAAGTCAGTGGCTTTGACGGTTTATTTTCCATAGCTGCATTGAAACTTATAATGTTGGTTTGTAAGTTATATTCTACTCTCACATTTGATCACTGTGCATCAAATCCATGCTCGATTCGTGGCACATGTACAAATGGATGGTATCAATTCCTACAATTACACCTATATCAAGGGTTGCAATGGAATCAAGTGTGATAAATGTTCAGGTCTGCAAAACTCTGTACTTTCTAAAACTACTTAAACTACATATAGATGAAAACATTGCTTTTTTTTTAAAAAAGAGGGAGGATATGGCTTGCAACACATGAAAAGGGGCATTCGGACATTTGCGTAAAATGTCTTCTCGGATCAGCCTGCACAGTCCGCGCAGGCTAATCCAAGATGGCACTTTACGGTTACATTAGATTTTGTGCTACAGTAGACTTGCGCGAAACAGAAAATCACATTAGAACGTAAAGTGTCGTCTCGGGTTAGCCTGCGCGTGAGTGTGCAGGCTGATCCGAGACAACACTTTACGCAAATGTCCGAATGCCCCTTTTTGCATGTTACAGGCCATATTGTAATTTCAAGTTTGTTTTGGTTTAGAATGTTGCTCTGAATATATCAGTCTTTATCTCATGTTGGAATATCTTGAGCATGTGCCATTGATGACCTTTGAAAACAGTGTGAAAAGTAGAGACATTTGGTATTTTTGAAATATGTGAAAAAAAGCATTTTTAAAACAATGAATACTTGTTGAATTTTTAGCTCGGCTGAGCACAAAATGCTCAAGGTTAGCATTTGTGATTGTGCACTGTGGTTTGTCAATCCTGTGGTCTTCAACAGTTTCCTTGTGTGGACTCTAGAGGTCACATTTTAGTTGGATACACATGATTTGTTTGTTTGAAATCAAGTTTAACGACGTTTTAGCACCTCTTTCCCTCAGCTGGGCGGGGGGAATAGAAATAGCTCAGCTGTCGCACTACAGCAGGGGTAAGACCCCCACACTGTGCCTGCCTATTTGCCGTGGGCTGCAAGTCATGTCATTCGATGACCGGATCCTGGTGGTTGACATGATTTAGATATGGTCCTTTGATAGCTTTGTTTCGCAACGCACCACTTTGGCCTTGAAGTGAACTAAACGAGGGGTCAGGAAGGCCCATCTCGATCAATTGGCTGGTCATGCCGAGTCCTAGGATATATCTCTAACTTCGTTTGTTTTACAAATACATACAGAGATACATCGTAAAAACACTTCTCTTCTGTGTCATAAGTTGCAGAATATCAATACCCTAGAGGGCGGTGGCTCATGGGCTAATAGGGTGAAAGCATAGTGATTGCTTGACATTTGTATATGCCCAAAGACAGGCTATGCTTGGTATGACATCCTAGGGGCCTACATTTGTCTAGTCTAGCCCTTTCACTTCGAGTATATCAATAATATATCCTTGTCATGGTCTGAGTTGGGATTCTCCAGATCGGCGGGTTGGGAGCATCAGTGATGAACCCTATGAAACAAACATGGCAACCCAAAAGAAAGCCAAGCGTGTATTGTCTGCTTCTGATTCAGAACCAGAGACTCCTTTTTATTCAAGTACAACCTTTGCACGTTTTATTGTTATTGAGGTAGTTGACTCATCAAAACTAAGTACAAAACTTTCTCCTTTCGTCATAGAGAAGACGATATCTTCTATTTTGGGCACACCAAAAGCAGGCAAAAAATTAAAAAAGAAAAAAAAAAAAAAAAAAAAAAAAAAAAACACACACTCTGCTTGTTGAGTGTCTTTTTCAACAGCAGGGAAAACATCTACTTAGCCATAAAAAGTTCTTCAATTTTGATGTAAAGATCTATCCTCGCAAAACTCTAGCAAAGAAGTCATCAGATGTAAAGAACTCCCTTACTGTGACTCAGTGGAAGAGATTAAATCTTAGGCTGGCTCTGATGTCAAACGAATTTCTGTGTTCAGAAACGGTGTGCATAAGGATACAAATACCTATGTCCTTACATTCTCTACACCCATTTTTCCTACTTTTATCAAAATAGGATTTCAATCTGCAAAGGTTGATTTGTATGTGCCAAATCCTCTGAGTTGTTACAAATGCTAGAGGTATAGCCATCAAGGAAATAATTGAAAAAGCACACCCATCTGTCCAAAATGTGCTTTTTGAGCGCCCTGACCATGACCCAAATACTTGCAGTAACACTGTGCTTTCTTTTAACTGCAAGTGCCCTCGTTCAACCTTCTCTAAAGACTGTTCAGTCTGGAAGAATGAGAAAGAAATCCTTTCATTAAAGTTTAAAGAAAAAGTTAGTTTGTTGAAGCAAGGAAGATGGCTGACAAGCGAAGACTTTCAACAACATACGCAAAAAGGACATCTCTTAAGTCTGGACAGGAACATTGCTCAACTTGCGAACTCTTGGCCAAAATGCTTCTTTAAAAGTTTCCAGAAATGGTTGATAAATTAAAAAGCATTGCTCCTAACCTTCAGCTATCTAAAGCTCCTATAGAGACTCAGCCTGCACCGATACCTAATAAATCCCCCTCTGCCCGCCAAACACAATAATCATGTGTGACAGATAAACCTGCACCAAAGGACAACAAATCTAAACCTTACTCCAGGAAAACCCAGTTCACCACAGAAGCAATCACCGACCCCTTTAGATAAAAAAAAAAAAAAAAAAAAAAAAAATATATATATATATATATATATATATATATATACACACACACACACACACACACACACACACACACACACACACACACACACATATATATATATAACACACACACGCCAAAAGTACAAATTGTACAAAAATCGACCAAGAAGAAGTTATCCTCAATACAAAAGTCTAAAATTTCTGGCTTTTCCAAGGATGAGGATCCTTTCAGAGATAATTTATTACCTGTTTCAAATATGTTTGAACCGCTGAAGGATCGAAATGAGCAAGAAACACTGAAAAAAGAAGAAGAATTGGAGGGAGAACTCTCTGATTCTGAACTAACTCCTCAAACTGATTGGGATAAGGACATAGCATCCTGGTCAACCTTAAAACCTGCGACTAAGGTCATTGTTCAGTATATACAAATACACTCACAGGGTATATGAAATACTTACAGAAAATTTTCAGAACCCATGTTTACATTCTTTTCATAGGCATAATGACTCACAATATTATATTGTGGAATTGTCGAGGTCCGAAATCAAATCATAAAGATATTTCACTTTTAATTAATCACCACAATCCTGTAGCAATTTATTTACAGGAAACGTTCCTAAAGGAATCTGATAATGTCGCTTTCAGATATCACTCAATTTATAATAAGCTATAGAAGGAGGGTGATAAGGCCCTGGGCGGTGTGTCTGTAATCGTGAAAAACAACATCCCCGGTAGAAAAATACAGTTACACTCAACTCTACAAGCTGTTGCTGTTCGCCTTTCTCTTCACAAAACCATTACCCATTACTCTATATACCTTCTCTCAGGTTCTCCTATTAATGAAAATAAGCTTAATGATCTTATTTCACAGCTGCCACATCCTTTCATACTGGCAGGAGATTTTAATGGTCATAATATTATCTGGGATAGCACTGATTGTAATCAAAGAGGCTTAGAACTTAAGAACTTTATTTGTAATATTTCTTTAACAATAATGAATGAAAATAATTCAAAAGCATATCTTCATCCAGCAATTGGGTCTTACTCTTCTCTTGACACGTCTCTTTGTAGCCCAGCTCTGCTTCAGGATTTTAACTGGAAGGTGGGAGATGACCTTTGTGGAATCAGTCTCTTTCCGCTTTTTATTACATCTTTTGAGCTATCTACATATGAATTTCCAAGAGATGGAAACTCTCTAAGGCCTAATGGGACCTATTTCAAGTTTTCAAAGTTTTCTGTGAACAGACTATTACACGACATGAACTTGAAGATTGTACTGATCCTGCAGAACTATTTTCCCGGCTGCTTATTGATGCGAAACAATCAGTACCACAGAACTCGACAAAGCCAAAACGCCCAAATAAGCCTTGGTTCACTCATTAACTTCTGTCGCATCTGCTGTCATTTGGACTGTCCTGAATTAATGAACACTGTCTTTTACTATACTGGCTTGCCATAACCACAGCTTCTAAAACACTTAATAATGCGTGGCTCATTGGTAAATATGGTGCACAGGAGACTCAGGTACGAAACTACACTAGTGCAAAACATATCAATGCGGCATTATGTTTCTAAACGCCCCTGAAGACGGGACTAGGTTGCATTTCTAGAATGAAATACTTAGAAACATTATTTAATAACCATAACTAGGTTAGTTGGACCTCTTACGATCAGAAATCGACCGAGCACATATCCATTGCATTGATGTACAAAAACAATGTTACGGATTTTCGCTGATTTCTACGGTCTGTTTTTAGATTACAGTTATATTTCTCAAAAATATTTTAACCCTTACCAACGTCTTTCATGTTTGTTTTTTCCTGTCTAGAGCTTTTTTGAGAATTTAACTAACATACACGTCCTTGTAGCGTCACGAGTAAACGGTATATACATAAACAAAATTGTGGAATAAAATCTCAATATGGCGACCAGAGATCCCGGAATTGCAGTTCATCTGAACAAGACTTACAGAACCTATTCTGATACTCATGAAAGTAGGTCAATATGTTCGACACGACTATATTTTTTACACTTTTTAAACTTGATCGGGTTGGATAAAAAAGAAGGTTTCTAGCAAAATTCTAAAAGTTTACGTGTACACTCTAAGCAATGATTCCAGTCAGATACGCTTGAAAATTTGTCAGAATGTCTTTCTTTATAATATGTCGGACAAGTTGAAAATTATGTCTGGTTGGAACAAAAATTAGGCCAGTGGATAAAATCTTAGACAAAAACATGGAGAACTTTAGAAACCACATATTCAGTCTGATACTCCTCAAACTTTGTCAAAATGTTTTGTCGAAACATCTTGAACAAGTGCGAAATTGGGTCACAGAAGTTGAAAAAGTAGATCACTTTCACAAGTCTTAGAAAGGGTTTGCGTGCACTCTAGAGGCCACATCTACAGTCAGATACTCTTGGAAGTTAGTCAGAGTGTTTGTCTTGTCAACGTCTTGGATTAATTTGAAAATTAGTCATATTGGGTCAAAAACAGATCACTAGGACAAATCATAGAAAACGCTCACGTTCACTGTAGAAGCCAGATTTTCATTCAGAGTTTGCTCACTCTTGAAAAGTGCTTAATGTTGTGTCCCTTTCTTAAATAGTGCTTAAGTATAAAATAAATCCTAAAAAGTCTTTGACTTTGGCTGCTCTCTTAAAAAAGTTCTTATTTTGGCTGAAAACGTGGCTACAAATAAGCATTGGACAAAATGTCTCGTAAGTAATAGCTAGTGTTAAGAAACGATCTCAAATACATGTTTTACGAAAATATGCTACATCCTACAAATGAGAAGGAAGGGACGAGGTGTTTGGAAGGGTAGAGGTTAGTCGTTCTAGTCTGAAGGTGATAGCAATGAAACAAGTGATAAGGAAGGAGATATTGGACGTTCATACAAAGAAACAACAATATAATTAAATAAAAAAAAAAAAAAAAAAAAGAAACTTTAATAGAAGTGACCTTTATTTTGACCTTTTTCCACAATGTTCTAAACTATAAAAGAAAATTCAAGTCCTTTAAGAGACATTTGAATTGTCATCTGCAAATGCTTTGAATATGAACATGTCTGAAAGTTTTAAATGCTTTAAATGTTTAAAAATTTTAGAATTTTAAGTTTTGTTAGTCACAGATGCCAAGTGATACATATACAATAAAAAGTGCTTGAAAAATGGGAGAATGTGCTGAAAAAGTTCTTAAAATGTGCTTTAATTTTGTCATTGAATACCTGTATGAACCCTGTCAGTCCAAAACATATGAAAGTACATCAAAATATTAATCTTGATGATATCTGGACCAAATTTGAATCTTGGTTTGAAGATATACATGGGACTTTTTTTTATTGTTTTCAGATTAATTTTCATCATGTTTTTCCACAATTTTAACCTAGTAGTTTTTTTTTTTTCAACTCCAACACGGGGTCCTTCGTGGCTCATTGGTAAAGTGTAGTACTTGTAACGTTGGGGCCTTGGGTCAGAGTCTCATCTGATCTGCTGGGCTTTTCTTGGGAGTGTCCTTGGGCAAGACACTTCAGAGCCCTAGCCCAGTACTGCTGAAACCCGGGGAATACATGAATATCTGAGCTGTCGCCATGCTATGGCCTAAATAATGTTGAAAGCGGCGTAAAACACCATTTAACCAACACCTACAAGCATCAGCTCAAACATTATCAGAGTGTAGAGTGGATACCTTGTTTGCACAATTCTTACAGTTTATGCCAATCATTTTACGGATATTCTAAGCATGAATTGAAGATGATGTATCTTGTGTAAGAGTCATGTCCAAGATTAAAATTCAGGTCAAAGGTAGATCAAATGTGTTTGGGGGGATAGTTACGGTTTTGGGCCTGTATTCTTATTAAGCATGAATTCATTTCAGTAAAATACAATTTGCAGAATTGTCAACCACATATTAACGATGAGTTGTGCGAATGAAATTTGTGGGTCAAAGGTCAAGGCAAGGTCAAACATGTTTGTAAGACTTGTGTTCAGTCATTTTTCAGGTTCCCAGTTCACAGGAAAGGTTATATAACTTTCGGGGGCATCAGTCACTTCTCAGCGGCCTATTTTGGTAATCTTTAAGATATCACAGTGGATACCTTGTGAATGCAACTCCTACATTTTTATACAAGTCCTTCAGAATCTTTACATATATTTCAAAATGGTTTGAAGATTTTACTGTGATTTTAAGGGGCATATATCATTTGTTTTGTCTATCTATCTGTCAGTCAGAGACATTTTCGTGACCCCGCCATAACATTTTAAAATAGCATTGCACATGTGTTATGTGTCATAAGCAAGAGTTATGTCTGTAGGTCAAAAGTCAAGGTCGCAGGAAGGGTTTTTTTTTTTTGTTTTTTTTTTTGTTTTTTGTTTTCTTTGGGGGGGGTAGTGTTCGATTCCAGCCTGTAACATTTTATGAATGGATTTATTACAACTTTGCAGAATCGTCAATCACATGCAGACAATGTGAACCATGTCAATATAATAAAAGATAAAAGGTCAAGGTCATGGTAGAGTCAAATATGTTAAAGAAGGCAATAATTTGCCTGTTTACGAATGTGGTGGACCTGTATTTTTTTTTTTTTTTTTTTTTTTTTTTTTTTCTATATATGAATGGATTTTAGTAAAGATGTGTAGAATTGTCAGCTACATACAGACAATGTTATAAGTGCAAGCACCCTGTCCATGGGTCAAATGTCTAACAATATAGGGAGTGAATAAAAATTAATTAGATATCCTTGTATTCGATGACATCATCTTGGCAAGTGAAAAAGAAAGAAACGGGGGAGAAGGAGGGGGTAGGCTTGTTGTTTTTATCTATTCTAACACAGTCTACTTGTGGTTTAAAGGAGTTATTTGTTTGTTTTTGCCTAAAATCAAAGTTTCTTGTAAATACTGGGGAAAAAAATCCACGAGCTATCCTCTTCATTGGAAGCATAAAAAAATCTGTGTAGGTACATTTAAACAAGGAGATAGGTGTTTTACAATTGGTAACTGTATTTCTAGCCCACCTGAGCACAAAGTGTCAAGATAAGCTTCTGTGATCAAGCTGTGTCCTTTGTACAATGTCATTTCTACCTTGTGTACGTTCTAGAAGCTACATACTCAGGCTGATACCCATCAAAGTTGGTCAGAATGTTTGTCTTAATAATTTCTCCTATAAGTCTGAACTAAGTTCACATCAGATCTAAAAGGTCTATTGTTCTAATCTTAGTAAAAGAAAAGAAAAGTTAACACTTAAGCGACCACATTTCCTGGCAAATTCTCATGAATGTTAGTCGAATCTTTTGTCTTGGTTATACTTAGGACAAGTTCCAAACAGGATAAGACTGGGTCAGAGAAAAAGTCACTAGGGTCACTAGGTCAAAATTAAGGAGAACCTTTTGTACACTAGTACTCATGCAATTTTTTTTTTTTTTTTAATTTAAGATTTTTATTAAGCTAGACAAGTATAGTACACTTTTAACGTGTTACAGACAGAGTCAAAAGAACAAAAAATGTATTTAACCTCTTACTAAACTATCTTGATACGTAACAACCCAAAGCTGATCCCTCGAAGATTTTTGTTGAAGGAAGAGATAATCCCGGAAACCAGCAGTATCTCCTTCTCCAACAATACCTACCAACTTTATATAAAGCAACTATAATATTTTTCGTTGCATTTATTTGTCAACTGCAAATGCTTTCACATATCTAAACTTTTGTCATGCTGTAAAGAATTGTTGAGCTAAGTAAAATGGTTAGATGACAAATTTACTAGTAAGACAAATTATCAGACACAGTCGTATTAAAAGCATTAGTATGAGTCTACAATTTTTAATAAAACATCGCTGTAGTAAAAATTCTGCATTGGCTCAGCATGGGTTATTTCCCTTTGGCTTTTGAAAATATTGGTCTTCTATGGCTTACCAGATAACTAAAAAAACCTTCGACTTTTCCAGATTAAAAGCTATTGCACATAGCAAATTTATCTATGACCCAAATGATGGAATTTAAGCCAAAACAAGGCTGAAAAGCAATGGGCCATGAAGGAGACGCCGACCACTAACATTTTTCCACAATGCTCTCAAAGTTTTTTGAGTGTTGTCTAATTTTATTATGGCAAAGGGATAAAGAGCCTATCAAAATATCTAACAAAAAAGGGTAGTGCCATTTGTTACATTTGCAAACAGTATGAGTTTGTTCAGTACAATGTCTAGCCTTTTATTACCAAATAGGATGTCTGTTTCCATCCAGTCATGGAAATTAACATTACATTTGTTCTTTACATAATTTTGAAGTTGTAGCCAAAAATGTTTAATAATTTCGCATTCACAAAACAAATGGAATAGAGTTTCTGGTTCGTTTTGACAAAAAGTACATGCATCTTCACTGATAATATTTCTTTTTTTTAAGCATATAGTTTGTAGCAATAATTCTGTGGTTAATTCTGAATTGAAACCTATGGTGGCATATTTCTGCCGCGAGATACGAAATAGCTATCATGATAATTTAAGAGAATTATCGTGATAAAACAAAAAAATTCACGATAAAAATATCGCAATAATGCTAACTCTTATCATGATTTTTTTTGCTTTCGTGTCATCAACTGACATTCATGATATCTATAATTAGATACGGTTTCGGAATACTTTCGTATACAACCTTATGAATTCTCCTTTTCCCTGTACGGTTTCAAAGTTGTTCGTAAGAGGCATTTCGAGTCGTCTTTGTGATTTTACAGACCTCTGTCATTCGGGCATTGTCAAAATTTACCAATTAAGCTACAATTGTTAATTAATGATTCGAAATTTTACTGACTGCAATCTTATCAAAGGGTAACTCCACACCAAAATTTTCATTTCAAAATCTGATAAAACGACACTAGAGTATGTTAACAAAAATCTTGTTAGCGTTCTGTGATGTTTACTCCACAAGATATAGAGGTTTAAACTTTCGGATTTTCACCTGTGTGAAAGTCGCTAATTGAAAAAACCGTGACTTCCGGTAGTTTGCCGTGATCTCACATGTGTGAGAAGATAATTATAGTCGCTATATATGAACTAACACAGAAAATTGAGAAAACTGCATGATATTTATAAAGATATAAATCGCTATTTCACGTTTCAATCACTTGTGTACTGCAGAGTTTCAATCTCTATAGACCCGTCACACCAAACTAGGTCTTACAACGTCTTAACCCGTCCTGACATAATCGGAAAACGGGTTACGGTCGGGGATGAACGTATAATTTTGGCCTGATAATGGCTGAAGCCCCTATCTCACCAAACCTATTCCCAGAAAGTCTTAACCCGGTCAACAAAATCGAAAAACTGGCTGGGATAGGACATGTAATTTCGGTCGGTAAAATGCAAACGCACTGCAGGTTATTGCCCGACCGCACTGCGTCTCTAATAGGATCGAAGTACAGCAGTTCCGTTCGTAGTACGTCCATCTCGCTTTAAGTACGTTGTTACTCCATCTAATCACAGGACGGGATGGATGGCAAAAAAATTTGAGCAGGCTCAAAGTTCTGGAATACCCTTCGTAAAAGGATACTAATACTCCCACTTCGTCTGAAGACAGTTTCAGTCTGACCAGCAAAAAAATTCGGAACAGAGTGAGAACGAGTTTGGCGTGACGGAGGTATATCGCTCTTACATCTACAATCATAGGAAAGAAATTTTGAATGAATTAGCTTAGTGGAGAAAGTACTTATAAAAAAGTGAATAGTTATTCTTCTGGTAACGAACATAAATATTTTGAAATTTATTTCTTGATGTTATTTCAATTGTACCACTACCTAATCAACGAGTTGTAATAGATAAATATAAAAAAAAGAAATAATAAATCAAGATACTTGAATCATGCCAAAATTCTTTTCTACTAGGTCGTAGAAGGAAGAAGGAACATTGCAATGTGAAAAGGAAATCATTCGAGTTAATTTCTAAGGCTGTTTCTACCAAAAATAGGACACCGTCGACCATTTAACGGTCTACAAATCCTGCGCAGTCTGATCTGGATCTACACCATCAGTGTCAGCATTTTACATGTCTCCTTCAGTTTGGAAAGAATTAAAAGCCTTGATCTGCCTTAGAAATCTTATCCTCTCTTTAACATTCACGAACAACATTAAATCCAGCACACATCCTGAATTTGCTGTTAAAGTTAAAAAAAAATTTTTTTTCACTCGATCTTCATTTATTTTCATAATCTCAAATTTGTTTCTTTCATCAACAACAACGTTAAACGATTGTCTGAATTGCCTCCTGCCTTCCTGTCCTCCATATCATGCAGTAAACATTTTTGATCGTCTGCAAAATACAGGGTCAGTCCATTTCCTAAATACTAAGACATGTAAGGCGTACAATTTAAAAGGAAATACCAACGTGGACAAAAACTGTTTAACTGTCTTCTCCCGTGTTTCTCCCTGTAATCATATACGAGATAAGAGATGCTGACCATGAAAATGCAGCGTAAATTAAAAATTTATAACTGCGTACAAACTTTACACAAAATTGTAGTGCGCCAACCTTTTATTTTGAGAAAAGAATTGTGTGTTCCATCCATGTACAAGGACAAAGGATTAATTCGGTGCCTCTTTTGTGATGATATCGCACCGTTGTGGTCTGTGGTCTTGCAGCTTGATTGGTTGGTTGGTTGGTTGTATTGGGGTTTAACGCCACTTTAACAGCTAAGGTCATATCATGGCGGTCGGTGACGCACATGTGGCTTTCTCACACCAGTACTAACACAACTTTCTTTCCAAAGCCACCGACTACTTTTCTCACATGCTTCAGCAGAGGTGAGAGGCGAAAATACGCCGGAAAAAAAAGTTCGCCTCAACCGGGTATCGAACTCACAACCACCAGGTCATGAGTCCGACACGCTCACCACTGAGCCACCCGGGCGGGGCGCTTGCATACTGAGGTTAACAAGCACTTGTCATAAACATGTCATGTACAAAGTTACTCTTTTGTTTTCACGACCATATTGAACCCTTTTTAGTAAATAATGTAAATGGAATTTGGAATTTTACACAGATTAAATGGGTAAGTCGAACGTCAAAACTTTTGTATTTTCCTCATTCATACGATCTTAAATTAAAAATAAAACAAAAACCGCATAATCTGCTTGTCGAATTTCTTTTCTAACTACTCTCTCTCTCTCTCTCTCTCTCTCTCTCTCTCATGAAAGAGATGGATAATCAACAGTGAATTTACCATTTATTGCTTGCCTCATTTAAATTTCTGTGGTGCCCCAAGGCTGCTGAGCGCGACTCAATGACCTTTTGCGAACAGTGTATATTAAGATCAGACTGCATAGAACATGCAATCTGATCTTATGTACAGTGTCCAATGCGGAAACATCTATTTTTGTTTCTTCAAAAACTAGCACTATTCAAAATTTTGCAATCGGCATGAAGGTTTATTTAACCTTTTGAGGATTAATGGTAGATCTGATATTAAGCCATGTCATTTAGTTCAGACAGACAGACAGACAGCAGACTGACAAATAAATAGTCATCTCCTGGCTCGAAATAGGGCTTACACTCGGCACCCGGCATACGAAAGGGATTTTTGTGACGAAAAAAGTCACCTATTGACATGAGGGAGGATAAGGCTGAGAAAAAAAAAAGTACACAGAAGCCGAAATAAGAGTGGCATCACATCCGGTTTATCGAACATTTCACAAATCCCCACAGGTGTGCAAACCACATCTTCGCTTAAAACTCTCTTTCTACGATAGACATTGAAATGCGGTTTTTCTATTTAAAGATGGTTTTCATTTAAGGATTCATATATCCAAAAAAGAGATTTTGGCTGTAGTTGCCCTTTAAGTCAAAACTACCGAGTTCATCCAAATGATGAGTTTTCTATTTATAGATATCGAGAAACGGATAAAACTATCACAATAATTTTATCTAGCATGCCAGCTCCGAACACGGTGGAGAAATTTTGCGATAAAATATTAAGTTTATCGTAATATTTTTATCATGAAACTTTTCACGATCTTGATAAGATTTCCAGGAAACTTTTAATTTATCGCGATAATTTACCAAAATTATCATGATAGCTATCTCGTATCTCGTGGCAGAAATATGCCACCATAGAAACCATATAAGTTTTGGATCTTTTGTGTATTTATGAACCATGTCATAAATTGAGTTATTTTGAAAATATGCAATATCATCAATTTCATCTTTCCACTTTTGTAGAGAGTTTGGATACTGATTTGCATTTTGCAAAGTTTTATAAATAGATCTGCATCCTTTTCTGTCCTTTTTAATAAGAACCAGATTTTGAGGAATATGAAAATGTTAATCAAATTTTTGGGGCAGATGTGGAATATTATTTATGTCAAGAAATTCATTTAATGCCCTCACAATACCCCATATTCTAAAAAATTACTCTTAATGTTATATTTTGCAATGAACTTGTTATAGGAATAGAATCTACCGTCCTGATTTAAGAGATTCCCCAGAAACCAAATTCCACCTGAAATCCATATTTGAAGACATACACTTGAATTACCAATTTTGATTCCTGGATTTTTCCATATATGAACGGAATAGCAATGTTTGCTGTTTTGGGGTTTTAATTTTGTGGAAAGAGTGTAGTAACTATATAAAACATCCTTCCAAAATGGATTCATGTCTTGTTGAAGTTTTGTCTTAATATAATCAGTTCCAAATTTAAAAATCTAACTTATAAAAGGACATATACTATCAATAAAAATACTAAAATTATTATTTGTACTGGTCAATCTTCTTAGCCATGTTATTTTCAATGAATTCATAAAAACTTTTAGATCAATCATCTTCAGTCCTCCATACTTATATTCTTGTGTTATCACGTTCCTTTTCACTTTATCTCTCCCATCACTCCAAAGAAACTTAAAAAATAGATTTTGAATAGTATTGGTTTTGGACAAAGAAGGGTTTGGTATTCTTAAAATCAAATGGTTCAGTTTTGCTAGAGCAAGAGATTTTATAAAAACAATTTTACCAATTGGGGAAAGGACTCTCTTTGACCAATTTGCAAATAATTTCTTAATTTCTTCAATTTTTGAGTCATAGTTCAAGTCTATAATTTCAGAAAGGTTAGTAGTAAATTTAACACCTAGCAAAGTGAAAATTTCTTCGTTCCAAGATAAATTGTATTCTGGACAGAGTTTTTTTGTGACCCAAACCATATTACTTTAGTTTTCTCTGCATTTATATACAGGCCTGAGAGTTTGGCATAAAATTTTAGTGTTAACATTGTGTTATGTAAAGATTTTTTAGTGCCATCAAGATACAAACCAGTGTCATCTGCATATTGTGATATTTTATATTCATTTTCATGGATTGTTATGCCTTTGATATTTTTGTTTTTCCTAATCAAAATTGAAAGTATCTCGGCACAGAGAATGAACAGGTATGGTGACATGGCATCGCCTTGACGACAGCCTCTTTGAAGTGGAAACCATTCGGACAGATGTCCGTTCACAATAACACAAGATTCTATATTTGTGTAAAACAAGTTTATCCATTTACGTATTGATGGACCAAAGTTAAAAAAATACAGCACTTGCTGCATAAATTTCCATGTTGTAGTATCAAAAGCAGCTGCAAAATCTATCAGTAGAAGTAAACCGGGGATGTTATTTTTCTCTGTGTAAAATAAAATGAATGAATGAATGAATGAATGAATAGTGTTTTAAGGCCCGTCAACAGCTAAGGTCATATTGGTCGCATTCACAAATATACTAATGCCTTTGCTTCAGATAATACTGTGAAACGTTGGAACTTTATGTATAAAACAGTAACAATGAGGTAGCAACCTTGTTTGAATAATTAAAAAGGAAACTTTGTATAGGCCAATAAGCCCTAAAATCTTATCAATTTTAAAACAAAACAGCCTCTAGTGGAGTAAAAATCTCCCTACTAAAGCGGCAATACAATTTGTGTAAAGAATGTTGTTAAAAGAAAAGTTAACTTCCTTCAAGAATTCAAATAGTGATTCCAACTTCACAGTATCAAACAGTTTTTTTAAATTGTCAACCTGAAAGTACCTGTCCCTGATAGGTGCAAAGTCTGTGCACTCTATCAGTAAATGCTTGACAGTGATAATGGTGTTGCATGGGATACACTGAGGCGCTTCCTCTCCTTTGAGAAGGTATGAATGCGTCAAGTGTGTATGACCCATTCGTAGACGGACCAAAACAACTTCTTCTCGACGGTTTGATCGTGTGCCTGGGAGCCATTCACCTCTATGAGGCTTTATAGCAAAATACTTTATTGTGCTGATTTATTGGATCAATCCAAGATCTTTGCCAGACATTTTTAATAAAACTATGAATCAGAGGTTTAAAATCGTTAAAAGGTACTTTGAAAAGTAAAACATCGAGTGATAATGCATCCTTGGCAGCTTTGTCTGCCTCTTTATTACCACGAATGCCAATATGACTGGGAAGCCAGCAGAACACAACATCATCCGTTTCACAGATGCTGGATAACTTATCTAAAAGATTGGTAATTAGCGGGTTGTCTGTTTTCTCATGTTCTAGTGCTTGCATTGAGGAGAGCGAATCAGTAAAAATAATATAACGCCAGTAACCGTCGTCTTTTATATGGTCAACAGCAAGGTCTATTGCCTTTAGCTCTGCTGAAAAAATGGAAGATTTATCTGGAAGACGGAACTGATATGATTCACCTTCAAGCACGGCAGCTGCGGCAACCCTATCACCATCTTTTGAACCGTCTGTATAAACAGACTCATAATTATAGTATTGCCTTTTTATCTCAAGATATTTGCTTTTAAAAATTATGGGATCTGTAGTCGCTTTTTGGTGTGATGCCAGATCATATACGAATGTGGGACTATTTGAGGTCCACAAAGGAACGTCTGTTATTTTATTTTCCTCGATATCATCTAAATCAAATTCAAGACTTCGTATGTCTGCATTGCAACAAAGACTGAAAGGAGGGATGACCTTTTCTTTCTTTAAAAATTCATCTTTATACAGAGGTTCAAAAACAACCTTATGAGTTGGGTTCTCAGGGTTTGACTTCAATTTTAGATAGTACTGCATGGAAAGTCTCTTTCGCCTTAGGTTTAACGAAGGTTCATTTGCCTCAGCATACAGACTATTGATTGGAGAAGTCTTAAATGCACCTAATGCAAGGCGCAAGCCTTGATTATGAATAGTATCAGGTCCTGACCCGTATACTGCGCAACCGTAGTCAAGTTTAGATCTTACTAATGACCTATAAAGTCTTAATAATACTTTTTTATCTGATCCCCAGTTCATACTGGAAACTAGACGTAAAAGATTCAGAGCTTTTTGGCATTTGTTACTCAGATAGTTTATATGAACGTGAGTTTAGAGTCAAATAAAAGACCTAAAACTTTGAATTCTGGAACGACCTCAATGCGGACACCATCTAGTGTCAGGTCCGGGTCGAGGTGAAGTTTCCTCGACTGACAAAAATGCATACATTTGGTCTTGGTTTTCGAAAATTTGAAACCGTTTTCGTTTGACCATGCATTCAAATTATTTAAGACCTGCTGAAGCTGTCTTTTGATCGTATGCATATGTTTTGACCGATAACAAATACAGAAGTCGTCAACATAGAGAAAGCATTCTACTCCAGGGCAAACAGATTTAACAATATTGTTAATTTTAACACTGAAAAGTGTAACTGAGAGGATACTTCCCTGGGGAACGCCCATTTCCTATTCGTGTGGACTAGAAAATGTATTTCCAACTCTGACTCTAAACTGGCGTTCATCTAAAAAAGCAGAAATGAAATAAATAAGGCGACCTCGAATACCAAAATCATAGAGGTCGTTCATAATACCAAAATTCCAGGTGGTATCGTAAGCACTTTCCAAGTCAAAAAAGACAGAAACAACATGTTCTTTCTTTATAAAAGCTTCGCGCATGAAAATCTCGAAGCGAATTAGGTGATAAAGAGTGCTTCTTTGTTTACAAAATCCGCACTGGTTTGTGGAAATGATTTTATTTTTCTCCAACAACCAAACAAGGCGGTCATCACCATTCTTTCCATGGTTTTACAAATACAACTTGTTAAGGCTATAGGGCGGTAATTATTAGGATTTGTAGAATCTTTGCCAGGCTTAGGTATAGGTATAACTATAGCTTCTTTCCAGGAGTCTGGAAGAAGCCCTGTCTTCCAGATTTGATTAAAAATTTGGAGTAAACAATGGAGGGAACGATACGGTAAGTGTTTAAGGAACTGATAATGGATATCATCAGACCCAACTGCAATGTCATGAGACTTATTTAGGGCTTTTCTTAGCTCTTTAATAGTAAAGTCTTTGTTATCAGATTTAAAATTCAGTTTGGATTTCTCTTTTTCGGTCTGAAATTTTTGGTACGTAGATCAATACATAAAATTCGTGGAAGAGGATTTCTTGGCAAATGTATCAGCTAACACGTTGGCAGTGTCATGTTTGGATTCAAAATTCCCCTCATCAGTATCTAGATGACCAATACTATGGGAAGTACTTTTACCATTAATTTTCCGTATCATTTCCCATGTCTTTTTGACAGACGATCTAGAATTTAATCTAGATACATACTGTCGCCAAGACGCACGTTTACTTTGCTTAATTGTTCGCCGTGCTCTCGCACGTGCGATTTTGAATCTTACAAGATTCTCCTGAGTAGGTCTCAGATTGAAATTTCTGAGAACAGATTTCCGCTCAGCTATAGCTTTCTTGCATTCATCATTAAACCATGGTTTATTTGGATGCTTCGGTTTTGTCGATGTCCGAGGAACTGATTTCTCTGCAGCAGAGTAAAGAAAGGAAGTAAACAGTTCTGCTGGATTTTCACATTCGTCAAAAGCATTTGGGTCAATTGATTGTTCGCGATGAATTTTGAATTGTTCCCAGTTTGCCTTATGAAGTTTCCAACGCTCCGGACGTTGTTGTATAGATGCTCCAACCTCCGATATTACGATCGGAAGATGATCACTTCCCTGAAGGTCATCATCAACCTTCCAGCTCAAGTCAGTAAAAATTTCCGGACTGCATAACGTTAAGTCTAAAGATGAATAAGAACCAGTTGGAGGATGTAGATACGTTGAAGATTTATCATTGAGCAAAACGAGGTTATGATCTGTGATGAAACTTTCAATGATTCGGCCTTTATCATTTGTATGTGTACATCCCCATAATGTATTATTGGAATTGAAATCTCCCGTTAAAATGAAAGGTTTGGGCAATTGATTGATAACATCATCAAGTTTCTTAATATCAATTGGTGAGCTAGGTGGAAGATAAAGAGAACACAAAGTTGTGGTTTTATTAAGGGAAATGCTCACCGCAACTGCTTGTAGTGTAGTTTCAAGCTTGATAAAACGGTGCGGAACACTGTTATTCACTACTATTGCTACTCCCCCCGAAGCTTTATCGTTACCACTGAAGTTTTTGAAGTAACAAGAATGGTATTTAAAGGATAATTTGTCAGAGTCTTTAAGAAATGTCTCCTGCAAAGATATTGCAACTGGTTTCTGTTCATTAATTAAAAGTGTTAATTCCTCGAAGTTAGATTTAATGCTACGACAATTCCATTGTAGAATGGTGTTAGTCATTACTACAGTTAATGTAAGGAAGATACCATAAAACACTGGAAGTATGTACCAGTTCATTTCTTATTATTTAATTTAATAATACGACCTTGCTTATTTGTATTAGTTTCTGCATGGCCATTTTCCGCTTCCATGTCTTCTTCAAGACATTGGAAGCGGTTATGTTGTTGAATTTGGTCGTCAGATCCCTTTGGAAGGCGATCTGAGCGGACCTTATTTGGGGATCTATTTGGACTCTTTGGAACAGGCTTTTCTATTTTTTTCTTAACTACAGGTTGCTGATGTTTGGCTGTTGTGGAGGTTTGTTTCTCTGTTGAATCTGTTTGGATCGAGGCATTGGTTGTTGTGTTTGAGCATCTTTTAAAGTGACTGATTTTGCAGCATTGGATTTGGTCACACTAGAGTAAGAGGCACCAAGTACTTGTCGTGTATCTACAATTTTCCTAGCTTCCGAAAATGACAGGCTTTCTCGATATTTTATGGTGATGGTTTCTTTTTCCCTCTTTCAAACTTAACATGATCGGGATGTGGAATAGTGTTCTTCACCACAATTCAAACATTTCAAGGGTTTTTCACAAGGGTCGGTATGGTAAGTTTCAACTTCATTGGTTCCGCACCTTTTACAGTGATCGTCAGCGTCACATTGCCTTTCATGGTGGCCAAACTTAAAACATCTATAACATTGGAGTGGGTTTGGTATGTAAAGATCAACAGGAACCTTCATGTATCCAACTTTAAGTGTTTTTGGTAGGATAGCCGTTTTAAATTTGAGAACTATGGTATTGGTGTCTCTCCGGATACCATCCCGAAAAACACGAATACGTCTAGCCTCAATAACATTCTGAGTCGATAATTCGGAAACAATTTCTTCTTCCTCCACACCAGCCAAGTCTGGACACCTTATTATACCTCTGGATGAGTTCAGAGTACCATGCGCAGTGCATTTTGCTGGTATTTCGAAAAATTGTTTCAATGCCAAAATGTTTTTCGAATGTTGCAGCTTTTCAACTTCCACCAACAAAGTGCCGTTTCTAAGCTTTTTGACAGATTTCGGGGAGCCTGCCAAAGAAACAAGTACCTTTTCAATAACAAATGGTGACAGCTTTGCCAATGGTTTTTCTGGTTGTAACGATTCAATTATCAAGAAGCGGGCAAAAGGTCCAGTCGATTCCGGTTCAGCCTGTTCACTATCATAGTCTTTCCGTGTTATTTTTTTTTTTTTTTTTTTTTTTTTTTTTTTTATTATTATTATTATTATTTTTTTTTTTTTTTTTTTTTTTTGGTTATCCATGGTTGAAGTTTTAATGTTCATCATCCGTGGCCCCCACCCACCCTGGAGTCCTACAAAGGGGACATGGCTAGTAGAGCGGAGAATCCAGCTCTGCCTGTCAGGGTTACCCAAATGATATACTTAGGCCATACAAATCAGACAATCCGGCACAGAAAATGCGTGACAACATCCCAAGATCAGGATGCACCCCCGCAAGTCAAAGCCAAATCAAAAGACCTACATAACCCAATTAGCCTATGAGCCTATATTAGACTACGGACTAAAATACGCAAAAAAGAGGCAGTTAAAATGGACAAATTGATGCTGTGCAAATATATACGTGTATATAGTCAGACAAGTTGGCGATACATGCGGTTTCAAAAAAACAAATGTGATACATACAAAATAGATGTTTCTCTTTAACACCAGTAACAGTGTTAGAATTATATGAAATAAACTCAAAATGCCCAAAATCTAAAAGCGACCAGCCGATTGCACTAGACCGGGCTCATCTAGGCTCTCGTTTACACCGAAGCCGAGGCCAAAGCAGTGTGTTGAAGAGCTGGAGATCCCTGGGCTCCCCTCAACTGCCAGGACCCTCTTTTCCGGCTTACGAGTCTCCACCTACGGCAAACAGGCGGGTCTATTGCTGGGGTCTTACCACTCTGCAGGACGGCAGCCGGCGAATTCTACCCCCCGTCCGTCTTGGGGGTAAAATAAAATATCATATAACATTCTAATATTTGATGCCATTAATCTGCCAGGTAGAAACCCTGTCTGGTCTTCATTTATGATGTTCACTAAAATATTTTTCAAACGAAACGCGATTGAAGCTGAGGCAATTTTATATGTCACATTTAAGAGGGAAATGGGCCTCCAATTTTTCAAATAAAGCTTGTTTTTGTTCCTCCTAGGGATACAGGTAATGACCCCTAGTTTTTGTGTTACTGAAAGCTCTTCAGTTGCATAAGCATAATTTATAGATCTTACAAGAAAAAGGCCAATGTCTTTCCAAAATAATTTGAAAAATTCTACAGTAAATACATCATTTCCAGGGCTTGTATTATTTGACATTCTTTTAAGCGAATTTAACATTTCACTACATGTCAGAGTTCCCTCAATGGATTGTTTCTCAACTTCTGAGAGTATGGGTACATCAAAACCTCGTAAAGTGTCGCTTAAGGAAATATTCTCAGTCTCTCTAAACTTATATAAATTTTCGTAATGATGTTTCGTTTCTGATTTAATTTCATCTTGCGATTTTAAATGGTGACTTTTATCTGAAATAAGGGAGTTTATTAGTTTTGAAACATAGTTCCTATTTTCAAGGTTACAAAAGTATCGAGTTGGTTTTTCTCCTTCGTGTATCCACTTGGCTTTGGATCTTATGGAAACACCATTCATTATTTTCTTCTTTAACTCTGAAAGTTCTTTTTTCCTATTTTCTAGCAGTTCATAATTTATATCTATATCCTTTTCAATCTTTTCAGTTTCTTTCAAAATTCTTTCTTCATTGTTAATCTCCATTTTTTTCTTATACGAAGCATGACTTATTGTTATTCCTCTAATATTTAATAACAAAGTCTCAAAATACAACTGATCATTAATATTGACACGTAAATCTTCTAGAGGAATATCATTTATATCGTTGATATTTTCAGGTTTGTCAACCATATACAGTAATTTTGTGTCTTTAATGGATTTTTTAACTTTATCCACATATACTTCATCCCTAAGAAGGGAGTTATTAAACTTCCAGTAAGACGAGCCTCTTTTAAAGTTACCAAATTCAAGAGAAAGAAATATAAGTGAGTGGTCTGTGCGATATCCGGGTAGACTAGTGCTTTCAACATCAGTGTACAAGTAAGTGGAAATGAGGAAGAAGTCTAGACGGGCTTTCTTGACAGGATTTTGCTTGAACCATGTATATTCTCTTTTTTCTATGTTGTTTTCACGCCAGCAATCCATTCAGTTGAACTCTGACATCATATTAAGCAGTTTATCTCTGGCATTTGGGTTGTTCAAGTGTAAATAATTATGACAATCTATATCTGGATCTAGCACCAAGTTAAAATCACCTGCCAAGATGAAAAAAGAATCTTCAAATTTAGACATTTTTTTAGATACCCTATCATAAAAGCCTGGATTATCTCTATTAGGTCCATAAATATTTACAAGTGTAATATTTTTGTCACATATCTTGCAATTCATGATCAAGAGATTTCCTTCGTCATCTCTTTCTATAAGATTAACTATGCAATCAAAATTACTATTAATAAAAATAGCGACGCCTCTAGACTGACTACTGAAATTAGAAAAATAAGTGTCATAGCCCCAAAGAGAGTGTATATATTTCTCCTCTTTAGTAATGAAATGTGTATCCTGTAGCATACATATAGAATATTTTTTTACTTTTCAAAAAATTAATAACATCACTGCGTTTATCTCTGTCACCTTAACCATGAACATTCATTGAAATAATAGAGAATTTACAAGCCATTTAGTTTAAAAGGTATATAAAATTGACTGGAAAGACATGTGGTGAAGATTAAGTGATGAAACAGTTTGACATATAGAACATGTGTAAACTTAATGTTTGAAATGCTGGGTTTGTCCCAGTATATACCGGCACCTTCCACCAAGATCCTGCAGATATGATTCGACAAATTGAAATAAATCATCAATAGATGAATGAAGCCGGGAAAATCGTTTAAACAATGTTCATCATTTTTCGTATTATCTGAAGGACGGTTTTTCGTAAACTGACTCAATGTGAAGCACATTATCTAATAAGCCGCTCCCTTTCGAAAGTTCACACAGCATGTTGGGACAAACATTTGATATAACCGAGCCAAACTCCAACACCGACCCATCTCACTGACACAGTGACTAGTGCGGGCCAAAACCAGTCCATGCACATTTACAAACTATACATTACACTACTATTTTTCCCATTCCGTCTGTCTGACCTCAAGTACTGCCGAAATAGCTTCGGAGTACTTTAAATAAATTGCATAATGTGCTAGCTGATCTGAGTCAACACCAGTCTCAATGCCAACAAGTCTGCCCGAGCATGACTCAAAATCATTTTGTTATTCAGACTCTATATGCACAAGTATAAAAATCATTACAAAAATGTCATACAATATCTTTACTATTAAGAAGTAAACTTATAACATAATCTTTCTCTTGTATGTTTTGTACTGTGCCTCTCAAAAAATTTCCTTCGGCTACATTGGTCTTGTCTTTTTCGGTTTTGGATGGACACTAGAATACAAAAGGAACTCACCACAAAGAACTAGGTTTCAAAACACAAAATAACAGTTAACACTTTACCACACCATCATGACCCTAAACGGCCCCGAATGAATGAATGAATGAATGAATGTATGAAGTTTTAAGGCCCGTCGACATCAAAGGTCATATTGGGCAAACTTACAACTAATGCTAAAACTTTCAGATGGTCATACTGTAATGCTATGCAAAAATTAAAATTATAACCGTGAAAACACTAAAAGAACAAATGGTGCAAATGACGTATAGTCTAAAAATACAGATGGTCAATAGAACCTAAAATTATATATTTTTACAGAGATTTATCTCTTTCAAAAACTCAAAAATAGATTCAAACTTTACAGTAGCAAATAGAGTTTCCATACTGTCAACATGAAAAAACCTTTCCCTTGTAGGTGCAAGATCTAAACTATCTATAAAAATATGCTTGACAGTAAGAGGTTCATTGCAGGGAATACACTGTGGTGCTTCTTCTCCTTTCACGAGGTATGAGTGCGTCATATGCGTATGACCAATGCGAAGACTGGCCAAGATAATTTCCTCGCGGCGATTTGTCCACAACCCTGGAAGCCACTCGCCAAGAGCTGGCTTCACTGTAAACAACTTGTTATTTTGGTTAATTGGGTCGTTCCATGATTGCTGCCATACATTCAAAATAAAATCATTAATCAATGGTTTAAAATCATTAAAAGGAACTTTAAAGGGTAAAACATCAAGTGACAATGCCTCCTTAGCAGCTCTGTCTGCCTCTTCATTGCCACTTATACCAATATGGCTGGGGAGCCAACAAAATACAAGATCTGCAGTTTCACATATTTGAGAAATTTTTTCAAGTAAATTAATTATTAATGGATTGTCCGTTCTCTCATTTTCGAGTGCTTGCATAGCTGATAGTGAATCAGTGAATATAATGTAGCGCCAGTAGGCATCCTGTTGTATATGATTAAGGGCAAGGTCTATTGCCTTCAGTTCCGCAGAAAAACTAGAAGAATTATTTGCCAGGCGAAACTGGTACAATTCACCATCGAGTACGGCAGCCGCAGCAACCCTCTCTCCATCTTTTGAACCATCGGTATAAATCTCTTCAAAGTTGTAATATTGCTCTTTTATCTCAAGATATAGATTTTTAAAAACCAAGGGATCTGTTGTAGCTTTCTTGTTAGCAGTAAGATTATATATGAAAGTTGGACTCTTTGAAGTCCATAGAGGAACATCTGAAATTTCATGTTTAGCTACATCCTCAAAATCGAAGTCAAGTAGATCTATATCAGCATCGCAGGGCATACTGAACGGAGGAATAACTTTTTCCTTTGTCTTAAAATTATCTTTGTAAAGCGGTTCAAAAACAACCTTATGCGTAGGATTTTCAGGATTGGATTTTAACTTTAAATAATATTGCATTGAAAGTTTCTTCCTACGTAAATTTAAAGATGGTTCATTTGCCTCTGCATATAAACTATTGATAGGGGATGTTCTGAAGGCGCCAAGTGCTAGGCGTAAACCTTGGTTATGGATAGAATCCAGTTTACGAAGATACGATTGTCGCGCTGAGCCATATACAATGCAGCCGTAATCTAGCTTTGAACGGACAAGTGATCTATAAAGTCTCAACAAGACTTTTCTGTCGGCTCCCCAGTCCATGCTGGAGACAACACGTAAAAGATTAAGAGCTTTCTGGCATTTATTGCTCAAGTAATTGATGTGAGGAATGAACGACAGCTTAGAGTCAAATAAAAGACCTAAAAATTTGAATTCGGGGACGACTTCAATTTGAACTCCATCTAGTGAAAGTTCCGGATCTAAGTGGAATTTTCTTGATTGGCAGAAATGCATGCATTTGGTTTTGGTCTTAGAAAATCTAAAACCATTTTCCCCTGACCATTTGCCGTTCAATGGTATGCATATGCTTAGACCTATAACAAATGCAGAAGTCGTCAACATACAGAAAGCATTCCACACCAGGACAAACAGCCTTAACAATATTGTTTATCTTGACACTGAAGAGTGTAACGGAAAGAATGCTTCCCTGGGGAACGCCCATTTCTTGTTCATGGGGGTTGGAATAAGTATTTCCAACCCGGACCCTAAACTGACGTTCACTGAGAAATGTCGAAATGAAATAAGCAAGGCGACCTCGTATACCGAAATCATGGAGGTCATTCATAATTCCATACTTCCATGTGGTATCATATGCACTTTCAAGATCAAAAGATACAGAAACAACATGTTCTTTTTTGATAAAACCTTCACGTATGAATGTCTCAAAGCGAACCAAATGATCGAGAGTGCCTCTTTGTTTACGGAATCCACTCTGGACGTTTGCTATTAGTTTGTTTTTCTCTAAAAACCAAACAAGTCGGTCATTGACCATCCTTTCCATGGTTTTGCAAATACAACTTGTTAAGGCTATAGGGCGATAATTTGCTGCATCTGTAGAATCTTTACCTGGCTTTGGTATTGGAATAACAATAGCTTCTTTCCAGGAATCTGGAAGAATACCTGTGAGCCAGATTTGATTAAAAATGCGAAGTAAACCTTCAAGGGATCGAAACGGTAGATGTTTTAAAAACTGATAATGGATGTCGTCACATCCCACAGCAGTGTCATGGCACTTCTTTAGTGCTTTCTTCAATTCTTTTAAAGTAAAATCTTTATTGTAATGTGCGTTATTATCCGACTTAAAATTCAGTTTTCTTTTTTCTTTGGTGCTCTGAAATTTCCGAAATGATGTCGAATAGTTTGAAGAAGAGGACTTCTCTGCAAAAGTGTCAGCCAGGACATTTGCAATATCTGCTTTAGAGGTGACGACACCATCACCAGCATTCAAATGTCCAACATTTAATGAAGAGGTATTTCCGTTAATTTTTCGAATCATGTCCCATGTCTTTTTGACAGACGATCTAGAATTTAATCTAGATACGTACTGTCGCCAAGACGCACGTTTACTTTGTTTGATAGTTCTTCTTATCATTTAGCAGAACAAGGTCGTGCTTCGTAATAAAATCCTCAATAATTCGACCCTTGTCATTAGTGTCTGAACATCCCCATAATGTATGGTGGGAATTAAAGTCTCCCATTAAAATGAAAGGCTTTGGCAATTGCTCTACAAGATCATCAAGTTTCCTAGCATCAACTGGCGAGCTAGGAGGAAGATAAATAGAACATAAAGTAATGGTCTTATTTAGGGATATGTTTACCGCAACTGCTTGTTGTGTTGTTTCAAGCTTTACACAATGGTGTGGAACACTTTTGTTCACAATTACGGCAACACCTCTGGAAGCTTTATCATTACCATAAAAATGTTTAAAGTAACAATAATGAAATTTTAAAGTAAACTTGTCGGAGTCTTTAAGAAATGTCTCCTGTAAACAAACTGCTACTGGTTTTTGTTCGTTTACTAAAAGATTCAATTCCTCTGCGTTAGCCTTAATGCTGCGACAGTTCCATTGCAGAATATTATTCGTCATGACAAAATTAAAAGTAAGGAAAATACCACAGAGTATTGGAAGTATGTATATGTTCATTTTTTGTTATTTAGTTTCATAATTCGGCCTTGCCTATTTGTATTTGACTCTGCTTGTGAGTCTTCCGCTTCCATGTCGTCATCTAGATGAATTGTATAATTGAATTGTATAATTTGGTCATCGGAGCCCGTTTGCAGGCGATCCGAGAGGACCTTAGTAGGAGATTTATTTCTCCTTTGGCTAGGACTACTTGGAGCTTTTGGCTGTCCTTGTGTACTATTTTGCTTTTTTGCAACAGGTTGGCTAGATGCAGTACTTTTCTGGTTGTTTTTGCTAGAATTCGTGGACTTCTGTTGTACTTTTGTGTTATCGTTTTCTAGGCTGTCTCTTTGTACAGCAGCGTCAACTGTTTGGGTCTGAGCGCCCTTACGTTGAACATGCTGGTGGGCATTCACTTTAGATGCATATGAAAGTTATGTCGGGCTTCTACAATCTTCCTTTCTTCAGGAAAGGAAAGACCTTCTGTATATTTCACAGTTACAACTTCTTTTTCTTTTTTCCAAACTGGACATGATCGCGAAGTTGCAACATGTTCGCCTTTGCAGTTGATGCATCTTATCTCGAAATCACAGTTTTCAGACTTGTGCACAAGGTTCGAGTTGCCACAACGTCGGCAAAACTCTTCCCCCTGGTTATACTTACATTTCTTTTCATGGTGCCCGAACTTAAAACAGCAATAGCACTGAAGCGGATTTGGAATATATAAGTCCACAGCTACTTTCAAATACCCTACCTTTAATTAAACGGCCCCGAAAGTGATGGCCTTGAAAACAAAGTGGGAAAAGGAGAAATTGCTGGCAAACAGCACCATCTCCCCTCTCCACAATGACCTTCATCCCATCAGAAGGAAATCTTTACTTTAACAACATTTAATCTGTCGTCTGCAAATACTTTCTGTTTCGACAATTCCAAATTTTTTTCGCCTGGTAAAGAGCTAAAGTGAATCTAATATTCAGCATCATTAAAAATCACATCTCAAGCCACAATGACGAAAATATTAGACTATAATGTGTTTATACGAAACACGAACAGAAAAAGACTCGGCTTTCAACATCTTAACTCAATTTTTCATTCATTATTTCGTAATATTCAAACTATATTTACATATTACGAATAACGTTACTTTCAATAAAAAATGCTTGAAGTTTTTAAGGTGGTTTAGCCCAGGTTTTTTGTAAAGCCTATAAGATATCACGCTGTTTTACTCAAACAAGACAGTGTTCAAACTTCAAATATATTTACGTACCGTAAAAACCTCAACTGGAATTATATTGACAAAAAAATATATAATTTTGAAGTGTTCCATTGATGACGCAGCCATTTCAACTAAGTCTGTGTACATAAGCGTTTGCACTTAAATGACCTTCAATCACCCGGTGAAACTCTGGTTACCGAGCTCCGGGTTCGACCAAGATGTTGCGAATGAAACATGCGTGAACCTAAATAATACTAATCAGGCGGAGCAAATATTCTTCAGCCAATCACATTCCTTGATAAAAGACATAAACAAGAGGCACAGTACAAAATAAACAATGTCACATGTTGTACAGCTAAAATAGCCTTGTTTCAAAACTAATTTTTAACCCTCAAGCTGCCAAGCACAACTCATTGACCTTTTACGGACAATATAGATCAAGATCAGACTGAACAGAACGTGTAGACTGATCCCTAATCTACACTGTCTGATACAAAGATTTTTTTTTTGTTTTTTGTTTTTTTCTTTAAATACCTTTGATTTTTACCATAAAGGCTTTGAATTTTCATCTCACTCATTTAACAGGTTTAGGGTTGAAATAGAAAATTAAGCATTTTGACTGAATTTACAAGAGGTACAGTACAAAATAAACAATGTCACATGTTGTACAGCTAAAATAGCCTCGTTTCAAAACTAATTTTTAACCCTCAAGCTGCCAAGCACAACTCATTGACCTTTTACGGACTATATAGATCAAGATCAGGCCGCACAGAACGTGTAGACTGATCCCGAATCTACATTGTCTGATACAAAGTTTTTTTTTTTTTTTTTTTTTAAATACCTTTGATTTTTACTATAAAGGCTTTGAATTTTCATCTGATTCATTTAACACGTTTAGGGTTAAAATAGAAAATTAAGCATTTTGACTGAATTTACATTGTCTGATACAAACTCTTTTTTCCCTAGATACCTTTGATTTTTACTATAAAGGCTTTGAATTTCCATCTCACTTATTTAACGGGTTTAGGGTTAAAATAGAAAGTTAATCATATTGACTGATTTAAGTCATTATCACGAATTGACTGCCAAACGTAAAAAATGGGTCGGCAATCGTCAATCTTTGAATATACTCTCTTGCAGCCAATATGATTTTAAGCATGAATGACTATTTGATAAAAAAGAAAAGCCTGCAGGACGCAGATTAATGGTGGCTCATGCAATTCGACAGTGATTGAGTGAAAGAGAGAGAAGAAAAATAAAAAAAAAAAAAAAAAAAAAGAAAAAAAAGAATAATAAAAAAAAAAAAAAGAAAAAAAAAAGAATAATAAAAAAAAAAAAGAAAAAATTGTGGGTGATGGAGAAAACGCTTATTCCCAGCATTCTCCTCCTTCCTCACAATAGTTTATACGTGGATTTTGCTCGGATTATTTGGCAAAGGGGCCATGTATCTAATAAAGAAAAGAATGAGCCATTAAATGTCACTTGTTAATAATCAACCCATGTCATGTCACAAGTAACAATGGCCATTACTTTTAGTAAATACTCAGCACAAATCTACATGACGCTGACATCTATGTATAGAATATAATAGCAAAGTAAAATAAGGCTCTTATCTACCCTTACAATTGGGCATTAAAATTACTGTTTCTCCAGAATTTAATAAATTTTGAGCATAAAGCTTTGCCCCTTTGAGTGCATCAATTAAACCCCCCTACCAGACGACAAAACTTTTGGCTATATCCAAATTGAAAGTATTGCAGAAGACAAAGGTGATCAAAATGTTGTAAAATAGCCTGACAAGGTGCAGAAACAATATGGGAAAAGGAGAAAAAATGCTGATTACCAGCTTTTTCCCCTTTCCCAACCTACCTCCAAAAGCTATCCCTCAGGGTCGTCAAGGTCGCATTTGTCCGGCAAGGGGTCAACCCAAAGAGCACCAGGTGGGTACAATGTACACTTTAATTCTAATAATATGACCTGTATAGATAAAATGTCAGGGTTGGTTTGTTTTTGTTACATAATGTCTCTGCGCAGGAGATAAGGTAGATCAAGGACTAGGCTGCACATAACGTGATGTCCAATCCCAACCCGCACTAGGCGCAGGAAGAAAAAAAAAAGAATAAGTAAATGAAATAAAATTACACTGGCTCCAAGGTACATCATAAGAAGATTTTCAGATTACATAGAGAGGGCCAGGCCGCACATAATGTGCAGTCTAGTCCTAAGTCCATGTCCCCCGAGTACTTTTAACCAGGGCCAGTAAGGAAAACTTTGCAGATAATAAGAAGGGCTGGCCGCCCAGAACATGCAGTCCGATCCTGGATCAGTGTCATCTAGTATTTTCTCCCATTCTCCTTCACAAATCCATATCTATGAACAAACACACTTAATTTTACACATGAACTCAAGCAAACCCTATTTGTCACATTTAGAGCCAAGGATTGTGCACACTTCTGTCTCTAGATGCCAAATACATGTTTAGCCAGTAAATCAATCCTAAAATATATAAAGTTAGAATCTGTTTTAACCATGCTGATTTGCATAAGTAACAATGTTATTAGAGGCCATTTATTGTTCTGGTATGGTGTAGAGTGGGCAGAGCTTATTGTGATCAGACTGCAGGTCTTTGCAGCCTGATCGCAACTAGCTCCGCCCACAAAAGCTGCCTAATTCAGTTTAAGCATGACAAGGGTTGAAACATTTGTTGCTTGACTTTTACTTCACAGAGCAAGACTTTGTTTCTGTTATTTATTTATTTATTTATTTAAATAAAATTCTCTTCAGCCGCATCAAACATTTATGAGTTTTTTTTCCCAACTTATTAAAAGTGTGTATCTACTGTTGATCCTGTGGCCCCCATGGCTCCAGGAGAAGGTTTCACAAGTTCTATTGATACTTTCTCCAGGTCACTAAGCTGTGATACAACACATTTATTGTTATTTGTTAGTAACGCGATAATCCTGCCCTGGACACTCCACACTGTTTTTACTTTGGGGTGATTGGAGACACTTTCCAGAAGTCTGACGTTCTTTGCAGTCAGATCTTCTCGAATAACATAGCTAGTGCCCTTCAGCTTACGCCTATCCTTAATATTGTCGTGTTTTATGAATCTCTGTACAAACTTACAGATTACTGGCCTGTTACCATCACTCCTATACTTTCCAATCCTATGAGCAATATCCACATCGCCACCGCGTAACTTTAGACCTAATTTGTTATTCACGAGAGACTGCACTTTCTTACATGTGTCGTGATAAGTTTCGTTCCTTTCATCCTCAAGACCATATATGTGAATACTATTTCGGCGTGTATATTGCTCTAGGTCATTATTCTTTCTGTCCAAAGATTTAATCTTAATCTCTCTTTCAATTAACATATTCTCCAACTTTCCCTGTCCGTTCACGAGAGCGCTATTTTGTTTTTCCAAACTTTCAGTCTTAATTTCCAAATCAGCAATTTTGTTCCTGAGCTCCTCAATTATCGTTTCCTGGTTTTTAACTCTATCAACTACCTGTTTTAAATTCTGACAAACATTTTCTATTTCTTTTTGTACTTCTGCTTTAATCGCACTTTGAGTTTCTTTCAGTTTCTTACTTAGTATCTTTTCAGTAATAATTTCCTTAAATTTATCCTCTATGAACTCTTTTGAAGCCAAGGTGTTCAGTTTCTCAGACAAAGTTCTCAAAATACCATGCAGTTCATCCTGTGTATTACACTCCTTCAAATGCTTTTCCAATGTGGGTTGAGAGGCATCAACATTGGATTTGTCCTTCTGTCTAGGCATCGGGCTAGTAATAGACGTCTCAACTTCCATGTTATCCATATTATCTTCTGCAGATTTAGCACTAGGTGTTTTGGGCGTCTTCACTGCCTTTTTGTCAGTTTTCGGAGGCATTCTACACGCAGTGAAAAGCTATATGCAGGAGACAAAATTTTACACACGCTCAGTTGGCCAGTAAGCTCACGAAAAACCCGTGCGTTAATTTTACCAATATCTAATTGTTTATTATAAGCCGTCCAAATTCACACTTCCCGGCTCCAAACACCAAAACTATTTACCTTATCATAAACTGCATAGAATCGCTTTCTCACTATACTAAATTTGTAGTTTTTAGTCCTGTATTTATTTTTATAAAGTCTGTTTTTACCACCTCGACACGAAAGCCGCCTTTCCTTCGCCTACGATCCTGACCTTCCGCTACTAATGCAAATTTCGTCAGAATACTTTTCTTGATAATTATAGGATTTTTTTTTTTTTTTTTTTTTTTCAGATTGAGTAACATGGGGTCAAAAAAATCTTTTGCACAATCTAGAGGCCATGTTTACCACACAGTACTCATATAAGTTATCATAAATGTTGGTCTTGATGACATCTCAGACTAGTTTGAAACTATGCCCTGTAGGCCACGTTTTCGGTCTGACGCTCATGAAAGTTTGATAAGATGTTTGTCGTGATGATTGATTGATTGCATGGTGTTTAACGCCGTTTTCAACATCATTTTAGTGATATTGCGGCTGCCAGTACACCTATCCATGCTTTCCTGGAGCCTCTTTTACCAGTACTCCATTATTCTTTCCAAGCCACTGGCTGTTTTTCGACATAACCATTGTTGTTTTGATGATACCGTGGAAGAGTTTGAGAATGGATCATCAAGGCCCTAAAAGATTTTCAAGTCAAATCTTTGAAAAACTTTGTGTACTTTCACGAGGCCACATTTTCAGTCCTATGCTTTTGAATGCGTGTCAGAAAATGTGTCTTGATATCTCGGATGACTTCCAAATTTAGTTCAGTAGTCTCAAAAAGTCAGGCACTGGTTCAAGGCTTTGGAAAAAACTGTGGGTACAGGAGGCTGCATTTTCAATCCAATTCCAATTTTCCATGGAAGTTGGTGAGAATATCTTAATGTAATCGCAGACATGTTTCAAATTGTGTTGCAACAGGTCAAAAAGTAGGTCTCTAGGTTTAATCTCCGATGCTCATCAGACTGTCATAATTTTTATCCTGATATTTTTTAGCAATTTATAAAATTGGTCAGCATGGTAAAAAGCAGGTAATAATGTGATTTACTTTACTTGTTATGTTCTCAAGTACATAGGCTCAGGTGATCAGTTCAGGATCAGGAATGAGATATGAAGTCGGATAATCAGATTAATCGTACACGTTACACATCATGTGATATTCCGTAAAGCCTTTTAAGCTCTGGCAACAAATCTAACGACAACTGTAGAGACTATGTAGCCATGGAATAAACACCATTCTAAGATGGCTTTGTAAAGTTAGTCCCTTTTTACAGGTTTAGGTTAATGAAGATATAAAAATACGAATCGCCCCCTTTGTAATATCTCTGTTGTTGCCAGTTGTCTATTTGGCAAAGTTTTTTCATAAAGTAGTGGAGCGATACATGGCCATCATAATTCTCTTGTTCATTTCATTACAGGACAAATTTGTAAAATGGGGTGTTGCAAGCTGTGTGTGATGATGGTTGGACTAAGTCTTGGTATTTTGGGATTTTTACTATTTGCAATCGTCATCTACCGTTTGCACCGAAAGAAAGTTATCAAATTTTTCAAGTAAGTACATATATTAAAGCTATTTTCACTACATACAGTCTAGTTTTAATCAGTCGTCTTGCCGGTGTAATGCAGAGAAATGACCCTCCCCTACAAAATGACCCATGGGTCATTTCTCTACATAGAGGAATGACCCGTGTCATTATTCTACGTAGAGAAATAACCCTCTGGGGTCATTTCTCTACGTAGAATAATGACCCTGGGGTTATTTCTCTACGTAGAATAATGACCCGGGTCATTCCTCTACGTAGAGAAATGACCCATGGGTCATTTTGTAGGGGAAGGTCATTTCTCTGCATTACACCGGCCTATCAGAGAGAGTAGAAAATTAGGAGACCTGTCAGCTGAGTACAATCTGTTGTAAATGCAAGTAGTATCAGTTTTTCAACGTTTTATTTGTGGTTGTGACTTCACCATGAAAAATACTTTTTTTGTCAGGATGTAAGCAAAGAAAATCAGCCAGGAAATGAATCCCATACTAATCTGTCAAAGGTGGTTGCAAATTGTTAAGCATTATTTTTTTTCTAGATACCTTTACTATAAGAAGCATGGAATTAGAAACGAATGACTTTGAAGCAGTTTAATTTCAAAGTACTTAACAGATATGCAATTAGTCCTAATAAACAGCTGATTGAATGAAATGAAAAGAAAACAAAACATGAGAAGAGTCAAAACAAATCATGTGATGTAAATATATGGAGTCACCGTCTGCCCATCAAATGAATGATACACACACACATAAAAATCAATAGCATAATAGCTTTTGTGTCATGTATCGACAACTACCTTGTGCCACTTTTCATGAGTTTTGGACTGATATTGAGATACTGATTTTGGCCCTCTTGTTTTATTAGCTAACCTGAGCACAACGTGCTCAAGTGGAGCTTTTAGGGGCACGCTGTGTCCGTCGTGCGTCGTCCGTCGTCCATCGTGCGGCGTCAACAATTCTTTAAAAATCTTCTCCTCCTAAACCGCTTGGCCGATTGGGACCAAACTTGGCTGGAATGTTCCTTGGGAGGTCCTCTTTAAAAATTGTTCACAGAATTTGATTTCATCAAAAACTCTGGTTGCCATGGCAACCAAATGGAATTTTTCGAGAAATTCTTTAAAAATCTTCTCCTCTGAAAACGCTAGTCAGATGTTCAAATAATTTCAGATATGTTCCTTGGGTGACCCTTTTCAAAATTTGTTTGCAAAATTTTGATCCGTCGAAAAACATGGCCGTGGTGGAAGGGGGGGGGATTCTTGGCGTCCATCGGTGTCAACAATTCTATAAAAATCTTCTCCTCTGAAACTGGTGGTCAGATTTTGAAATAATTTTACAGAAATGTTCCTTGAGTGACCCTTTTCAAAAACTGTTCGCGAAATTTTGATCCTTTGAAAAACATAGCCATGATGGAGGGGAGGGGGCTCTTGGCGTCCAGTGGTGTCAACAATTCTTTAAACGTATTCTCCTCCTACACCGCTTGGCCGATTTGAACCAAACTTGGCTGGAATGTTCCTTGGGAGGTCCTCTTTAAAAATTGTTCACAGAATTTGATTTCATCAAAAACTATGGTTGCCATGGCAACAAAATGGAATTTTCCAAGAAATTCTTTGAAAATCTTCTCCTGTGAAAATGCTGGTCAGATTTTGAAATAATTTCAGAGATATGTTCCTTGGGTGACACTTTTTAAAGATTGTTCGCGAAATTTTGATCCGTTAAAAAACATGGCCGTTGTGGAGGGGGGGTTCTTGGCTACCAGCCGTGTCAACAATTCTTTAAACATCTTCTCCTCCTAAAGTGCTTGGCCGATTTGGACCAAACTTGGCTGGAATGTTCCTTGGGACATCCCCTTTGAAAATTGTTCACATAATTTGATTCATCAAAAACTCTGGTTGCCATGGCAACCAAATGGAATTTTCCAAGAAATTCTTTGATAATCTTCTCCTCTGAAACCACCGGTCAGATTTTGAAATAATTTCACAGATAAGTTCCTTGGGTAAAACTTTTTGAAGTTTGTTTGTGTAATTTTGATCCGTCGAAAAACATGGCCTGGGTGGGGATGGGCATCTTTGCACTGTATGGACTTAAAGAAATTCTTTGAAATTCTTCTTCTCCTAAACCACTTGTCAGATTTTGAAATAATTTCACAGAAATGTTCCTTAGGTGCCCCATTTGAAAATTTATTCCCGAAATTTTGATCTGTCAAGAAACATGGCTGTGGTGGGTGGAAGCTATTTGCTCTCTGAGGACATGAAGAAATTCTTAAAATTTTTATCTTCTCTGAAACCACTATTCAGATTTTGAAGTTATTTCACAGAAATGATCCTTATATTATACCCCTTATTTAGCTTAGCTGTTTTCAAAGAAAACATCGAGGTATTGACATAGCCCTGTTGGCGTCATCTGCGTTGTTGTTCTTGTGCAAAAACTTTGACATTTTGTTATATCTCGGCTTCCACTCAACACATGTACTTAAAACTCGGAATAATTGTTCACTAGTAAAAAGCAACCCATACAACAAGGGCAGTTAACTCCAAAATTGTTTTGTCCAAATTATGCCCCTTTTGCGATTTGGAATTTTATTTTACTATCCAGCAAGGTTCCAACAGCCAATCATTGGCACTCTCATGAGGTGCTCTTGTTCAACTTAATATTTTTAGCCACTATCGGGCATGTGTTCTTGTTCAAGATAAGGTCTTTGGGTGACCTATCCCAAAATTTATTTGCAGAATTCTGATTCGTCAAAAACATGGCTGTGGTGATGATTGTAGGGGTGGTGACAGATTTTGAAATGATTTTTACAGGTGACCTTTTTTATAATTGCTTGGCAAAATACTGATTTTGTTTCCAAAAGTTCAATACTTTAAAAAAAGTTAGTTATGGTCCTCTCAAAAATTCAGGTGAGAGATCCAGGGCCATCTTGGCCCTCTTGTCTTGGTAATATCTTGGACATGTTTGAGATTGGGTCCCATGGTGTAAAATAAGTTACTGGGACAAATCTAAGAAACAACTTTTGTGCACTTTGGAGGCTACATTTCAATCATACCCACACGAAAATTGGAAAAGATGTTTGTCTTGCTCATTCTTTTAACTTTTTTTTTAAATTGATCATATTGGTTCTGAAAGTAGCTCAATGGAACAAATCAGGTCAACTTTGAATGCACTATAGAAACCATGTTTTCAGTAAGGTACTCATTGAAGTTGGTCAGAATGTTTTTCTTGATGATTCTTGGACATGTTTGAAACTGGGTTTTGTAGGGTTACAATAAGGTCAATGATTCCAATTCTAGAAGAACTTTTTATGAACTATACAATCACTTCTTATACCCCCAATTACAAAGTAGATGGGGTATACTGGTTTAAAAATGTCTTTCCGTCCATCCACCTGTGTGTCCATATGTATGTCTATTTATGACCTCAGGAGGTGACTTATTGTTCTAGATCACATGGGCCAAATGTCAAGGTGACAGGTGAAGTTTAAAAATCCTTTCCGTGCTGTAACTCTATAGCTGTCTTGTCCAGGGCCCTGATACAATTGTTGCTCATAAGCCAAGGATGTATCTACTGTTTTTGGTCACTTAGGTCAAAGTTTAAGGTCACTGGTGATCTATGTTTTGAAAATCAGTTCTGCTCATTGAATGTGCTGCTTCAGTGACAAGGTGCTGGTGGGGCTATTCATCCGCTTTGAGACAGTTCTATTTCAGTGCGACATTACGTAAGATGGTCTGAGTGTTTGCCTCGAAAATATCTAAGACGTGTAAAATTTGGTCAAAAAATTATAATCACACAATGTTTTGAAAACCTTGTGTGCACTCTAGAGGCCGCCCTTTCAATCAATTACAAAGGAAAGTTGGTTTGAATGTTTGTTTTCAACCCCAATTCGATGGGGTTCAAACTTAGTCCTATTTGGATAAAACTCGGTTACTGGAACAAATTTTAGAAAAACTTGTGCGCTCAAGAGGCCACTTTTTCAGTCTTATACGCATAAAAATTGGTAAAACGTATTGTCTTGATAATCCAATCTACATGTTTAAAATTTGGTAACGTCAGATAAAACAATACGTCAATTGTACAAACTTATAAAAGCTGTTTATGTACTCTCGAGGCATTCTTTTCAGTCTGACACTCATTATGTCTCCCCCCGTCAGGGTCGGTAGACATATTGTTTTTTCCCGTGCAACCGTCTGTCTGTCTGTTCGTCACAAATCGTGTCCGCTCTATAACTAGAAAACCTTTTCAGATATTTTGATAAAACTTTACACGATTGTAAAGCACCATGAGACGAAGTGTCATGCATAAGAACCGTAACTCTGGCTTGTATATTTTTCGAGTTATTTCCCTTTAACACCAAAAAGGGGAGAGATATCTGTTTATTTGTAGGATATTAAGTTCTAGTTAAATTTTGTTTTAATGTTTGTCTAAATGATATCTTGAAAAAGATTGAAACTGGGTGATTTTGGGTCTAAAATATGTAGAACACTGGTATAAATCTTAAAAAAAACCTGCTTAATCATCAGAATTTTTGTTACTTTCAATTTAGTAAATTCGGCGAATAAGACTTAAGATGTTCCTAAGAACGGTTGGAGAATATGGAACCTGATTTTGATCAACAAAAGCAGTTGAAGTCAACTCATAGCAAGCTCTGAGTTCATTACCTTAATACTCAAACTTAGGACATAAGTATTTTGGGTATTGGCACAGCGAATCATGATGTAAGAGTGATAATTGTATGCCGTGGTAAATGATTAATGTTAAGATACAAAATATTCCAGTTACACTCAAATTAGTTGTGGAGATACTGATTATTTTTAAAAAATATATTTTATCTCCAAATGTTGACATTCTTGATGCAAAAATATTCTGACTAAAGTTAGCATTTTTTTTTTTTTTTTTTTTACTTAAATTCATTTTTTTTTTTTTTTTTTAAATACTAGTTACTAGTTTATGATGTATAACCATTGAACACTACAACATCATCTTAGGTTGTCTAATTTGGTCAAAGCATAAAAGATGAATACGGGAGCCACTCTGTTAGACAAGTGCCACAAACATTTTTGACCCAGATCAGCAAGCAAATCAACAGTCTGAATAATCATCTTTTCTGCATCAGAGATCTGATCGAAATGAACCTGTTAGTACGACCAAATATTTCTGATCAACTTTGTACATGGACAGACTCATCTTACATTATGTCTTTGCTTTTTGGCACATGCTGTTTCAACTTTTCCTGATTCCCAGCTCATGATGAATTGGCTTAGCTGTGACCCTTTTAGCAGAAAATAAATTTATTAAGAAAAATATACAATTGAAGTCATACAGCTACTTAATGCCACTAAAATCGTGTCTGTATAAGTGTATGCCCCGATGAAATGCTTATTTTTGAGAAACTTAATCCGTTGGTAACCATAGTTTGACACTATTTGCTTGTAGGTAAATATCAACACTCCAAAATTGTTTTTGATATATGTGAAAGAAATGCTAAAATTCACTTTCCAAAAAATTCTGTTTCACACACAAATATATCAAATCTTGGATACATGAACAAAACAAAATGAAGTTGTATCTTGAAATGGTCATATATCATGAGAGAGTGACAAGCATTTTGAACGGTAAATACTTCACATATAGGGCTGAGCATGAAGTAATCGTAATTTCACTTAGTCTAGTGCTCTTGTGTTACCCACATCGTCAGCAATATTTTTTTCATCTTTTGATTAAAAAGGTAAAGAAAGAGATGCCGATTTTGGGTAACAACTGATTATTTCCAATTATTTTGCATCAATAAAGTGCTTGTTGAAGAGTTAAACCTATGATGTAAGTGAATGCTACTTTACAATACATATGCGGGGTGGTGGATCCAAAATCAATCGCTATGTCATATGAATATCATATCATATCATCCAGTCTTGATTTGATTTTACTACCTTCAGATATGAGAATGTGATTTCATTGGTAAAAGCGAATACAGTTTTTTTTTTTTTTTTTCCATACAAAATCCTTTCAGTTGCCACTTTTTTTTTGCTCTACTCCCAACTAACAAACTAACTCATCGCCACCTGGCACATATCAACAGCAGCTGATGACCACATATGTGTATATCATGTGATTTGCTTCGACTGTTCTTGTTCTCTTGTTTTGATTCGTTCTTGTTTCAATCATTGAGCTGCTCATTACCACTGACCCCATTTCTTTGGAAGGTCTTGAAAGTAAACTGCTGCTAAATCCTCATTTTCCAGATTTTCAATGATATTTTCATAATAAAACAATATGATGCCAAACACTTTGCAAATATCTTTCATTACTTATTTAACTTGTACACACCTGGATGAAAAGGTAGCTGTAAGTACGGTTGGTACAATTTGCAGTTACACCAGTTTACACTCTATGTAGACTATGTAGATCGAGGGGGGTTAACACAATTTATAAAGGCTTATATTGTGAGAACTCTGATAATCATGCTAGAGAAGATGAAGGTAACATGACTATAGGCTATATATATACATATATTGATCAAGGCATATTGCCATACAGGCTTCTCATGATTTATGCTGCTGTTAATACCAATTAAGCACATGATGCATTTCTTTAGAGTGAGTGATGGCATACAGAGCCACCATAGCCGTCTTGTTTTTATTTTAAGATTACCGTGCATTGAAAAGTGTTTGAAAGACAATAACACCAAACCAGGTGAGAACCCAGATGTGCAGCCAGTGGTTCATGAGGAGGGAGAGTCTTTAATCAAAAACAACCCTATGAAAGTTATTAAAGAAATAATGAAGACGACACAAAATACACAGTTAAAGTTGATGAAGGTATGGGCTAAAACTTAGAGGTAGATTGATGAAAGTTTGACTTTTTACACACATGTACATTTTGGATATTTGGGGGAATTATCAATAAATTTCAACAATACAAAAAAAAAAAATAAAAAATAAAAAAAAGAAAAAATTGACAGGAAACCATACTGGGCTTTGATTAATACTGGCTTGTGTCTGCGGCGCACCGTAAATTTTAAAACAAATCGGAATTCATAGAATTGCTAACATCCACATAAAGTGCATTTATTTTGACATTATTTTGCCAAATTTTATAAATGCGATGTTATTCGTCCAGAAAAGTGCAAATTAAATGTGAAGAATTGAGCAAAGAAGTCGTTTTAAAATGTCATAATTGGAACATTCCACGGCGCGCCTTTTAGCTATCTTTTTTTTTTTTTTTATGTTGAATCAGGAATAACTCCAACAGACGTGATGAAGATGTTTAAGAAGACAGAGGGACTCAAAAATATTTCCAAGGCTCTACTATATAAGTGTCATCAAAGATTTTATGAAGAAAATTTTGTAATGGTGCATAGAACATAAAGGTGATTATTTCGAAAAGCATCCATTATATGTGGCTGATGTAGATAATGTTGTGACGTGCACCGTTCAGCAGTATGTGATATATTTCAAAGTTGTGTAGTATGATGACTGTATAACATATGTAAATATGTTTTTTTCTAGGAAGGCTCGTCATAATTTAATTGGATAGATGATAGAATCTCATAAAATTGTGCTTATTAGTTTTATTGTCATTCCTTTTGTCTACAATTTATAGGGAAAGCCCTGGTATTTGTTCATAAAAGTCTTAGGATGACTCTTAAATAATATTAATGTTGTTGTTTTTTTTAATATGTATGTACAATAATCACAATAATCTCACGTCCCACACAAAGCAATTGCTAATGAATAATAAGTATTTGTTTGTTTGTTTGAATGGTGTTTTACGCCGCTTTCAACATTATTTCAGTCATATCACGGCGACAGCTCACATATTCATGTTTTCCTGGGTTTAACCAGTACTAGGCTGGGACTCTGAGGTATCTTGCCCAAGGACACTCCCGGTGGAGCCATTGAGGCTCAAACCCGGGGCCTCCAGGTCACGAGTCCTACACCTAACCACTGAGCCACACAGGACCCCTGAATAATGAGTAACATCTCTTTCTGCCATAAAATATTCACATGATTCAATGCATTAACCCTTCACCACACAATCCAAACTTTAAACGACCATGGGGAAGAAGACTTTTAAAAACATCATGGTACCTTACTTCATCAACATGGCATTTGTTGTCTGCAAATACTTTTAGTTTTGACAAGTCTTAAGTTGTGTGTGTAAAAGATTAAAGGCTTATATGTAATTATCAGGCCGTTATCAAAATAATCGGCTGCAAGCGAGTTTTTTGGGCAATGGATTTACTCTCTGCCCAGCAAGGGAAGTTAACACCTGCCCAATTTTAAAGCAATTGTACTCTGCAAATTAAACATGGCTCAATTGTTGAAATTTTTTCGTGAATGATACCAGCATTTTCTATTTTTCCACAATGTTTTCTAAAGCCTTCTTCCGGGTCATTAAAACACAGTAATATGTGTTTAAGAGTTAATATGTAAGTTAACCCTTTGGCTGCTAAGCGGGACTCACTGACTTTTTGCGGACAGTGTAGATCAAGATCATACTGCACAGAACTTGAGCCTGATCTTGGATTTTAACTGTCCATTGAAACATTATTTTTCTCCTAAAAGATAAGTTTAAAATAGCATTATTCGGGTTCTTACTATCTGCTTGAAAGTTTCAATCAATTCATTTGACATGTTAGGATTTTAGGAGAGGCCATACGTTGATTTGTAATTATTATTTAATTAAGATAATATTTAAATCATGTTCATTTGTAGATAGCGTATAGAATTACATATTTTACTTTAGTATTTATTATATTATTATATACCTTTAACATTTCCGGGTGAAAATACAAGCATTGTATACGGATAAAATAACGTTCACAAGAAAAAAAAAAAAAAAAAAAAAAGACTGTATCTACACAGAGTCAGTTATGGTACAAAATATAGTCTAGCATCTGAAAATACCCTTCGAAACCACACGTTTTTTTGTAGTGGGCATTGATATCGGACAAAATCAAATTTTGCATATAAAACTTTTTTCGAAAAAGGTAGATGCATAAAGCAAACAAATTATCTATAAATACTATAAAATAGGTCTTTCGTGTTTCGTCGTGCAAGGGTTTTGGCAGAAATACTTAAAAGTAGACCGTGTACACGATTATATTCTGCAAACGGTACTAGAACTGATACAGACAAAAATCCAGTCAGTTATAAGGCTTATAAGGCTTGAATTTTACTCAGATCATCTGTCGGTATAAAATAAAACAAAACATTCCTTGTATATATTAGGGGTTTGGGTTTATGTGCCTTTTTTCAATTCTGAATTAAAGAAGGCTAAAAGATTTGAATGCCATAGTAAACTGTGTTTGTATATATTGAGCCAATGTTTTTGTGCCATATTTTTTCATCAGATTTAGCACTGTTTACTTAGGACAGAATTTTGCGCCATGTTTTGTCTTAAGTCACGAAATCTAAAGTGGGTGCAATGATAAACTGGTAAACCTTTTACCACTCAATCCAAAGTTCTCACAACCCTAAGGAGGAAGCCTTTTGAAAACATTTTGGGAAAAGGAGAACATGGTGGTAACCAGTATCTTCTTTTTTCTCACAATGTTTTCTGTTCTATCAGTGAATTTAAGCTCATATATATATATATATTAATTTTGAATTTGTTGTCTCTTGATGTGTTGAATTTTGGCTGGTCTTATTATTTTCATTTGGTAAACAAGTTTGTGTAAAAAATATACTTAAATTTAATTCATGCCATTTAAAAGTAGAGCAATTATTGTAAATCTGACCATCTGTGAAATTGTGGTTGGTCACTTGCGTAACGATAATCGGAAATAGTTAAAAGAAAAAAAGCAAAAAAAAAAAAAAAAAAAAAAAAGAACGGGAAAAAGTAACACTTTTCCCCAGGAAAAAAGTAACAGTTTATAAATTTCCTTAAATTTCCTTAAATTATTGGTTTATATTATGGGCCCATCTTCTAAAAAAAGGACGTTTGTTACAAGTATTATTTTGAAGCTTTGTTGTAAACATTATTTTATGTTCCTCATTTTTGTAAACTTGTTATAACTACGAAAAAAATAAAACCTTTGATTTATGGTAAAATAATTGTTTGACTCTTTATCAAAACAAATTTTTGTGGCACATTAATGTTGTCAACAGGGGATGTACTCGGACATGTTTACATTAAACCACCAAAGGGTCTTTCATTTCAAAAATAAACCTATAAATTATGCTTTATGTAAAAACATTTATAAAAACTAGTTCATTTTCTGTGTTTACAAGTGTGCACAACCTTTCAATCTCTCTCGCTGTGTCAGTAAATAGATTGTTTGAATACTTTATTAGGCAACAACTTTTAAGATTTTTTTCAAAAAAAAAAAAAAAAAAAAAAAGATTTTCAGCTTACCTGAGCATGAAGTGCTCAAGGTGAGCTTGTGTGATCTTGCTGTGTTCTTCGTCAGTTACTCAGGAAACTTGTGCAGAATGTTTGTCTTGACGGTATCTCGGACATGCTCGAAATTGGGTAATAACGAGTCAAAAAGTAGGTCACGGGTTAAATCTTCAAAATAGTTTGTGTGCACGTTGGAGGCCACATTTTCAGCCTAATACTCATGAAACTTGATCAGAATGTTTGTCTAAATGATATGTCGGACAAGTTCGAAATTAGGGTCTTGTTGGATCAAACAGTAGTTCACTGTACTTGAGGCCACATTCTCAGCCCAATATTCTTGAAACTTGGTCAGGATGTTTGTCTTGATGATACCTCGGACAAGTTAAAAAAAAGGGTCATGGGGGTGTGAAAAAATGCTAAGTCTTAGGAAAGCATCGTGTACACTCCAGAGGTCACCTTTTTCGCCTTATGCTCTTGACAATTGTCTCATTTGGGGTCAAAAAGTAGATTACAAGGCTTATTTTTTAGAAAAATCTTGAGAGCATATTTTCAGTCCTATACTCTTGAAACTTGATTAGAATGTTTGCCTTGATGATATCTAAGACATTTTTGAAATTGGGTTTTGTTGGGTCAAAAAGTAGGTCACAGTTGTAAAGCTTAGAAAAACCTTGTGTGTAGTCTAGATGCCACATTTTTAGCCTAATACTCATCAAATCTGGAAGAATGTTTGTTTCATGATGTCCTGGACAGGTCTGCAATTGGATCATGTGCGGTCAAAAAGTAGGTTACTTGCATTTCTGAGAAAAACCATGTTTGCACTCTAGAGGCCACGTTTTCAGCTTGATACTTACAAAGCTCGGTTAGAATGTTTGTCTTCATGATATCTTGACCAAGTTCGAAACTGGTTCATGTTGAGTCAAAAAGAAGGTCACTGGGCCAAATGTGAGAAAAAAATATGTGTGCAGTCTAGAGGCCACATTTTCAGCCTGATACTTATGAACCTAGGTAAGATAGGTTGTCAGTTTGAAATCTTTGAAAAGTTTGAAATTGGATCACAACGGATCAAAAAGTAGGTCAAAGGGCCACATTTTAAAAACAACTTGTGGTCAGTCTAGAGACCAAATTTTCAGTCTAATACTCATGAAACATTATCAGAATGTTTGTCTTGATGATATATCTGATAAGTTCAAAGTAGGTCATCTACACGCATGCATTATTAAAATCAGGATCTCTTCAGCTTTATTAAACATAAATGACTTTACTCAGGTGAGCGCTTTAGGGCCAGTGTATAACAGGTTGTATAGTTGACTGAACCTCTTGTTTTCTAGTGAAAGAACAGAGAAATATATAAACATGTATTGTGTAATGATTTCTTTACTTCTGGGGGAGGTGTAGAGGGAGGCAGGAAGGAAAGACATCGCTCTTCCCTGTCGCGATAGCTTCCTCAGCTAAAATACTCAAGTATACAGTAGTACATGTAACCCTTTGAATCATCTTATTATTCCTAATTTGAAGTGAACATTTGCAGCTGAAAGTGAAATGTGGGATGGGAGGGGTAAATTGCTCTTAACGGGCGATTTCTCCCTGTCGTCATAACACTACAATAGTAGTACATCTAAGCACCAAACCATACAGTATATCAACACGTTCTGATCACAGATGGAAAATATATTTCATTCACGTTGCCTTGTACAATACGATATATTGTTAACCGAACCTCTTGCTTTCTTGTAAAAGAACAGAGAGAAATAAAGTAAAGTAAAAGTAAAGAAACTGCAATACAATATGAGCCATGCTGTGGCAAAACGGGGCTTAATGCATCTCCTTGGTCCATCATACCAAGCATGTTATTTAATGGATCCATAACAGCCATTTGTTCTACAGACCTACTTAATCATGAGGTGGACTGGTCCTTGGACATACAGAAAATTGACTAATAGCAAAAAGTTTGGGTCCAGGTCAGCCTGCGCGGACTGCACGGTCTGACCTGGATAGAACTTTTAGCAGAGGCATTAAGGCCCATTTTCAGAGAGCATGGTTCAGAGCATTAAATAATTTTGGCGAGGGTTGTTCGGAAAGTTCGTAGAACACACAATATTCTCAGTATTACAAATAATTTTATACCTACTTAAACTTCAACATCTCTTCTATAAATTCTTTGAAAACCAAAACGATGCTCTACATCACACGAAAATTATGTCTATTTAAAATGAGTATGTTAGAGGTACCCGGAGCACGCCGACGTCAATATGACGTCGCGTAATCATCAGGTGTCGTTTACATCAAGCGATCGTCGCACTTTCTCAACATAGTCACCAGCAATATCTATGCATTTCTTATGTTTGGTCATCCATTTGTTGTAAGTTTCAATGTACCAGTCCTCAGTTAGTGACGATACAACAATTTGAGTCTGTTTTGTAGGTTCCTCTGCTGAATCGAATCGCTTTCCACGCGAACTCGCCTTCAACTCGGGAAAAACTCGGAAATCCATAGGAGCCAAATCTGGACTGTATGGCGGATGATCCAATACTTCAAAACCAAGTAAACTAATCTCAAACTGTGTAGATTCTGCTCTGTGCCCCGGGGCATTATCCTGATGTAGAATTATTCTGTCCAGAGACATGTGTGGGCGCTTCTTTCGAACAGATTCGTAACGGTGAAGAAACTTCTGTGAACAGTGTGCGCGGCGCTCCTTTTCATTTTCCTAGAGTAATCGTGGTACCCACCGAGCACTCACTTTCGACATGCCAAGTTCCTCAGTTAGTATACCATGTACTGTTGAGCACGAAACACCGAGTTCATTAGCAATAGTTCTGACGGTGGTTCTTCTGTCGGTCTGAACCATATCCTTTACCGACTTCTTAATCGAACAAGTTACGACTGCCGGTCGACCGCTCCTGGAATCGTCATTAATAGATTCGCTTCCACTCCTAAAACGCAAATGCCATTTATAGACAAAAGCTGGACTGCATTTATCATATGCTCCTGTTGATTTTATCATTCGCAGTGTTTCTGTTGGCGATTTATTTAGTGCAACACAGAATTTCACCACACTCCGCAAACTCAACGCCACAGTTCGACGTCATGATTTTTCCGTAGATATATTACGAAAACACTATAATTTTGTTTTGGAACAACGAATTGTTTTGAAATTTTCAGGAAATGACGTAACGTTGTCGAATTATCGCTTGACGTTTCCGCGCTTTTTTGACGTTGAGCAAACATACAGAAATTAAGCTTATTTCTTCAAGTTTGCAATTTCCATTAAATATCATTTAGCAATTTAAGTGTTACCCTTGCAGAGTTGTTTCCAGATAAACTTACATATGCGGAGAGTAAAGATCAAGACCAGACAGCACAGAACGTGAAGTCTGATCTTAGATTCATACCGGCGGCTTCTTTGTCGGGTGTCCTAACAAAAGCAGCTTTAAAATGATAGCATCTGCATCTTAAGTACTGAATGTGCATGTCCATTTAATTAGCTCGGCTGTTTTTTTTTTTTTTTTTTTTTTAAGGAAACGGTAAGTTATTGTCATATCCCTGGCGTCGTGCCAAAACTTTGACATTTTGACATTTTGTAAAATCTCTGTTATTGCTGAAAATATTTACTTCAAACATGGACAAATTGTTAAATATTAAAAGGTGACCTCAAACAGCAGGGACATGTAAAATAACTCTACTGTGAGAGGCCCAGAAGTAGCAGGAGCGAACAAGAACCAAGCATTTTTGATACAGTACGTCCACAAAATTCTTATCAGTCTTTAAATAATGCTACTGTTACAGCCACACAAGTAACAGTATCAAACAGAAAAGCAGACTGTTATGATATCAAAAATTCAAAACATTTAAAGGGGAAAGGAAAAAGAAGAGATGCACTGACAATGAATCTGGTTTTTGCATCCGATGGGCAAGAAAAGATGATTTAAGAAAGCTTGATGATAGTACGAAGCGAGTAATTTGGCTCTTGACCCTTGGCGTTTATGGTAGTTTGCAGTTTTCATAAAAAAAGAAAAAAAAAAAAAAAAAAATGATTTAGCAATTTAAGTGTTACCCATGAGAGTTGATTTCAGATAAACTTGCTTATGTGGTGACAAGATCAGACTGCACAGAACATGCAGTCTGATCTTGGATCCATACTGGTGGCTTTTTTTCCAGATGTACAGACAAAAACAGCCTTAAAATGACAGTATCTGCATTTTAAGTTCTGAATGTGCACGTCCACTTAATAAGCTGGACTGTTTTCGTAGAAAACGACAAGTTATTGTCATAGCCCTGGCGTTGTCGTCGTCGTGCGAAAATTTTGACATTTTGTAAAAGCTCTTTTATTACTGAAAATATTTACTTCAAACTTGAACAAGTTGTAAACAATCAAAAACGGAAACATATATGTCAGGGGTAAGTAACTATCAAAATATTTTGACACAGTTAAATCCCCTTTTCGACTTATAATTTTCACTGAAAATCGAGCACTTTCAGCCGAGCGTGGGCACCCGCAAGCTCTTGTTTGTTTAGCCGGTAAAGGATTATTAAGTGTCATACACCAGGTATTGCTTGGTTATCTGACAGTCTGGACCAAATAAAAAAGACAGATACAAGAGTCTTTTCAAAAAAAAAAATCTCGCTTCGAGCAAATGTTCTCTCATGCAGACGAGAAACTACTTTTTGTTTAAGGTAAACAGTATACAATGCCATCTGCCTCCCTCGATTATTAAATGTAATTGAACATGGTCTAGTATTAGTTGATTGTTCGGTGTCGTTTAACGCCGTTTCAACATCGTAAATATCATCGACATTAACAGTATTTTGGTAAATATCAACCACATTAGCGGAAGTTACGTCAACGGTAGCAAGCAAAACACGGTGTATAGCTTTTTTTCTAACGTAAGTCCCGGTTATAAAATAGTAGCAACTCCGGTTATCCTCGTCTATCTTTCTTTAAATACTAATACTTTGGAAGACCTCGCCGTATCTATTACGGACCAAAATGGAACTTTGCTAAATTTAAGGGGCGAGAACCTTACGATACGTTTCCATATTAGAGAAACCTAAAAAATTATTTCCCTATATAAAATGGCAAGCTACCACAAAGTTAAAGTTAACATCTTTGAGGCCCAAAGAGACAAGCTACGAGCCACTATTAGGGCTAGGAGAGCTACCAGTATTCGGCTCGGCCACGAAGATTTAACCGGAGAGCACGTTCTCGCTTTGACAAAAACGCAGGTAATCCGGATAGCTAAAGCCAACCAAAATGGTGTGGGAACCACGCTTAAGATGAGCGCCAAGCAGTTAAAATACAATACCGAAATCCAAGGAGGATTTTTAGGAATGCTAGCCGGTTTAGCTTCCGCGGCATTGCCGGCACCTGCGAGAACGGTCCTGCCGGCTTTAGGAGTGGGTGCCTTGTCCGGTTTGGCGAGCTCGGGAGTCCAAAAGGCGATGGGCTTTTTCTTAAAAAAGGCGGCTGCGTTTGCAAAGTCGAGACTGACGGAAAAAGCGTTCTCTTGGAACCCGTGAGCCGGAATGAAGCCGAGTCTTTAGGAGACGGTCTTTTCCTGAAAAAAAGGAGGTATGTTTACCGACGGACGTGGATTGTTATTTGGTCCAAACAGCCCTTTCGCTAATATTCCCATTCTGGGAGCGATACTGTAAATTTATAACGAGTTAAATCGTTATAAATTTATTTTATAAAATGCACAAGTTCGGAAACGTTTACAGGCTCCGGTCTAGACAGCCAAAAACGGTTTTCTGGAAGCCGGGAAAAGTTCGATACCCTCCGGAAAAGCTAAATCCTACGACCTGGAAAATTTTAAACTCAAGAAAAACTAGTAGTAAAACCCGGGGAAAATCGCGTCATTAGCCTAAGATTCGGGGTGGGCCTCGTCAGAGGTGTCGTTTTAATTTCTCTCGTCCAGATCGCGAAAGAAAAAAGACTTAACTTGCAAAACGAAAACGTTCTCGAGGATTCCGAAGATATTCTGGTTACTCTGACTAACGTAGGGAAAGCAGTCGCGGTTCTAGAAGAAAAAGAACCTTTCTGCTTACTTTACTACTTAACTTAAAAATTCTACTACTATAAAATGGACGCCGATAAAAGTATTTATCCTAAAATACCAACGGCCTCACCGGAAGAGGGGGCGCAAAATTATCGTTTCCAAAAAATTAACGAGATCCAGTCCATTCTAGAACGCGAAAAGGAAAAACGAGAGACTTTGAGCAAAAAGTATCACAGAGCGGTAAAAATCGCAGATGCGACGGATGTTTCTCTTACGACCGCGACAACGTTTCTTTCAGTCGGTGGACTCGTCATTTTGTGGACCGTTGTCTCTATGCCCGCCGTTTTGGCTATGGAAGGAGCTGCGATTATTACGGGAGTCCTAAGCGTGTTAGGGCACTACGTAACTAAAAAGTGCTCCGTAAAAGCCGAAAGCACAAAAAAATTAAGACTTTGGCGCTGGCAAAGTTAAATACTATTGCATCACATATTTCCAAGGTGCCTTCCGACAACGCGGTTAGCGACCAAGAATTTCAGCTCATCGTAGAAGAGTTGGAAAAATACTATACCATGAAAGAAGAAATAAGACACCGGAAAAACGCTTTGAGCAACGATCAGCGGGAAAGCTTGATCGAGATGGGGAGGCAGGAAGCTCGGGATTCCTTTCGGAGGGTGGTGGCAAACCATCAGAACTAGGATAAAATCTAAGCCTAAAATAAGCTTTAAAATAGGCTTTAAAATGGAGTTTAAAACAGGGTTAAATTAGGGCTTAAAATAGGTTTTAAAAATGTAGTGTCTTTAAAAAGGATATGTCCTTTGTAAAGATTACTAACTTAGACCATGAAATTAAACTCTTAAAAGAGCTCTCTGAGACGAGAAAGAATATTTGGAATAAATCGGTAAAGGGTTCTCCAAGAAGACCTCGGTAAGTTTTTTAAACCCATTACCGAGTCCCAAAAACAAGCGGCGGAAAAGATAGAGAAAGAGCTTATACCTATAAAAGAAGGCATACAAGCTCTACCTCAAGCAATGCCTCAGGTTTTACGTACCGCACCGACCCCTGCTTTGTCCGTTGAAATACCTTCCGCTTTAAAGGATCCAACAGCGCATCGCGATGAGATAGCGGCAGAATACCTTAAAAAGTACGATAATCCAAAATACGGCGCTGATAAGAAGACGGGATTGCGTAAGGAAGGTGGTACGTTTCGTGTTGGCAAAGACCGTGTAAAGTTTTTAGAGGGGAATGATTTTAGCGTAGGTGGAGAACGCTATACGGGAACCGAGGGCCTTTGGGAGCTTCTCGTATCTCCAGAACCGGATGATAACATTTACACCGATGATGATTACTATAATTACGCTAGGCTAATGCTAAAAACGGGGGCTCTTCAGCATAATTTCGATCCTGATCACCGGAAACCTAAAGGCCAAGTGGGGTATAAATGGAGAAACGTGCAGAGCGATATTTGAGAAAATAAACAGATATTTTTACCAGAAAAATACAAAGCCCGATACGCAAAGCTTAGTAAAAAGAAAAGACAACCAGATCCTGATGCTAGTCTTTACGAAGGAGAGCAAGAGTTTGACGAAAGTTTCTACGGAAAAAGGCATCGTCATTCCTTGCTATCCTGAGGCGTTGCTAGAGAGACTAAATCTTTTACTCGCCAGTAAAACCGTCGGCAACACGGGAGTCCGGAACGAAATCGTTAGCATTTGCGACGAGCTAAAAAGACAAAACATTTTAGAGAAACCGAGTTATAAAAAGCTTATGCTGACTTTATAGAAAGGATGCTAATACCACGAAATCGCGGTTTTAAGAAAAAATACGCTTACGGTGGATCGGGAATCTTCGACTCCATCGCTAGCTTTTTTGCCAAGCTTTTTACCAACAACGCGGCAAAGGCGTTAGCTTCCTCGGCCTTGGAAGCCGGTAAAAGCGTGGCTAAAGAAGGAGCTAAAAAAGCTTTAGAAGCTTGAAAAAGCGCGCCTGTTACGACGATCGGGATTGCTGGAAAGAAAGCCGTAACGAAGCTTATGACGTCGCGTAAAAAGGCTAAAGAGTTGGTTAATAAGTATACTTCCCCCGAGACGCCTCCGGTAAACATTAGCGCTTTAATAGACGGAAGCGGAACAAGCGAGGGAAACGCGATAGCTATACAAGACTTGGTAAAAAAGCTAAACGCGGGCTCCGCGCTTAAGGTAGTATAAAACCGTTTTTATCGCATTGATAAAATGGAGATGTATACAGTTAAAGAGCTCCCCCTAAAGGATGAAAGCACCGAAAAGTACGAGATGCACGAGCATAGATCCGTTGTTGGAACAAACCTCAACACTCTGGGAGAGATAACGATAGAAATAGAGGGTGGCAGCATTTTTCTTTACCCGTGTAAAAGCTACTTGCTCTTTGAGGCGCAATTACTAAAGGCGGATGGTGTTACGCCTTACGTTACTCCGGGAGTAGTTTGTAACCTAAACATTATTACCTTTACAAACAATGGGCTTTTGTACCTTTTTAACCGCATTACCTATAAAATCTCGGAGCAAACTGTAGAATATTTACAACACCCGGGACAAGCAACTACGATGCTTGAACTATTAAAATACCCCGATGATTTTTCCAAGTCTCAAGGGCTAAAACAACTGTGGGCTAAAGACAATGCAGAAACGGCTAGCATTAATGTTAATGATGGAAACACCGGATTTAGAGTTAGACACAACTACATAATTACTTCTCCAGACCCAGTGGGAACATTTAGCTTTGTGGTTCCTCTTAGCGATGACGCTATTTTTAGGGAAAACGGAACTGACTCTTGTATGGTTAAGCTAAGTAAGCTTTCTTGTGTTAAACCCCACGTGATGCCCGCAGACGCTGAAAAGGTCATGTTGTATAAGATGATACGAGACAAGGATTCCTTGCCCGTCTCCTTTAGAGTAAGAAAATGCGAGAAAACTAGAGTTCCGCAAAGTACTAGCTTCACTTGGAGATTCACCGTTAGATCGGCGCCTGATGTTCCTAGATTTGTCATCATAGGTTTTCAGACTGGAAAAGCCGGAAACCAAGAGCAAAATCCCGCCATCTTTAATCACGTTAACGTTAAAAGCATGTACGTCAAGCTTAACAACAGACGATATCCCGAGGTGGAATTCCAAAGCGATACTGGGCGCCAACAGTTTGCTAGGTTTTTTCACGAGGCTTCGACGTTTAGAGAAAAATTCTTTAAAATGGACGAATTGGTCTCAAACCCAAACATTAACCCCGGTGATTATAAAACCCTGTTTTCGTTGTTTGTTTTTGACGTTAGTAAACAGAATGAAAAGCTAAAAAGCAGCCCCTTTGCGATACAAGCGACAACTACGTTTGGAGTCAATGTGCCCGCAAATACCGTGGCGTTTGCCGGTACCATCAGCGATAGAGAGTTTAAGTTTTCGGCAGACGGAGAAAAGATGGCTTTGTTGTATTAAAAATAGTAAGCAGTTTTCTACACACGAGGGCATTACAAAGCAAAACAACGACTCTAGAAAAAAATATTTAACCCTCACGGGTTAACTATTTTGCCTATAGCCACCATTTTATAACCCGGTCTAAGGACTATAAAATAAATGAATGAATGAATGAATGAATGATTGTATGAAGTTTTGAGGCCCGTCGACATCAAAGGTCATACTGGACGCATTTACAACTAATGCTAAAACTTTTAGTTGGTCATACTGTAATGCTATGCAAAAATTAAAATTATAACCGTGAAAACACTAAAAGAACAAATGGTGCAAATGACGTAGTCTAAAAATACAGATGGTCAATAGAACCTAAAATTATATCTTTTTATAGAGATTTATCTCTTTCAAAAACTCAAAAATATTTTCAATCTTTACAGTATTAAATAGAGTTTCCGTACTGTCAACATGAAAAAATCTTTCTCTTGTAGGTGCAAGGTCTAAACAATCTACAAGTATATGTTTGACGGTAAGAGGCTCATTGCAGGGAATACACTGTGGTGCATTTTCTCCTTTCAGGACGTATGAGTGCGTCATATGCGTATGACCAATGCGAAGACTGGCCAAGATAATTTCCTCGCGGCGACTTGTCCGCAACCCTGGAAGCCATTCGCCAAGAGCTGGCTTCACTGTAAACAACTTGTTATTTTGGTTAATTGGGTCGTTCCAGGATTGCTGCCATACATTCAAAATAAAATCATTAATCAATGGTTTAAAATCGTTAAAAGGAACTTTAAAGGGTAAAACATCAAGTGACAATGCCTCCTTAGCAGCTCTGTCTGCCTCTTCATTGCCACTTATACCAATATGGCTGGGGAGCCAACAGAATACAAGATTTGCAGTTTCACATATTTGAGAAATTTTTTTCAAGCAAATTGATTACCAATAGATTGTCCGTTCTCTCATTTTCGAGTGCTTGCATAGCTGACAGTGAATCGGTGAAAATGATGTAGCGCCAGTAGCTATAAAAATAGCTTTTAAGTCTCATAGTGATTAGTTTTCTGCATAAGGGACAATTTTCTAACGAACCTTCCGCGTCGCATTCGTTGCATACGCACTGATGCCCGCAATCGCAAAATATTACGGTGGGCGTAAATTTTTTACAAAAAACGCACTCATCCTCGACGCGTAATTGTTTTTCGGGAAGTGAGTTTTCTTCCTCAGAGTGCATTTTTTCCACCCACTGTAAAAAATCGTCACTCATTCTTCACATGGCAAGGCACCAACTCTCATAAAACTCGTCTAGCGTGTTTAAAAGTTCTTGGTCGTCAAACGAAATCTCACCTTCACACATACGACGAAATCTTGTAAACACCCAAGTTTTAAAATCATCACGGCTGCGAGAGCATGTCTCGAAAAAATATTTTAGGGTTTTGAAAAAAACCGTATCGGCGTTAGGTTCCATTTTTACGAGCGTTAAAAAAGATAAGTTTTCTTAAGTTCAGTTTTAAGAAAGAAGAAAAATATTTAACCCACGAGGTTTAGCCTATTGTCCTCCCATGTTTTAACCCGGGTCTAAAGGGTTAAAAAATGTCGGGGGGTATTTTTGCGGGTCCGTAAGTAAAAAAAAATCTGGAACCGGTTTTGGTCGGATAAACCCAAATTGCGCCAAGATCGAGACCGGTTTTTGGGTTTTGCTAGAAAATGGTAGGATAAATTCGAAGTGCGCTAGGATCGGCGGATTATATCTACTTACAACCTTTCCGTTTACAGAGTGCAAAAATCACGAAACGCAGTGCTGGACTTAACTAATCATTACAACCTAGTGTTTCAAATGCTTAAAAGAACTTTTCGGTGCTAGAGTGCACACTTGTTAGACCTAACCGCTCAGTTCCAGTGCACATCCAGCTCAGTGCCAGTGCACATCTAAGTCTACACATTCGGCATTTCAACGTTTTCACTGCAGTTTACAAAGCACATGGACTTAGTACTGTAGTATACTGACGGAAAAAAATTTAGCAACAAATTTCAAAGTAACACTACTTTACAAAAAAAGCAATTGTTAAAATCCAAACCTTATACGCATAGTATGCATGTCGACTGATGTTAGCCCCATAGCATTTTTATGTGCTATTGTCTGTCTATCCGTGAAATTGGGTCGATTTACGAAAATCACGCTCTGCGCGCGCACAAGCCTAATGTCTGTACATGTTTTAAACTGCTACATATGGATAGACTGATCATTTATCGAATTAAAAGAAAACGCTTAAGAAATCTTTGAAAATTGTTATGGGGCGCCGACCTGGTATGACGTTAGATCAACGTCAGATGGCAATCGGTATGTTGATAGGTGGTATAAGTGCAAGTAACGTTGCACGGCATTTCGGTGTTCACAGAAGCACAATAAGCCGTCTTCAGGCAAGACACCAGTAAACCGGACATGTTGCAGACAGGCCACGTTCGGGGAGGCCAAGGAAGACTTCGCCACGTGCAGACAATTACATTATCACTCTATAAAGACGTAACCGCTTTTGGTCCAGTTGCAAAATCGCTAGTCATGTTCGAAATGCGACTGGTACAAGCATTTCATCTCGAACAGTACGTAAAGGCTTGGTCACACCGGCTAACGGATATGTAACGGTGGAAAAACAGACAAAAATATGCAGAATTTGGTCATCCGGTGACAAAATTCATCTTCTCTGTCGCTCGATGCTCACGCGATCGGTGTGCGGAGCGAAGAAGCCACACAATGACCGCACGAGTACCGCACATGTAACGGAAAAAACGCATGTTTACCGGATATGTACCGGATAATAAACGGTCTATTTACGGATATCACCGTACGAGTAACGGACTTGTACCGGATAAAACGGAAGTGCAACGCATGAGAACCGGACAAAACGTTCTTCCAACGTACGATGAGCGGAAATGTACCGGACACGAGACATGCCGAGGGTATACATAGACAGATGCATCCAAAGTCTGTCATTTGCATGTCTCTGTCCGTTTTGTCCGGTGGAAATTTTGAACATGCTCAAAACTTCCCACCGGATGGAACGGACATCACCGAACGTCGCCGGACAAGTAGCGTATTCACCCGACAAGAAACGGACATAAAACGGATACGAACGGACACGAACGGATGAAATGATTTTTTATCCGTTACTCGTCCGTTAGCTCGGTGTGACCAAGCCTTAATCGTCTGAGGTCTGCAGGTTTGAGAGCCTGTCGACCGTACGTTGGCGTTCCATTTACGTTACATCATAGTCAAGCAAGGTTTCAATGGGCTAGAGCTCATCGGAGATGGACTAGAAACCAGTGGAATGAAGTTGTTTTCACCGATGAGTCTCGCTTTAATGTTGACTTTGGCGAAGGACGAGCCAGAGTGTGGCGGCGACGGGGTGAAAGATTCCTTGCTAAAAACGTCATTGAACACGATCGTTATGGCAGAGATAGCGTCATGTTATGGGGCGGGATAAGTCACAGAGCAAAGACAGACATTATCATCGTTGCAGAAAACCTAACAGCTGACCGATACTGCAACGAAATTCTTCATCCTGTGCTTATCCCGTTTTTACGCAATGGTCATGCACGTATGCTGCAACAGGACAATGCCCGCCCTCATACCGCACGCCAAACTCGGTTGTTTTCACATCGACACAGTTTCGTACCCTTGCATGGCCTGCCAAATCTCCCGATCTCTCGCCTATTGAGCATCTATTGGATCACCTGGGACGGCAAGTACGAAAACGTCATGACGTCAATAATGTCCAAGACCTCGAACGGAATTTGTGCAGAGAGTGGGAAAGAATCCCTTTGCACATTGTAAGAATCCTCATCGCTAGCATGTGGCGTAGGTGCACTGCTGTTATTAATCACAGGAGAGGTCACACACGATATTGACTGTGACATTTCCTTCTGCTACTGACGTCAATTTACGTCTTCGAGTAACCCCATTTTCAAATTGGCTTGATTGGATTTCACATCCCCTAGTCAGTTAAAGAGTAAATTATTGACTGGCGGCAGGTTTTTTCCTCCGTAAACCCTCTATAGTTGCTCAATTCCTAAAAATATCACGTGTTGCTAAACTTTTTTTCCCTCAGTATACATTAATCCTAACTACCCAGCACTACAATACATGAAACAACTAAGGTGCTTCTAGGCATTCGCATTGCAGCCTTTTCGTCTACAGCGTACTCACACAAGAAATATGTAACTCAGTACTTCAGAGCACCTATCATGACTGCCTACTCCTACCATATACTCCGCTTCCAAGGTTTTTTTTACAAAGCATTGGAGATCTACTATTCTGACAACCTGTGAACTATGCCAAATTTCTACTAAGCCAGCAAATTTCTATGAAATTTTGTGAAATGTATTCAATGCCAGTCAAGCACTGATTTTTTGTGTGTAAGTATGTTTTGGGGTATTTCCTGTTCACATGTCTTGCATTTCTGCAACTAGCATTTTATGTGTAGCAAAGGGCATGCCCTGCAGGAACCAAACCTTAACTGACCTTGAATATGTTTTCAAATATTCTATTAAGCAGGCACGATATAACTTAAGCACCGTCTTCAAACACATTGCTTTAGTACCGCAAGTCAACATCATAGGAACAGTAGTATTTGAACTTTAATTCGCTGCCAGTGCGATGTCAGCATTACAATCCTGATACATATAGAACTGAATTGCATTTTGCCATATAATATAAATATTGTACACAAACTTTACATAGTGCCTTTTTCTTAACTACGTAGTAATTATACTACTAAATGACCGGTTTAATATGGATTTTTCCTTCTGTGGTACTTCTTTATGTCTGCCTGCTACCATGCACCTAACCGTTTCCGACTTGTCTACAGGCAATCCCGCCAGAAGTGTTACCATAACCACAAGCCAAATATGAAGCTGACGATTATTTCTCACAAGCCATATACTAATGAAATGTTGCCATCCCTTTGTTATTTGTCCATCTTAATTCTGAAAACTCAGGTAGTGAATCATAAATGACAGAGGAATATGTTAAATGCTAAAATATAATTTTGTCGTGTGAGCAGTCTCCCAATTTTTTTTTCTAACCCCTTGATCATACTTTGTCGCATTTCACAACCGACTTAGCATAAAGCATAATGTTATGTAATAGGATATATATGTAACCTGTTTTCATTATCACTCTGTATACAGAATATTCTAGAAACATAAAGAACATTCATTGGTTTTTCATTGTGTTTATTTTTAGAAACAGGTTTGTTAGTAAACAAGTTGTTTACCAATCCATTTCTATAAATAGCTTGTTGTCATCTTTCTAGAAAAGGCTAATCTAGAATTTTCCAAGCTGATTGGAGAGGTCATCAGACCTCTCCAACGGTGGTGAGTTTAAAAGGCAGACTGCCACAGAATTTGCTGTCTAAGTCCATTTTTCTTGCGAAATTGTTCTGATACGCAGTCTGTTTCGTCATGGTTTTGTAAATAAAGCGAAATCAAAAAACCGAAAAAGGAAATATACGTGGTTTATTTTTATATGACGAATTTCAGAAAAGAATAGTTGTTATCTTAATTTGCCATGGTTGCAAATGACCCCTCAAATAATTGTAATTTTTCACTTAGCAAATAAATCTAAGCAGAAGAAAAAATAAGAAGAATTTCGTTAAAAAAGAGAAAGAAGACTGCTGGACAAGATCATGCGATTTGAAAACGCGACAAGAAGGTCAAATGACCGTCATGTAAAGCATATGAGGTTTCTACGCGGCGGCTTTTTGACTTGTTTGTTTACATGTACCAAAATGTATTGAAATTGAAAGCCACCTATTTGGAAACATTGATGCTGACCTCTCCTGGCTTCTTTTGTAAAGAAGCCAACTTGTATAAATAGGAGTGACTTACTTGGTGATAAGGATTTTGAAGTTAGACTTGTGGCTTGGAGGATACAGAATTAGTGAAAAGTGTTGGATTTAATTTGGAATATAATCTGTAAGTTGGAATTATCTTTTTATTAAACAGGTTGCTCTTATCTATCTGCAAGTTACAACTATTGTTAATTTAGGTTTTAGGAACCAGAAATTTCATACTTTTTGTAGTCTAAACTTAATTCTTAATTTTGAGGGACTTATTCTATTTCTTGTTCTAAGATTAAGAATTGCCAAAATTTTATTCAAACTTAACTCTTGTTGTACTATTTTGTCTTTATTCATTTATAAATATTGTTAATCGTTAAAGGTGGCCCTTCAGATTTTGGGACGAAAATTTTACAAAAATACAAAAAACCATCCTTATACTCCCAAAGCCTTTTAATTTTCATTCATAAAACCCAAGTAGTCGAAAACCATCCGACAACAAGAGAAATTAGAGATTTACTACGGCCCAGGTCGACACCGACGGGAAACACGGTCTATTTTTACATGAGCAACTCGCTCATTTACATACCGGAAATACGCAGACGAAGCTTCAAACATAGCATCAGAAGAAGACATGATGGAAAATAATTACATGTTTGTTATGTTATGGAATTTAAGCGTCATTAGTCATGTGTCAGTCACTTGACATTCCCACAATGCTTTTTTGATTTCTGGCGCGAAATCTAAAAATACCTTAAGAGGCTACATAGCCTTTTAAGGGAACACCATCAAAAAAAAATTTTTTTTGTAATGTTATGATTCTTAATTATTGATGATTTGTATTGTTTTTTCATATAAATTTCAGTGATATATATTATATTTTAATTTGGTGAGATGTGAAAAATCTAAATACCCACCTTTAAAGGCTTGTTGCTGGTTTTCTTTCTCGTTACGCTTGTCTCGTAACAATAATTATCTTCAAAACTGAAATGATATTTTCAAAGATTATATCATTACAAATTTCATTATTATTATCATCTTTAAGTGACATAAAGAAAAGAGGTATGGACTGTGAATATAAATATCCCTGTCTCTTTGTGAAATCTTTAACACCGAAATCTACCTATTTTCCATGCACCATACTGAATTATCATGATTGAATTATCATGACCCGCATTACTTTAATAGGGATTCGTAATTAATACTTATCTTATGAATACACTTTATCTCTTGCAAAACATCTTGTCTTCAGTTCGACAATTGGTACTGCAAGTCTTAAAACAAGACACTCCTATTCGAAAAAGAAGCTTCGGTATTCGGTGTACTTGTATGAACTCTGTCAGTTTGTCGTCATTTTCCCGTAAACCGACAAGCAGGTACAAAGAAAAAAACGTCTGTACGCGTTGCCCTCTCAAATCTGATTGAACCTTGTACCAACTACATGTACAAGATGCTTTTCATAAATCCCGTGCTTCATACCCTACAGGTACATATCGAAGCGTCATCTAAAAAGGGAAAATAATTTCCTTCCAATTCGTTCCTCAAACGTAGGAAATTATATTTCCCAGAACGCTGTTCAGCTTATAGAGTATGATCCGGAATTCAAACGGATATAATTATAATATAGACTCAACAAAACTTATAAACCGCCACGTTTGTTTCCCCTGCAAATTTGATAAAATTATAGACAGGTAAACATTATCTCCTGCTAGTTGGCATTCTACAAATACACATCTATCTAATTTGGGAAATTCAGGGTACAGAACCGGACTACTTCTCAAAACGATAACCGTTACTTTGAATTTCAAAATGAAATAAATGTTTACTCAATAAAACGCTACCTGGTGCGTTTCATTCAGCTATGATCAGCTAGCATGTAACCTATGCACCGGCCATTGATCAAAACAGCCCCCAAAGGCTTGGGTAATAGCTTCGGTTTAAGCCCTGCTTTTCCCTAGTATATGGGGTCGGTGATGCGTCATAGCAGACAGGTCGAATCTTCGAAGAAAATGACATGCGCAGACAACGAACAGGTAAATGGAAAGAAGTTGTAACATACTCGTACATGTATATCTTGACGTCAGCCATGGTATTGCAATGAAAAGTTTCTCGATTCTGCCAACAGAAGACATGTCTTTTTAAAAAGAGGGAAAACATATCGGTTGCGCATGCGTTGTGTCTATGAACCAAACCTGGTTAAAAAGAGAAGCTAAAACTACTGAAATTTTGTCAGCGATAAGAAAAAAGATAAGAATTCTTTGCTGCACAAACATACAATCCGAAAAAAAAAAACACGAGCATAAAGTTTTCAAGAATTTGATTTTTGAATTTTTAATGTTAAGTGAATGGACGTTAAATATGCTCCTTTATGAAGAACAAGTCTATAAATTCTTTTCAGACCTGGACTGAGGTATCTTTTTACACTGATCAATCATTTTGCTAAAAAAAAAAAAATGGAACATCTATTTTTTGGACAGTGATGCAAAAAGAAGGTCTACGGGAAATTACAGCTTAAAAGTGGTGGTTTATAAACTTTGCTCAGTTGTCATAGACCTAAAACTGTTTACAATGGTTGGATTATACCATATAATCCTCAAGCATACATTCTCCTTGGTGAATGAAGTTGCCCCAGAACCCGTGGGAATTTCATTGCAGGATCTGTCGTAGCATGGGTGGACAGGAAATGGGAATGCCTTGCAGTCCCGAGCTGATGAAGCCACAAATAGCAAGCCGATAACAAGGTGACTCTTGTTCAAATACTAGATATGATAAAAGATAATAATCTGGCATTCAATGTGATCTTATTCCTCCATTACACCATCTGTTTAGGGGATGTTTAATATGAAACAATCGAAGTATCATTCCAATGAAATACTAAAGTTGATATCAATACAGCTATTTCCTACATAAAAAAAATAGAATTGCATTTTTGCTGACCATTAAACCTTGCTTATTTTCCTGAAACCCCCCCCCCCTCCCTCTCTCTCTCTCTATCTATCGCAGTGCTACAGTTTTACAGACCCTCGCGTCAATTGCCTGAAATAGATACAATGGCGAATTATGAAAGATAAAAGTTCGGATAAGAGTGACCGCTCAATTATTTTGAAGTATTCTAGTTATTGAAAAGGTATCCAAACATTCTATACGCGTGTCAAGTTAATGCATTTATTCAATATTAGTTTTTTTTTTTTTTTTTTTTTTAAAGCTGAAGTTGTGTCTATTTTTCAAGATAGCAGTCATGAGTTCATTTACAACAACGTGTATTTTCGAACTATTCGATGTTCGAAACATCAAGGTTTTGCCGTACATATGCAGAATATCAGGTGGCCGTAACTTTACTGGGGCTTGTATTTGCTTCAAGCTGTGTGGTGAAATTTGATAGATCACTATGCCTGAAGTCGAGCTGGCGAAAAACAAATACAAGCCTGAAAAAAAAAAAGAAAACTACTCAAAAATATTCCTTTTATCTTTTACATGTTTACCAACAAATTTCAACAACAAAACATTGAAATTCTTGAACAGTTGTACTACAAACGACGAGACAGTACAAAGGATACTGGTTTGGTAGTTATTACTTTTTGTATGAATGGCGGATGAATATCATAATGCAACGTTTTGACCAATCAAATCGCTTTCGAAGAAGGAATTGGTATGTGATTTAAATGCCTTCCAAGCATGCTAGTTGCCTGTAGGACTTTGTTTGCAGAAATAAAATGTAATGGTTTATTTTTAGAGTTTCCATCCTCGGAACCCAGGTTTGAAGCAATACGTTACTCTCCATGCATCGCGATTACAGAATGAATCGAAACTGGGTTACCGAGGATGCCAGTTCCCGTCGACTCACAAACACAGATAGAGCAGCCAGTAGTACAGATAACTGTCCTAAAAGGCGATGTTATTTTTTGACTGGTCGCCTCTGGGTACAGAGACGATCAAGACAAAAACATTTAAAATCTCCACACAGATGGTGCGCAAGTTTGAGCTCTGATAATTTCACAAATAGAGCACAAAACTAGGATTTGAACATACCTGTTGCCTGTGCATTCAATTTCGTTTGAAATACAAATATTTCAATTAAACGCTGAACTTAAAAAAAAAACAGTTCATTTCATCTGTCACTCGAGTAATGAACGTTCACGAAAACACTTAAAATGGCCGCCACACAAGTTAGATTTCGTCAGTTTTTTTCCCCAGATTCAGATGTTATTAACGACTTCTACAAGCTCTTAAGGCAATGAAAGGTTTCATAATTTGTTTTTGGTCATGTTTGTTACTGAAAGTTAATTGCATTTTGCTTCAGATTAAACCGACGAAACAGAAAGTAAGAAAGCTGTTCTATCTTTGCTAGCGGAAAATTTACGATGGACTTGAGACGGTACGGTGCACATTAAATGTCCAAATATGAAAAAAAAAAAAACCCAAAAAATCAGCGTGAGCAGCCAGACAGTCTTAGTATACCTTTTTTAAAGAAATTGTGAGTATACAAACCCTTTCATTTCCCTTGCACATACCTGCCAGGATTTTGAGTTATAAGTTTACGATCGACGAGCTGTAAATAATTTCCGGGCAAAAGTAAACAGTGCGGATGTTTAAATGAATTTGAAATTAAACCGTATCTTTTAAAAGATGACAATCATTTATTGTAAGGTTAGTCCAAGTTCGTTAAACGCTGCCAAGTCGATTACTCTTTTGTTTAAATTTTACCTTGTTTATAATTCCATTTTTCTGCCTGGGACTAACACTTACACTGACCGTACAGTAACAGATTTTTCCAATAACTTCCGTAATTTTAAAACGTATGATTTGCATTTTAGTGTATTTTCTTGGTAAACAATCAAAGACATTTATCTATCTGTCGGTGAAAACTTCAATCGCAATTGATGAACCACGTTAAAAAAATGAATGTACGAACTGTTTGTAAACTGAAATATAGTTAGAAAGATTTCGATAGAAAATTGAGACTCAAGTTTTCTTTTTTACGAGGAGCCTGGCAATTTTCAGAACGGTAAACCGGCGTATTTCCGGGCGATGAATGTGCCGATCTGCTGCATATCAAACCACCAGATACAGCCGAGGGATTTGATGGCTCCCATCACCCGAGGTAAGCCAAATGCCCATTCAAGTGAAAGATTTTTAATATCACACACCACCAGTCGATTATTCTCTATTTATCATTTGAAACTGTTTTTATGCCATCATTTAGTAACAAGAGCGGCAAATTGTCGCAAGATACGCCCGTCCCACCGCCAGTTGTCGAGGGGGAATAATAATCGTAAAGGGCAGGTAGAGGAAAATAGTAGTGCAGCAGAAATCATGTAAGTGATTGAAATAAGCATGAATGTCTAAAGTTAAGGAAACATGCATAAAAAGTTTCAGGTCATTCCAACATGAAAAGACAAAGTTATATTGTAGAGAAGCATGAAAAGCTGTAAAAAAAAAAAAAAAAAAAAATAATGAATAGGCAATAATTCCAAAAGGGCATTAGGTAAGGTTACGGTTCCAGTGCATTGCACTTTTCATAACTGCAACAAACATGTTTACCAAGTCTCAAGTCAATTTGACTTGAGGTGACAAAGTTCCCTTCCGGACATGCAAGAAATACTGTAAAAATGACGATCAAAGTGGAATTACTCAAAATCCATGCTAGGTAGAGTTATTGTTCTTGCGCACTGTACTCCGTAATATTGCAACAAACATGCATACCAAGTCTGAAGTCATTCTGACTTGAGATGACAAAGTTATATTCTAGACAAGCACTTAATGCTGTAAAAATGACGATCAAAGGGAAATAACTCAAAGACAGCACGAGATAGTTACAATTCTTGCGCACTGCACTTCCAAATATTGCAACAAATAAGCATACCATATTTCAAGTCATTCCTACTTAAGATGAAAAAAATATGCTCTGGACAGGCAAGAAATGCTATAAAAATGAAGATCTAAGGGGAATAACTCAAAATTTGTGCTAGGAAGAGTAATGGTTCTTGTGCACTGCACTCCGTAATTTTTCAACAATCATGCATACCAAATTTAAAGATGTTCAGACTAAAAATGACAAAATTATATTCCGGACAAGCAGAAAATGTTGTAAAAATGACGATCAAAGGGAAATAACTGAAATACAGCACGAGGTAGAGTTATGGTTCTTTCGCACTGCACTCCGTACTATTGCAACAAACACAAATGCCAAGTTTCAAGTCAATCGGACTGGAGATGACAAAGTTAAGCTCCAGACAAAGAACTGGACTGTAAAAATGAAGATCAAAGTGGAATTACTCAAAATCTGCGCTAGATAGAGTTGTTGTTCTTGCCCACTGTACTCCGTAATATTGCAACAAACATGCATACTAAAACTGAAGTCGTTCTGACTTGAGATGACAAAGTTTTATTCCGGACAAGCACTAAATGCTGTAAAAATGACAATTAAAGGGAAATAACTCAAAGACAGCAAACAAATAAGCATACAATATTTCAAGTCATTCCTACTTAAGATGACAAAGTTATGCTCCGGACAAGCAAAAAATGCTATAAAAATGAAGATCTAAGGGGAAATAACTCAAAATTTGTGCTAGGAAGAGTTATGGTTCTTGTGCACTGCACTCCGTAATTTTTCAACAATCATGCATACCGAATTTAAAGATGTTCAGACTAAAAATGACAAAGTTATATTCCGGACAAGCAGAAAATGCTGTAAAAATGACGATCAAAGGGAAATAACTCAAAGACAGCATGAGGTAGAGTTATGGTTCTTTCGCACTGCACTCCGTATTATTGCAACAAACACAAATGCCAAGTTTCAAGTCAATTGGACTGGAGATGAGAAAGTTATGCTCCAGACAAGCAGAAAATGCTGTAAAAATGATGATCAAAGGGAAATAATTCAAAGATAGCATGAGGTAGAGTTATGGTTCTTTCGCACTGCACTCCGTATTATTGCAACAAACACAAATGCCAAGTTTCAAGTCAATCGGACTGGAGATGACAAAGTTATGCTCCGGACAAGCAGAAAATGCTGTAAAAATGACGATCAAAGGGAAATAACTCAAAGATAGCACGAGGTAGAGTTATGGTTCTTTCACTCTGCACTCCATATTTTCGCAACAAAAAAAATTGCCAAGTTTTAAGTAAATCGGACTGGAGATGACAAAGTTATGCTCCGGACAAAGAACTGGACGCCGCCCGCCCGCCCAGACGGACACCCGCCCGCCAGCCCGTCCGCCCGTACGCCATGGGTGATCCCATAATACGGCCCGTCTTCGACGGGCGTATAAAAAAGAAGCATAAGACAAGGAAAGCAAATTTTTATGACAGATCTACTTCATTACTGCAGAGATCGTATATTCTGTATATATGATCCCTAACTGTGTGGTGTCTGTGGTTGTGAGGTACAGCGTCGACCTCATAACCAAAACGTCCCGAGTTCGAGACCCCGAGCGGGTATCAACTTCGGGATTTTTTATTGGCCACCACATTTAGCGTAAGTACTGGTATTGTTCCCATGAAGCAGAATCGAGAGAGGTTAGTATAAGTTGTAAGAACTAGTTTCTCAATCGATGTAAAATAAATATGATTAGACTAATTACGGTAGGACCAAGCCTCTTAATGTATTTTTAGATTGCAACCAGCAATGAGGGAAAGTTCACTTTCACTGTTCTACTTGTGACAGGAACCTTGACCAACCACTTTTTAACAGATCACTAGATTTATGGTAATTACCATATATTTAAACAGGTTCTTTTATACACATAAACATGTATATACGATCCCCGATTTAAATGACATAATTCTTAAATGTGAAATTTACCTGTATTTCTGTATTTCATCTCATTACTGCACAATCCCTTCTTTTAACCTTGAAAAAGAAAGCTTTTGAAAACATGCCTGTGCATGCTGACCCGATAAAAAAATTCCGCTATTGGTCAATTTTCTGCATGTCCAATGATCATTTTACCTCCAGATCCACTCCGATCCAGTCCTTTGTTGGATCACATGAATTTTTATGGATCCATAATTCTGTGATATTTTGCTTGGTATAATGCATCACAATTATGCGTTAAGTCCCTTGTTGCCAGATCATTACTCATATACTAGATGTACGTTACATTCTATGTACATCTAATTGACATGTACTTTGATATTTCAGACATTTGATAGACATCTACCTTTTCCCACAGCATTTCCTTCCCTTTTCAAAATAAATTGCACTCTTTGAGTCACATTCATTTTGTCGTCTTCACATGCTTTCAATTTGGACTGGTCTAAAGATTTGTTGTTTCTTAACCCTTCACCAAACAACCCCTAGTTTTTATGACCCAGAGGAAGAAGCCTTCTGAAAACATTGTGGGAAAAGGAGAAAATGCTGGTTACCAGCATTTTCTCCTTTTCCCACAATGTTTTCTACTCCTCTACAGTCAAGTTTCAATTTTTGAGTCGCATTTCATTTTGTTGTTTGCAAATGCTTTCAGTTTGAACAACCTAAAATGTTGGGGTATGGTAAAGAGTTAACCCTTTACCACACGACCAATTTTAGACCTGTCCGAAATGAAAGCATTTCGACAGCTGAACGCAATACTATGCTAAGTCATTTTTTTTCCAAAAATGGGTTTTTGTCATTATCATTTATGTTTTTCATCATTACAGGTTTTGGGAAAATTTCAGATTTAAAATCATAGAAACTTTTTAGTTATTCTTAATTTCCATAATATTCTATCTCAGAACATGAATTTTTTTTTCCTGCAATACTATTCTAAGTTAACATAGAATAGTATTGCATGAAAAATTGTATAGAAAGTTTAAAATTTTTGACTGTAATACTATTCTATAACAAAAGTGTATTCATTTTGTATTGATTTTTCAGTTAGTTTACATCATGTTTACATATTGAATATCATAAATGACCTTCTGACATCATGAAGAGCTATTATAAGAGATTAATAAACCTCTCAATAGCAAGATTGGGTCTTCAAAGAAAAATATTTCATCAAATGTAACAAAATTCATACAAGATTCAAAGCCTTTCTTATATCTGGTAAAGGAAAAACTCAATTATTTTTCTCCTTTTCTTTAAGTCTTTCTTAATTAAATTTAAAGCGTAATCAGAAAAAGCCCTTTCAATTAATGACCAACTGAATTCAAGAAACACTGCTCTCAGCTTTATCATAACCCTTAAAAAACAATCCCGAGGTTTCCAGACCCTGAAAGAGAAAGCTTTGGTAAACATTGTGAGAAAAGAAAAACTTGCATGTTGATGCATTTTCTTTTTTCCAACAATTATATTCTAGGAATTCTTTTAATTCATACAAGTCTGAAATTTTGTTATCTGACATGGTTAAAGTACCAATGTACTTTCAATTAATTTCCTTGCTTGAATTTAAAAAACTTACAGCCTATTTCAATATTTTCAACCCTTTACTGAACAATCTGGATGCTAACCAGCTCTTAAAAATGAATGCTTTTCAAAATATTGTGGAAAAAGAAAAAAATAATAGGAACTAAATTTTCCCATTTTTCTTTATTTTTTCAAAAACAAAATTTTATGACATCATTTAATGCACTGCGCCTATTGATATGGGAAAAAAAGTTTATTCCTATAAGTCAGGCTTTTTTTGAGGCATACTTTTTTGTTTAAAACAGTTATTTTAGACAAAAAAGTATACTGCAAATAAATGGCAAATAGACCAAAGTAAGTCAATCATTAAATTAAATATGGATGGATTTAACTTACTTAACAGTATGATTGAGTGTGAATACAATACTCTGTTTAGTTTATAGGAAAAACAGAGAATACATGTACTTAAAGTAACGTATCATCAGGGGTACAAGTAATTTTGGGGAAGGTGGAAACACAGTTTGGCATAGGCTATTACTGCAGTACTTTAATGTATGACTTTAAGCAAACAACATGGGACAGTGCATCTTTAGACAAAATTCTTGAAGAGGGTGACCTTCTGTACAAGAGAATTACAACTCGGCCTAACTCTGTCAAATACCTGACAACAGAATCTTATGATATACCACAAGTTGTGTCATATTGTTCCAAATTTCGACATGGACTGTTGTCAAATTCACAAAATTTGGAATCATTTATACAATTAGAAGATGCTATTGCCAAAATCTTTATGACAGAAACAGTAACTGTTGGCTGCATCTTTACAATGGGTTGCATGCACATGCTACTCAGGTGCCATTTTTAAATCAAATCATGCATTCTGTTTCTTTGATTCCTATAGCACATAAATGTTATATGTGCTCCAAATGGCAAAGCTACAATGATCTCCTATAGTGATGCAAAGTCTTTGTGTGATTTCATGAGAAAATTAGTATTATCCCTACATTTGAAACACACCATACAGTTTGAAATCTTATAAGCATGTGCAAATCAAATATTTTGGAAATTTGGACCCTACTGAGAGTCTCTCCTGTAATTTTTGACAAAAATTAAGAGATTTTTAAAACAAAAATAAGTCTATTATAGTGGCTTATATGGACCTTTCAGCTTCATCTGAACAAGAAAAACATTTTTCATGATGAGTAACTCAGTTTTTTGTATGGTTTACATAGGTCCAGGAGCGTTATGTCTCTGATCGGGATGTGAAATTGACATATCTTATATCATGGGTTTTCATGTTTTTTGCATCAGACCTTTTTCCATGTAATTTATGGAAAGGTATTTCTGGACCAGTAGTTCATATTATAAATCTTTTAACTCTGTACAAGATAACAGACTTGCCCAATTTCAAAGCCATTGCTGAAAATAAATGGTTACCAGCATTTTGTCCATTTCACAAAATGTTTCCTAAAGCCTTATGCCATTACAATATAGGTCTTCTTTTTTATCAGTGCTTTGCAGGTAAGCAAGACAAGCAAGCTGTAAAAACTAACAAATTCAAACTTTCAAATTTTTCTTTCTTTTATTGCAGTGTAACAGTGCTGTGTCTTTCATTTTTCTTAAAATTCTTTGTATTCAATTTACAGGGTTTTAAATCTATAGAATTGGTGAAATGAGGCAAAAAAAGGTCTTTATTGAGTAACTTATTACTTTGCTTGTCATTCAACATTATGGATAAATGTTAAATGTTCCATAAGTGTTGCATGGTTCCTTTCATTACACTTGTTTCTATATTCCAGTGTGGTAAGGCAAGACATCTCCCCCTTCTTATGGAATTTTCCAGATATTTTTCATTTCATTAAAAAATACATGTACCGGTAATTCAAGTCTTTTTTCATGGTGAAAAATAAGGAGATTTTAGCTTCTTCTTCTTTATATTTAATGCAGTGAGTATGCAAATCTCATCCATAATTGAAGCTGAAAAGTTAGTTCGGAGTGTCTCTGATCCAGATGTGAAATTGACATTTGTTATATCATGGGTTTTCGTGTTTTTTGCATCAGAGCTTTTTCCATGTAATTTATGGAAAGGAATTTCTGGACTTTTTTCCATACATTCTACAAAATGTAAGTCAACAATATGCTGTGGTATACTTCACTGCTTACTTCATGAATGCACCATTTTCCGAGTTATGACAGTTTAATTTGCTGACTCATCAAACATACATGAGTGTTAACTTTATCAATTATTTTTGAAACCAGGAGTAAATCTAAGAATAAGTTACCTTGCTTATGAACAGAACACACTACAAAAGGGTAATTTTATCAATCACACACCCTTGATTTAACTCTATACATGTAACTTGATGCAGGATAATCAGCATGATCTTCATTGGCCATTAGTTTTTTTACGACTTAAACAATAAACTGTGATTGATAACAATCTGAACAAAATTATTTAATTTTGGCAGAAAGCCTCCAACATTTTTTAATAAAAACAGTAATCTTAAAGATACCTTAATATGTTTAATAGAACATAGAATACAATGATGGATAATTGTCTCAATTGTTCTCAGCACTTGTTTACTTTGATAAATAAATTATGGTCTTGTACTCTAAAATTGCGGTTGATCTTTTCACACTATGCTGCCTGGATGGGATTAGTGATATGTTGTAAATTGGATTGTGTATTTGGAGGAGGATATCACTGAGGTCGTAAACAGACTCGTGGTGTAATCTAGATAACAGGTTATAATACTGAACATAGTGCTCTCCTGGGCGCTCATATACAGCAGGGTGTCCAGAAAAAGGGCAGAGCATCCAGAAAACGGGTAGGGCTTCTAGATACAGAGGCAGGACACCATGCCCGTCTATTCCTAGCTAGCTGGAGCACTGTAATGGTATTGCAGACAATGATTAGCCTGTGCATAATGTTCAACCTAAATATGCCTATGTTGCCAGACACCAGCCCATGAACATGATAACACTAGGGTCTAGCTAAAGTTTCAAAGTCATTTTGAGAGAAGCATTAATTTGGTCAATAAGCAAAACCCGTATCTGACGATTTTGGTTTCTACTATACTGTAATGACTGTGTTATAATGTTCAGATTAAAAGAGTTGCAAGATGAGATTATATCCAAAGGAGATGCAATAAATCTATCAAGTTAAACTGTAAGAATCAGTAAGATTAAAGTTTATACAGTGATATTTTAGTGAATTTGTTTCATTTCTTCCTGTTTATTTATTTCATCTTATATTCTTAAAAGATAATTTTGTTGAAAAACTATTGCCTGAGAGCCATTTTCTACCCAAATGAAGAAAATAAAACCGTATTGCATTAAATATTTCTTAGATTTTTCAGTGCAATATTGTTTTATTTCGACTTGGAATAGTATTGCGTGAAAAGTTTTACTTCAAAACATACAAATTTTGCCTGCAATACTATTCTAAGTCCAACAAGAGGGCCATGATGGCCCTGTATCGCTCCACTGGCTATTAAGTAAAAACACTACAAGCCAAACATTACAATATTCAGCAAATTGATTTCAAACACGAGGACATGCAAACATTTTTCTATCTAATCCTACAAGAAAGTTGTGATCCATGGGCAAAGCCAATTTTGATCGCAAAGCTATAATTATTTGAATCCTGGTGGAGGTCCACAATATAAAGCTCCATACCAAATAATTCAGTTCTTGAATGTTATAAACAAGAAGATTTTCAAATTTTTCTCAATTTGGGCACCCTTGATAGAGATCCCCTAGATAAAGCTAAATGCAAAATTTGATAGCCCTAGCCCTTATAGCTAGATGCGAAAGATTTTCCTATATAAGCCCGCCCATGTAAAACATGTTACCCCCCGGAGAGAAGTCAAATTTGACCCTCGGCTATAATTTGGACACCCTTGGTACAGGTCCACTAGATAAAGCTACATGCCAAATTTGGTCGCCCTAGGCCCCATGGCTAGGTCAAAGAAGAATTTTAAAGTTCTCCCTATATAAGCCCATGTAAAACTTGTTATATAAGCCCATGTAAAACTTGTTACCCCCGGGCAGGGCCTAATTTGACCCCAGGGCTATAATTTGAACAATCTTGGCAGAGGTCCACTAGATAAAGCTACATGCCAAATTTGGTAGCTCTAGGCCCTATGGCTAGGTAGAAGAGGAATTTTAAAGTTCTCCCTAAATAAGCCCATGTATAACTTGTAACCCCCGGGGCGGGACCAATTTTGACCCCAGGGCTATAAATTGAAGAAACTTGGTAGAGGTCAACTAGATAAAGCTACATGCCAAATTTGGTAGCCCTTGGCCTTACGGTTTCAGACAAGAAGATTTTCAAAGATTTTCAAAATTTTTCAGTTTTGTTGCCATGGCAACCAGAGTTTTTGAAGGAATTAAATTCTTTCAAGAAATTCTGAAGAGGACCATGGCAGGATCATTTCTGTGAAGTTTCATCAAAATTTGATGGGTAGTTTCAGAGAAGAAGACGTTTTAAAAAAAAGTTAACGCACGGACGGACAGACGGACGGACGCACGACGGACAACAGGCCATGACATAAGCCCGCTGGCCTTCGGCCAGTGGAGCTAAAAAACCAATTTTTTCTCTTACTGTCTAAATGTATAACAAAATGAATGTATTTCTACAATTAATACATATTAGACTAAATTATGTTAAAATTCCAAGTCATTCTCACTTTAATGAAAAAAATAAGAACGTTTTTTCTTCCTCCTGAAAAATCATGAAAAATGACTTAGCATAGTATTGCGTTCAACAGTCGATTTGCAGAGGACAGTTTCAATGTGGATCATATTAAATGATTTTTCTTTGATAGGGTAGAAAACATTTCTCCTTTCCCCACAATGTTTTCAAAAGCCTTCTCTATCAGGGGTGTCAAAAGTCATCATTGTGTGGTAAAGGGTTAATAGAGTTAAACCCAGAATTGCTTACATTTAGCCACTGTTGAACATTGAAGAAGAGCTTTCTGTCTACAAAATGGCTGACGCTTCACTCTTTATCAACACCACATGTTGTAAGAACTTGTTTTTCAATCGATGTAAAATAAATATGTTTAAACTAAACCACACCTTTTAGACAGAACCAAATTCCGAAGTTTTTCAAAAGGATATGGTAAATGTGGCACAAGTAAAGGGATTTGTCAGTAAAAGAAAAGCATACATAGTAGGAAAAGAAGAAAATGCTGGTTACCAGCATTTTCTTCTTTTCCCACAATGTTTTCAAAACCTTTCTTTCTCATGGTCATTAAAACTCGAGATTGCGTGGTAAGAATAAAAGCTCCGAAAAAATCCATTGGACATCAGTTAAGCATGAAACGCAGATAATTGTGATTTCATTGTTGCGTCATATAGTGTTTTAGTAAAGCGGACAGTATAGATCAAAGATCAGACTGCATGTTTTGTGCAGTCTGATCTTGATCTACACTGACCGCAAAGGCAACTGTAGTCATGAAAGGAGCCTTTAGGATCAAGGTATGAGGATTGTGACCAGGGCGTCTACCTGATTTTCATCTACACTGTAGTACAGGACTTGAGAACAGGGGGTCATTGGTTCCATTCCTGCAGGGATCCCTGATCCCTGGCTTAGCCAATTTCTTTCCAAGGACTGATGATAATCATTGCGACAGGATTCGTTCCTCTCCCACTACTGACCATTACTTCGACAATGAATATGTGAGAAAGCAGCAAGTGGCTTGGAAAGAAAATCGTGCGGAGTACTGGTAACAGAGACTCCAGGAAACATGGATAGGTGCACTGGCCGCCGCGATGTAACTGAAATAATGTTGAAAATGGCGTTAAACAGCATACAATCAATCAATTCAAACTTTATATTGTATGTATTTAGAATGAATTAAAAAGGCATGAAAACAAAAACAAAAAAAACTAAAATCACCAGTTAAAGTACCTTTAATATAAATACATCATTAATCACTTCAAAATCAATCCTACCAGCATTTTCTTCTTTTGCTACAATGTTTTCTTCCCTACCAAAGAAAGAAACCAAGACTTTAGCAACATTTGTCGTCTGCAAATGCTTTCAATTTGCTCCTGTCCTAAAATCTGTTGTTTGTACTCTGAATATAATTTCATTATAAAGAAAACTTACCAATTTTACTCCTTATTTTCCAACAATATTTACTAGAGCTATTTCCCGTATTTCCTCCATATAAAAAGTCTTATTTGTTGAAAGCATGATAAGAATTCTGAATAAAATTTCTAAATACCAGTATTACTCGAACAAACTGACCTGAAATTGACCTATATGCAACGAATAATTAGAGAGTGAATATTTTTATCATCGCATATACCGGTAATCGGACGGTCTGGAAATTCTACTACCGGCAAACGTCGGGTTTGACCTTTTTAGTGCCATAGTCAAAATGAGAAACTATTGCGGATGATATGGATCAAGATCAGACTGCAGAGAAAGTGCATCTTAGATAAATGTCATCTGCCATGTATTACCAATTTAAACCAACAAAATCATGTTTATTTCAGATATTTAAGTATTTTCTGAAGACTTGATAAATCTATCAGCCATATAAAAAGTTGAAAATCAATCACATACTTCCGCATGCAGACGACAAAAGCAAAAGCTAAGTTTGGACAGTAATTCAAGTGTGTAATATATGGTCAGAGAGGTCATTCATTTCATGTCAAATTGTTCGAGTAATGCTATTTCTGAATATAATTTGCAACATTTTTAAATCATAACATACCTCATTATGAAAAATGAGTTAAATGCATATGCAAAACGTATAGACCCACATCAGCTGGCACAGTTTGCACAGGTGGACATGGGTTGAAACTTTTTGTTATATGTAAATTTTGAAAAAGTGTCAAACATTTTTGCTATTTGTAAGTTTCCTGCATGTTAAAGGAGCATTCTAGATACCTCAAGATCCAATCATCTTTTAGACAAAATGGATTTTATGGATCCATAATTATGTGATGACTTGTTTGTTATATTACAGCACACAGTTGTACTATAGGGTTAATTCACGTTTTTGAGGTCATTAACATTCGAAGAGGCCTGAAAAATGCTTTAACGCCCGAGTGCGAAGCACGAGGGTGTTAAGGTATTTTGAGGGCCTCTGTGAATGTTAACGACCGAAAAAAACGTGAATTAATACAATTATTGCATAAATTAAAGTTATTTTAGCAATAATTTGCAAAGATATCAAAAATATTTCCATAGAAATACAAATAAGCGAACTTCAAATGTACTGTACCTAAATGGGTCAAAACCGGAAGTCGGCGAAAAAGTTTTTGTTACGAGCAGTGAAGGGCCGTTAGTCCTGTTGCCAGTTTTGATTCTCTCGGTGTACATTCACTTCTAATGATTTTCAATACAAAGTGGACTTATGTGGCATAAATTTGCACACTTTTGGACGATTACAACTGGGATGAATGAGTGGACATGAATTTCTGTAACTGAAAGACGTCAGAGGGATCGATCTACATCAAGCGAGGGAATTACCGATCATGTTAAAAAGTGAGTGGGATGTAGCTGGTTTTGAGTACATTTCACAAGTGATTTTTTATTCAGATCTCGATTAAACTGAGATCCTGTGCAAAATTTTGTTTGTGGTGTACTACTATCATCAAAGACAAGCTGTGAAAAGGATCTAATATGGTACAAGTTCCTACAGTTTGATGGTCGAAGTCTAGGGAATATCTAACAAGAACAAACGTTGTTTACAAGGTAGGCCTGAATCGAGGATATTGATAGTACAAAGCCGGGCGTTAACGGCGCATGAATTTACTGAAAAATACATGTTTTCTCCCATTAACGCCCGGTTTTTACCCTTTAATACATGCTTATAATGGCCCGAAAAGGCACATTTTATGCAATAATAACTCCTTACCACATGACCAAATTTTAGACTGATCCAAATTAAAAGCATTTGTAGATGACACATTAAATGTGGCTCAGAGGATTGGGCTTTTATCAAAAAGAGTAGAAAACATAGTGGGAAAAGGAGAAAATGCTGGTAACCAGCATTTTCTCCTTTTTCCACAATGTTTTCAAAAAATTTCTTGCTCAAGATCGTTAAAATTTGGGATTGTGTGGTAAAGGGTTAACCCTTAGGCTGCAAAGCGTGACTCACCGACCTTTTGCGGACAGTGTAGATCAAAATCAGACTGCGCAGAACGTGCAGTCTGATCTTGGATCTACACTGTCCGAGGAGATATTGTTCCCAAAGACATTCTTTTGAAATAGCAATATTTGAGTTTTTACTATAACATTGAAAATTTGATTTTAATTATTAAGTGTAAAACCCCTTTTTTACCAAAGCATGACTAAAGAAAATTTGATTTGCTCAGATACCAAGTTGGAATGGTAATTTGATAAGATACATAATTCACTTCTCTGTGATACATTCACGTAGCCCCGCCCGGGTGGTTCAGTGGTGAGCGTGTCGGGACTCATGACCTGGTGGTTTGAGTTCGACACCCAGTTGAGGCCAACTTTCTTTCCGGCGTATTTTCGCCTCTCACCTCTGCTGAAGCATGTGAGAAAAGCAGTCGGTGGCTTTGGAAAGAAAGTTGTGTTAGTACTGGTGTGAGAAAGCCAGGAAACACATGTGCGTCACCGACCGCCATGATATGGCCTTAGCTGTTAAAGTGGCGTTAAACCCCAATACAACCAATACAACCAACCATTCATGTAAGTTTAGCCAGGATTAAATAGAGGTTATTTGTTTTTTACGTTGAAAGATCGAAATTTATTTCACTGAATGAGCATCATAGGTAATATTTTCACAAGTGGTGGGGCAGCCATGAGGCTAGTAATAATAAGAGACATTATAGTATTGTCTAAAAAAGTTTTTGTCCATGAATTCTACAGAGAAAAGTTCTTGTACATAAATTCTATTCGGAGAGGTTTTCTGTCCATGAGTTATAGTCCATAAAGACTTTGTACATAAATTTTATTCAGAAAAGTTTTTGTCAATTAACACATTAAAGTTTGGGTCGCTAACTTCTATCCAGAAAAAATTTTGTCCATAAATTTCTATCAGGAAAACGGACTGCCCATAAAACCTAGTCAGAAAGGTATTTGTCCATAAATTCAACCATTCGTTTGAGGGCCTGCTCACATGCCTCTTTGTTGTAGTTACCTAGGGGCCCTGTTGGATTTGTGAACGCATGTCCGCATCCTCCGTACATAATCAGTTCAAAGTCTGCACTTTGTTTCAATTTTTCCATCAATCCAAATGCGTCCTTTGGTGACGAAAATCCTTCTAACGCGTCCAGTGTACCAAAATGTGCTTGTACAGGAATCTTGATGGTGCTTAGATCGAAGTACTGGGCACCTGGAACACCATAAAACGGAGCAGTTGCTGAGATCTTTGTATCCCCACAGGCTGCGCCGAGACTCAAAGCTCCACCCATACAGAATCCAGTAACGCCTACCTATATCAACAAGAAGACAGGGATCAGTTTTTAACTAGAACTTTCCCAAAGCCAACAGATATCCCCCCACCAGTACCTTGTCCCTCAAGCAGCTTAATCAAGGAACAGAAATGATTTTCAAAACAAAGATCACCTGTGACCTTAACCTTTGACCCATGTGACCAAAAAACAATATGGTATCTTCTTGGGTCAAGAGCAACACTTGTATAAGTTTCCGGGTACTAGGTCAAACAGTTATTCGGTTAGGGCACAGAAACGATTTTCAAACAAATCGTGACCTTGACCTTTGACCCATGTGACCCAAAAATAATAGGGCACCTCCTTGCATCATGAGCAACATGTGTACAGCATGGAAACAAAAACAGGACAGACAGACAGACCGACCGAGACAGACAGACATCTGGAAACCAGTAATACTATAACCCCTCTACTTTGTAGGCGAGGGGTAAAATTACTCCTTATCAGCGGACAAAATTTTAGACTAGATCTAGTCCAAATGGAAAGCATTGGCAGATGAGTTGTTAAATATGACAGACAGATTGAAATTTGTTTTGGGACCGGTAGAAAATATTGTTGGAAGAGCAGAAAAAGCCAAGTACTAGCATTTTTTTTCCACAATATTATCACAAGCCTTTTTCTTCAGTTTAGCATTTTCTCCTTTTTCCACAATGATCTCAAAAGCATTTTTTCTTCAGTTTATTCATTTACAGTTTATATATGGACTTTTAAAATCTTCTTTTTTTTTTAACTATTTACCAAACAACAAAATTTTAGACATGTCCAAATTGAAAGTATTTGCAGACGACAAAATAAACATGACTCAAAAATTGAAACTTGACTTTAGAAGAGTAGAAAACATTGTGGGAAAAGGAGAAAATGCTGGTTACCAGCATTTTCTCCTTTTCCCACAACCTTTTCAGAAGGCCTCTTCCTCTGGGTCGTAAAAACCAGGGATTGTTTGGTAAAGGGTCAACTATTTACCATAATTATGACAAAAATGTAGACTTCTCCGACTTGACAGTTGTGGCAGACGACAATTTCGATGCGGCTCAAATGATGGATTTTCTCTTTGATAGGATAGAAAACATTGTGTGAAAAGGAGAAAATGCTGGTAACCAGAATTTTCTCCTCTTCTCACAATGTTTTCAAAAGCCTTCTTTCTTGAGAGAAGGTAAAACTTGGGATTGTGTGGTACTAGGTTAACTCTCTAATAAACAAATAAAGTTCTGACTTGTCCAAAATTGAACGCATTTGCATACAACAAAATAAGTTTGACTCAAACATAGAAATTTCTTTTTGAATGATAGATTGATTGATTGATTGATTGCATGGTGTTTGACACCCTTTACAAAATCATTTTAGTTATATCGTGGCAGCCAGTACCCCTATCCATGCATTCCCAGAGTTTCTTTTACCAGTACTCAGCACAATATTCTTTCCAAACCACTGGCTGCTTTCCCTCATAACCATCATCAAAACAATGGTCAGCGGTAAGAGAGGAATGAATCCTGTCGCAATGACTATCATCAATCCTTGGAAAGAAATTGAGCAAGCTGGGTATAGAACCAGCAACCTCTTGTACTAAAGTCCTGAGCTACTGGGGCTCCGCTTTTTCTTTTGAAGGAAGACAAAAAATATCGTAGGAGGAAAAAATGCTAGGTCAAAATCCTAGGGAAATAATGTGTCTAATAGCCGAGTATATATGGTAAAACAGTATTTCATTGGGTAACAACAAATAGTTTAGCCAATCAGAAATTGTGTCTTAACCCTTTACCTCATAATCCAGAGTTTCAACGAATCTGATAAAGAAAGCTTTTGAAAACATTGTGGGAAAAGGAGAAAATGCTGGTTACCAGCATTTTCTCCTTTTCCCACAATGTTTTCTCCATTTTCAAAAGCAAATCTTACCATATATGCCACACCTACTTTGTTGTCTGCAAATGTTTTGCATTTGGACAAGTCTAAAGTTTTGTTTTGTGGAAAAAGGTTTTATAATCTTGAAAATTAGAATAATGATGCAAGTTCTAGAGCTTAGTAGATACAAACCAGCCTGACGTGATTGATTAATTTTAAAGTGTTTAAGGCTGTTTTCAACATTATTTCAGTTATATTGTGAAGGCCAGTGCACCTATTCATGCTGTCCTAAAGATTCTTTTACCAGTACTTTGTAAAATATTCTTCCCAAGCCACTGGCTGATTTCCGATTGTTACAGGAGACCACTCCTTCATGCATGGCTTCATTCTGGTTTAAATATAATACCTGACAACTGCGTTCTAGAGAATTCCCTTTAGCTCAGTGGTCATGGTGTTGGCCTTTCGTCCAGGCGTTCTAGGTTCGAATCCTGCCCCGTCCCTGTACTTCTGCTATGCATTTGTTCATTTGTTTCTTTGTTACGAACTTTGTTCGTAAGATGGGGGCTCCTCCGGGATAGGCCATTGAGCCTTTAATCCCATTTGTTGTCCAAAAACGGACTTACTGCGGCTTTGAGTCAAGTGATGACTTTAAGAGGGGGTGTGTTATGGGAGACCACTCCTTCATGCATGGCTTCATCCCGGCTTAAGTACAATACCTGACAACTGCGTTAGGGAGAATTCTCTTTAGCTCAGTGGTTATGGTGTTGGCCTTTCGTCTGTGCGTTCTAGGTTCGAATCCTGCCCGGACCCTGTATTTCTGCTATGCATTTGTTCATTTGTTTCTTTGTTATGGACTTTGTTTGTAAGACCATCATAACCTCTTTTGAAGCAATGATCAGCAGTGAGTGGAGGAATGAATCCTGTCACAATGACTATCATTGTGACAGGATTAATTCATCCCTCTCACCGCTGATCATCGCACAAGAGCATCATCATGCAGGTTCCAATGCTTGGCTGGGGAGGCTTGTTTTTCAGTGAAAATTATAAGTCAATAAAACGGGCATAACTGTGTCTAAAAATTATTTGATGGTTACCTGCCCCTGTTGTATAGGTCCCCCCTTTTGATAATTAGAAACTTGTCCAAGTTTGAAGCAAATATCTTCAATAATAATAGAGATATCACAAAGTTTTCGCACAACAACGCAGACGACAATGACAACACCAAATTTGAAAACAGCTAAGCTAAAAAACTCAGCCAGCTCTGGATTTGAACCAGCCACCTCCTAGTCTGAAGTCCTGACTGCTCTAACCCCACACCTGACATGGTAAAATGTTACACAAAAATTACCTTTTTACATCCTTTGGAAAGCAGGTACTCTGCAGCCCCTTCAATATCTTTGACAGCTCCAGCCCAGTCCAAATTGCTCATCAAGTGACCGGCTTGTTCAGAATCTGTGGCTAATTCTCCATGATAAAGATCAGGAGTAATGGTCATAAAGTTTCCCAGGTCACCAATGTATTTCGCTTCATCTTTTATCTGGTCATTCAATCCCCACCATTCCTTACAAATGGGTAAATTGAGATATATGACATATTGGACGTTAGTTGGAAGTTAAGGTAAGTAAGAATTGGCTTGAGTTGGCGTCCGAGATATATACATGTAGTATCTGGCAAGAGTTTCTCTTTGTGATAAAATCTTATTAAAGGAGCCTTTGGCTTGCTTAATAAATTTTTTTTCTTGATGAGTTTAATAAATTTTTATCTCTCGCCAAAGGATCTCTTTATAACATTTTTTCTAGACTCCTTTAATTAATAAAATTTATCTCAGACACAAACTCATGGCAGATTCTTTCTATCACAAAACTGTATCTCAAGAACTACAGTGCATGTGTACTGAAATTTACATACTGGTAAGTTTTTTCTTTGACAGATTTGTACTTTGAAACAAGGATCAGCAGAGTCCTCAGTATTCTGTCACAATGACTGTTATCAATCCTCGGACAGATATTGACCAACCTAAGGATTCAAACCTACAACTCTCTGGTTTCAAGCTCTCATGTTACTGACTGAGCTACCCAGCTGGATACCTTTATTGATTGAATGATTGTATGGTTTTTAACGCCTTTTTCAACAGTATTTCAGTTATATCCCGGCAGCCAGAGTACCTATCCATGCTTTTCTGGAGTTTCTGTTACCAGTAGTCCACACAATATTCTTTCCAAGCCACTGGCTGCTTTCCCGCATAAACATCATCGAAACAATGATCTGCTGTGGGAGAGGAATGAATCCTGTCGCAATGACTATCATCAAATAAAGCTTTCAAATCTGGAGCCTGAGTATTTGTTTGTTTGGTAGATTATTCTAAACAAAAAGCCAAATAGCAGCTAAAAACACAATGCAAGCGCTTAAATGGATTTGAGCCATGCTCTGTGAAAAGGGGGCTTAATGCATCTGCAAAAGGTATCGATCCGGATCAGCCTGCAAAGTCTGCGCAGGCTGACCTGCGCCAAAACTTTTTGCTCTTAGTCAAATTTCTGCATATCAAAGGAATATTTTACCTCCAGGTTCAGTCAGGGTTTTACGGGACGCAGATTTCCGCGTCCATATACGCATAAATATCGAGCTGTACGCATATTTATCAGCAGTTCGCATCCCAGGGACTCATAAAAATTAATTCCAGAACTAAGATAAAGATTCGTGAATAAAACTGAGCGTCTCTTGATTGTTGGCATTTCGTCGAAAAAAGGGAAAACTTCTGCAGTCAAAATGATAAAATCGCAGTTTTTTAGACACTGGCACCGGGCACACTTGATTTGGGATATCCAGTGACTTGTGTCACGCTGTCTTGAATCGAGTAAGTCGGCATAATCATGATCATTAGTTGCTTAAAACAGACAAAACTATTCATGATTTTATGAATAATTAGACTTTTTTTACATTTTTAAACCTTAAATTCTTTGCATTAGTAACTACTTGCGCAGCTTTTACGGTAAAAACACTTTTACAAATATCTTCTGGCAAAAAAGAGGGTATTACTAATTGAGTATGACCTGCATAAATTATATTTGGCGTTTCCGGATTTCTTCCTTGTACACAAAAAATCGCCTGCAGATGACATGTCAAAACAGTCAAGTCTTTTGAATTTGTGGGGGAAAAAAAAGGAACCGGCGGGTGACAAAGACAAAGATCAAAGGCCAGTTATGCCATCCTCATCTGATCCTTCACCAAGTACGTCAATTGTGAAGAAAGATCGCAAATTTCAACAAGTCTGTCTCTTTATTGCATTAATATTCCCAAAAGTACTGGTCAGGGAGGAGGCCTTGTAATATGGGACCCCCAAAATTTGGGCTGGGACCCCCAATTTTTTTAAGGTTGCATCCAGTGGACCCCCGTTTTTCAAAAGCTCTGTAAAACCCTGGGTTCAGTGGATTTAGACAAAATGGATTTAATGGATCACTAATTATTGATGAATTGCTAGGTACATGTATAATGCATCACGGAAATGCACTAAGCCCCCTTTTGCCAGAGCATGGCTTATTTAGATTTTAATCAAAACATTTGAGAGTATGGAAAATATTGCGAAGATGACAATCAGTAATTGTGTGGTCAGTCCAAGTGTTAGTTGTGGGCGGAAAAAATGACTTTCAAAATCAGGGAAATTGTATACAAAACATAGAGTGACCTGGCAACTTTTAATCTAGTTTTGAAATTAATTTCTCTTCAAGTGACTTACACTTGGTCTGTCTGTAAAATAACACATTGTCATCTTCACAATGATTTCCATACTTTTAAATGGTATGTTTTAAATCTAAATGCATTTTAACACCTGCATTGTTTATTTTTGGCAGCTATTTGGGCTTCAAGAATTACTCAAACAAATTGACATGAAATAAATGACCTCTATTACCATATATTACACGCTTGAATTATTGTCCAAACTTAGCTTTGGCTATTGCCATCTGCATGTGGAACTATGTGAACGATTTTCAACTCTTTGAGCCGAAAAACATGATTTTGATGGTATAAATCGGTAATTTGTGGCAGATGACATTGATCTAAGATGCACTTTCTGTGCACTCTGATCTTAATCCATGTCAACCGCAAAAGCTTTTTAATTTGACTATGGCAATATAAGGGTCAAACCTGACATTTTCCGTTAACAGAATTTCCGTACCGTCCGATTATACTGATGATATAAATATTCACTCTTTAATTATTCTTTGCATAGAGGTCAATTTCAGGTCAATTTCTTCGAATAGTAATCACCTGCAAAACAATCAAGCCTTTCGTTGTTTTAAAATCACTGCCTTGCAGGTATCCAGGGCACTTTCCTTTCGCATTTTTTGAGTCAAACTCTACTTTTGACATTTTCTGAAAGAGAGAAATATAGGATCTGATATGGGTTGGCACTTGAGATAAAATTTATTAAACGAGTCTAGGGAAAATGTTATTAGACGAGGCTTTGGCGAGCTTAGTAACATTTTTCATTAACCCTTTACCACACAATCCCAAGTTTTAACGACCCTGAACGAGAAGCCTTTAGAAAACATTGTGAGAAAAGGAGAAAATGCTTGTAACCAGCATTTTTCCTTTTCCCACAATGTTTTCTTCCCATCATTTCAGCTTAATTTAATTTGTTGTCTGCGAAGACTTTGAATTCAGTTGAGTCCAAAATTTTGTTGTTTGGTAAAGAGTTAACAAGTTCAATAAAATTGTCAGATTCTTTTTATCACATAACAATATTTCACACATTATAGACCAAAAGATGCAATACCATCTATAGATGAACCAATAATCCATAATGTCCATAAAATCCATTCACTTCTATGAAATACGAACAGGATATAAAACATGTATGGGATAACAAAATTGGTAATGGGTATATGACACTGAAAACAAAGGTTATGTGATAAAAGAATGGTATTGTATTGGATTGGAGTTTAGCGCCATTTTAACAGCTTAGGTCATATCATGGCGGTCAGTGACACACCCATGTGTTTCCTGGCTTTCTCACACCAGTACTGACACAACTTAGAAGGATTATGTGAGATCTTGATATGTATAAAAGATATTGTTGAGTGCCAGGGCAATCCCTATCTACTCCAAAAAGTTCAAGTTAAGATAAAAGATTTGAACAAAAGATTTGTTCAAAAGACAGGGAAAAGTCTTAAAATGAAAAAGTTGGTTGGTTGTATTGGGGTTTAACGCCACTTTAACAGCTAAGGTCATATCATGGCGGTCGGTGACGCACATATGTTTCCTGGCTTTCTCACACCAGTACCAACACAACTTTCTTTCCAAAGCCACCGACTACTTTTCTCACATGCTTCAGCAGAGGTGAGAGGCGAAAATACGCCGGAAAGAAAGTTCGCCTCAACCGGGTATCGAACTCACAACCACCAGGTCATGAGTCTGACATGCTCACCACTGAGCCACCCGGGCGCGCAAAATGAAAAAGAATTATGTGTTAAATTTAAATGAACTTGACAAATAAGGCTATTGAAAACATTATAGAAAAAGGATAAAATGTTGTTAACCAGCATTTTCTCCTATTTCTATCATGTTTTTACCCGTTAGAGATTTTAAGCTCATTTGTACAGTGTACTAAGTTTAAATCTATCATCTAAGGATGTAATGAATTTGGAAGAGTCTGAAACTTGCCGTAAAGGCAATGTTTCCCAATGTTTTCTACCTTATCAAAGACAGAAATTATGAATTCATCAACATAATTATGTTGTTTGCAGATGCTCTCAATTTAGTCCAGTGGAAATAAGCAAATCTTCTTCCCCTCACCCCTCCCCCAAAAAAAAAAAAAACAGAATAAAACATCAGGGTTTTCCATGACACACAAATCCTGCGTTATTGATGCAATTTTAACTCAAATGATCCCCAAAATAAATAACAGTGCATCATCAGTGACGCAACTTTCCATCTGAAATCTGAAACATCTAGGAAATTGAATAAAGCATCATAAATCCAAGTCTGTTCTTGCTTCAAAATCAGATGAACACCATTCTTTTTTTAACTACTGGGTTTATTTTAGATAAAAGAGGTTTTCCGGTAATTTATTAATAGAATAAGATTGGTTTAGGCATTATTGCTGTACAGTACATCGGACGTGTCATAAATATGGTCCGGTCAAAATCTTGGTTGGGTTCTCCCTACTTCAAAGCTTATTTCACACGACTTCTGGTAGATACAAGTACACATTACCAGTCTGTTCTGTTCGCAGAAAATAATGAGACGACGAAGTTAATTGTTGCATTCTTTTTTAACTTCCTACAGCTTTCCGATCAAGCCACATCAAGCAGCGATTTGGACAAGAATTTTTCATCTGTCAAAAATCAAATCGAGCATTCTGTCAGAAATGACTTACAGACTTTTACTTTCTTGGAGTTTAAAGGTGAAATGCATTGTAATCCGTGCTTGACGACGATTAGACTCATTTATTTTGACCCCCTAAATTCAAGAAATGACCCTCAACTAATGAGGCAAGGGGACACAATGAACCCCAAATTTTAAAGCCGAGGGAAAACCCTGAAACATAAATTTGAAAAAAAGTCTTTCATTTCAGTTTAGCCAACAAATAACTAAAGAGCTTTAGTAGAAGTATCTTTCTGCCTAAAATACTTACTCTTACAACAGTGTTTCATTTACCTGTGCGTCCTGCGTCAGGGACGCAAAGAAATTGCCGAGGACGCAAAACTTTGAGATATGTGTATTTTCGAGACGCACTGATTTTGATATCAATGCCTTTTGCAAAATTTCGTTTGATCCCGATCAATTAAAGTGTTTACATTTTCTATCGAAACACCGGTAATTTTTCTACTTTAGACTGGTACCTTCATTTTCCGGTCTATTTTTAGCCTAAGTAATCTAGTCTATGGAATGGTTTCCGTTTTTCTTTTTATTCGGGTACACGGAATATCGACATCCAACACGTACGTTATAGATCCTCTCCAAGGCATATTCTTACTTAAATGCAGAAAATTGTAGTCAATATGAATGAACAACTATCATTTCATGTCCTCATCGGCAAATAATTACTTTTTGAATCTTTTTTATAACCGGGCGATTTAGATAACCTCAGACGATTTCCATTTCGTCGAAAAAATTCCAGTGCGTAGATCTATATCTAAACGATGTAATGCGTAAGCAATGCCACCAAAAAAGAAGGCAAAATCCGATCACAAACAACAAACTTTAACTAGTTTGTTTACGAAATCACAAGAGTCTGACCTGCCGATTCATAGTGACTTACATACCGATAAAAATGTCGAGAATAATGAGAAATCATCGGCAGTTCAATCGGCGTGGATTCGGCCCCGGCCAGTTCGAAACCGAGAGAATTCAAGTCACACTGGCTTAAACTTTTTAGTTGGCTAACTTACGAAAGTGAAGAGAATTCATGACAGACAATTCATAAATCAGACCATACAGATTTTTAACAATTTGAACAATATTTTTTTTAAAATGGGGTTTAACTCATTACCACACGATCCCTAATTTTGACGCCTCTGAGAAAGAAGCCTTTAGAAAACATTGTGGGAAAAGGAGAAAATGCTGGTAACCAGCATTTTCTCTTTTTCCGACAATGTTTTCTACCCTTCTAAAAACGAATTCTAAATCTTCAATAACTTCAATAACTTTTATTTTGTCGTCTGTTAATGCTTTCGATTTGGACAAACCTAAAATTTTGCCGTTTGGTAATGAGTTAAAAGGTGGGACTCGTAAAGTTGGTTTCAGACTCATAGTTTTTCATCCCAGCGAGTCCCAGGACTCACTTATAGCAAATTGTAAAAAAATCACTGTTACAAACTGTACAAATTGTCCTTGTTGGAATAATCGTTTCGATGTTACGGTCCTTAGCGAGTGAATTCTCCCAGAGAGTACCATTGACTTGAAATAAAAAGGTGTTAACCCTTTACCACACAATCCTTTTTGTTAATGACCCTGAGAAAAAAGCTTTTTGAAAACATTGTGGGAATAGGAGAAAATGCTGGTAACCAGCATTTTCTCCTTTTCCCATAATGTTTTCTACCCTACCAAAGAAAAATGCCATCATTTGAACCAAATTTTAGATTGCTGTCTGCGCATGCTTTCAATTTGGGCAAGCCTATATATTGCTCATGTGGTAAAGAGTTAACTCTTTACGAAACAACAAAATTTTAGACTAGTCCAAACTGAAAACATTTGCAGACGACAAAGTGCTGGTGGGTTCGATCCCCATGGCTGGCCATCTAAAATTATAGTAGTCTTTCTGATGAGGCGTTAAACCGAGGTCCTGTGTGATGGTGCTATACACCAAGCATGTAAAAGAACGTGGCATAACTTAAGATGGGTTTCATCCTGTATCTGCACTATCCCCTGTAACAATACTAACAGCCTTAAGGGGGCGTTGCTCATATGGGTAACCAGTGGCAACGAGAAATAAATGCAAATTCAATCAATAAAAGTGCTCATAACTAAATTGACAATTTCTGTCTTTGATAGCACAGAAAACATTGTTGGCTCATATCATTTTCCAAAGGGGGGGGGGGGGCAATTAATACAGGTAAAATAACATAGAATTTTACGAGGCCAACCATAATATTACCATCCAGTTTTACTCAATACCGACTGCAAAGTGATTGCCATTGTAAATACCCGCTGTATTAAGGCCAAGAAAAAATATCTGTAAATTCTTTACCACATAACAAAATTTTAGACATATCCAAACTGAAAGGATTTATTAAAAATGAACTGAACTTGCCTTTGACAGAGAAGAAAAAATTTTGGTTACCAGCATTTTCTCCTTTTTCCAAGATGTTTTCAAAAGTCTTATTCATCATGGTCGTTAAAACTAAGGATTGTGTGCTCCTTTTCCCACAATGTTTTCTCCCCAGTCAAAGAAAAATTGCACCATATGAGCCTCACTGAAATTGACGTCTGCAAATGCTTTCCATATGGACAAGGCTAAAATTTTGTCGTCTGGTAAAGAGTTAATAATTAGCAAAGTCGCTCATATTGAATTAGGTCTACCCGAAGCATTTTATAAAATTTTTGTTTGCAATGAAAGGTCCCAGGTTATATCATTAGTCTGACTTGAAACTGGTCTTTATTTGGAGCGGGGACCAGCACGTTTTATGCTCTGTTTCAAAATTTGGTTTTCTGAGTACCCTTAATTCGCTTATTTAATAATGGAATGGCCTCCTGTAAGTTATATATTCATCTGAAAAAACTTGTTTTACTATCTCCTATTCACCACTCGTCCTGCCGGACGACCATGACTGATATTTCACTCGTCCTCATCCATTTCTTACTTGTAAATACAAGTGGACGAGTGGATTTTTTGGACCCTGACTTTCTGAAAGTTTTTCCAAGTCAGTTAACAAATTTTGTGTCAACTGAATTTAACATTATCGCAAGTGTACACATACATGTATTCGAATAGTCAGGCATTAATGACATCGATTTGTGAAGTAATTAGGAATATATTGATTCCCTTAATCTATTCTAGCTGATTTATTTCGGCTTAGTCAATGGCCATCTGGTAAGCCCATTTTTGGTTAGAAAAAAGCTGGGGCAAAATTAATTTGAGGGGTAGTGATAATAAAAGACATTGCGGTAGATCTAAGTGGTTTTCTTTTCTTTCTTTTTATCAGTGTTGAAAACAAATGAGCCATGCTCTGTGAAAAGGGGGCTTAACGCATCATGCGAAAAATATCAACCAAGGTCAGGCTGACCTCGGCCGAAACTTTTTGCTGTTTGGTAAATTTTCTTTATGTCAAAGGACCAGTCTACCTTTATAATTAAGTTGGTTATTAAAAAAAGCAGATATTATGGATCCATAGGCATGTAATGGCTTGCTTGGTACCATGGATTTCAGAGATGCATTAAGCCCCTTTTTTGCCGAAGCATGGCTCAAATTATAAAAATCTATGTTTTTATTTGAAGTTTTAGATTGTAAAGCCCCAGCAGTCTGATCTTGTTAACACTGTCTGCAAGAACAAAGTTCTACTCCGCTTTTTTTCTCCTTCTTTGAAGAGGCCCGTAAAACGGACCCGTTCCCAATCTGAAAATGCTACCATTTTTCCCAATATCACACAATCATGAAAATTCCCAAAAATAAATTGTGTTTCTCACTGCATAATTGACCCATTCAAAATCAAGGCCTAGGTGTCGGTTTACAAAATAACTTGGTGACGGATTAAAATTGGTATCCTGGATTTTCCCCCAGCAAATTGTTCAGAATGCGTAGTATGAACGATAGCGATCGAAGAACGAAATGAGCCATAACTTCAAATAATATTGAAAGAGAATCAAACTAACAGTTTCTAAACTCCCTACAGAGTTTGGTTTTGAGAAACTGACAAGTCCAGTCAAGTCGAAGATAAGCATAAAAGCATCATGATGCAACTATTAGCTCGTCTCAAAATGAAATAGATATTAAGTTTCGAAATTCAAATGAGCCTAGTTTCGAATGTATACTGGTGGTCATCAACAAAGTTCATGGGTCAACTCTTAAACCTCCCTTAAACACTTACAAAAAACAGTACTCCTGACATCTTCAACAGCATGAGAAACAGACATTCTTTTCTTTCAGGACATAAATTTGTTTTCTAGGTTTTGAATTTCTGGTGCGAAATGCTTAAGTTCAAATAATTGGAAAGTATCCATTAAAAATAATTAGTAATGTGATTCTGTGTTTATCATGAAAATTCCCAATTTCGGAGAAAACAGTGCATTTTTCCCAATTTGCTCGGTTTTGGACCCATTCCCGAAACAGAGAAAAAAAAGCTGCTACTTCATAATATTAGCGTAGTGAAAAGTATTGAATGCATACAGAACTTTATAGAACCATTAACTCTTTATCTCACATGCTCAACATTTTACTCTGGTCAAAATTGAAGGCATTTACAGATGACAAACATTACCCAAAAACTGAATTTTGCCTTAAGAATGGCAGTTCTAAAGCATTGTAGAAAAGGAGAAATGGTACGAGCATTCCTTCCTATTCCCGCAATGTTCATAAAAGCCTTCTCTCTTCAAGGTCTTTGAAATTCAGGATTATGTGGTAAAGAGTAATGGAAGTATTTGACAAATATTACCGTTGTGCGAACAACAAGGAGCAGCACTCTCCGTACTTTGATTCGAGGGTGCAAAACGCATGTCGGTGCATTCCCAAAATTAGACAGCCAAAAAACTTACAAAATGTAAATGACATGCAACACGATCGAGGCATATAGAAGGTTTGAAATTTACTTATCTCAGTAAAGAAATCATTGAGATTTAAAACAAATGACTTACCAGCGAAGTTCTCAATTCAGTATCTCGAGCTAACCGGATTCCATTAATGTTTGGGCAGGCGAGCTTTCAAGTAGCTGGGTCCCTGCTTCACGGAGTTTTATAGTGTTGATAGTGGAGTGCTTCGCGCGGAGTACCAGCCCAGAATGGATGGATAAGGTTTTGTGAAAGAGGGCGATAGACGGTTAATTTGCCCCGAATAGAATCGATTTTAAATGATTAGAAAATATTTAGGGAGAAGGCACAGACCTTTACCTTTGCAAGACTTACTCCTTTTTCTGCATTGATTTAAAAAGCTCTCTTCTGAGCGATATGAACGATAAATTGCGTTGTGAGAGGGGTGTGTGTGTTGGGGGAGGGGGGGAAGGGTTGACATATGATACGGGTATTGTCGTCTGCAATTTTTTGCTTTTGAAAAAATTACGCAGTTTTCAAAAAAATCATTTCATCCGTATAGCATCGCAAAGTAAACTGATCTATGCATTCCGACGTTTAAACTATACTTTAACCTTTATGAATGATCCAAGCTGTGGCAAAAAGGGGCTTAATGTTTCTCCATGATACATGATACTAAGAAAGTCAACACACATGTAATTATGGGTCCATAATAGATCTAGCCCACTCCCCTTTCTTAACTCATTACCAAACGACAATATTTTAGGCTTGTCCAAATCGAAAGCATTTGCAGACGACAAAATAAAAGTGACTGAAAATTTGAAATTTGTTCTGTGAAGAGTAGAAAACATCGTGGGAAAAGGAGAAAATGCTGGTTACCAGCATTTTCTCCTTTTCCCACAAGGTTTTCTAAAGGCTTCTTTCTCAGGGTCGTCAAAAGTAGGGATTTTGTGGTAATGGGTTAAAACAACTGACTTAATCGTAAGGTAGACTGGTCCTTGGGCATACATAAAATTCATCAATAGCGGAAAAGTCCCCTTTTCATACGGAACATTGTTCAAATATAGTCTATCCAAACCACTTAATTTCGAGAGTTTTAATGACCTTGAGAAAAAAAGGCCTTTGAAAACATGTTGGAAAATGGAGAAAATGCTGGTAACCAGCATTTTCTCCTTTTCACACCATGTTTTCTCCCCTGTCATAGATAAGGAAAAAGATATAGTATTTGACGCACACTTTAAATTGTCGTCTGCAAATGCTTTCAATTTGGACTAGTCTAATACATGTATTTTGTCGTTTGGAAAAGAAATAGTCTATCCTAGTCACAGGCTGCTTTCACTCAACACAGTAGGAAAAGGAGAAAATGTTTGTAACCAGCATTTTCTCCTTTCCCCACCATGTTTTTTCCCCTTTCATAGATAAGAAAAAAAGAAATATTAATTAAGGCACACTAAATTTGTCGTCTGCAAATGCTTTCAGTTTGGACAAGTCTAGGCCTAGGCCTATTTTGTTGTTTGGAAAAGAACTAGTCTATCCAAGCCACAGGCTTCTATCCGACTCTTTGCTGAACGTGTTTTAACGAGCCGTAAAAAGGAGAGCTTTACCAAATATAGTGGGAAAGGGAGAATAAGCATTTCTTCTTTTCCCATGCCGTTTTTTTTTTTTTCAAAATCCCTTTTTCTCAAAGTAACGTTAGTTCTCGATCTAGTTAGAACCCGGGATAAGTTTTAGTCCTTTTCAAACGACAAAATTTCAGACTTGTCCAAATTGAAAGCAAAATTTGCAGACGACAATGTAAATATGACTCAAACATTGATTTTTTTTTTCAGGAGGGTAGAAAAGATTGGGGGTAAAGGAGACAATACTGGTTGTGGGATGGGAGGGGTAAAGCTCCTGGCGGGCGATTTCTCCCTCTCGTCTCAACAACACTATATACGTACATCTAAGCACCAAACCATAAAGTATATCAACACGTTCTGATCACAGATAGAAAATATATTTTCATTTAATTTGCCTCGTACAATACGATATAATGTTAATATGACCTCTTGTTTTCTTGTAAAAGAACAGAGAGAAATAAAGTAAAGTAAGGTTAGCAGCATTACTAGTATTTTTTTTCCTTTTCCCACAATGTTTTCATTTTTTTGTGGTATTTGTCGAAGACAATACCACTATGAGTTCAATATTAAATTTTGAAGACCATGTATCGTATTTTGTGCAAAGCCGAAGGAAATAAACCCAATTAAAGTCAATTTTTCTCAGGCAAATGAGTTTTTCGGTAGCACTCAGATATGTAATTGGAAATGGCATGTTAAAATACACTAGGTGAGGACATCGATCGTGAAAATAATAATTTTTGATTGAAAATAGCTTCACTCGCTCATAGCCTTCTATTGGCGCAATGATACAAAACTTGTCTACCGATCACTTGGTCCTGGGCTTTTTCGTTCCAAAACCAGTTCGTCCCATGGCTTGTTCATCCAATGATTGCGCGCTACTCCATTTGATTGGGCATGAATATTTATAGATCGAAAAATTGATTGTAATTTTGGGAATCAAATATTGATGGCCAAAGATATTTCGAAATCATAGTTTCCAGGTACAAACTTAATTTTATTCGATATAATCACATGGTTTCTCTCTCTATCCATCATGCATCCTACTGTCAAGGGACGTTACTCCTGACTCCTCCTGAATGATCAAACGGAGACCACCAATACACAAATAATCCTAACTTCGTCATGAGTACTCTCCCTTCAACAAAAAAAAAAAAAAAAAAGGTATTCATTTGCTTAGTAGGTTGACTTTCAAGCCAATATTTGAATAATATTTTTATTTTTCTTTCAAATTATTAATTCCACACAATGGTTTCCTTGACAAATACCACTTCAGGGTTCTCAACGCTTTGATTTTCCTTGGAGTCGTGAAAACTCAGAATTGCATGGTAAAGGGCTAACCATATGGTCCTATATCAAACAACAAAATTTTGGACTCGTCCAAATTCAAAGCATTTGCAGACAACAAAACAAATGTATCGCCTGTGATGATTCCTTTTTTGATAGGGTAGAAAACATTGTGGCAAAAGGAGAAAATGCTGGTTACCAGCATTTTCTCCTTTTTCCCACAATGTTTTCAAAGCATTCTTCCTAAGGGTCGTTAAAACTCAGGAATTGTACGGTAAACGGTCAAATAGACCTAGCAACACTCCCGTGATAATACTTACCCCGTGTAACCAGCATTTTCTCTTTTTTCCCACGATGTTTTTTTTACTCTTTCAGATGTAAATCTTTCATAGCCTAAAATTTTTGTCGTTTAGTTGTTTGGTAAAGAGTTTATTTAGCTTATAGACTGCCAAACGCGACTCACAGACCTTTTTGCTGACAGTGTTGATCAAGATCAGACAGCACAGAAAGTGCAGTCTGATCTTGGATCTACATTGTCCGATGAAGAGATATATTTTCTCCAAAAATTGAAATTTGACTTTGGAAGAGAAGAAAACATTTTAGAAAAAGGAGAAAATGCTGGTTACCAGTATTTTCTCCTTTTCCCACAGTGTTTTCAGAAGCCCTTCTATAAAACCAGGGATTATTTGGTAAAGGGTAAACATTGATTGATTGTATGGTGTTTAACGCCGTTTTCAACATTATGTCAGTTATATCGCGGCGGCCATTGCACCTATCCATGCTTTCCTGGAGTCTCTTTTACCAGTAATCCGCACAATTTTCTTTCCAAGCCACTGGCTGCTTTCCCACATAATATTTGTTGTAACAATGGTCAGCGGTGGGAGAGGAATGATTCCTGTCGCAATGACTATCATCAATCCTCGAAACGAAATTGGCCTAGCCAGGGATCGAACCCACGACCCCCTGTTCTCAAGTCCTGGACAAAAAAAAACATCTATTTTGACTATACCGAACCCAAAGCTTTTGCAGACGAAAAATTAAATTTACCCAAAATGGTGGACATTGTCTTTAATAAAAAAAGATAAGATTATTTTTTGTTCTCCCTTTCCCATGACTTTTCTATCCTTAGACTCTTTATCAAGCGACAAAGTTTTAGACCAGCCCAATTTGGAAGAATTTGCATACGATATATTCAGTGTAGCCCATATGTTTAGATTTCTATTTGAATGAGTTAAACACATTGAGGGAAAAAGAGAAAATTCTGGTGACCAGCATTTTATCCTTTTCCCTCAATGTTTTCTAAAGCCTTCTTCCTATGGCTGATAAAGAAGAGAATGAATTGTATGGTAAAGTGATACACCGATCCCATCATGCAAAGCAAATGTTCAAGATCACGTACGGATGAAATTTGATGCACATACACAAAGAAACTAGACCTAATGCAAAAAAAAAAAACCTCGACCTAGATCTATTTGCGTAATCATTATGCATTCCCAGATATTAGATCACACAGTGAAGGACGGGTAGTGTACAGCCTTTTGGATTGCATGTGACGTGGGATTCTGTACAGTGACGGCTTGTCATTTGGGTGTTAAAATTATGTTAACACGGTAAGTCGAGCTGGTGCTTCTTCATTTATTTTGATAGTTATTATGAAATATTCATATCAAGCTATTTGTTTGTTACATGTACATAAAGATCATATCAGGTACAGGTGTACATGTGTGCCTCGAACCTGCCTTTGCGCAGTGGGGATGCCTTGATCATGCGTGCTAAAAGTACAGATGATAAAAATTGTCAAAAACCATTGCCGTTTTTGAATTGATTACTCAGCGTTAAAATCCTCTTTTCTCAACCCAACATACATGTATAAACAGTTTCTTTATTCATAGTTTTGTAAAAACATGCCAAGGGTTGGTAACCAAGTCGACTACAATCGTCCGTATCCTTCGTTTATAAAGGCACGTTGAGAAAAGAAATTTGTACAGTCTCTTGTCAGCAGCTGTACAGTCGCCTGAGAACTGAGATCGCTAGATGGTTCCCATAGAAAATTCACTCTCTCCATCATTAAAGATATCCTCTAGACTTGTCCTCCATCGTTCTGATAGACAGTATAGTTTATATGATTAATTGATTGATTAATTGTTTTCAACATTTTTTCAGTTCTATCAATTCGACAACTCGCTTATTCATGTATGTCATGGTTTTCACGAGTAGTAGGCTAGGGCTCCAAAGTGTCTTGGCCAAGGAAACTACCACGAAAAACCCAGTTTCCAGCAAGCCTCGGACCAGGACCTCCACGCTGCGAGTCCTACACTTTACAACTAAGCCACTAGGACCACAGAGTAGTATAAAAGCCGGGAACGGAAAATTGCCCACTGGGACAATAGCCCGCAAGGAAAATATCCCACTGGACAATAGCCCATTGGACAATATCCCACTGCTAAATTTGGCAGGAAGGAAAATAGACTACTGTCATCAAAAAACGGTTCAAAATCAAATTTGACACTTTTAGTGAGAAAGTACTATTCACATCTCTATTTTTTAGATACAAATTCAATCCCTTGTTTGTTGATAGTCAAAATGCTAATTTTGATAATTACTTATACTTTGTTTTCTTACTTATTAATATATTGTGTCTAGAAAATATAAAAAAAAAAAAGCACGCAGAAAAAGTATAGAGCTGGTAAAATATCCATTGAATCTGCTATTAGTCTGAACAAATATGTCAGGAGAAAAGCCTTCAGTTTTGACTTATGAATACTTATATTTTATACTTAAAGCCTTCAGTTTTGACTTATGAATACTTATATTTTATACTTACTTTGTTGATCAAATGCATAGTTATGAGTATATTTTGGCGATTGTCCCAGTGGATTATTGTCATATTGGGCTATTGTTCTAGTGGGCTATTGTGCTAGTGTGCGATTGTCCTAGTGGGCTGTTGTACCCGTGGGCTATTGTCTGAGTTGACTATTGTCTAAGTTGGATTTTGTCCAGTGGGCTGAATTGTCCTAGTTGGCTTTTTCTTAATGGGTTATTGTCCTACGCTCTAGAAAAGCATGGTATCAATTTTTTAATTGGGACTATTTGGCAATTCTTTCTGGTAGGTACACCAACACCAGATTTCACCCTTAGACTGCTGACGTGCGACTCACTGACCTTAAGCGGATAGTGTAGATCTAACTCAGACTGCACAGAGCGTATACTCTGATCTTAGATCTGCACTTTCTCCGATAAGGAGATACAATTTTTTTTTTCCAAACATGAATTAAGAGTACATCTAGCCTTATAACTATCAGCTTAGAAGTTTCAATTCAAATTTTTTAGCAGGTAAGGATTAAGTAACTTGTCATGTGGCACTGTAAGGACATTTATTATGAGCTATGCTCTGGCAACAGGGGGCTTAATTCACCCCCGTGATACATTACACCAAGCAAATCATGATATGTTTAACTTTATGGATCAATAAAATCCATTGTTTCTAACAATCGACTGGATCAGGCGGTAGAATACTCCTTTGCAATGCAGAAAATTGAGCAATGACAAAAAGTATCGACCTATGTCAGCTTGCGCAGTCCGCGCAAGCTGACATAGGTCGATACTTTTTGCAGATGCATTAAGTCCCCTTTTTCACAGAGCACGGCTCATGTATTTGCATTGGGCATCTTTTGCTACTTTTAACTCGTCCGTTGTTTCCTTTTTATCCTTTTTACATTTTTCCCACGCGACAAATTTTTAGACTCATCCAAATTGCAATCATTTACAGACGACAGAGTAATGTAGCTTAAAAGATAATTTCATTTCAGAGCCCTATCCTAGTACTGGCAAAACCCAGGAAAATAATGCTTGAAGCGGGGAAAAACACTATTCATTTCCTGAGTCAAATAAAAGATAATTTCTGTGAAATGGTATGAGGACTGTGAGAAAAGAAGAAAATGCTGGTTACCAGGATTTCTCCTTTTCCCACAGTGTTTTCAAAAGCCTTCTCTTTCAGGGTCTTTAAAAGTGGGGATTGTGTGGTAAAAATTAACACTTTCAGCGCAAAATATTTAAACTCGACTTTTTTGGACGGCTATAAATACAATCCAGTATAACTCAGACAGAAGTACATCTCATAGGCTGCAACAAGTAAGTGGACGAGGCAGATCAGAGATAAAACTGCACGTTCTGTGTAGTCTGATCGTTATCTATGCCGTCCACAAAAGCCTTCGTTTTCACCTATAGCACTAAAAGGATTAACTTTGACGCATTTCGGCCTTCGGTATATCAATCTGGTATAAAAGCTGCTCATATAGAAACATATCCTTCGGTGTCAGATGGTGAAAAGTGATAGAATGGCGGCTACAGCACCCCGGACCCTAAAAGAAAAAAAGAAAGAAAAAAAAAAAAAAAAAACAGAAGTTTTATAAATCTTAGTTGGACCATTATCAACCAGTTAAAAGCAAGACTCTAATTAAAAATTTCAAACATCTTCGTACAATACATAGAGCAGGCTCAAAAATTTCTAACAGCATCTACATATAATACATGGAGCTTCATGATGCCGAACTAAAAATGACTTATGAAATACAAGACAGTACAATATATTTTATTTGCTTCAATGTCAACAATTTACATTAGGCAAAATACAAATAACTAAATGTAAAATAGTCAGTAATATATATTAATGTAAAGAGTGAAGAAGCTGTTTTATAAATGGAAAATATATGTGACTAGTTTTTCAAGGTTTTAGCTATTTTGGACCGTATTTCGGAATAATTCCGTTGCTGTGAGAACAGTCAAAAGCATTTGAATTTTTTGTATGGTGATGATTTAAAAGATTACTTCAGTGGCCAGTGCACTCATTCATACTTTCTGGATCTTTTTTTAAATTTTCACCATCACGTTGCATTATAGTCTTCCCCACATACTGGCTGGTTTCCACACGTGTACATACTGTCAAAACAATCTTCATCTCACCCCTTTTGAAAACACCTCAATACTTACATACATCTGGGCACTTTCACAATCATGCGCAAAACATTTTATTATACTGAAAAGAAATTTCTCGTGATTTGATTGGATAATATGCCCCGAACATATATATCATGTACACTGGCAAAACCAACGTGAAAGCAGTTTCCCTTTCGGGAGTCCCATACACATGACTACACTATCAACACAACATCCAAAATGGCGGCGTCGATCAAGATAAACATCAAGATTATGCTGCAAGCTGCACGTTTTAGCACGTATTACCAAGGTTTTAGTGACGTCAGTTCCAAGTGACGTCAGTTTTCATTGACTTGGGGTTCTCAGAAGGGAATTCTACTTCGTCAGCGTACTCAATTTTTTAAACAAAAGAAAGAAGGTAAAATTCGCTTAACAAACGTTGGAACGGTAAAACTTTGCAGTATATAATAAATTTATTGTACGGTCAGGTGGCAGGGGACATGATTTACCACAGCCGTGAACAAGGTTCCAAGTCCCCTGCCACTTGACCGTACAACTAATAAAGTTAAGCACGCGCACACATAACATCAACCTGTTAAATAAGTTAAATGAAACTCTCAAGCCGATAGCAAAAGCCTAAATGTTTCTACTTCAGTTACTTTAAAGGGAAAGATAACTCCTTATCAGCTAGTGTAGATCAAAGATCAGACTGCACGTACTGTGCAGTCTGATCTCGATCTACACTGTCTGCAAAAGGTTCTTGGGTTACGCGTAGCAGCCTTATGATTAACACATGCCTGTAATTAGCGATTTCAAATTGACTAGCACCCATGCATACTACATAGAGACGAAGCCTAACTAAAGCTTTCATACACGTGGGTACTCCCACAATCGTGCGCGCATATACAATGCACATTAACCAAAGCACGTGCCCACGGATGACATCAATTTTTAATTCGATACTTACAAATACTGGTTTTCTCCAAGCATATTCTTTTAACCAGAGTGGATACTGAGGATATACGTGGTCCTTTAAAGGTTCTGGATGGAACCTTTCTTTACCATCTCTATCCCAGCTGTCAATTATACGAACCCCAGATTTCTGAAACGTAAAATAGTTTTTTATTCAAAATATATCTGTAGAAGACTTTTTCGACGTATACAGAGGATAATCAACTGGTTGTGTTTCATATTTAAAATCTGTCACTGGAATGGGGTGTGATGCGGTTGAGAAACGAGTCCAAAGGACTTTCTAACCACATCAAACCCCACTCGAGTGACAGATGTCTAATACCACACACAACCAGTTGATCATTATATCTATCATATTTCCAATCTGCCTTTTGTTTTCTAATACTTATCGAGAACGGGACAATGGGAGCAATAAAGGAAAAAAGTAGTTCCGGCGAAGCATTCTAAAACTATATCGTCACTAGTGATGATACCATAATTATCATCACTAATGGTGTTATTCACCGTGGAAAATAACAATACACTGAGAAATCCTTGTATTTCACTGAAAGGAATGTAATAAACTTATTCAATATTTTTTCACCCAAAAACTGTCAATTATACGGACCCCAAATTTCTCAAACGTAAAAAGGTTTCTTTAATCAAAATGTTTCTACAGAAAACTTTTTCGATGTATATTGATTTAATATTTTTTGCTGGTTCACTCGAAAACTGTCACGTAAACGGACCCCAGATTTCTGAAATGTAAAATGGTTTTTCTTCTAAGTGTATCTATAGTAAACCTTTTTCGATGTATATTGATTTAATATTTTTTGCTGATTCTTGAGCAGACATTAATCTTTTGGATTTGTCCAGATTACAAAGAAAATTAAAGGTAGCCATGCTCTGACAAAAGGGGGTGTAGTGTTTCTCAGTGATGCCCTATACCATACACGTTGTTACAAAATCAAAGGTTCATAAAATCTATTTTGTCAAACAACCCACTGTGTCATGAGACAGAATGGTCCTTTGACATGCAGATATATTACCCAAAGCAAAAAGGTTCGGCCTAGGTCAACCTGCGCAGGCTGATCTAGCTCGACACCTTTGCAGGTTCATTAAACTCCTTTCATCCAATAAAGTTAAATATCGAGCGATCTTATAAATTCTACCCTATCGAAATGTGTTATACAATGCTTCTTGGAAGACCCTCAACAACAACAACAACAACAACAACAACAACAACGAACATGTTTGAAATTAGGTTAAAATATTATTATAGTTAGTTATGTATTTATTTTTCAAGAAAAAATAAATCGAGGAAATGGCTGCTTTCTCAAATTATAGGCAAAAAAAATTCCAATAGGTGGAGTCAAAGAAATTCTGGCGAAGCAGCCTCATAATTTGATATAACGATAAACAGAGGAAACAACTGCTAACTCAAATTATAGAAAGAAAAAATTCCAATAGGTTGAGCTATACATGGAAATAATAAATTCTGGCAAAGCAGCCTTATAATTTGATATAACGATAACAAAAACTGGTTCAGTCAATATGAGCCTCGTTCTGGTAAGAGAGGATTTGATACATCCCCATGATGCATTGCATTAACCCTTTACCAGATGACAAAATTTTAGACTGGTCCAAATTGAAAGCTCTTGCAGACGACAAAATAAACGTAACTCATAAATTAAAATTTGTTTCTAACAGGGTAGAAAACATTGTGAGAAAAGGAGAAAATGCTGGTTACCAAAAGGCTTCTATCTCATGGTCGTAAAAACCAGGGATTGTTTGGTAAAGGGTTAAGTACGTCATCGTATAATTCTGGATTCACAAAATTCATTTAGTCTTACAACTGACTAAACGTAGGAAGATCATTTGACTTTCAAAATATTGACCAATAGCAAAAATTATCGACCCATGTCAGCCTGCGCAGTATGCGACATGGGTCGATACTTTTTGCAGATGCAGTAAGCCCCCTTTTCACAGAGAATGATTTATAGTTTTATCACCTGAAAACATTTTCCCATAATAACGTCTTCATTCCCCTTAGGTATCTGGCATTCTTTTGTCTGGTTCCCATATTTCATGACGTCACGTAAAGCTGTTGAACTGATCAGGTACCCAGCACCGCCACTCATATAGCCATTCTGAACATGGGGCTGCAAAAAATTAATTTTTAGCAGTTTTACATTTATACAGTCTTTCACTGTGATATGTACAAGTAGATCTACTTAGAAACTGTGATTTGTCAATATCCTAGAAAAGTATTCAGCCTTCCTGTGATTTACTGTAGCATTTAGCATAGATCAAATGTTGGTCTTGTAAAATATTTAATTCTCGTATATCTCCATGTCGGACCGTCAACACTTAGAGACAACAATGGAAATAAAGGATTCTTTCCCATTTTTGTGATATCCTTGACGCTAATGTGTCTGATATGGTTCAATACATGTTCTTCGTATTTAAATTCCTATTTAAATATGTTGTGTGCTATTGTTAAAACCATATAATGTAGATTCAGTGCTAAAATAAAATGATAAAATAAATATTCTAACATGACACGTGAATTCGGCACTATAAACACAGTGCAACGAAAGCGTGGTAAAATCTACGTTATTCTATATAGAGTGACGTCATTCTATAGAGTGACGTCATTCTGTATATAGTAAGTAATTAAGATATTCAATGGAATATGATCTGCATCCGCGTTTTTACTCAAAGTATGAACTTGTTTTCCTTTCATTAAGAGGCGGTCATGTTAGAATCGAAATAATCTTCCTACTATCGTGATTTATCGTTCAATAAACCACGTTGGGAGTTATGAAGCGCAATGAATAAACCACTCAGGCTATCGCCCTCGTGGATTATTTATTGTGCCTCATAACTCACAACCGTGGTTATTGAATGATAAACCACGATAGAAAGAAGATTATTTCTTAAATAATAACTAAAATGAAGAAATTTTCTTTAAAAAAATATAGACGGCGTAAGTTACCAAAAATAGGCCTGCAGGTGTCCGCACAATAAACAAATCCACATTTTTGACCAATTACAGATTAGCATTTATTCATTGAAATTTACAAGTACCCAGAAGTAGGTCAAATGCCATCATATTCAGCTTCGCCGTATAATTATAAAGTAAGTTAAGCCTTAGGCTGCTAACCGCGACTCCCTGACCTTTTGCGGACAGTGTAGATCAAGATTTTAATTGACTAAACCATGCATTTGGTTAGGCTTATCATAATTTACATTATTTCCTGAAATTTAGAATTAGAATGTATGTTAGAATGATTGGTGAATGCATATCCAGTAATTATTATTATTATTATTATCATCATTATTATTTTGAAGGAAATGGGTGCTTTACCTTCATTCTAAAGCCGACGTAACTTGTTTCGTTAGCGTCAAGGTCCTTGAGAAAAAGTTTCAAATTTTCCATGATGACGTAAGTGTCGTCGTCACACTTCAGTACCCAATCATATGAGCCGTTGTATTTATGATACACCAGTTCAAATGCCCTTTTGACCTTTAAAGGTAGAAACTGTCTCCTCTCTGTGACATCTACTTCTGCAATATTCGAGTCATATAGAAGGTTCATCTGTTTTGTCTTATTTCTGCGTTTTACACGTTTGCCTGTTAAAAAAAGGATAGATCTAAGACAGAATAGCATAAAAAAGGAAAGAAAGAGAACAAACCTAGATCTATAAAGAACTATATTTAGATATTTAAACTATATTTAGATCTAGATCTATTTCAGATTTATTACTGCCTCGTTCGAGATGAAGGCTAGATCGACAGGGAAAAAAGCTTTTTATGAGAGCCTGTTTTCGTGGAACTGGTGATCGAACACAATGTAGATACATGTACTTTAAACTCGCCCAGATTTATGGTCTATTAAGCAAACTGACGCCGTTTTAACAGCTTAGGCTCTATCAAGGCGGTCATTGCACCTATAATGTTTTTCCTGGCTTTCTCTCGCTAGCAGATCTACTAACAGAACTTTCTTTCCAAACCATAGACTACTGTTCTCACACGCATCAAAGGTGGGAAAGCTTTCCTAAACCAGGCATCGAACTCATAACTACCAGGTCACAAGTCACATACGCTAAGAACTCAGCTACCTGACCGGGCTTATTCAAAACTGAAGCGTAGATTGTTTAGCCGAATTATTGTGCCCGATTGAAAGATTTCGTAAAAATTATTTCGATCCTTGCATAGTTGATTTAAACAATACTTGTCCTACTGATGTAGACGTGTACTTGTACTATTTATGGCACTGTACATGTACATGTACATAGCTTATAGCTACATAGCTTAACCAGTCTTTTATATAAAGATAGTGGTAAATGTGCAATTTCTGGCGAGCAGTTGGATGTGATGTAGCGATTAAGTATTTTGTGAAATCTATACACTTGTGAACGGATGCTAACATTTCACCGTTTACCCTAAGGTTTTTAGCGAGACCCAAGGACCTTTTGTAGACCGTGCAGATCAAGATCAGACTGCGAAGAACGTTTATTCTTATCTTGGATCTACACTGTCCTATGAGAAGATATCCTTGTACACCAAAAATACCTTTGAAATAACAAATTTCAAGTTTGATCTTACTTATTTGGCAGGTTAAGGGCTAAGATACTCTAGAGGATTTAGAACTTCGGTAGAATTTATAAAGTGTCGTTTATTTAACAAATAATCCACTAGGGTGATAGCCCGAGTGGTTTATTCATTGCGCTTCATAACTCACAACGTGGTTTATTTAACGACAAACCACGATAGAAAGAAGATTATTTCGATTCTAACATGACCAACTCTTAAATGAAAGGAAAACAAGTTCATACTTCGAGTAAAAACACAGATGCAGATTACATATATTCCATTAAATAACTTACTTACTTTCTTTATACAGAATGACGTCACTTTATATAGAATGACATCACTCTTTATAGAATGACGCAGATTTTACTAAGATTTCGTGCACTGTGTTTATAGAGCCGTATTCACGTGTCATGTTAGATTTTTTTTTGTTTATGCATGCCATGAAGAAAATCTCATGGGTATTCTAAAAATAGATTTATACTGTTACTAACGTTATGGGATAGAAAATGTGAAGTTAATTCTTGCAAAATGATTAATTCTCCTTGCCCCAGAACCTAACTCTTTCACTGATTCGTCTCATAATACTCTTTATCAATGAATTATTTTGTCCATTTCAAAAAATTACTTTCATTTCGCGTTTTCGATATCTGTTTTATAGTCCCTTTAATGGTTTCAGTGTCTCAAATATTTTAACAATTTTTACCGTCTACCCCAACACCACATTAGTAAATATATGAGTTATGCTCTGGCAAAAGGCGGTGCACTATGCCAATCTAGTCATTACATAATTATTGACCCATAAAATCCATTTTGTGTTACAAACAACTGAATCATAGAGTGGAATATTTCTTTGACCCTGCAGAAAAATGACCAATAGCAAAACAGTATCGATTCAGATGCATTTCAACCCACTTCTCACATAGCATGGGTCATACATTTAGATCATATCAATAAATTTAATTTATCACATAAAACCTCCTGTGGCAGTGTATTGAACCCATGACTTATTTTTGACAGTAGACTAGTGTATTATCGTTTTTTGGGTCCCGGTTCTGATCAATTTTTTCAATCTTGAGCGCGTGAAGCAAGAGAAACTAACCACAACACGTGCGGGAATTTTTACTGCTACGCCGTTTCATGGAAAGATGACGTCATTGTTGCTAAGGCGAATCCGCGTGGATTTTTTTTTTTTATTTTCATGTTTGATAAAAACCAGGAAATGCAGCGAAAGTCTCTTAAAATCAATATTATTGCGGAGATAGGTGGACTTAACTCCTCTATAAACTATTTCATTTTTTCTTTCGGTGTAATTGTCAAAGAACTCTTTACTTGTGTATGTACACATTTGAAACCAAACTACAACTGTAAACATGGACCCGTGAATGGTATAGAGACTAAAGGTGATGATGCAGGATATTTGATGTCATTCGTTTTATGTGATAAATAGAATCTCTCATTCGTATTTATGCATTATACATGTAGTTGTTATCAAACGCGTTGACTAAAATGTATTTGACGCTCGCCAACGCTTGCATCATACAATTTTAGTCACCTCGTTTGATAAAAATAATAATACATGGATAGTCATGTAAGATCCTCGATAATACATAGATACTCAAGTAAGATCCTTTATTTAACTAATAACTTTAGTCTTACCGACAATGAACAGATGCTTATCACAGCGTCTTGCCCATGTGCTGTTTACCGCTCTCAGCCTCTCTGTTCTATCTGCTGTTGTGAGTATCAAACATAACACCCGCAGTTTGCTGGGTCCCGGCATGAACATTACTGTAACATCGCCGTCTTTTCTATCACCAGCTGCCAATATAACGGATAATTAACCCATTTACAAACAATTCCAATTTTCCAAGACCCTGAGGGAAAAGCCTTTTGAAAACATTGTGGAAAAGGAAACTAAGAGGATCTTGTATAAGTGTATGTATCATTTTTATCAAGCGAGTTGACTAAAATTGTATGACGCGAACCTTGGCGAGCGTCAAATACTTTTAAGTCTACGAGTTTGATAAAAATTATAATACATAAACACGAGTGTGAGATTCTATCTATCGCATAAAATGAATGACAGACAAAAAAATATCCTGACTGAAAAATTGAAAATGGTTTTGAGAAAGGTTGAAAACATTGTGGGAAAAGGAGAAAATGCTGGTTACCAGCATTTTCTTCTTTTCCCATAATGTTTTCAAAAGGTCTCTTTCTCACTGTCATTAAAAGTCGGGATCTAGTGTGGTAAACTGTTAAACTCGGGATTGGATGAAAAGGAGTTAAAGGTACCTTTGTTCTGTTCAAAGTACGACCAACTTCCAAGAAAAGCAAACATGAATACCACAGCAACTGCATAAAGTATCCTGCGAATAAAAAAGCCGTTTGTTATATTGAAACGTTGATATTTTCGTCTGATTTATATAGCAAAGGTCCAGTAACAGCCCCTCCACCCACCAAAAAAAAAAAAAACCTGCAAGTTTTAAGATGCATATTTAAATAGCATACCATTTAAGGGCACGGAAAATATTGAGAAGATAACAATCTGCTATATATTGTGTGTTCGGCTCCGGCCACGTGGAAGTACCCTTAGACAAGTTTCTACAAAGCGCTAGCCAAGCACTAATGAAACCCAAGAGAAAAACTGAAAAGGTGGCATGGCACCGCGATTGGACTTAAACAGGTTATCGAAAGTTCATTACGCGCAATATTTAAAAAAATGAACTATGCTCTGCGACAAGGGGGTTTAATGCAGCTTCAAAAAGTATCGACCCATATCAGCCTGCGCTGTCTACGCAGGCTGATATGAGTCGAAACTTTTTGCTACTAGTAAATTTTATGCTAGTCCAAGGACCATACCACCTTACAATTCAATCGGTTCTAAGACAAAATGGATCTAATGGATCTATGTCTAGCTTGGTATAATGCATCATGGAGATGCATAAAGCCACCTTTTGCCAGAGCATGACTCTTTCTTTCTCATCACGAGAGATAGAGCTATTTCAACTTTCAGCTGTTTCTCTAAAAATATCTGGCAAAGAAGAAGGCAATACATATCGAAGATCAGTCTACACATTCTGTGCTGTCTGATCTTGATCTATACTGTCCGTATATACAGTTAAACTAGAGATCAATGATAGAAGGGATTAAAACAATAACAACAACAACAAAAACCAACAAAAGTATGTTTACCATCTCACTCCGCGACAGTGAAATCCGATTTTCATAATAATTCTGTCCTAACACACTGATAAGAAACGGAAAAACAAGTTCTCATCAAAGTAACGTGTGCGATCTTTTCTTAAGAGGTAGCTCTTAACCTGCAAAAGAAATTAGATAATACTTTCAAGCTGATAGTAAAAAACCCAAATAATGTTTTTTTTTTATCTTTCTTTTTCGAGAAAAATATTACCTTATCGGACAGTGTAGATCAAAGATCAGACTGCACGTTCTGTGCAGTCTGATCATGATCTACACTGTCCGCAAAAGGTCAATGGGTCGCGCTTAACAGCTTAAAGGTTAACATCAAAGTACCGTGTGTATGATCAGTAAGAGTCGGACTTCTTGTGACAATAAAGACATACACAACATGCATAATTAATGGCGACGTTTGGCCCCCATCGATTTTCGGAAATTTTCGTGGCTTTTTGGGCACGTATTCACAACCCATTCTCAAGAACATTCTTAGTCGTATTCTCCAAGATTTTCTGAATTGGCAAGTTCGACAACTTCTGATTGGCTAGACCAAATAGTTTAGCCAAACAGAAGTTGTGTTATTTTCTAAATCCAGTCTTAGATTATGAATGTTCTTGAGAATAGATAGTAAATACTGGCCCAGCTGAGTCCGTATGAATTCACCAACCATTCATAAGAACCGGTTCTTATGAGTCGTATTCTCAAAAATTTTCTGAATTTGAAAGTATTGCAACTTCTAATTGGCTTAACAAAATAGTTTAGGCAATCAGAATTTCTGTTACTTTAAAATTTAGAAAATTCTGGAGCAAAAGACTGGGTTGTGTACATCGATTCTGTCTCCTATCCAAGGACTAACTGCAAAGCACGTTACTTAACTGCATTGCTGTACAAGCTGGCTCGATAATTTCGGTGTCGAATGATTTAAAGTGGGTTTATACTTGAACGCTCTCCAAGCCATTGCATGTATATACTTTTCCCGTCTTGGAACCAAGACATACGAGTATTTACCAATAAATTTTGAAAAGAGGAGAGGTTAATCCAACTTCAGTTTGGTAGAATTCGTAACTGTACACTGCTGTCACCAAATGTAAAGTGCAAACATCCATCCAATCGCTAGCAGTAACCACACACGATGTTGCTTAACCATCACTGAGAGACATGCAGAAAATCGCATTGCTGTAGCAACACCTTAATCTGGGTTTCATCCCGATCATATTTTCCTTTTATATATTCGGACTTTACCTTAAGTAACGTCTTGATATAAAGAAGGAAAAATGATCGAACTGGAACGCCAGGCTAACCTAAACAGAAGGCTGGTTGTACATGCCTGAAACGTAGCCTCTCTCTGTAACACTTGTAAACCAGTCTAAGAGAACACATGAAACACCAATTGTAATCAAAGTCGAAAAGTCGAAGATATGGACAGATCGTCAATGCAAATTTAATTTTTATCTAAAAAGGAGTATTTTTAAGAATATTGATAGAAAAGTATTCATTGCTTGTAAGAAGAAATTTTGCCGTTGTCCATAAGATTTTCATGCATTTTGACTCGTCTTTAAATCCGTATTCTTTGCAACCTCTACTTATACAAGTTTTGTTGCTGTTGGTTGATTTTGTTATTTAAGAAAAAAATGTAAATCTAAAGAAGTGGTATATTTCATTTTATTTATCATTTTGTCACCATGTTACTTATAATAATAATAATTATTATTATTATTATTAATATTTCTTATTAATATTGTAATTATCATTAACCCTTTCACAATGGCGAAAACAGAAACTTGTGCATATGGCATAGATCCAGATCAGACTGCACAGAACGTCTCTATGGATCTTTTAAAAATCTGCACGTCCAGCCTGTTAAGTCAAGTTTATATGATAAAAAATCTAAGTTTCCATGACAGAGACAGAGGGGTAAATACAGTTTTATTTGTACAAATTGCTCCTCAGCTTACAATTGGGATCTCATAGCATTAGTGGGGAAAGCACTTTCAAATCAGTTTCAGCAGCAGTTTTGATTTTTGATTACACATGACCAATTGAAGCTGTATAGATAAGATTTTACGACTATAATATCTACATTTTTATCATCACATTTCTGTTCTGATTTAAGAATTAAAAGCTGTATATATGAATAATGAATATTTTACTGTTATTTCTATATATGATGTCTTCATGGATCCATGCGTGGTTGTTAGATGATATTTCTAGTCATTCGATTAGATGAGAAAAAAAGAAAACGTATAGAACACATGTTCATTAATCAAACATTTGAAACAATCATACGTACCTATAAAGGGAAGTAACCTGCGTGAGAGAATCGACAGACGACGCAGTGTTATCTTTTATCTTTATCAACAGATTATTGATGATGTAAATTTTACACAGTGTTTTGAAGTTTTTAGAATCATTTACTTGAAGAATATCGACGAGCTAGGATGTTTCGTCTGTGGAAAGCGTATCAAACCGCACTCACAGTGCACCCGACACGAACCGCGATGATCACGACCGGTAAGATGAAAGTACTTAAAGTATTTGTTTGAAAGTGAAACTAGATTACACGTGTTATAAAATGTTTTCTTAAATGTCGTTTTACACTTTGAACGTCCTATTTTGAAATTATACGCAGGCAGTAAACAATTGGAATGATAATTTAGAGTGTAGAAAACATTGGTGAAGAATGAAAAAATGCTGCTGGTATTTTCTCCTTTTCTTTCAGTAAAAGCCATAGGCACTTGGTTTCCATGACTTTAAGTTTCACAACTTACATTTATAGTTTATTTCTTTGTATTGTAAATACAAGAAGGTTTTGCAGCAGCCATGTCTTAAAACAACGGAAGTACGTTCACTGGTTTCAGATTCATGCGCAGGTTCTCGAATCGTCTCATAGTGAATGTTGCAAAAACGGGTACCACGGTAATTTAAACACACCGTTCACTTTAACTTTATAGATATTATTGTAAAGTAAATACTTTATAATTTAGTATGAATAACAAACAGCTAAAATGAAGTGAGTTTATCAAAAAGTCCGTCATAATTTTGGTACCCATATTGGCAATGTTTAGTATGCGACGATTCGGTAACCGGTGTAACTTGAACAAACTTCCGTTGCTTTATAACATGGCAGCTGCGAGACCTTCTAGTATTTATAATATATTGTAGAAATAAATGTAAGTTATGAAACTTAAAGTCATGGAAACTGAGTGCCTATGATAAAAGCACTGAAAAGCATTCTCTTTCAAAGTCTAACATTTGTTCACTTTTTACCTGGCTTTAAAGTTCACCTTTCTGGCAGTGACTACTACTTGGACCGACCAAGCAATAACAGATTGACATTTTCACAATTATTTCCATACTTTTGACTCTTTACCACACAATCCCAAGTTTTAACGGCCCTGAAAGAAAAGGTTTTGAAAACATTAAGGGGGAAAAGAAAAAATGCTGATAAGTTGCATATTCTCATTTTCCGACAATGTTTTTACCAAACAACAAAATTTTAGACTTGTTTAAGTTGAAAGCATTAACAGAAGATAGAGCAAATATACCTTTAAGATTGAAACTTGCATTGGGAAGGGTAGAAAACCTTGTGGGAAAAGGAGAAAATGCAGGTTACCAGCAATTTCTCCTTTTTCCACGGTGTTTTCAAAAAGCTTCTTTCTCAGGATTATTAAATGTTAGGATTGTGTGGTGAAGGGTCAAGTGACATACAGTTTTATGGGACACAGATTTAGATATAAGCCTAAATATTATGGGGGACACAGTATTCTGCCAAGGCTGCTTTTTTGGGATTTTCTCGTTATAAATTCAAAATGTCACAGAAAAAATCGGTGAAAGGTGATTCCTGTCACATATCAGAAATCATGGCATCAGCCGTGTAACTATTACAATTTAGTGCTTTTCATGGGCGCAGAAGGTGCGTATATGCAAAATGAAATTTGATTAGATGCAGACCGAAAACATCAACCAAGTATTGATCATGTGCTTTACTGTCATGACGTAGTATCTTCTGCAATCTCAGTTGGAAAATGGTTACATCGCCATGGCGAAAAAGCCAGGTATTATCCTAAGTTTCTATGTTCAGCCAAAGCATACCAACTATCAGAGCTCAAAGTCGGATAATGTTCTGATGCCCAGAAGAAAACTGTACAGTAGGGAAAGTCTCAATGAGAAATAATCAGCCGCCTTAGTTGGCTAGTGAAAGAGAAAACAGCAATTAACAAGTATTGATCTGGGGGAACTAATTTCAATTTCTTATTTTTAAACCATTTCAATGCATGCTAAATTTTGTCCCCAAATTTTTAAAAACATCTCAAACTTTTCTGGATGAGTGAGACATTTGTCTCTACTTTTTAAAATCCTTTGCAGAACACTTGGGGCATAAAAGTTAATTCTGGTATCAAGCATTTTCTCCTCACAGAATGTTTTCTGCCCTTTCAAAGACAAGTTTTATCATAATGAGCCATGTTCAATTTTCATCAGCAGGTGCTTTAAATCTAGACTAGTCTGAAATTCTGTCTTTTGATTCAAGACTTTCACAGATCCATTTTGAATGTATTTGTTGACAATAAGTTTGATATTGCCCTCATAACCAGAACGGTATTTGAAAGGGTATTAAACATTGTTGGAAAAGGAAAAAATACTGGTCATGGTTTTAACCATGCTGAAAAATGTCATTATCATCTTCTTCAATTCCTGCAATGTTTCAAAAAGCCGTGTTTTTCATACAGTTAATGCGCAAAGGTTAGCATGGGTGTTGCTGGTTTGAATCAAATGCTCAGCCAATTTTTTTTCCTAGGATTGACAATAGTCATCACTACAGGATTCATTTTTCTCTCACCATTTATCACTATTTTATGGAAGGTTTTGTATGAAAACAGATGCTGTCGAAGAAGAAAATTATGCAAAGTACTGGTTAAAAGAAAATCCAGGAAAGCATTGATAGGTACACTGGCCACTGTTCCATAACTGAAAAAATGTTGAAAACTGTGTTCACCCTATAACACTCAGTCCCTTGTTTCAACGACCATGTGGAAGAGGGCTTTTGTAAACATATGTGGGATAAGGGGAGAATGCTGGTATCCTGCATTTTATTCTTTTCCCACAATGTTTTCTATCCATTCACCGATGAGTTCCGGTTGTTTGAGCCATATCATTGAGCTATAATCTGTGTGTTAGTGTTCTCAACGCAAATGAGTCTAAAATTGTGTCATTCGGTAAAAGGCTAATGAATGATTGATTGTATGGTGTTTAACGCCGTTTTCAACATTATTTCAGTTATATTGTGGCGGCCAGTGCACCTATCCATGCTTTCCTGTAGTCTCTTTTAACCAGTACTCTGCACAATCTTCTTTCCAAGCCACTGGCTGCTTTCCCGCATAATCATCGTCGAAACAATGGTCAGCTGTGGGAGAGGAATGAATCCTGTTTCAGTGACTATCACCAATCCTCGGAAAGAAATTGGTCATAGCCAGGGATCGAACCCCGTCCCCTTGTAAAAGGTTAAACACCATCCAGTCAATCATCAATCACATTTTTTCAAAGGTTAGTACACTAAGTGATAATCTGAAAATAGTTGAAAGTCCATAGTTATACATGTATACCCTTTATCAGAGGACAATTTTTCAGACATGACCAAAATTTAAAGCATTTACAGAAAACAAATTAAAATCTGGCTGAAATGATGGAATTTGCCCTGAAAAGAGCTTAAGAAACATTGTTGGAAAAGGAGAAAATGCTGGTTAGCAACATTTCTCCTTTTCCCACAACATTTTCAAAGTTATTTTACAGCAGAGTCAATAACACTCGGAATTGTTTTTAATAGGTTAAGTTAACTCTTTACCTCACAGCAAAATTTTAGACCTGTCCGCATCAAAAGCATTTTGTAGAAAACAATTTAGATATGGTTCAAATGAAGAATATATCTTAGACATGGTAAAAAACATTTTGAGAAAAGGAGAAAATGCTGGTTACCAGCATTTCTCCTTTTCTCAAAATTTTTGCCACAATGTTTATAAATTATTTTTCGGCAGGGTCAATTAAACTGTGTGTTGTTTTTAATAGGTTAATTAACTCGTTACAACACAGCAAAATTTTTAACCTGTCCGTATTAAAACCATTTTGTAGACGACATAATGGATATGTATCAAATGATGGGGTTTGTTCTAGAAAGGGAATAAAACATTGTGAGAAAAGGAGAAAATGCTGGTTACCAGCATTTTCTCCTTTTCTCACATTTTTTTTTCTAAAGTCTTTTTTATGCAAGCTTAGTAAAAACTGCCATGTTTTGGAAATAGGTTATTTAAGGCCAATCAAACCGAAGTTATTTTTACAAGAGCAATGAACCTTTGTCTTGAAGTTCATTCACTGTTCTTTATCACATTATTATTGCTATAGGATGGGAGATAACCCATGATAGATTGTTGATATTTACATCATAGAGTTACCTTTCTTGATTACTGTGTTACACATGCACCATCCCACCCAGAATGCCCTTGACTGTCCCCAGATACATCTATACTCATTTTCAGCCAGTTTTTAACCCATTTCATCTGTATTCTATCAAACTGTAATCACCCATGCAGGGTTTTCCCTTGGCCACAAAAATAGGGGGTCATTGTGACCCCCTAGTCAAAAATAATGGGGGTCATTTTGGAATTTGTGGGGGTCACAACAAAATGTAATTCACTTAAATAAAAGCTACTGTTTGTGAAAGTATGTGTTTTTTTTTTTTGTGTGTTTTCTATTTGCTATAAATCTTCGTTTACCCTACATATGAATTATTTCATGCTGATAGATACATAATAACACCAGAGATTCTCTATATAGAGGGAGCTTACAGCCTAGGTGGCACCTATTTCATAAAGACTATCTAGAGTATGCTTTACTTAAGCCTGTTCTTAACAAGCAAATATGCTCTAGTTGCAGACAAGCTGTCATATCTCTAAGTAATTTTAATGTTTCAAGGGTATCGTCATGACAGCTAGTGTTTTGATATGATGCACATGCGTTGATTTTCGAAGTATGTGCCGCCTCTCTCTATGGCAAAGGGTTATTTTGTTTTTATCACAGGAATCGGCCGTTAAGTTGGTGAAGAAAGCTTGTTGTCGGCCGGATTGGGAAGTCTCTGTTATTTTTCTTGATAGAGATTATCCATTTATGCCAAAAATAAACTATTTTCACCAATTAAATGGCCAATTCCTGTGTTTCGACACGCGGGTCACGTTCATGCCGCTGTTTTCAACGAATAACAAAGTGTATCTCTTTAACTAATTTACAGTAAACCCTCGAGACCTTGAAATGTGATTCTGGGTGCTCCTACCAGGCGTTGTATCGTCTGATCTTTGTTTAAGGGCTCCTCTTCCTTGCAGACAGCAAGAATGACATCAATTTTGACAGGGCCATATTGTTTTCATTAGAGATCGACTGGTTTAGTTTAGACCCGTTTAAAGACCGACGTTATTTTAGTAAAATCGATACACAGTCCAGTGTTTTGTCCCATTTTCTCTTCGTACTCCAGATTTTTCATCTACTCGCTATGTAACAGTGTTAGAAGTATATACGATCGTTAGTACCTCTTATCATATTTGTGGGTCAACAATGACGCATTACTGAAAAAATTGCAGGTCATTTTCCTTAAAAATGCGTCAAAACGCACAAAATCGTGCGTCAAGGAAAACCCTGCCCATGTATCTTCATGCCAAATATTGCCCCTGACGGTTGCAAGTTTGCATAGATTACGATTGATAGAAATTTATGCATTTCATTTTCTTGAGGCCATCAAAGAAATCCTTGTTGTGATATTTCCAGTTTAATTTTTAGACTTTTAGATATACATATTTATCCCATACACAGTGTATATCAGTAATTTATCTATGTTTACACAGCTGACTAAATTTTGAACCATTCTACTGTCTATCAAATTTTACAGCAGTTTTACTCTCTGGCTGTAATGTATCTTTAACCATTTCCCAAATGACAAGTTTTAGACTGTTCCAATTATAAAGCATCTGCATACTATTACAACTTTCAAATTGGTACAAAATAATAAGCTTAACTTCTCTGATAGAGGATAGAAAACATTATGCAAAAAAGAGAAAATGTAGCCACCATTTTCTCCTTTTCCCACATTTTTCCAAAAGCTCTCTTCTCAAAGATCATTTCCCGAAAAAGCGTCCACATGGGGTACTGTTGTTGAAATATTACAAAAAAAAAATTGTGGAGAAAATATGAAAAAGACTGAGATAAATAAATACTTACTAGATGAGTTTATTGCATTTGTCTACTTTCTGTTTCAGGCGGTTTGATGGGACTGGGTGATGCACTGGCACAAACATTCGTGGAAAAAAGGGACCGTAGTCAGTATGATCTACTTCGAACAGGACGATTTTTAGTATTTGGGACATTTTTAGGGGTAAGCCTTACTTCAGCATTATCGTACTTAAGGTATATGAGTTTAATTCTTTACCAAATGACAAAATTTAGACAGGTCCAAATTGAAAGCATTTGCAGACGACAATATAAATGTGACTGAAAAATTGAAATTTGGTTTGTGAAGGGTAGAAAATATTGTGGTAAAATGAGAAAATGCTGGTTAACAGCATTTTCTCCTTTTCCCACAATGTTTTCGAAGGGCTTCTTTCTCAGGATCATTAAAGGTCGGGATTGTGTGGCAAAGAGTTAACGCTTTACCACATAGGGGTCTTGGGTTGCTCAGTGGTAAAGTGTAGGACTGGTAACCTGGAGGTCCCAGGTATAAGCCCCACCTGATCTGCAGGGGTTTTCATGGGAGTGTCCTTAGGCAAGACACTTCAGAGCCCTAGCCTAGTACTAGTGAATACATGAATATGTGAGCTGTCACTGTGATATCACTGAAATAATGTTGAAAGCAGTGTAAAATACCATTCAATCAATCAATCAACCTTTACCACACCAAAATTTAGACTGGTCCAAATTCAAAGCATTTGCAGACAAAAAATTAAATGTGGTGCAGACGATCAAATGTTTTTGAAAGGGTAAAAAACACTTTAGGAAAATGGGAAAATGCTGGTTACCGCTTTTTTCTCATTTTCCCACAACGTTTTCAAGAGCTGTCTTTCTCAGGGTCATTAAAAGTCGAGGTTGTGTGGTAAATGGTAAAAAAAAGAGATTATACAGTAATATTGTTGTTTTGAGTTTTGAGATTCTTTTTCTAATTTGTTTTCAAAAGCATTTTCCTCGGGGTCATTAAAACAAAGGATTGTTGGTAAAGGCCCTGAGAGAGCTTCTGTAAACATTGTTGGAAAAGGAGAAAATGCTGATGACCAGCATTTTCTCCTGTCTCACCATGTTTTCTATCCTTTCCAAAACAAATTCAGTTTTTGAACCACATAAAATTTGTTCTGTAAAATTGTTTTCAATTTGTACTGGTTTAAAATTGTACTGTGAGTGTTAAACAAGTAGCGTACTTACCGTATTTTCACAGGGTCCGATGTTCAGTGTATGGTATCGTCATTTAGCTAAAACCTTCGAGGGAGCAAAATACGCTCAGGTGAAAATGGTTGCATGTGATCAGGTTAGTTGCATTGTTATAGCTCTTTTAGTTCAGCTGTTTTTTTTTCGTCAAGAAAAACCATTAACTCTTTACCAAACGACAAAAACATTATATAAATTTAAAGCATTTCCAGACAACAGAATAAATTTCAATCAAAAATTGAAATTTGTTTTGGGAAGGGTAGAAAACATTGTGGGAAAAGGAGATAATGCTGGTCACCAGCATTTTCTCCTTTTCCACACAACGTTTTCAAAAGGCTTCTTTCTCAGGGTTGTTAAAAGTTGGGATTGTGTAAAGGGTTAAAAATTGTCATACAAGGCTGATTGATAAGTTGTGTGCCTCGTATGTAAGGGTTGGATTTTTGGCAGACATATTGCATTATTTTTAGCTTGGCTGCCTTTGAAGAAAAATTCATGTTATTGCTGCAGCCCTGTCGTCAGTGTCTGCAACTGCATCGTTGTCATGCAAAAACGATTATAGATTTATAGTACAAATATATAATGTCGTATTAATTTGCATGATATTCTCATTGGTCTATTGTAGCATAAGCAATGTACAGAGAACCCCCTGTGTCATTCTAAATCTTAATTTTGACTGTTCGGTGTTATTGTTATCCTTAAACACGTGCATGTAGGGAAATAATGCAAACACTGTCACTGAGTATTTTTAAGGACTATTGTATAACCCTTTACCAAACAATCCCTTGTTTTAATGACCCTGAAGGAGAAAGCTTTTGAAAACATTATGGGAAAAGGAGAAAATGCTGGTAACCAGCAATTTTCTCCTTTCCCCACAATGTTTTCTACCGTATCATTTTAGCAACATTTAATTTGTTGTCTGTAAATTCTTACGAATGAAGTTCGTAACGAAGAAACAAGTGAACAAATGCATGGCAGTATGAACTGCATCTGGCGGGATTTGAACCCATGGCGGACAAATAACCTCGCTTTTTGAGGTTTAAAAAACCAATACCATAACCACTGAGCCAAAGAGATATCTCCCTAACGCAGTTGTTAGGTATTGTATTTAAATCGGGATGAAGCCATGCATGAAGGAGTGGTCTCCCGTAACACACCCCCTCTTAAAGTCATGATTTATTGATGACTCAAAGCCTTATTAGGCAGTAAGTCTATTATTACACAACAAATGTCCGTTTTTGGACAACAAATGGGATTAATGGCTCAATTGCCATTCCTGGACGAGCCCCCATCTTACAAACGAAGTTCGTAATGAAGAAACAAATGAACAAATGCATGGCAGTAAGAACTGCATCTGGCAGGATTCGAACCCATGGCGGACAAATAACCTCACTTTTCGAGGTTTAAAAGACCAATACCATAACCACTGAGCCAAAGATATATCTCCCTAAAGCAGTTGTTAGGTATTGTATTTAAATCGGGACGAAGCCATGCATGAAGGAGTGGTCTCCCTTAACAAAATGCTTTCAATTTGGTCCAGTCTAAAATTTTGTCGTTTGGTAAAGAGTTAAGGATGTTGTATGTTTTACCAGAAGGTCAGTCTTGTGAACTGAAGAATGTTTGTGGACCAATCTGATTCTTACAAGTATGTCTTTCAGACCAACAGTGTTTTGGAAAGACTATCGACACTGTTATGCCCCTTTTATGGCTTAAAAATTCACTTAGAATCAAGCACCTGCTGCCGAGTATTGGCGCCTGCATGTGGTACACTTGTTGAAATGTTCAGCATAATTGTCGTAGCCATGTCTTGGTTATCCGTTTTGTTTTCTTAGAAGTACTGGTTAAAGAAACTTCAGGAAAGGTTAACTCTCTACCAAACATCAAAGTTTTAGACCAGTCTAAATTGAAAGCATTTGCAGCCATCATATTGAATTAGCTCAAATGACAGTAATTGTCTGTTAAAGTATCAAAATGTAATATACAGGTTTATTTCATGCTTTACGGTAGATTGTTGAGAAATATCAGTGAAATATTTTTCAATATTTCATGGTTACGACTAGTGAAAAATACCAATTTTTATATTGTAACTCTTCTATTGAAGGCAGAAACAGTAGTTCCTGCACACTAGTTACCCAGGTAAAATGGGTGTGCAGCTCAACCAGATGGAAATATGACGTAATCTACCTTATATTTCTCGTGCTTGACGTAATATTGTAATGTGTTGCTATGCGGAGGTGGTAGGCAACAAGGAATAACCGAAAAGAACTGTACTGGATTTTGATTTAGTTCCCCCAAGAAAGGGTTAAAAGCATGAAATAAATAGAATACTTGTTTTTTTGTTAAAGTAACAGAAGTATGTTCACTGACTTTTTAATTACGTGGGTTCCCAAATGGAGGCATAGCGAATATCACAAACGTGGGTACCACAGTTATGTCGGATTTTTAAATAAACTCACTTGATAACAGCTGTCTGTTATTCATACCAAATTATAAAGTATTTACTGTACGATATCTAGAAAGATAAAGTGAATGGTGCATTTACACTGGTCTATCCCACAGATAGATAGAAATATATAGTTTGTGTTTGTATAAGGGGACACTTATACTGCCTTGCTCTAGAGCTAGCTTTTGTCGTGACGTGGTAGGATGTTCGCCTTGGGACTTGGAGATCCTGGGTTCAATCCCTGCCTTTGGAGGGTATTTGTCAGAACTGTTACATTGGCGCCCACCGTAAAAGACTCAGTTGAGAAAAAGAGTAACCGTAATTGAAGGATTTGTGGACGAAAGTATGTATTATACTGGTCTATCCCACAGATAGATAAAAATTTATAGCTTGTGTTTGTATAGGGAGACACTTATACATGAACTGCCTTGCTATAGGGCTAGCTTTTGTAGCAGTGTGGTAGGATGTTTGCCTTGTGACCTAGAGGTCCTGGGGTCAAACCCCGTTTTGGGCGGCTTTTTGTCAGAACTGTTACAAAAACTTTTTGCAGATGCATTCATTGCCCTTCTCACAGAGCTTGACAGATATAAATTGGATTTCAGGGCTTTTCTGATACATCAAACTTTCACATATATATTTTTTTTTAATTCACTTGTTTCTATTTTTAGCTGGGATTCGCTCCACCATTCCTCGCCTTTTTTCTTGTCATGATGGAAGTGATGAAGGGAGAGAGTGTCAGCGACATCAAGTTAAAAATGAAACAAGTAAGATTTCAAAATAGATGTCCATCTTTATGTATCGATGACCCTGAAACATATTTCTTTTTTTTTTTCTTCAACTTTTAGATGCTTAAACTTTAGCCCTTTAACCCATACCGCAAAATCCTGGGAAGTTAGACTTTAGAAAACATTGTGGGAAAAGGAGAAAATGCTGGTAGCCAGCATTTTCTTCTATTCCTACAATGTTTTCTAACCTATCAGAAGCAATTCTGATCATTTAAGCCACATTTAATTTGTCATGGATCCGTAAATGCTCTCAGTTAGGACCAATCTAAGGTACTGTTGTGTATGGTAACGAGTTTAAAAGCCTTTTAAAGTGTCTTTCACATCTGCAGCCACTGTAAATCAAGATCAGACTGTACAATATGTGCAGTCTGATCTTTGATCTTCACTGCTTGCAATAATGAGATACTTTGGACAAAATGAACTTTGAGATTGCAGTGATATGGATCTACCGTATTTTCATGAGTATACCACGTGGGCATGTATAACTCACACCCCTGACTACCTTGAAATCTGGGAGAAAAAGGCTAGTTCTGATACATTGCTGGCATCCTAAATAAGCATTTTATCGAGAATAACTTTTGTTTACTTTCAACTCTTGACAACTGCAAATGGTGTTTGTTTTATCAAGGGAGAAAACTTATTTATGCTCTTTAAAATCAAAGTTCCACAGGGACTTTATAAGAGTGTAAATTCATAAAGGCAATAAATTAAAATCAGCAGTTCTCTGGTGCGGCATATCAAATATCAAGGGTGTCTGGTCAGCATTCCCTATCTGTGATAAGTGGAAGTCATGCTGTTTACAAAGTGGGACCATACACAGCCCACTTTCACATGTCAAGATTGCCGATCAACCATATTGATTGACTCATTTTCAATATCTTAAAGTGTGAACAGGTCCTAGAAAGGAATTAACACAAAAAGAAATACAATTTAACCTCTTCTAATTCATTTCATCATTTTTTTTTCAAATCTGTTTATCTGAATTCATATAACAATTTGATTATGAAAGTAATGAGGATGACTGACATGGTTTAAAATTCAGACAAGGCCTAATGGCGTCGTACATGTATTATGATCTATCTGACAGGCTGATGCCAAGGTGGTGGGAAAAAAAACCACCTAGTTCAGTTATGGCAATGTGTAGCGCGTAACCCCTACTTAAAAAAAATTGTGGGAGAAAAAATGTGCGCGGTATACTCATGCAAATACGGTAATCTCTTGATTGCAAATAACTGATCAAGGATTTTACCCTTTGCCACACGACAAAAGTTTAGACCAGTTCAAATAAAAAAAAAAACATTTGCATACTACAAATAAAATGGGGACCAAATGTTGAACTTTGTCTTGGAATGGGTAGAAAACATTGTGGGAAAAGGAGAAAATGCTGGTAACCAGCATTTTCTCCTTTTCCCGCAATGTTTTCAAAAGCCTTCTTCTGTAGGGTCGTTAAAAAGTGGGATTGTGTGGTAATGGGGCTAACCTCTTATAGGACCTTTCACAACTATAGTAACTGTTGTTATTGGGACAATTGTAAATCAAGATCAGACTGCACAAAATATGCAGTCTGATCTTTGATCTGTACTGTCTGCTACGTGGAGACATTCTGGACAAAAAGAACCAGTGCTACCTTTCACTAAGCTGAATAGATTTATGCAAATTATTTGGGATTGTATATATACTCATATGATTCCTGCTTTACCTAAAGATATGTTTTGGGTTAGTAATATGGAAATATTTACTTAATGCCTAACAAAAAAGTATCTGTGTTTCTGGTTTCGGTCTGAGGTGCTGACAGTTTTTTTGTTTTTTTTGTTTCCCAATCGTAGCATTAGACGTTTAGGGTCAGCAGCATTGTCTAGGTAGGGTTGGGAAACCCTAAATGCAGATTTTTTTTTTTTTGATGGGCTTACTTCGTAAAGCATTTCCCAAAGGTATACTCTGTTATAGAGTTTAGGAAATATTTCATTAAGTGATGCGGTTTACTTAGTGAAACTTGTTTTCAGACTTTATGCTTGGTTACTTAATTAAGCCAAGTTCGCAAATTTTTTACGTACATGTTTTAGTGAAAGGCAGAGATCATAATAATACAAATCTAATGTTTTGACCGAAAATAATTGTTTTGTTTATTCCCAACGCTAAGGGATATTGATGCATGACATTTGTTCTATCATAATATATATTTATAGGCATAGGGTAGAAAAATTGCTTTTTCAAACTGTCTGCTTATTTTGAAAAGTTAGATATCCATTTTCTTGCCCCTTTCTTGCTTTTGAAGCTTTGAGTAAAGCAACTATTGCAAGACTGTAGGTGGGTGGGTATTACTTTTAGCTCACCTGAGCTAGAAGTGCTTAAGGTGAGCTTTTGTGATCGTTGTGTCCGGTGTGTGTAATGCGTCATGCCTTGTCAACTTTTACCTTGGGTACGCTCTAGAGGCCACATTTTTTTCTGATACTCATGAAACTTGGTCAGCTTGTTTGTCTTTATCATGTTTCGGATGAGTTTAAAAATGGGTCATTTTTAGGTATAAACTAGGTCATTAGGTCAAATCTTAGAAAAACCTTGTGTACCCCTATAGAGGCCACATTTTTAGTCCAATACTCTTAAAACTTGGTCAGATTGTTTGTCCTGATGATATCTTGGGTCAGTTAGAGAAAAAAAGGGTCATGTAGGGTAAAAAACTAGGTCACTAGGTCAAATCTTAGAAGAACCTTGTGCACACTCTAAAGGCCACTTTGTAAATTCAATACTCTTGAGAATTTGTCAGAATATTTGTCTTCATGGTATCTTGAATGATTTAGAAAATTGGTCATGTCTAGTTAAAAACTAGCTCACCAGGTCACATCTTTGAAAAACTATGTGTACGCTCATGAGGGCACATTTTCAGTCCAATACACATAAAAGTTGGTCAGAATCTCTGTATTGATGATATCTTGGAAGGGTTGAAAATGGGTTATATGTGGTCAAAAACTAGGTCAAATCTTAGAAAAAAAATTATAGACACTTTCCAGCCCACAATTTGAGTCTAATACTCATGAAAGTTTGTCAGAATATTCATCTTGATGATGTCTCGATCCAGTTTGAAAACAGGTCATGTTAGGTCAAAAACTAGGTTACTAGGTCAAATCTTTGAAATACCCTATGTATCCTTTAGAATGTTTGTCAGTGTTAAATGGCTCAGGTGAGCTACTTCAGGGCCATTATGGCCTTCTTGTTTAATTCTGATTTTTAATATATTTTCCCAAATCTTTGTCCTTCATATATGCGTGGGTCTTTAACTGTTTATCAAACAACAAAATTTTAGACTGGTCCAATTTGAAAGCACTTGCAGACGACAAAATAAACGTGACTTAGAAATTGAAATTTGTTTCCAGTAGGATAGAAAACATTGTGGGAAAAGGAGAAAATGCTGGTTACCAGCATTTTCTCCTTTTCCCACAATTTTTTCAAAAGGCTTCTGTCTGAGGGTTGTAAAAACCAGGGAATGTTTGGTAAAGGGTCAAAAAGCAGACAAAGGGTATTCCAGAGATTCTGGGACAATTGACTGTCTGTAACACAATCCCTAGCTTTAGCAACTCTAGGCTATTTCATCTAGGCCTTCACACAAATTCTGGGATAAGAAAAAAAAAAAATGCTGGTAACCAGCATTTTCTCCTTTTCTCCACAATATTTTCTTCCCTTTAAACGATAAATATTGCAATTTTAGACACACCTAAGTTATCATCAGCAAATGCTTACAACTTGCAGAAATCCAGAGCTTGGCTGTCCCAGTATTAACTCTTTACCACACAATCATGAGAAAGAATGCTTTTGAAAACATTGTGGAAAAAAGAGAAAATGTTGGTTACCAGCATTTTCTCTTTTACCCACAATGGTTTCTACCATAGCAAAGACAAAGTTTATCAATTGAACCACTTTAATTTTTTTCATCTGCAAATCCTTTTAATTTTGGCAATTCTACATTTAGCTGTGTAGTTAAGAAGAAAAAGCATCCTTTGCTGCTTTGGGTTTGATACTGTATTTGACCTTGTGACCTTGGTTATGATAAATTAGCCAATCAGCTCTCAGTATTTGGTCTGTGTGTGTGTGTGTGTGTGTGTGTGTGTGTGTGTGTGCGTGTGTGTGTGTGTGTGTGTATGTATATATATAATAAACAAAGATAACATCACATGGGAGTATATATGAATAACGTTTATTGCCAACCGGTTTAGCTTTGAAAGCTCATCAGGCCTGATGAGCTTTCAAAGCGAAACCGGTTGGCAATAAACATTATTCATATATACTCCCATGTGATGTTATTTTTGTTTATTATGTAATATCCTTGAACCGGCACCATTTGAATTTTTCACACACACACACACACACACACACACATATATATATATATGTGTGTGTGTGTGTGTGTGTTTGTGTGTGTGTGTGTGTGTGTATAGAGAGAGAGAGAGAGAGAGAGAGAGAGAGAGAGAGAGAGAGAGAGAGAGAGGCATATACAACACTTTATCTTTCCATGTGGTCGAAGTCGGATAGATGAAAGCTTGTAGAATTTGTCATGCTAACGCTTGTGGCTGTATCACATCCTACACTTAAACAACTTTAACCCTTTACCACACGGCAAAATTTAAGACCTATCCAAATTGAAAGCATTTGCAGACGACAATTTCATAGTGGCTCAAATGACGCAACTTTTCTTTGATAGGGTAGAAAACTTTGTGGGAAAAGGAGAAAATGCTGGTTACCAGCATTTTCTCCTTTTCCCACAATGTTTTCAAAAGGCCTCTTTTTTTATGGGCGTCAAAAGGCGTCATTGTGTGGTAAAGGGTTAAATAAGGTGTCACGCCACTGTTTTTTGCCATATTAAAAATAGAGTGAAATCAACCGTCTTTTGAAGCTTCACAGATCGCTTAATGGAAAACCTTTAACTTCTCCCCTGATTCTTTCAAAAAACGAAGAAAAAAATACTTGACCCCAACTTTTTGTTCCTCCAGTGAGACAAAACAGTCCACTCAATACACAATAGATACACATCTAAGTAGTTCCCAACTGCCCAAATTCGAATCTGAATTAAATACCACTAAGCCCTCTCAGCTCCATGAAACTGTGCAACAAAAGTGCAAATGCAAAATTTCACAAGGGGCTACTTTTGACTACTATGCAGTGGTGCAATACTATAAGCAGATATGTGATATATGAGCCCTGCTCTCAGAAAAGGGGGCTTAATGCATTTGCAAAAAGTATTGACGCACATCAGTCTGTGCACTCTTCGCAGGCTGATGTGTGCGGAAACTTTTCGCTATCTTTAAATTTTCTACATGTCAAAGGATAATTCTATATCATGATTCAGTCAGTTGTTTAAACAAAATGGCTGCATTATTAGGTGATGTCTTACTTGGTATAATGCATCACAGAGATGCATTAAGCCTCCTTTTGCCAGAGCATGGCTTATAATATATATATAGCATGATAAAATGGTTGAAATAAGAATGTACCCAAATATTAGACAAGTATCTGGCTGTGGTATTGAGGAGTTTGTTGAATACTGTCACTAACACACTTCTTTCTTTTCTGCTCTTCACTCTTGGCCAAACAACAAAGACTTGCACAAATACAAAGCATTTGCAGACTACAAAATTTGATATGATGTGGCTAAAATCATGAAAGTTTGTTGAAGGAGTAGAAAACATTATTGGAAAACGAGAAAATGCTGGTAACCAGCACTTCTCTTCTTCCTGCTATGTTTTCAAAAGCTTTTATCCAGGGGTTTTTCAAAATGTAACTGTTTGGTGAAGGGTCTACTATAGTTTTACACAGAAAAAAAATATGTAAAATTCATGTAAACAGTTTGTGTTCAACATCATGAAATTATAGAAATGAACATTTTATAATATTGCAAAGTACATGTATGCTTAACTTGTGGTTTTTGTGAATTTAATAGTATGAGAAAAAGGGAGAAAAATGTATCATCAAATGTTTCTGCAATTAGGAGATAGCCAAAAAACCCATTCTGAAGACTGGAGAAATTACAACAATTCTAGCAGTTGCCCAATTTTTATAAGTTTTCAAGTATTGTCCTCTTCAGATTTTAGGTATCTGAAGGTAAAATGCGGTTTTAAAAATATGCGGTATGTGGATTTGGGAGATCAAGATCAGACTGGACAAAAATGTGCAGTCTGATTTTGGATCTATTCTGCTTGACAGATAAGGATATTATCCAAAAATAATTGTTGTTTAAAGTAATGAAAATCTTTTAGTCAATTTAATTATCTGGCATTTTAGAGCTTGAACTCTGAACCTCGAGAGCAATCTTAATTTGAACTGTAGCGGTAATTTTACCACACCCTCGGTCTATTTGATGCTTTCACAAAAAGGGCGTTTGTTATTCTGGTAAGCTCTTCCAATCTTTTTATATTGCTTACTGTCTGCTTTTAGAACATTTTTAACCCTTTACCAAACAATCCCAAGTTTTCATGACACATAATTCTTTAAAACATTGTTGGAAAAAGGAAAAAAAAAATGCTGGTAAACAGCATTTTTCACCTTTTTCCCACAATGTTTTCTAACATTTTGAAAAAGAAAACATAATTAGAATCATATGTTTTACAGCCTAGGAAAAAGCAGAAAATGATTGTAACCAGCATTTTCTTCATTTCCTACAATGTTTTCTACCATTTTGATGATAAATCTCAGCATTTGAGTCACATACAATTTAAGATCTTCAGATGCTCTGACTTTAGACAGGTCTAAAATTTAGTTGTTTGGTGGAGAATAGCACAGTTCTGTAGGCTTTTGTTGCTAGTCTGTTTGAGGGTATAGTCTTTGTGAGAAGTCTGCACTTAGTTAGCATAGTCACGTAGTGTAGTTTGCTTTAGAGCTATGTGCTAACTGCTTAGTTATACTCGCATGTTAACCTTATCCTACTAAATAATTGAATTAATTTTTCGAGCTGATAGTAAAATGCTGATTGATAATAGTTCAAATTTAATTTTTGGAGAAGAAAATCTCCTTGTCGGACAGTGTAGATCAAAGATCAGACTGCATGTTCTGTGCAGTCTGATCTTGATCTACACTGTGTGCAAAAGGTCAGTGAGTAGACTTAGCAGCCTAAGGGTTAATGGCTTTACACTATGTTTAATTAACTCTTCTATCCTGAGATGATATTTTGAGTGTAGGTAAAAATCCCACTAGGTAAAGAGCCCCCGCGACAAAAGCCCCCTGGTAAAATTCTCAGTACCCTGAATTGAAAAGTGGACAAAATTCAACCTTTACTACAAAAGTAATATATCTATGTTCAAATAATTTATGAATTTATAACCTGTTTTGTTCATGCAATAAATGTTACTGCACATGTAATGATTTTGAAATATTGACTCTATGTAGCATTTTTGTGAGCAAGTAGAATTTGACAATTTTATTATTAATGGTATCATAAAACTAATATATTTAATATTAAAAGGGTCTTTCCACTTAGTTGGCTTTTTACCTAGGAGGCTTTTTTACCTTGGAAGCTTTCCACCTAGTGGGCTTTTAACCTAGGGGGCTTTTTACCTTGGAAGCTTTTCACCTAGTTGGCTTTTTACCTTGGAAGCTCTCCACCTAGTTGGCTTTTTACCTAGAGGGGCTTTTTACCTTGGAAGCTTTCCACCTAAGGGGCTTTTAACCTAGGGAGATTTTTACCTTGGAGGTTTTCACCTAATGGGCTTTTTACCTAGGGGGCTTTTCACTCTGGGGTCTTTTTTACCTTGGGGGCATTTTACCTAGTGGGCTTTTAACCTAAGGGGCTTTTTACCTAGTGGGCTTTTAACCTAAGGGGCTTTTTACCTTGGAAGCTTTTCACCTAGTGGGCTTTTTACTCTGAGGGCTTTTCACCTAGTAGGCATTTTACCTTCGGGGCTTTTCACCTTATGGGCTTTCGTTAATATCCAGGGACAAGGTGAAAATCTGCACATGGTTTTAATATAGAAGTTTAGTCTGACGGGGCATTAACCCTTTACCAGACGACAAAAGTTTAGCCTTGTCCAAATTGAAAGCATTTGCAGACAACAATATTATTGTAGCTCAAATGGTGCAAATTTTCTTTGATAAGGTAGAAAACATTGTGGGAAAAGGAGAAAATGCTGGTTACCAGCATTTTCTCCTTTTCCCACAATGTTTTCAAAAGGTTTCTTTCCCAGGGTCGTTAATAGTCGGCTTTGTGTGGTAATGGGTTAAAACTTGGGGCTGTGGGGTAAAGGGTGAAACTGTACTTATTGCTGCGAGGATTAGCTCTTTACCAAACGACATAGTTTTAGACTGGTCCGAATTGAAAGCACTCTGCAGACAACGAAATAAACGTAACTCAAAAATTGAAATTTGTTTCCAGCAGGATAGAAAACATTGTGGGAATAGGAGAAAATGCTGGTTACCAGCAATTTCTCCTTTTCCCACAATGTTTTCAAAAGGCTTCTATTGTTAAAACCAGGGGTTGTTTGGTAAAGGGTTAAACTGTCCCAGACATGCATGTCTTTCAACACATTTCACCATTCCCTCGCTAACAATTCCTGTGGCAGTGTTTGTATCTAGTCTTGTTTGCTCCTTTTAACCCCAGCCCTACCTGGACAAACTTGCAGCAGATGTTTTTCAAATTTTCTTTTGAAATATGCATGACTTGCCTGAATTAAAGATTGAACCTGTTACCATTCTATCCCGAATTTTGACGACCTTGAAAAAGACAGCATTTGATAACATTGTGGGAAAAGGTCTAAAATACTGGTAACCAGCATTTTCTCCTTTTCAGACATAGTTTTCTACCCTTTTAAAAGCTATCTTCCTCAGGGTTGTGTCAACTTCGGCAACTTTCACAAAGGATTTATACATGAAGATACACGCAATCACTGTACCAAAAGGAAAACTTGTTTTTATCAAGCAATCTCTCCCTTTGTCACTGTATTTCTGAAACTTGTATGGTGCAAGTCATTATCTGCGGAGCTAAAATTTAACTTTTTAGCAAATGACAAAACTTTTGACTGGAGCAATTTTAAAGCATTTGCAGACAACAAATTGATTGAAGCTAACATTGTGATTTCTATATTAAATAGGGTAGAAAACAGTGTTCAACAAGGAGAAAATCTTGGTTAACAGCATTTTATCCTTTTCCTTCTTATAACTCAGGATTGGTTGTTTAAGAAATAATCTTCTTTCTATCGTGGTTTATCGTTCAATTAACCACAGTTGTGAGTTATGAGGCACAATAAATAATCCACGAGGGCAGTAGCCCAAGTGGTTTATTAATTGCGCCTCATAACTCACATTGTGGTTTATTGAACAACAAACCATGATAGAAGATTATTTCGATTCTAACATGACCAACTCTTAATCAAAGGATAACAAGTTCATACTTAGAGTAAAAATGCTGATGCAGATTATATTCCTTTTAAATAACTTACTTACTGACCTTATACAGAATGATGTCACTCTATATAGAATGACGTCACTCTACATAGAATGACATGGATTTCACCACGCTTTCGTTGCTCTGTGTTTATAGAGCGGAATTCATGTGTCATGTTAGAATAAAGAATTAACAAAATGTGCTTGTAATTATGTTTTTGTTACTATAGTTGTCATCAGTTTTAACGAGTGTTCTTTTTTATTTTTCAAAATGCCATGTTTAAATCTGTTTGCAGTAGTAAACCAAAGTTTAGATGGTTTAGATTAAATGTGCTTCTTGATTTTAGGCAAAAGCCAGCGAGCTTATGTCATGGCCCTGTGTACGTTGTGCATATGTCCTTGTGTGTTAACTTTTATTTAAAGCATCTTCTCTGAAACTACTCATCCAATACACAGAAATGGTCCTACCACAGCCCTCCTCAGAATTTCTTCAAAGAATTCAAATTGAGTGAAGACTTTAGTTGTCATGGCAACAAAACAAAAAAGTAAATAAAATCTTTTAAAAAAATTCTTGTACCGAACCATAAGGCCCAGGGCTACCAAATTCGGTGCCTAGCTTCATTAAAAAAAAAATCTTTAAGAGTTATTGAAATTATAGCCCTGGCCATCTAAATTGGCTCTGTCTCAAGGGTCACAAGTTTTATGTGGGCTTATACAAGGAAAACTAAAAGACACTGCTGGTTCCTAACCCTAAGGTCTTCATCTAGTGGACTTGTAGCAAAATACAAAACTATAGCCCTAGGGTCATCCATTGGCCTAAAAGGTTTTGCAAGGGATTATAATGTGCAAACACTAATATTCCTCTTATAGTACTCAAAGTCAATATGACTTAAGCTTTTAACTGATCAAGAGAAAAAACTCCAACTCATTCATAAAGGATAAATATATATTTTGTTTCTTTTTTACCTACCTTGATTATCAAACTGCAATTTTACATGACTGGTTTTGGTTTTTAATAGAAAATTATAGAAAATGTTCAGTTCTTTTTTTCGATGTCTGTGTTAAAAGCCCAGTAAAGTCCAAAATATCAAAGCAGGTGTCATAAGACATTTGAATTTAAATCATACCATTCAAAAGTACGGAAAATATTGTGGAGATGACATTTTGTTATTGTGTGGTCAGGCCATAATTATGTTAGTTGCTGACAGAAAAAAAGAATTTTAAAATCAGGCATAAAGTAAACGAAAGACACAGCTACCTGGCAGGTTTTAACCTAGTTTTGAAATTAATTTCTCTGTTAGCAAGTAGCGCTAGGACTGACCAATGACAGATTGTCATCTTCTCAATAATTTCCATACTTTTAAATGGTATGATATAAATTCAAATGCATTTAAACACCCACTTTGTTTACATTTGGCCTTTATTGTTACTTTACGTCGTTAAAAAATTATTTCCCAGTGATCCTAGACATTTTGTGTCTTAAAAATCTGCTGCATTTTAAGTCTCTTCATATATGTATTTTTGTACCCTTACAGATTCAAATTCCATCATTCTAGCCACATTAATATGTTGTCTACAAAATAAATACTGTATAATACAGAAATAATGGTTGTAAAGTGTTTAATGTTTTGCATTTTTTATTTATAGGATTTTCCTGAAGTGATGGATACTAATTACAAGGTAACTCCGAAATTCATTTTAGTTCTCTTAACCCTGTACCAAACGACAAAATTATAGACTGGTTCAAATTCAAATCATTTTCAGACAACAAAATAATTGTATCTGAAAAACTGAAATCTGGTTTGGGAAAGGGTAGAAAACATTGGGGGGGGGGGGGGAAAGGAGAAAATGCTGGTTACCAGCATTTTCTCCTTTTCCCCCAATGTTTTCAAAAGCCTTGTTTCTCAGGGTTGTTAAAAGTCTGGATTGTGTGGTAAAGGGTTATGTCAGATTCTCTGCAGGCAACTTTAAATACAGCCTTGGAATTTCTAACGGTTTACCACACAATCCAGAAATTTAACGACCCTGATGAAAAGGCCTTTTGGAGAACATGTGGAAAAAGCAAAAAATGCTGGTTACCATAGAGCGTTAACTCCTTTTCCCTCAATGTTTTCTGTGCATTCATTGATAAACGCCGTAATTTCAGCCACATTTAAACCATTTAAAAGCATCTTTCACTCGTATACATGTAGCTGCCTTTGTAGCCTGTGTGTATCAGGATCAGCCTGCACAAAACTGCAGGTTTGCTCTAAATTTAAACCCTGAAAACACCTTCCACTACCATTGTTGTCTTTGCCTTTCCATTTTCCATAGGCAACCATAAAACTACAATTATTCAAGTTTTAGGCCTTGGCAGAAAAATGTCCCTTGAGTCTATTTGGTGCTCTAAAGGTAAGGTTATCCACTGGAAAAGCTTTCAATTTGGATTAAGAAATAATCTTCTCTCTTTTGTGGTTTATCATTCAATAAACCACAGTTGTGAGTTATGAGTCACAATAAATAAACCACGAGGGGAGATATGAATCCTTTCACAATGACTCTTATCAATCCCTCAAAAGAAATTGATGAAGCTGGGGATTCAAACCAGGGACCCCCCTGGTCTCAAGTCCTTTTATGATACTGACTCTGCCACCCGGACTCGCCCTTTTCATTTAAGAAGAACCACAAAGTTGCTTGTATATGTACATAAAGTGCTACAGACAGAATTTGTCTTACTTAAAAATCATACATTTACATTGCAGGTTTGGCCAGCTGTGCAGTTTCTGAACTTTACCTTCTTTCAGCCTGATTACAGGTAATATATCCACTTTTCCTTGCAACATTTTAGTTCTCAACTCTTTACCAAACAGCCCAGGTTTTTACGACTCTGAGGAAGAAGCCTTTCATAAACCTTGTGGGAAAAGGAGAAAATGCTGGTTACCAGCATTTTCTCCTTTTCCCACAAGGTTTTATACCCTTTCCAGAGCAAATTTCAATTTTTGAGTTACATTAAGTTTGTTGTCTGCAAATGCTTTCAATTTGGACCAGTCCAAATTATGTTGTTGGGGTAAAGAGTTAAAGAACATGAGGATAAATGCTTCTGAAAAACATCCTTCTCTGACAATATTTCATACTAAAACAAATTCTATTTTATGTCCAAAGCTAATTTCTTTTGTTTAAATCACATGATCTTCAAATGCAGAGGATTAGAGCTTCTGAAAACATTGCATTAAAAAAGACAAAATGCTGGTTACCAGTAGGCCATTAGAAATCTTTAGATATCCAGCAGTGTTGCTCAAACCCACACCCTAAAATGGCCAGAAATTTTATGTTCATAAGAACTAAGCTCTACCATTTGTGCTATTAGGGCTGATTTTAGATGCTTTACTATGCTTAGCAGCTAAAGATGAGGGAGAGGGAGACGGATATGATTAATTCAGAAAAAGTAGCTTTGTAATGTTCAGTATTTGTTATTTACTTTGTTACCTTTTGGAACAAATTATGTAACAGACAATTTTGAATAAAAAAATAGACATTGTAAAAAAGAAATAATTGACAAGAATTATGGTCTAACGTTATATTTTACGTAACAATATTCTGTTTTCACAAGCATGGCTCAGTGGTGAAGTGTAGGACTTGTAATTTGGAGGCCCGTGTTCAGGTCTCACTGAAAGCACATGGGTTTTCACTGAAGTAACCTTGGGCAAGACACTTCAGAACCTTAGCCTAGTATTGGTAAAATCCAGGAGAAATATGAATATGTGAGCTATCACCTTGGTAACAACTGAAATGATGTTGAAATTGGCATAAAACACCATTGAATCCATAAACAAAATCTAACAACTCCAAGAAAAAACAATTTAAAAACATTGTTGGGAAAAGAGGAAAATGCTAATGACCAACATTTTCTGTTTTTCCCAAAATGTTTTCAAAAAATTGTTATCGCAGGGTCAATAAAACATGAGATTGTTCAGTAAAGGGTTACATGACCTTAACTCTTGACCAATTGACAAAATTTTGGGCTAGACCAAATCGTAAGCATGTGCAGTTGACAAAATAAATATAGCTAATAAAATAACTCCTGTCTTTGATAGGGTATAAAACATTGTGGGAAAAAGGAGAAAATGCTTGTAACCCTTCTTCTTTTCCAATAGTGTTTTCAAAAGCCTATTATCTCAAGGTTGTTAAAATCTTAGCGTCCTTAAACCTCAGGATTGTTAGACCTCTGTATTGTTATAACCTCAGGACTGTTTAAACCTCTGGGTTGTTAAAACCTCAGGATTTTTAACCCTCAGGATTTCTAAAACCTCATGATTGTTAAAACCTCTGGATTGTAAAAATCTCAGGATTGTTAAAACATCTGGATCGTTAAAATCTTAGGATTGTTAAAACATCTGGATTGTTAAAACCTCAGGATCATTGAACCTAAGGATTGTTAAAACCTCCGGATCCTTAAACCCTCAGAATCGTTATAACATCTGGATTGTTAAGACATCGGATTGATTCGTAAAAAGTAAAATGATTGTTTTTTTTTTTTCAGGATTTTAGTAATAAACGTGGTATCTGTATTTTGGAACACCTACCTGGCATGGCTGGCAGAGAGACAGACCAAACCTGAACCAACTGTTTGATTGCAGGTTTTCTTTTAGATAGGCAGGTACATTCTCTCCTTTTTCCACAATGTTTTGAAAAGTGTTCTTCGATATGGTTGTTAAAATATAGGATTTCTTTGTGAAAGGTAAACTCTTTGTATGTTTGTTTGTTTTGGAGTTTAACAGAGTTTTAACAGCTTAGGTCATATCACGGCGGTCAGCACACTTACACATTTTGTTTCCTAGCTTTCTCACACCAGTACCGACACAACTTTCTTTCTAAGCCACATGGTGGGAAAAGAAAAAAATGCTGATTTAATAGGTTAGCTTTATCCACCATGCGTTCAAAAGTCTTCTTCAGGGTAGTTAAAAGATGTGATCTTTTGATGACGGGTTAAGTCTGTACTACAAATTTAAATATTAAACTCGTCCATATCAATGACTTAAGGGTAGAAAACATTGTAGGAAAGAGAGAAAGTGCTGTTTACCAAGTCCAAAAAGCATTTCTATCTTGATCTACATTTTTGAATGAAAAGATATGCAAAAGGGGGCTTAATGTATCTTGGCGATACACTATACTAAGCAATTTATCACATAGACATGGATCCTTAAAATCCAAATTGTCTGACAATCAGCTGATATTGAATTTGAATGGTTCTTGCACATGCAGAAAATTTACATGAAGCAAAAATTTCAATCTAGGTCATCCTGCGTGAAAAGCGCTCGCTGACCTGGATCGATACTTTCTGTAGATGTATCAACCTCCTTTATTCATAGAGCGTGGGTTAAATTTGTTTGTACTTAGTGGTAGATTGCTTAGACCTTTACCACACAATGCAGGCTTTTAATGACCTTGGGAAAGAAGCCTTTTGAAAACATTGGTATTCAGCATATTCTTCTTTTCCCAAGGTTTTCTACCCTATTATTAAAACATTGCTCCATTTCAGTCACATTGAAATTGTCGTCTGCAAATGCTTTCATTTGGATAAGGCTAAAATTTGGCCGTCTTATAAAGGATTAAAAGGTAAATTTGGGTCCTGACCGACCCAGTGGTTTATATATATGATTTGAAATCTGGAAGCCATCGACTTGATCAGCACATGAGGTATTGAATTTTTTGGTGGTTTTGTCCTTGGGCAAGATACCTCAGAGCCCAAGCCTTGCACAAGTGAAGTTCTTGGTATACGTGGATTAGGAAAATGTTGCCCTGATATTATGACTTAACAAAATAATGCAAGTTGGGTAAAACTATTATTCAACCTTTTTTGATAAGATCATGACTTAACAACCCTGAAAAAAAAACCTTTTGAAAACATGGTGGGAAAAGGAGAAAATACTAATAACCAGCAATTTCTCCTTCCACCTTCCACAGCGTTGTCTACAATATCAAAGACAGAAATCATCACTTGAGTTACATTTAATTTGTTGTCTGCAGATGCTTTCAATTGGGTCAAGTCTAAATGTTTTGGTAAAGGGTTAGTCAATGAAATCGGCATAAAGTGGCTAGCAAATCCATGTTTTCTCTAAATTTTGTCTAGGAAAACAAAGATATCATTTTAAGTCTTTTTGTTTTTTTACTTTACAGGGCAGGCACTATAAAGAAACAACAAGCTGTAATTTGATGACCATTTATTGTGGGACTAAACAAAATTAAAACAAGGTCAAAAGATAAAAAAGATGAAGAAAAGAATCATTGAGAGAACGGGTTGTTGTGCCTTTTTTAGCAGTGAATTACTTTTTACCAAACAGTACTAAGTTTTAATGACTTTAGGGAAAGGGCCTTTGAAAACTTTGTTTGAAAAAGGAGAAAATGCTGGTTAACAGCATTTTCTCCTTTTTTCCACAATGTTTTCAAATGCTTTCTTTTTCAGGGTCATTAAAAGTCTAGATTGAGTAGTAAAGTATTAGCCCAGAACAATGAAATAAAAAAAACCTAAATTTTATTAAATCTTACTTTTTTAAGAATTTCTTTTTAGATGTTTTTTATTCTATGATGTGTAAATCAAATAAATACAATTACTGTTTATTAAGACACCATTATTGCTTTGTAAGCACTTTTTGAGTTATTATCATAACTTGGTATAATTGTCATTTATAAACTTTTACTTTTTAACCCAACAACCAGGTGCTTTAATGACCCTGAAGAGGAGAGCTATTGAAAACGCTTTTGATTAAAGAAGAAAATGCTTGTTACGTTTTCTCCTTTTACCACAATTTTTTCTACCCTATTGAAGACCACAATCATCCTTTTAGCTGCATTTAGTTGGCATCTGCTTTCAATTTTTTTAAATATGGACAATTTCAATTTTCTGTCACTTGGTAATGAGCCAAAGTTTTTAAACTTTGTTAGGTGCTATCATTATTCGGGGGAATACTTGCAGCATTGGATCAGTATTGTCATTATTGCACTTACGACGTTCAACAAAAGCGTAGATTGGCATATCAAAATTTTTCAGATTTATTTTTTTCAAAAGCATTATAAAATACTTGACATAGGCATGAATGCCGATTTTTTAAACCAATGTATTTCATCTCTTGATTTATTCAGCAAAGATACATAGACCCAGAAGAATATATTAACCAGTTTTATAACTGTAGACAGAATATACATGTGCACTTGATAGAAATGTTTAAGAAAGCATGTATACTTTTTCCACAGGACGAAATTTCAAACTGAACCACTTTGAAAGCATTTGCAGATAACCATCTAAATTTGGCTCAAATTATTGGATTTGCCAGTGAAAGGGTAGAAAACATTGTGGGAATGGAAGAAAATGCCTGTTACCAGCTTTTTTTTCCCTTTTCCCATAGTGATTTCAGGAGCCCTCTCAGTCAAGGTTGTTGAAAGTCTGGATTGTGTATTAAAGTGTTTATTTTTTAGTGGTTGAAATTCAAAGCCTGTTTAGTTCAGATTTTTTCACAAAATTGTATTAACTCTTTTACCTAACGACAAAATTTTACACTTGTCCAAATTGAAAGCATTTTGCAGATGACAGAATAAATGTGACCCTAACATTGAAACTTTACTTTGGAACAGTAGAAAACATTGTGGGAAAAGGAGAAAAGGGTGGTTACCAGTATTTTCTCCTTTCTTACAATGTTTTCAGACATCTTCTTCCAAAGGGTCGTTAAAACCAGGGATTGTTTGGTAAAGGGTTAACGCACACTGGCTAGTGATACATAGTGATTTTGTTAAAGCAGTTTAGCTTTAAACTGTTCTCTTTATAAATTAGATTTTATAGTGATTAGTTAAGTTGATATAATAATTGTTATTCAATTGCCTTTAAATTTTATTCTTGTCATCACATAATATTTGAACCATGCTGTTGGAAAAAGGGGGTTTAATGCGTCTGCAGAGAGTATTGGCCTGTGTCAGGTTGTGCAAGTTGTGCTGGCTGATATAAGTCAAACCCTGTTGCTATTGATCAATTTTCTGCATGACAAAGGGTATTATTCCTCATAATGCAGTTGGTTGTTATACAAAATGGATTTTATGGATCAATAATAATTCTTACATGACATGTGATTTCGGCTCTATAAACACAGTGCAACGAAAGCGTGATAAAATCTACGTTGTTCCATATAGAGTCACGTCATTCCATATAGAGTGATGTCATTCTGTATAAAGTAAGCAAGTAAGTTATTCAATGGAATATAATCTGCATCCGCGTTTTTACTCTTAAGTATGAATTTGTTTTCCTTTCATTAAGAGCTGGTCATGTTAGAATTGAAATAATCTTCTTTCTATCGTGGTTTATCATTCAATAAACCATGTTGTGAGTTACGAGATGCAATGAATAACCCACTCGGGCTATCGCCCTTGTGGATTATTTATTGTGCCTCATAACTCACAACTGTGGTTTATTGAATGAAAAACCATGATAGGGAGAAGATTGTTTCATAATTATACTTTGACTTGCATGGTATAAAGCATGATGGAGATGCAGTATACCCCTTTTTGCCAGATCATGACTCAAATGTTTTTGGGATCAAAATAATTGATAATCATTTTATACTGGGGCCTTATTTAGTGTAGGTTTTCTGTGATCAAAATGTTTGCTCGCCACAATGTTTGCTGTTCACAATGTTTTTACCTTATGATAGATCTGATACCATTGTTACTTTTATAGGAAACAAAACCTCCTTTCTACAATGTTATAAAGATTTTCAACGATAGTTTTAATTATTTGAGATGTGTTTAACTCTTTATGAAAGAACTAAATTCTAGACTTGTCTAAACTGAAAGCGCTTGCATACAACAAATTAAAAGTGACTTTTTTTTTTCTTGGGGGGGGGGGGGGGGGGGGAAAGAAGAAAATATTTATGGGAAAAGGAGAAATGCTGGTAACCAGCATTTTCTCCTTTTCCCACAATGTTTTTTTAAAGCTTCTTTTCTCGGGGTTGTTTAAGTCTGCAATGTGTGGTAATAGTTAATTTGCCATCTGCAAATGCCTTTAATGGAGATGCTGAACCCATAAGCCCAATCTGTATCATACAGGCTTTGTAACTTGGGGTCAGCTGGTTTGTATCCCCAGCTTGGCAATTTCCTTCCCAAAGATTGATGATATTGACTGCGACAGGGTTCATTCTTCTTTCACCTAGCCTTTTTCAGGAGAAACACAGGAAATACATGAATATGTGAGCTGTTGCTGTGATACGACTGAAATGCTATCGAAAGAGGTGTAAAACACCACTCAGACAAAACAAGCAAACATCATACTTCTCTCAAGCTGATTATTGTTTCTGAGTATTTTTGGGTCTATGGGAAAGCAGCCAGTGGCAGCCAGCAGAACAATATTAGATGAAGTACTTGTAAAAGAATTCCAGGAAAGCATGAACAGGTGCACTGGCCTCAGTGTCTGGGCTTTCACCAGTATTAGGCTAGGGCTCTACCAATTGAATGTGGTTCAAATTACAGAATTTCTGGGGTAGGAATAATTGTGGCCAAAAGGAGAAATGCTGAGTACCAGCACTTACCCTTTTCCCATATTATTTTCAAAAATTCCTCCACATAGTCATAAAAAGTTGAGATTGTCAGTAAGACTGACATATTCATAAGGTTGAAATTGCTTGAAATTGCTTAAAAATCTCAATCAAGCCTTCTGCTACCTCAGTTTGTTTATGATATGTATATGTCTGTGCTATTCAGATAATTTTTTGGTCACATCCTTTTTTTCAGTGAAATACTGTCATTATAAATTTTCTTGTCTTGCACATGTTTTTAAAAGATAAGCAAATAATTCATTATCTGGTCAAGGCTGTGTCTTCATATGCCTGACATATTTATAGGCCTAATTTCTAAAACATCTCTGACCATGACTTCCTTGTGAAAAATAAGTGTCAAAACTGATGATGGCGACAATATTGCGAATTTTTTTTTTATCTTTATATTCAAAGTGAAGCAATTTATGCTTGATTCTATGGAATTATTTTTCATCCATGAAGTACACAGCTGTCAATGAAGTAAAAAGGCTTCATATGAATTTCAATATATGTACATGTAGGACTTTGTGTTTACTCCTTACCGAACAACAAACATTAAGACATGTCCAAATTGAATGCATTTGCAGACATTTTAAATGTGGTTCAAATGATGGAATTTGTTTTTGACTGGGTAGAAAACATTGTGCGAAAGGTTACCACATTTTCTCCTTTTCCTTCACTGTTTTCAAAAGGCTTCTTTTTAGGGATCATTAACACTCAGGATTGTGTGGTAAGTGGTTAACATATAATGAAGTATTTGTCTTGAGATTCAGTTATTTGATTAAAAGATTTTGACATTCATTGGCTCTTTAGGTAAAATTATATTAAACTCTCCAAAGGCTCGCTTTATTGCATTTTTTCTAGACTTGTTTAATATACTTTTTATCTCAAATGCCAAGTCATATCTTATATGTCTCAAACTGTAGTTTATATATATGTCTCACAAGATGACAGCATTTTAGACTGGTTCAAATGGAATGTATTTTCAGTAGACAAATGAAACATGTTTTGAATGATGTGATTTGTATTTCTTAGGGTAGATAACATTTTTGAAAATGCCGGTTACCTGCATTTTTTTCTTTTCCTAGCATTTTCTCTTTTTTCCACATTGTTTTCAGAAAACTGTCTTTCTCTCAAACAATTTTACTCAAAATTGTTTGGTTAAGAGTCTGATGCATGATAATTGTATGTGTGCTAATTTTGTCTCATACTGTACCCGCTTGGTAGTTTAGTGGTTTATGTATCTGACTCCTGACCAGGTGGTTGTGAGTTTGATGCTAGGTTGAGGCAAACTTTCTTTTTGGTGATTTTTCACCTCTCACTTCTGGTGCATGCGAGAAAGTAGTCAGTGACTTGCAAAGAAAGTTGTGTCAACTCTGGTGCGAGAAAGTTAGGAAACATATGAGTAGGTGCACTGACCGCCTTGACATAACCTAAGCTGTTAAAACAGTGTTGAAATACAATACAGTTGCACATGGTGTGACTTACATTAACTCTAAAAGCGCCTGGATTGGCATAACCCTTAGTGGGCCAAATATACCCAACAGACATAATCAGTCAAAAATGAAAAATAAGACCCAAATAATTGCAATTTCATGATTCATTTTGTTTTTAAAGATTTGGCAAAGTGTACCATGTTGATCAAAGATCAGACTGCATGTTATGTGCAGTCTGATCTACACTGGCTGCAAAGGCAACTATCGTCATGGTAGGAACTTCAAGGCTTAAGTTGCTTTTTAGAACAATGCAGATCAAGAGCTCACAGCTTTGTTTTTTTTTTCTCTATGCATTTCTGAACAGTATCGCCAGTGACGTGTACATGTAGATCAGCTGTGGCAAGATTTTAAATGTTTTGCTTTTAAATCTCAATTTTTCTTCTTTTTTTTCGAACAGTTTAGATCAAGATCAGACTACCATCGTGATAATCTTTTTCCTCTTTAAACATTTCTGATCAAATTTTTATGCCCCCCGCCATGAAATGGCGGAAGAGTTACCTGTGTCCGTCTCTGTGTGTGTGTGTTAGTGTGTTAGTGCGTGTGTGTGACCCATTCTTGTCTGGAGCATAACTTCTACATTTATCAATGGATTTCAAAAAAAACTTCGCACACTTGTTCTCAATATAATTCAATATAATTTTGCACACTTGTTCTCCTTAACAAGTACTAGTGTCGTGCGAAAAGTTTGTTTCGATATGTCCAAGGTCAAGGTCACAGTTGAAGGTCAAATGTATAAATTGACTTTGTCCGGAGCATAACTTCTACATTTATCAATGGATTTCAAAAAAAACTTCGCATCCTTGTTCTCCTTAACAAGTACTAGTGTCATGCGAAAAGATTGTTTCGATACGCCCAAGGTCAAAGTCGCAGTTGAAGGTCAAATGTTTAAATTGACCTTGTCCGGAGCATAACTTCTACATTTATCAATGAATTTCAAAAAAACTTGGCACATTTGTTCTCCTTAACAAGTACTAGTGTCATGCGAAAAGTTTGTTTCGATACACCCAATTCAAGGTCACAGTTGAAGGTCAAATGTTTAAATTGACTGTTCAACCCAGTTTTACATCCTGCTCAGCAGAATTGTGATATGAAGATACAGTTTTGGTTTTTAAAAAGACTCATCCAAAGAACTATGCCAGAGAATATTGAGGCTGCAACCTACCCTTCAACTATAGTCCAGTGTGATAATATTCGATCCAATTTGTTCCTGTCTCATAGAAGAAGTCCAACAAAGTAATTATTATTATGCCCCCCTTCAACGCAGTGAGGGTATATTGCTTTGCTAATGTCGATCGGTCGGTCGGTAGACCTTACCTTGTCAGGATGATAACTAGACACAGAATTGACCTAGGTTCGTCAAATATGGCACAGGCATGCGTCTTGGAGTGTAGATAATTCCTATTGATTTTGAGGTCAATCGGTCAAAGGTCAAGGTCACAGTGACCGTCAACATGTTGATATATAGACCAAACCTTGTCCGGATGATAACTAGACACAGAATTGACCTAGGTTCGTCAAATGTGGCACAGACATGCGTCTTGGAGTGTAGATGATCCCTATTGATTTTGAGGTCAATTGGTCAAAGGTCAAGGTCACAGTGACGGTCAACATGTTGATATATAGACCAAACCTTGTCCGGATGATAACTAGACACAGAATTGGCCTAGGTTCGTCAAATTTGGCACAGACATTTGTCTTGGAGTGCAGATGATCCCTATAGATTTTGAGTTTAAGCCATCAAAGGTCAAAGTCACAGTGGCCTTCAACTTCATGATATATAGACCAAACTTGTCCAGATGATAACTAGACACAGAATTGACCTAGGTCCTTCAAATTCTGTACAGATATTCATCTTGGAGTGTAAATGATCCCTATCAATTTTAAGGTTAATCCGTGAAAGGTCAAGGTCACAGTGACCACCAGATGATTCAGGGCCACGTTGCCGTTTGCCACTTGAGCCATTTGCTAAAAAAAAATTAAAGTGTCTCAAAAATCATCATACCTGGCTCAACTTGTGGCTCCAACATGTTATTCACGTATTATCGGGGACATAGTAAGCATTGAAGTCGACTGGCAAAAAATGGAAGTCGAACGCACATGCCGAAAGGAAAATCGATAACCCAGTCTGTGTATCCACGACTGTTTACAATCTTGTATGTATACACACGGCGGTGTGTATAGTTATGCGAACTGTTGACAGATTATCACGTTTAACAATTGAAGTGGGCTATAAATAAAAAATATGACATCGATATTTCCCAATCAATTCTGTTGATATCAGTTTATGAACTGTGCCACTTCCTGTATCAATGTGGCAGTAGGGGGCATGACTGTTTTACAAACAGACATCTTGTTGCTATATTTCTCACTCTCATTCCTCAAGTCAAGATCTTCATAATCCTGAGTATAAGTAACCCTCAGTTGAAAGATTAAGGAAAACGCTGAATAAAAAGAAGTTAATGCTCAAAACCAGCATTTTCTTCTTTTTCTCACAAAGTTTTCTAAGTTTTCTACCATAGGCAATACAAACCATATAATTTATTGTCTGCATATTGCTTTCAACTTGGACCAGTCCTCAATTTTGTTATCAGGTATAAATAATATTTTATCTGCTTGACTATATATATAACAAACCTTCTTAACCCTGTCTAAGCTGTTATCCAAAACAACAGTTTTCTGTAATACCTGCTGATTCTCTCATATGACATATCTGTGACCAATACCATTTAGCGGGGGCATCCGTGTCTCTGACACACCTATTTGTAGTTTAATAAGGTGTTGATCAATTGTAGTCTGATATTAAATGTTTTGCTCATAAATTTCATTTTTCTTTTTTTTTTTCTTTCTTTTCCTGAGAACAGTTCAGATCAAGATTAGACTACCTTATTGATAATTTCTTTCTTCTGTATGTACTTCTGAACAATATTTTTAATGAGTGGTTTATCAGCTGTAGCAAGACATTTAATGTTTTGCTTGTAAATCTCATTCTTTTCTTTTCTTGCTTTTTTTGCAAACTATTAAGTTCAAGATCAGACTACTTTCTCATAACTTTCTTTCTTCTTTATACATTTCTGAACAATAATTCAAATGACTTGCAGATCAGCCATTGCAAGATTGTAAGTCTCGGTTTTTTTTTGTTTTTTTTCTCTTTTGCGAACTGTTTAGACGGAGATCAGACTACTTTTTTTTATATTTTTGTTCTACTTTATGCATTTCTGAATAATATTTTCAGTGAGTTGTAGATCAGCTGCAGCAAGTGTTTTAATCATTTGCTTATAAATCTCATTAGAGAACAGTTTAGATCAAGATCGGATTGGTCTTTTGACTACTTTTTTTCCTTCTTTAGCATTTCTGAACAATATTTGAAATGAGTTGTAGAGCAGCCGTAGTGAGTTTTAATGTTTTACTTTTACTTTTTTTTCTTTTTTTGCGAACATTTTACATCAAGATCAGCCTACTTTCTTAATTTTACTTTTTTATGCATTTCTGAACCGTATTTTAAATGAGATGCAGATCAGCTGTGGCAAGGTTTTGCTTGTAAACCTCATTATTTGTTTCTTTGTTTGTTTTTTCACATCTATTGTTATATTGAAAAGTATTTTAGCCACTTTAGAAGTTTTAAATGAATTTTGCTTTTATAGATATTGCTTTTATTTGATTGAGGAAGAGATTTTATGGTGTTCATTTTCAATTGAAGTTTTGGATTATGGAAAGTGGTACCAGATTTTATAGCCAGACTCTCTGTGACAGTGTAAGAAAATAAACAATTGTGGGAAGAGGAAAAAATGCTGATCCAGGACTTTCTCATATTCCCACATTGTATTCTACCTTTTCAAAAGACAAATACTTTTTTTGGGCTTGTTTTGTTTGTCATCCGTAAATGCTGTCAATGAAGACAATGCTGAAGATGTGTTGTATCAATCAATCAATCAATCAATCAGTCAACCAATCAATCAAATTTAAGAGCTGCAAAAATATTTCAGGCAAGAAATCAAACTACTACAATAGAAAACTTCTGTACAGTTTGAAAAATTCTGATCTGGAACTTATATTGTGCTTTTATTTTTGAATTGTATTGTTAATTGACTATGCAGGATTATATGAATTTTTATAATATTTTAATCTATATGGATTGTTATACATGTATTCACCAATAGAAAATAAAACTTAATGAAAAAAGTGTGTATTATACTTAATCCAAGGATATTTCACAGAAACCAACATTTGGTCCAGAGTTATTTATGTAATAAAACTTTTCCACATTCATGATGTGTAGTTCGTAGTTTTCCATGGCTACAATTCGCAAGTAATACTTATTATTATATTCCCATCAGTGAATTACTGACATTTCACGGTAAACAAGACCACTAGTGATGGTAAATATTGCATCATCACTAGTGACGATATAGTTTTAGAATGTTTGCAGGAACTACTTTTTTTCCTATATTGCTCGTATTGTACCATTCTTGATTATTATTAGAATGAAAATGGTGAATTAGGGAGATAATTAATAGGATAATTAACAGGTTGTGTGTGATATTGAAAAAATCTGTCACTCAAATGTGGTTTGATTTGGTTTGAAATCGCATCCTTCGGGCTCATTTTTTCAACCGCATCACATCCTATTCTAGTGACAGATTTTTAATATCGCACATAAGCAGTTGATTATTGTCTATTTATTGCCAGTCTGATCGAGTTATTTCCCTTTGAGCACACTTATGCATATTTGGCAAGAAAATGAACGAGTCTTGCAGGTTACACAGGATGCTTGTTGCATACACAAAACATAGACTATCTCTTCATGAAAATAACAAATGAGAAAAAAAAGCCTGAAGATACTTTTTAGTCACCAAATCACAATGAAATGGGCATATGTTAACCCTTTACCACACATTCCTGAGTTTTAACAAACAAGAGGAAGAAGGCTTTTAAAAACATTTTGGAAAATTGAGAAAATGCTGGTGACCAGTCCAAAATTTTGTCATTTTTGTAAAGGGCTGATAAATATATTTGCATTTGGTTGTATTTGGTATATGTTGGCATTGACTTTTGTTTATGCATGGTCTCATTAATAGGTCTAAACCTGCCTTATACTAGAAGATAAAAGAAGAAGCATTTGGGCCCAATCTTGTAGCTCAGTCAGTAATGTACAGACCTTAAACCTGGGGATGGCAGGTTTGATTCCTTGGTTGGCCAAATTCTGTTGGAGGATTGATGAAAGCCATTGCCACAGGATTCATTCCTTTCTACTAGCTGAACATTAGGCTGAAAAACATGGTCAGAAAAGGGGAAATGATGTTTAGCAACATTTTCTTCTTTTCCGACAATTTTTTCAAAAGGCTTCGTTCTTGATGTCGATAAAAGTTGGGACTGTTTGGTACAGGGTTAAAGCAGTGTGTTACTTTGTACCAGGAAAAAAAAATATGACGATTTTAACTGTAAGCATTTGCAGATGACAATTCAACTGTGGCTCGAAATGATTAGATTTGTCTTTGAAAGCGTAAAATCATTTGGAAAAGGATAAAAGGACCATCAAGATCTCGTTTTCCCATGACGTTTTCAAAAGCCACCCTCCTGAGGGTCATTGAAACACAGAGATGTTTTGTACAGTGCTCAACAAATTTGTTGGAAGATTATGATGAATTTAATTCATTTTTCTTGTTCTATTGACAGGATTACTTTGATGTCATAACAACAAACTATAAGGTAGGGTTTATCATTATTTCTTTGCTGAGCCCTGGTAGCTCAGTCAGTAGCGTGCAAGACTTGAGAACAGGGAGTCCTGGGTTTGATCCCTGGCTTGGTCAATTCCTTTCCGAGGATTGATAATAGTCAGTGTGACAGAATTCATTCCTATTCCACGGCTGACCATTGTCTTGACGATGGTTATTTGGGAAAGCAGCCAGTGGCTTTGAACAAAAATTGTGCCTAGTAATGGTAAAAGAGACTCCAAGAAAGCATAGATAGGTGCACTGGCTTCCCCGATATAACTGAAATAATGTTGAAAACAGCGTGTAACACCATACAATCAATCAGTACATTTATCATTATCTTTGTTTTCATCATTCAGAATTTCAAATCCGATAAAAAATATTAATTGTCTCTCAAGCCTAACAGTATTAAGAGGACTTTAGGTACAAAAACCTAGTTTGAAAGTGAAGAGAATCAATATCAACATTCTTACATAATAATATTAACTCTTTGATTACTGAAAAAATTAATTGCATTCTCTCAAAGGCTACAAAGACAGTTCCGCTGCAAGATCAAGAGACAGTTTTATAATAGTCTAGAATAAAACAATGGACAGTGTAGATCAGAGGTCAGACTGCACGTGCTGTGTGTCTGATCTTGATCTACACTGTCCACAACACTTCTAGTGTTGTCTATTTTTTAAGCCTAGGTGGCCCTATTATAGAATTCTAGTTTATTTTTTGGTACTTATACTTAGGTGAGCAGTGTAGCCATGATGCATAGGCACTTTTTTATTTTTTTGACAAAATTTACACTTTTTGACAGAATGACCAAATAAAAAGATATATGGTCTTCTTTCCAACATGTTTGATTTTTGGTGCTCCAAGAGAAACGCATGTGAGTTCTATGCGGCTCTTTTAGCAGAGTCCTTTATGGCATAGTAGTTGCAAAGTTATCAGTGGCTCAGTGGTTGCAGAGTTCTTTGTAACTTGGTCGTAGCATGTGTGGCTCAAGGATAGCAGAGTCCTTTGTGGCTCAGTAGTAGAAGATTTCTATGCAGTAGCAAGTCTTTTATGGCTCTGCCAGTGGCAGAGTCTTTTGTGGCTCAGTGGTAGCAAAGTCTTTTGTTGCTTAGTGTTACTACTCCTAAGTTGCTCAGTGTAAGCGGAGTTCTGAGTTGGTCAGTAAAGGCAGAATCCTGAGTTGCTCAGTGTTAGCAGAGCTATGTTTTTTTTTCTCAGTGTTAGCAGTGCCCTTTGTTGCTAAGTGTTAGCAGAGTCCTGAGCTGCCCTATGGTAGCAGAGTCCTGAGTTGCTCTGTGTTAGCAGAGCCTGATGTTGCTCAGTGTTAGCAGAGCCATATTTTTTTCTCAATGTTAGCAGAGCCATGTTTTTGTTAGCGTTAGCAGAACTTAAATTGCTCAGTAGAAACAGATTTTTGAGTTGTTTAGTGTTAGCAGAGCCCGATGTTGTACAGTGTTAGCAGTGATACGTTTTTCTCAGTGTTAGCAGAGCCATGTTTTCCTCTGTTAGCAGAGTCCTGAGTTGCACAGTGTTAGCAGAGTTTTGAGTTGCTCATTGTAAACAGAGTCCTAAATTCCTCAGTTTTAAAAGAAGCCCGAGTTGTTCAATCTAGCAGAGTTCTGAGTTGCCTATTGTTACTAGAATCCTGAGTTGCCTAGTGTTAGCAAAGTCCTAAATTGCTCAGTTTTAGCAGAGCTTTGAGTTGCTCAGTTTTAGCAGAGCCCTGAGTTGCACGGTGTTAGCAGAGTTTTGAGTTGCTTACTATTAGCAGAATACTTACTTGCTCCATTTTAGTAGACAAAACCTGGCAAGGATGCTAGTGACCCAGCCAACTATCGTCCAATAGTTCTTACTAGTTGTCTCTGCAAGACCCTAGAACGTATAGTCAACGACAGGCTAGTCTGGTTTTTAGAGAAAAACTACCTCATCGTTGATGTACAGAGTGGATTTCGTCACTAACGTGGCATCATCGATCAGCTTGTCCACTTTGAAACCTTTGTCAGAGAAGCCTTTATGAATAGACAGCATGTAGTATCTGTCTTTTTTAACCTTGAAAGCGCCTACGATACGACTTGGAAATAAGGAATTCTTAAAGACTTGCATGACTTTGGTCTTCGAGGCGGTCTTCCTCTTTTTATTTCAGCCTTCTTGGATGAACGTCTTTTCCACATCCGAGTTGGTAATACTGTCTTGGGAGTAGGGGTGTAACGATACATCGGACTATCGATGGATCCCGATGGTGAGCGTGTCGATGCTACTGCATCGATTGTTCCGTTGAAAATCGATAACTATCGTCGATAGTTACCTCAAATATCGATAGTTTCGATAGTTTCACTAACAAGAAAGAGAGAGAAAATACCGCAATTCGCTATTGTATTCGGACGCCCTAAAAGTTCGGACACGTTAAATTATTTACAAAAATAATATATTTTCAATCCTTTCTCTGAACACTTCCAAAAGCAAGTTTTCCTAAATATTCGGACATTCTGTAATGTTAATTTCCCAAAATATTTGACATGTAATTTTTTTGGAATATGTTTTCAACAATGATCGGCTGCATAATAGAGTCTATTCATTTCTGCATCGCAATGTTCATCGTTACGAAAACGAATCCTTCGAGAGCTGACTAACTCAGCGGTAATTTTAAGTCATGGAATTAGAGTAAAATACCATAACCATGCGTACTGTCCCTCCATAAGCTATAAATAAATCTACTATGAAAAATGAAGACTAAACCTCGTTCTTTCTTCACTTTATTTATCAGTAATCCATTTCGAATGCATTCCTTTTACTTCGGCTGCAAGGAATTATTTTTAGAAAACAGCTGGACTTTTTTATGCTGACTACACAAAACATGTGACACGACTGGGGTGTTCTTGAAACAGCTGTATTAGGCCTACTAACTGCAGAAAAGCACTATCAGGTGGTGTAAATCGTGCATGAAATAGGCTTATTGCGTAGTCACTTTGAATTGATTGGAGTTCAACCTGCAGCCAGATACAAGTTTCTTGAAGCAGATCAGTTTAAGTGTGTGAATTAAACAGGTGCGTTACAATCCTGTCGCTTCGAATGATTTGCATGTTACGTCATACCCCTTATCCAAATTTTACTGCAAACATTTGTGTACCCACGACAGGCCTACAGGCATCTTGTAGACAAATGGCTTGTAATTTAGATCTACATTTATGGTCGTTCTTATTTACTCTGCTGATGGCAAGATAGCGATTTTCAAAGCGTTGGCGGATGGTGTAGATAGACATCAGACTAAACTGAAAACGCTGTCTGATCTTGGATCTATACCATCCACTTCTGTACTTTGACTTAACTCGTATTAGAAAGCTACTTCTTTCTCGGGCTAAAAAAGGTAAGATAATGTTTAAAAGTGTTCCCACTCGCGCAAATTATTGCGTAAATCACTTTATAGAATTGAAATTCACGTAACAAATTCAGGTTACACCCGAGACTTCACGTAAGAAAGGCCATTATCCGCTTTTCTTGTGAAAAATGACAGGTTTTGAAGTTACTTGTTACCATTATTGACATTTTTTTTTTGTCAAATCATGTGGAAATACCTATCCAGAAATTAACAGACATGAAAAACTGATCGGTGTAAAAAACACGGAAACCCATGACACAACAAAATGTCTCTTTGACATTGTCCGATCAGAGTCACTTCAGATTGTCTTTCCAGCTTTTAAATGAATTTAAGCAGTAAATTTATACAAATATCCTAATAGAACACACTTTTTTGTTGCAAATCATCAATATGGAATGCTTTACGGCTAGTTGGGAACCATTTCTGTCATACCTCGGCCTAATATGGAATCTTACCCCCAGATTCACAGCTCAGGGGGTAAGTGTACCCTTGAAATAGAAAGCTTGAGGGAACGCTGGTTTAAAACATGTGTATTTCAATATTAAAACGATGGCAAAACTACATGTATAGGTCTACTACAGTTTTGACTCCTCCACCGGTACTGTAAATAGATCTAAATTTGTAGGATTTTATCCTTATTGTTTTATCCTTATTGCTTTGGATACACATACAACAAGGTAAAACCTATTATTTCGACCACCCTCTTTTTTTTCAGAATGATAATTTCCTAAAGATTTGGAGACTAAACAAAAAAAAAAAAAAAATTCTGTCTGAATATATTGGCCAATTATGGGTAAATCAAGTTTAAAAGTTTAAAGTTGCTTTATAATTACTTTTTTATTAGGTGTGTTTATGAACCATCGGCATTTGCCAGCATTTTGTGCTTTGCATGCTGTTGTATATCAATCAGACTTAAAAGTTGACTTCTTCAAAAGTTTAGAGTAATTAGGTATGTTAAATTGTTTGTGAATTATCTGCATATAGAAAAAATAGTCATTGGAATTTATTGACCATCTTGCATTTAACTCTATTTTTCCCTTTATTTGCTATTCAAAACATGTACTCAAGTAGAATTTTAACTACTCAGAGAAAGTATTAGTATAAAACATGGTTTCAAGATGTAATTTTCATCTCTTGCATTTCATCCAATAGTATTGCAATAGTATCGCAATAGTAACAGGCAATATCAATACTATTGCAATAGTATTTTTTCCAATGTCAATACTATCGCAATAGTAGATTTTGGCCTCAATAGTCAACCCTACTTGGGAGTCCATGAACAGGAGATGGTTGTACTTTTCAGTGTCAAAATAAATAGTATAATTAAAGCTATCTGTCCTGATGTAGACTGTTCTCTTTATGTTGATGACTTTGTTATATGCTTCAGATCTCGAAATATGAATATTATTGAGAGACAACTTCAGCAGTGTCTCAACAAACTCCAGACGTGGTCTGATGAAAATGGCTTCAAATTTTCAAAGTCCAAAACTAAATGCATGCACGTTTGTAATCCACGTGGTCTTTATCCAAACCCTGAACTTTATTTAGACAAAACTAAAATTGAAGTCGTTTCTGAGTTAACATTTCTTCGCGTCATCTTTGACAGAAAGCTTTCCTCCTTCCTCACATCACTGCACTTAAAAAGAAGTGCAAGAATGCTCTTAATCTTCTCAAGGTTGTGGCCCATTCTGAATGGGGAGCAGACCGTCAAGTCCTCTTGCGGCTTTATCGGTCTTTAGTTTGCTCCAAATTAGACTATGGATCTATTGTATACAGATCTGCCCGTAAATCTTACCTTAAAATTCTAGATCCTATACACCACAAAGGTCTACGTCTTGTACTTGGAGCTTTCAGAACTTCTCCCGTCAATAGTCTCTATGTTGAAGCTAATGAACCTTCTCTTTCTTACAGGAGGGAAAAACTCTCGCTTCAATATCTTTTAAAACTGAAGTCAAATCGTTTTAATCAAACTCATAACGTTGTTTTTAAACCTCAATATAAACGTCTTTTTGAAAGGAAACCAAATGTTATTCCTCCATTTGGTATCCGCATGGAGCCCATTGTAGATAACCATGGCATAGACACTAAGTCTATTGCCGACTATAAAATCTCTGAAATCCCTCCATGGACACTAAACGGTGCAGAATTCAGATTTGACCTTGCGTCTGACAAAAAGTCAGTCACGGATAGAACTGTGTTTCATGCTAGATACAACGAGATAAAGGAGCACTATTTTTTGCTTCAAACCCATCTATACAGATGGATCTAAAGAGGGAAACTCTGTAGCAGCTGCGGCTGTATATGGAGAAAGGAGCTTAAAGTGCCGCCTTCCAAACAACTCCTCTACTTTCTCTGCTGAAATTAAAGCAGTTGATCTTGCCCTTAATCTAGCTGAACGTTCTAATTCCAACTGTTTCAATATCTTTTCGGACTCTTTGTCAACATTACAGGTCCTTTCAAATCAACGACTTGAGAATTCCTTAATCTGTAGTTTATTTGAAGGATCTCACAAATATCTTCTATAAATTGATTGGTGTTCTGCTGGCTTCCAAGTCATGTAGGCATCAAAGGCAATGAAAATGCTGATAAGTCTGCCAAATCAGCACTTAAACTTCCCAAATCACATTTTAAAGTTCCACACACTGATTTTAAATCTTCTGTCTTCTTGGCAATCCCAGATGTTTTCAATAAACTGCATTTAGTTAAACCTTCCCTTGGTGAATGGTACCCCGTTTACAGGTCTGTTCTTCGAAAAGAAGTGATAATTACACGACTTCGAATTGGCCATTCACGCATCACACATTCTTGGCTCTTGACCAAAGAAGATGCCCCTGAATGTATTCCATGCAATGCATCCTTTTCTGTAAAACATATCCTACTAGATTGAATTGACTTTCAGCCAGTTCGTTCAAAATATTTCAACGTAGATAGTTTAAAAAATCTGTTTGATTCTGTCAGCGTTGAATCTATTACCGATTTCATAAAGGAGATTGGCATTTACAATAAACTGTGATATTTGCTCTTGAGTTTCTTATCCATCTTTTTACATTCTTTACACACTTTATATTAGATAATTTGTCAGTTCTTTAATCTTTTCTCATCCCACTTTTTAAACTTTTGAATTGATGGGAATTGCCCCGTTACTCAGTATATTTTAAGCACATGAACATCAAATATCATCCTTCTTAATTCAACTGTTTTACTCTTGACATTTTGTTCAAACCTTTTTCAGTTTAAAAAATTCACATCAATCATCTTGTAACACAGATATGCGCACTAAATGACCAAAGTTGTCGCTGCACCATAAAAAAACATTCATTTATTTATTCATTCATTCTGAGGTGTCTAGTGCTAGCAGAGTCCTGAGTTGCCTATTGCTAGAAGAGTCTTGAGTTGTCTTGTGTTACCAGAGTCCTGAGTTGCTCAGTGTTAGCAGATTCCTGAGTTGTCTTGTGCTAGCAGAGTCCTGAGTTGCCTAGTGCTAGCAGAGTCCTGAGATGCTCAGTGTTAGCAGTGTCCTGAGTTGCTCAGTTTTAGTACAGTCTTGAGTTGCCTATTGTTAGTAGAGTCATCAGTTGCTTAGTGCTACCGGAGTGCAAAATTACTGTTTAAGCAGAGTTTTGAGTTGCTCAGTGTTAGCAGAGTCCTGAGTTGCACAGTGTTGGCAGAGTTTTGAGTTGCTTAGTATTAGCAGAGTACTGACTTGCTTCGTTTTAGTTGTCTTGTGTTAGCAGAGTCCTGAGTTGCTCAGTGTTAGTAGAGTCCTGAGTTACTCAGTGTTAGCAGAGTCTTGAGTTCCTCAGTGTTAACAGAGTCCTGAATTTCCTCAGTGTTAGCAGAGTCCTGAGTTGTTCAGTATTGGCCGAGTCCTGAGTTGTTCAGTATTGGCAAAGGCCTGAGTTGCATAATGCTAGCAGAGTCCTGAGTTGCCTAGTGCTAGCAGAGTCCTGATTTGCCTAGTGCTAGCAGAGTCCTGAGTTGCCTAGTACTAGCAGAGTCCTGAGTTGCTCAGTATTGGCAAAGTCCTGAGTTGTTCAGTATTGGCAAAGTCCTGAGTTGCCAAGTATTAGGAGAGTCCTGAGTTGCTCAGTATTAGCAGAGTCCTGAGTTGCTTAGTGTTAGCAGGAACCTGGGTTGGTTAGTGCTAGCAGGGTCCTTGGTTGGTAAGTGTTAGCAGAGCCCGTCATTGCACAGTGTTAGCAGTGACATGTTTTTTCCAGTGTAAGCAGATCCATGTTTTCTCAATGTATGCAGAGTCCTGAGTTGCTACGTGTTAGCAGAGTTTTGAGTTGCTCAGTGTAAACAGAGTCCTAGGTTGCTCAGTTTTAAAAGAAGCCTGAGTTGCTCAGTATTAGCAAAGCCCTGAGTTGCTCACTGTTAGCAGTGTCTTGAGTTGCCTAGTGTTAGCAAAGTACTGAGTTCCTCAGTGTTAGCAGAGTCCTGAGTTGCCTAGTGCTAGCAAAGTCCTGAGTTCCTCGGTGTTAGCAGAGTTCTGAGCTTCTCAGTGTGAGCATGTCCTGAGTTGCTCAGTGTTAGCAGAGTCCTGAGTTGCTTAGTGTTAGTAGTGTCCCGAGTTGCTCACTATTAGCAGAGTCCTGAGTTGCTTAGTATTAGCAGTGTCCTGAGTTGCTCACTTTTAGCAGAGTCCTGAGTTGCTTACTACTAGTAGAGTCCTTCATTACTCAGTATAAGCAGAGTTCTTAATTACTCAGTATAAGCAGAGTTCTTAATTGCTCAGTATTAGCAGAGTCCTTAATTGCTCAGTATTAGCAGAGCTCTTAATTGCTCAGAATTAGCTTAGTCATGAGTTGCTTACTATTGGCATAGTCCTTAATTGCTCAGTATTAGCTGAATCATGAGTTGCTCACTATTGGCAGAGTGCTTATTTGCCTAGTATTAGCTGAATCATGAGTTGCTCAGTGTTAGCAGAGTTTTTTGTGTGGTTGTAGTTTTGTTTGGCTCAGTGTTTTGAAAAATCCTGTATGATTAAGGGGATAGCAGTGTCCTGTGTAGCTCAGTCTTGTCTGTTTGGTTCAGTTATAGATATAGTTCTGTGTAGTTTAGGGGATAGCAGAGTCCTTTATTGTGTAGTGGTAGTAGACTTCTGTTTAGTAAGCTAGTAGAGGTCTTGTGTGATTCTGTGTTGCTTGTAAGGAGCAGAGTTATGTGTTGCATAGTGAAAGCAGAGTTATTATGATGGATTAGTGGGAAGAGGTTCTATGTGGTTTAGTGGTTAGCAGAGAGCTCTGTAGTTTAGTTGTAGAACATTCCTATTGTGTTCCTGTTTGATTCAGATGTAACATGTGAAGGAAATATTTAGGACATTACTTATTCATCTATGCCTGCATGATCTCCTTTTACATTGGGAAGCATTCATTGGTTCTACCAATATTCTTGTTGAACTTTTTTGTTGTTGTTGTTTCAGATATGGCCGGCAGTGCAAGCAATAAACTTTACTTTTGTACCTCTACATCTAAGGTAATAGATTAGACACAGAGAATACACAGATAGTGTTGTCGTATATCAGACATATCTAATGAGGTTGGGAGAATTGATAATTGTCGAGCATTTGTGAGACAATTATCAATTTTTACAAGAAAGTTAGATATTTTTTTATATATGACAACACAATGTTTGTGTTCTATTTTTCTTTTGACATCTGATTTTTAATATTCGTGAAGAAGGTGTAGAAAATATTTCACTATATAATTCACATAATTCACTATTTCAAGTGAAGTAGATTTATTCAGTTTAATCCAATATGAATGAACTGTAATAATGACGTCATGATTTATGTTGACTACGGCATAAAATATTAGGGTTGACTATTGAGGCCAAAATCTACTATTGCGATAGTATTGACATTGGAAAAAATACTATTGCAATAGTATTGATATTGCCTGTTACTATTGCGATACTATTGCAATACTATTGGATGAAATGCAAGAGATGAAAATTACATCTTGAAACCATGTTTTATACTAATACTTTCTCTGAGTAGTTAAAATTCTACTTGAGTACATGTTTTGAATAGCAAATAAAGGGAAAAATAGAGTTAAATGCAAGATGGTCAATAAATTCCAATGACTATTTTTTCTATATGCAGATAATTCACAAACAATTTAACATACCTAATTACTCTAAACTTTTGAAGAAGTCAACTTTTAAGTCTGATTGATATACAACAGCATGCAAAGCACAAAATGCTGGCAAATGCCGATGGTTCATAAACACACCTAATAAAAAAGTAATTATAAAGCAACTTTAAACTTTTAAACTTGATTTACCCATAATTGGCCAATATATTCAGACAGAATTTTTTTTTTTTTGTTTAGTCTCCAAATCTTTAGGAAATTATCATTCTGAAAAAAAAGAGGGTGGTCGAAATAATAGGTTTTACCTTGTTGTATGTGTATCCAAAGCAATAAGGATAAAACAATAAGGATAAAATCCTACAAATTTAGATCTATTTACAGTACCGGTGGAGGAGTCAAAACTGTAGTAGACCTATACATGTAGTTTTGCCATCGTTTTAATATTGAAATACACATGTTTTAAACCAGCGTTCCCTCAAGCTTTCTATTTCAAGGGTACACTTACCCCCTGAGCTGTGAATCTGGGGGTAAGATTCCATATTAGGCCGAGGTATGACAGAAATGGTTCCCAACTAGCCGTAAAGCATTCCATATTGATGATTTGCAACAAAAAAGTGTGTTCTATTAGGATATTTGTATAAATTTACTGCTTAAAGTCATTTAAAAGCTGGAAAGACAATCTGAAGTGACTCTGATCGGACAATGTCAAAGAGACATTTTGTTGTGTCATGGGTTTCCGTGTTTTTTACACCGATCAGTTTTTCATGTCTGTTAATTTCTGGATAGGTATTTCCACATGATTTGACAAAAAAAAAAGTCAATAATGGTAACAAATAACTTCAAAACCTGTCATTTTTCACAAGAAAAGCGGATAATGGCCTTTCTTACGTGAAGTCTCGGGTGTAACCTGAATTTGTTACGTGAATTTCAATTCTATAAAGTGATTTACGCAATAATTTGCGCGAGTGGGAACACTTTTAAACATTATCTTACCTTTTTTAGCCCGAGAAAGAAGTAGCTTTCTAATACGAGTTAAGTCAAAGTACAGAAGTGGATGGTATAGATCCAAGATCAGACAGCGTTTTCAGTTTAGTCTGATGTCTATCTACACCATCCGCCAACGCTTTGAAAATCGCTATCTTGCCATCAGCAGAGTAAATAAGAACGACCATAAATGTAGATCTAAATTACAAGCCATTTGTCTACAAGATGCCTGTAGGCCTGTCGTGGGTACACAAATGTTTGCAGTAAAATTTGGATAAGGGGTATGACGTAACATGCAAATCATTCGAAGCGACAGGATTGTAACGCACCTGTTTAATTCACACACTTAAACTGATCTGCTTCAAGAAACTTGTATCTGGCTGCAGGTTGAACTCCAATCAATTCAAAGTGACTACGCAATAAGCCTATTTCATGCACGATTTACACCACCTGATAGTGCTTTTCTGCAGTTAGTAGGCCTAATACAGCTGTTTCAAGAACACCCCAGTCGTGTCACATGTTTTGTGTAGTCAGCATAAAAAAGTCCAGCTGTTTTCTAAAAATAATTCCTTGCAGCCGAAGTAAAAGGAATGCATTCGAAATGGATTACTGATAAATAAAGTGAAGAAAGAACGAGGTTTAGTCTTCATTGTTCATAGTAGATTTATTTATAGCTTATGGAGGGACAGTACGCATGGTTATGGTATTTTACTCTAATTCCATGACTTAAAATTACCGCTGAGTTAGTCAGCTCTCGAAGGATTCGTTTTCGTAACGATGAACATTGCGATGCAGAAATGAATAGACTCTATTATGCAGCCGATCATTATTGAAAACATATTCCAAAAAAATTACATGTCAAATATTTTGGGAAATTAACATTACAGAATGTCCGAATATTTAGGAAAACTTGCTTTTGGAAGTGTTCAGAGAAAGGATTGAAAATATATTATTTTTGTAAATAATTTAACGTGTCCGAACTTTTAGGGCGTCCGAATACAATAGCGAATTGCAGTATTTTCTCTCTCTTTCTTGTTAGTGAAACTATCGAAACTATCGATATTTGAGGTAACTATCGACGATAGTTATCGATTTTCAACGGAACAATCGATGCAGTAGCATCGACACGCTCACCATCGGGATCCATCGATAGTCCGATGTATCGTTACACCCCTATAAAATATGACATTTAACTACAGAAAATTCATGTATGTTCTATAAATATCTGTAGTATATCAGTTCTGTTTGACAAATATCCGTTGTTTATCGTATGGAGGCAATTGTATGGATATTCTGTTAATTGAAAGATTAGTTTATTACGCCTCTCTCAAGCCCAGTAGTGAAGTTGGTAGTGTACATGGCTCATATGTACAAGACTCTATGGGTTTATTTCCAAGCTTGGCAAAAAAGTTTCTTAAGATTGATGATAGTCATTGCAAAAGGATTCATTCCTTTCACTCTACTGAACATAGTATGGATGATGTACATGTGGGAAACAGCCATTGGCTTGGAAAGAATGTGTGCTAATACCTGGGCCTGGTTTCATGAAAAAATTTGCTCCAATCCACTAGCAAACTAATTTCCAACCTAAATTGCATTTGTCATTGGAGGGGTATTCCACTAACATCGCTGAAAGAGAAAGTATCGAAAATATCGGGGTGGGGATTTTCTCCTTTTCTTGGAATTGTTTCCTTACCTATCAAAGACAGAAATCATCATTTGAGATACATGTACATTTGATTTGTGGTCTGCAAATGCTTTGAAAATTGACAGTGTCCAAACTTAATTACTTGTTAAAAACTTAAGACAGGACTCTTGCATGGTACAAGTGCACTTCAGTATGTTTATCTTACCTGAGGCCCTCAATATATGCTAGCTTAACCCTAAGCTGCCAACTGCAGTTCAGTGTGCTTTTGAACATGGAGTCTGATCTTGGATCTGCATGGTTCAATACTGTGAGTTTTTCTTATCCAAAGAGAACTTTGATACCGTGATATTTTGAATTTTAGAGGCCAAGCCGGGTAGCCAATTAGTAACCATATCCGACTCTTGAACTGGTGGTCGTTGATTCGATACCTGGTTGAGGCAAACTTTCTGTTGCTTCAACTAAAACTGTTGACACTTTTTGGACTTGCCCAAATTAACGCATTTGCAGCTGACAAAATTATCGCAATCCTAACAAAAACTTTGCATTTTAAAGGATAGAAAACATTGTGGGAAAAGGAGAAAATGCAGGTCACAAGCAATTTCGCCTTTTCCATAATAGTTTCAAGAGATTTCTTTCTTAAGGTCATGAAAAAGTCGGGATGGTGTGGTAAAGGCTTAATAAAAGTGGGCACTAGGATAGGTTCTACTATTTTTTCCAGAATTGTTACAGTCAACATTGTCGCAATTTTCTGGAACACCTATCTAGCATGGATGTCCGGAAAGTCAGTTAAAGATACAACAGAAGAAGGACAGTTACACACCACATAGGATTGACAGACAGCATTATGATAATTTGTGTACTGATTCATTTGTGCATGCAGACAATTTTTTCTTGTATTCACACCACATAGGATTGACATTGTGATAATTTTTGTACAAGTTTATTGTAGTCTTGGATATAATTCTGTAAACAATACTACTTCATGTTGATTTGCCATATTGTATAAGGACAGTTAACCCTTATAGTGCAGAGTAAACCAAAGTAAACAGGCCTTTTTTTGCAGACAAAGTTATTGTAGTGAAGGATATAGTTCTGGAAAATTACTTCATGTTGATTTGCCATATTGTATAAGGACAGTTTACCCCTATAGTGCAGAGTAAACCAGAGTAAACTGGCATTTTTTGCAGACAAAGTTATTGTAGTGAAGGATATAGTTCTGGAAAATTACTTCATGCTGATTTGCCATATTGTATAAGGACAGTTTACCCCTATAGTGCCATGTAAACCATTCAGGTATTTTTTGCAGACAAGTTTATTGTAGTGTAGGATAGTGTTCTGGAAAATTACTTCATGTTGATTTGCCATATTCAATATGGCCAGTTTACCCTAAAAGTACCAAGTAACTATAGGGGCATTTTAAGTCAAACCAGTATCTTCTCCTTTTCCCACAATGTTTTCTGACTGTTCCTTTCGTTTCAGATACATGTAATATGTCTTCATCAAAAACCTGATTTTGAAAAAAGTTAAGATTCTGTCGTCAGGTGAAGGGTTGACTCTGTTCAAATGACTAGATTTTAGACTAGCTAAAATAGAAAATGTTAACAAACAGCAAATCAGATGTGCTTCAAAGAATAGCTTTGTCTTTGTCTTTGAAGGATAAAAAACGGGTGAAAAATAAAAGAAGACGATGCTGGTTAAAGGCATTTTCGCCATTTTCCACAATATTTTCACATGCATTATATTCCAGATTGGTTAAACCCTAGGCTGCAAAGTGAGATTCAATGACATTTTCCAGACTGTGTAGATCAAGATCAGACTGAACCTGATCTTGGATCTACAATGTCCGATAAGGAGATATATTTCTCCCAAAATAATAACTTTGAAATAGCCAAATTTAAGATTGTTAGATTTTTTACTATTGGCTTGAAAGTTTCAATCAATGTATTTAGCAGGATAAGGGTTAAACTTGACTAAATGAAAATATATGTAGACGACAGATATTATGTCCCTCAAAGGGTAGATATCATCTTGGAAGGATATAAAACATCATGGAAAAAGAAGAAAACGCTTGTTACTGGTATTTTCTCTATTTCCCACAATCTTTTCCAATGTGTTAAACTCAAGGTTAATTTAAACACGGAATTGTTTGGTACAGGATTTAACAGTTGAACAGCATATTCTTACAACATGAAAGTTCCCACTAATGCATACCTTGAATACAAAATGCCCTGGATGGTTTCAGAACTTGCGCAGTTAAGCTCCTCCTTTATCGAGGCTGAAAAAACCAATACACTCATCACTGAGCTTAACAACGTTCGCGACAGTTTCCATTATCACGCTTCGTGTAACTATCACGCTCACCTTTTTACTCGAAATGGTGAGCACCACAGTTGATCCTGCCACACTTGTCAATGTCTTCAGAATGGATAAACCAAGAAAAATAAAACGGGTCGTTTCATGTCAGCAAAAAGTATTTGAATCAAGCAACATAATTATATGCGAGGAAGAATCCGAAATTGCCTATTCAAAAGATGGGACTGAAAGTCAAAGTTAATCACCTAACTACGTCACCTAACAACGGAAATATAGACACATGCTACTAGCGCTCTATTTTGCAGACGTATCGTCGAGCTAAAACAACCTTTCAGATGCAGATGCTTTCAGTTTGGTCTAGTCCAAAATTATGTCACTTGGTTAAGACTTGTAGAAAAAAGGAGCTGTAACTCTTTCTCCTTTACCGGGTTATCCCTTATCTTGATGAGTCTGCAGCCGACAGCATTAGAAAACATTGATGTCACAAGGAGAAATTGCTCCTACTGACTGATGTCTCCGTTTCGCACAATGATTTCTGACCTATCAAAGGACTGTGATACATGAATACCAGGTTATAGTTTATCGTCTGCAAACGCGTCAAATTTAGAAAAGTCCAGAATTAGTCGTTTAGTAATGGGTTAAATGCTAACACCAGTATTACATTTATATGCTATAGATTGGTTTATTATGACAAACAGACTTGATTCTTATAAACATTGTTGAATTGTTGACAAAATTGAGATAATTTACTTCATATAATGTCTTTGTCTTTGACAAACCCTACATTTACCCATTACATGTAGTTATTGCCCCACCCACAAACTTAAAATGTATTTTCTTAAGAAATAAGGCTGGTGACCTATTTGTTTTATGCCTGATTCTTTTAGTTTAGTACCTGAATATTATTTATAGAAAAAATAAGAAAAATCTGAATGTTAGAACATTGAAAAAAATAACTTTAAAGGATACCCTTTGTTTTTTTTTTTTTTTTTTTTTTTGTTTTGTTTTTTTTCCAAAACTTTTTTTTTTTTTTTAGCTATAAGTTAATTGTATTTTTTTAAAAGATTGATACTCAGTATACTCTAAATTATTTTTTTCATTAAATTTGATTTTTCACCGATACAGTGACGTAAAATTTGCTTATAATTGTTGTCATTTAGAAAAATATACATAGACTTAGTTTTTATAGGTGAAATTTCATCCTGAACTACCGCAATTCAGGGTGTACTAAAAGAAATATTCATAGAATTTTCCCAAAGCTGGTGACGCCCTTTTTTTTATCTCCTATCTTTGAAGATCAGATTATATACTATCACCACACAAAGTTTCATGAAATTCTGAATCTTTTCATAAGCAGAAGCTGTGCGGTAAGGAAGGAGTGATCTCTCAAAACAATATTTCAAATTTTGTGGAGAGAGAGGCTATTTTCTCGTCACAACTAATGGCATCTTATAGAAACATGCTTATAAAAATAGTGTTAAGTAAGAGATCTTGGACATTTTTTCTTTGTGATTGTAAATAAATATATACTTGTAAATGAAATGTAAGCCTTATTAAATCTTGACCTCACAATCCTGAGTTTTAATAACATTGACAAAGCTTGAGAAAACATTATGGAAAAAGAAGAAAATGCTGGTAACCAGCATTTTCTCCTTTTACCACAAGGTTTTCTACTTTTCCAAAAATAAATTTCAGTTTTTGAGCAATCTTGTAATTGCAGTTTTCTGGATCCGTTAGGCTTCTTTGATCCTCTAAAGATAAAGCATATACAAAAAAAAATCCCGTTCTTCAACAGCCCAATGGAAGATGCCTTTTGAAAACGTTGGTGGTGGACAATATGCCAACTCAAAACACCACAATATGACAACATGTATACATGTATATGCAATATGCCATGCCGACACATGACTGCCAATACACAAGTAGAAAATATGTTGGCACACACTTGTACAGTATGCTGACATATAAGCGGGAGTTTTGATACTACATTAAAGGACATGATGCAGACAATAAGTTGACACTTAACTGCATAATATGACAAAGCAAAACTTGACCATTTGCTGAGACAAAACTGTACAATATGTCTTCTAGACAACATGCCACATATAATTTTACAATATTTAAACGCATAATTTGAATAAATTCAGTCAATTACCTAGATAGATATGCCGACACATTACTGGGCAGTCAGCCAACACATAAACTTGACAGTATGCTGACACATAATTGGAAAGTATGGTAACGCATTATTTTTTCAATATTTTGACACACATAACTGCACAGTAAGCCAACACCTTAATTGGCAAATACGCCAGCACATAACTAAACTGCTGACAACTAATTTATAAGTATGGAAGGCATGATTTAATAATACCGGTAAACTGCTAATAACGACGTATATGACATAAGTTCGCGCGCATGCTACTACGCATGTATTTTTGTCGAGGATATTGAATCAAAAGTGCACCTATATATTTTTTGCACATAATGGTAATACTAATGGTGCACTGAAACAATTAACACTTTCTTCGGGTAGTATTGGCGAAGAAAAAAAAATGGATCTTTGAATTGTCACCTAGAAATAATTAAAATACTGCTGACACAGCGTTTACATGCCAAACAAGGAAACAAAGGCAGGAAATTTAAAGCTGTGGAAGTATAGCTGTTTCCACTTTGAAAATTATTGTAGGAAAAGGAGAAATCACTCCTATTGAGCATTTCTCCTTTTCCCATAAAGTCTGCTGAGCTTTTAGCCTTGAAAAAATGAATTCCACAGTGACTTTCAACCTTTTTTTCTGACGAAATAAGTACGGATAGGTGCCATTTTTATTTTTTCGTATTGTTTAGAATTATAAATACTATAAGTGTGAACATTTTAAGAAAAATCTGTCCGTTAGAAAGTATGTACAGCGGTCTATTTACCATTAACCATTAATTTGGTCAAATTATCTCCCTTTTTAACTCAATGATCCATATATACATGTAGCATGCATATTTATACATTTACCATGCTCAAAACCACGCTTTCATATGTTTTTTGTGAAAAAAATATATGAATTTCATTAAAATGATGTATATTTGTATATTTTTCCTGTAATTTTCCTGTTTAACTGACTATTCAAGAAAGGCGCTTTAAATCCAATATAAGCTGAATTTTAAGGCTTGGTCAGACCGGCTAACGGATATGTAACGGGAGAAAAACGGACAAAAACATGCAGAATTTGGTTATCCGGTGATAAAATTAATCTCCACTGCCGCTCGAGGCTCACGCGATCGGTGTGTGGAGCGAAGAAGCCACACAATGACCGCACGAGTACCGCACATGTAACGGAAAAAAACGCACGTTTACCGGATATGTACCGGATAATAAACGGTCCCTTAACGGATATCACCGTACGAGTAAGGGACTTGTACCGTATAAAACGGAAGTGCAACGCATGAGAACCGGACAAAACGTTCTTCCAACGTACTATGAAAGGAAATGTACCGAACACCAACGTACGAGGAACATACCGGTCACGTGACATGCCGAGGGTATAAATTGTCAGCTGCATCCAGAGTCTATCATTTACATGTCTCTGTCCGTTTTGTCCAGTGGAAAGTTTTGAACATGCTCAAAACTTGCCACCGGACGGAACGGACATTGCCGGACATTGCCGGACAAGTAGCGGATTCACCGGATAAGAAACGTACATAAAACGGATACGAACGGACACGAACGGATAAAATGATTTTTTATCCGTTACTCGTCCGTTAGCTCGGTGTGACCAAGGCTTTAGAACTGTATATACCCTTTTCAAAGGCAAATTTCTCAGAAACGAGCACGGTTACCTACATCTTTTTTTACTGTGAATTCCTAGAGACATGGTGAGCTTTGTATGTGCAAAGTTTAAAAAAAAAAATCTGTCCGTGAGAATGAATTGTAATATAGGTCGTTAAATTGAAAATTTGCAAACAAAAACATGAAAATTGGTAAAAATATTTGTCTTTGTCTTGATGACATTTCTGACAAATCTTGAATTGAGTCACGTCGGGTCAAACAGTAAAACAATAAAAGTATTGTTGGCGCTCTGGAGGCCAGGCTTTCATTATGACACTCATGAAAGTTGACCAGAATGTTTGACTTGATGATATCAAGGACTAGTCTGAAGTTGGGTCAAGTCAGATCAATAAGTAGGTTGTTGGGACAAATCCTTAAAAAATGTATGCACTCTAGAGGTAAGATTTTCAGTCCAATACTCATGAAACTTGGTCAGAATGTTTATCTTGATGATAAAAACGCAGTTCAGTTTGAAATTTGGTCTCATAATATTAAAATGTGTGCTACTTGGAAAAATCTTAGAAAAAACTCTGCATTCTAGAGGCCATATTTTAAGTCCTCGTGAATTTTGGTCAGAAGGTTTGTCTTGATAGTGTCTTGGACAAGTTTGAAATTGCGTCACGTCTGGTTAAAAAGTAGGTTATTGGGACAAATTTAAAAAAAAAAAAAATTTTTTTGCGCTCTAGGGGCCGCAATTAAATAAAAAAAAAAAACGTCTTGTAAATTGGTCTGACTGTTTTCCTTAATGATATTTTGGACAAGTTCCAAGTTGGCTCAAATCGTGGCATAAAGTAGTCTCACGGACAGATCTTGTAGACAAAGCAAAGTTTTTATGTATAGCAGGTACAAAATTGCTCGAACGAGATCAGTTACTTAGCCTTAATATAAAAGTTAAAGAATTAGAGGCTACTCTCTTAAACCTATTACTATACAACCATGAAAGTTAATGTCCTTGCAGTTTATGATACTAGAAAAAAGGGTATAATAAGAAGCAACTATTCAGAACAAACAAATACTGATTGTGTTTTAAAGTTGTTAATATTGTTGAAAATCTCCCACTCATTCCTTTCCTTGCTAATTTTGCCCTGTTTGTAATTTGTAATAGTGGTAGAGCGTCGGGCTTGTGCATCAGCGGGTCCTAGTTTGGATCTACACAAGTGCGTGTTAAGTTCGATGTGAAATAAATAAGTATACATACTTAAAACGTTAGAAAATTGCTGGAATGAAATCAGTTACCCAGCCTAGATATACATGTATACGTTCAAGAAATATTTTAGGATGCTCTCTTAAACCAATTACTATACAACCATGAAAATTTACGTCCCTGCAGTTAATGATGCTAGAGAAAAAAGGGGGATAAGGAGCAGCTGCTCATAAGAAACAATTACTGACTGACAAAGTGTCAATAATGGGACGCTACGGCGATTTTTTTTTCATATTTGGACATTATTGTGCAACGTGCCGTCTGAACTCCATCGTAAGTTTTCCGGTAGCAAAGATAGAGCACTACACTGACTTTCTGTTTTAGCGGTTTAATCTGTATTGCAGCGAAATGCAGTTAACATTTTGTAACAAACATGACCAAAGACAAATTAATCAACCTTTCATTACCTAAAGAGCTTGTAGAAGTCGTGTATAATATGTAAATCTCGAGCGGGGGGGGGGGGGGAACACTGACGAAATTCATCGTGCGTGGCGGCAATTTTGTTTGTTTTCGGGAGCGTAAACAACTCGAGCAACAGAAGAAATGCACGGCTTTCTCTTATGTTTAGCGTTTAAATTGAAAATATTTGTATTTCAAACGAAGGGTTATTTAACCCTTTACCAAACAATCCCTGATTTTTACGACTCTGAGACAGAAGCCTTTTGAAAACATTGTGGGAAAAGGAGAAAATGCTAGTAACCAGCATTTTCTCCTTTTCCCACAATGTTTTCTACCCTGCTGGAAACAAATTTCAATTTTTGAGTTACCTTTATATTGTCGTCTGCAAATGCTTTCTTTTTTGGACCAGTCTAAAGTTTTGTCTTTTGGTAAAGGGTTAATACGCAAGCAATAGGTATGTTTTAATCCTAGTTTTGCGCTCTATTTTCGAAATTATAAGAGTTTAAACTTGAGCACAAAATCTGTGGGGAGCTTTCAACTGATTTTGTCTTGTTCGTCTCTGTACCCAGAAGCGACCAGTCAAAAAGTAACATCGCCTTTGGGTACTACTGATTGACAATTCTGTTCACACTGTTGAAAAATTGCCACTCTTTCCTTTCTTTAGTATGTTTGCCTTGTTTGCAATTTGTAATAGTGGCAGAGTGTCGATATCGTGCATCATCGGTTCCTTGTTTGAATCTACGTAAGTGTGTGTTAAGTTCGATGTGAAATAGACAATTTTTAGAACGTCAGAAATAACCTGTGCACCAATGGGCAAAATAGAATGAGCAGGAAATTAAAGTTACTTGAAACAATAGTGATACTTAGACCAGGTCAATAGAAGACTTCAGAAAACAATGTTTGGGAAGTAAAATAACCATTGATCAACAATGAAACTTTTTAGAGATAATTGAAAAGTTCTTCAGCAAACAATGGGTTCTTACAACAGGTTCCCCTTATGACAATAGTAGACAACTTCCTTGTTTCACTCAAAGCACTCAAGAAGGGCCATATTGTTCTTTGGATACCTGTGTAGATTAAGATCGGATAGGACAAAATCTAGAGCAGTCTGAATTTGCATGTATGAAAATTTCACTAAAAATTAAGTATCAATATGATTCAGAAAGAAAAGAAAATGCTCTTGGAGATACCGTCGTTAAACGAGGAGGTAAATCAACAATTGATCCCTCTTCATGAATTTTATCCATCGGTACAAGGACAAATACAGTCATTTCGGCACATTTGATTCGTCGCCTGCTTTCACAAGAATTACTTCTTAGTTTGCAGTAAATGACTTTTCCACATGAATCATGTAGTGTAAAATTGTGTCTCTCTCATATTTCTAAAAAAAAAATCTTAATATTTTCTTATCAAAATTATTTTTTGAAAAGACCCAAACTTAAGTAAGAGATACGAGATTTAATGGAAAGCTGATCTATCTTTAGATAGCTGAGCACAATTTGCTGTTGTGTATGTTAGACCCTTTTATCATTTATATACAAAATTCTTTAAGGATATTCAGTTGATCAGGGTGCTGTTGTATCATGCATGTGGAGAAAAAAGACACAAACTGGGGTTAGGAAGTAACTAACTAAAAAGAAAAACAATGTTTATGATATTTTGTATGAAGTATATTTTTTTTTATGTTTTTGTTTCTTTGATCGCTGAAAAGGTATTGATAGGCAGAAATGAGAGGGAGAATTATCCTTATGCTGCCATATGAGAGTAAAACTGGCCTGTAAGGTAAATAAAGACACCAAATTTTACAGCATTTCGGATGCTTTGATTAGACTATCTCCCAAAATATTGGAACATGTAAACTGTAAATCAGAATGCACGCCTTGATCTACACAGTGTGCTTTATTTAGTACCTAAATGTTGTTTTTCAGAAAGCTAAGAATACAACATGGAAAATATTGATAATAGATGTAGAAAGTAGATCATTGAGAAACAATGGTTATTGTTGACGTCATGTTCCTAGAAGCTATATTGTTTATCCTCTTTCCTTGATTTTCCCTGTAATCACAGGTAAAATGGCTGATCGAATGGTTGAATAGTGTTTTACGCCGCTTTCAACATTAGTTTAGTCATATCAAAGCAACAGCTCACATTTTCATATATATTAGTTTCATCGGTACTAGGCAATGACTCTGAAGTGTTTTGCCAAAGGGCAATCCCACGAAAAACCTACTGAAACGTGAGGCTTGAGCCTGGGCCCTCCAGGTCATGAGTCCTACACTTTACCACTCCTTACAAATAATGGTACGAAGTGCTGTAATATACAGGCCAAGATTTGAAGTATTTGATGAAAAATGATTTGTTTGCTTTATCAGATGTAACAAACATTGTTTTAGGTCCAATTTTTCAGTCTTTTATAGATATCTTTATTTTCGGCAATGAACAAATGTTAAGTTATAATAACTTTTCTCCCAGAAACAGAACAGTTGATAACTAAAATAAAGGATTAGATAACATAGTTTTTCATGTGACTGAAATTTGTACCTTTTTTTTCGTTTAGTTTTACTTCTTTGCAAGTAAATTTTCCCTTTTAGATTTTAAAAGAATAAAAAAGGAAGTAGGTTCCCTAGCAGACGGTGTAGATTATGATAATACAGTATGCTAAGGACAAAAGTTAGTGCAAGCCCACATTGTGTATATAAGATCAGAAAGTACTAAAAGGCATTAAGTTGGTGCTAAAGCGCACAGTGTAGATGGAGACCATACTGTTTTCTATATGCAAAATTGAGTGCTCCAGCAGTCAGTGTAGATCTAGATCAAACTATATACTATTGACAAAAGTAGCTACCGTAGCGGACGGTTAAGATCAAGTTCAGACTAAGGCAGATAGTGTAGATCAAGATCAGACGGTATGTTAAGCACAATACCAGTTACTGCAGACAATTGAGCTCTTTTTCAGAATATACATCTAGGTTAAGTGAAAATGTCAAAGCAGACAGTTAAGGTCAAAATCAGATTCTATACCAAAAGCAAATGTTGATGTTATAACTAACAGTTTAGATCAAGATAAGACTTTTACTAAGAATAATATTAGGTTCTCTGGAAGACCATGAATGTCAAGATCCGTCTGTATCAATAGGACAATAGTTGGTGCCAGAGTAGACAGTTTCGTTTTTTTCGATAATAAGCATTATGATCTTAATATAAACCGTCAGCCCTACAAAAATATTCGTCAGGAGATGACAGTCTAATCTTGATCTACACAACTTCCTATAGGACTTATTGTTGCCTTTTGAGTAAAAGTCTAATCTTGATCTAAACTGTCTACTCTGGCACCAAATATTGTCCTAATGATACAGTCTGATCTTGACTTTTGTATCATAGACAAACAGAGAACCATGTGGGGTCTGTATGGACCCAACACAGTGTGATGGAGGTTAAAACCCTTTCAAATATTAAAAAAGGACTCCCTGTTCTTTTTAGTATTAACCTCTATACACGTTTGTATTGTAATGGGCTCGTTTTCTTTGATAGGCACATATATATAGAAAGCGAGCAATCACTTAACTTGTTTAGCTTGAAAATAATCTGTTTATGAGAGCCTTTGGAACAGAAATAAATAAAAAAAAAAAAAAAAACTATGGTATGAAAAGGCCCAGAACAATGTAATACTAGTTTGTCCGTTTTCCCACCGGCCTGTCCAAACACGGAAACATTGTAAATCCAAGAAAGACAGTATGTTTTATGCAGTCTGACCTTAATCTCCACAAGCTGCGAAATAATTATTGTAATAGACACGCATCATGACAATTTCTATATGTATCAGAAATTTCATTTTTCTTCCCAACGATGAAAAATTACTCAACTGTCCACTTAACAAATAAAATATCGGTCAGAAGAACACTTTTGTCAAGTATGCTCCTTTAGACCGTTACACTGTACCATTGTTTATTGTGAGTGACGAGTTTCCTGTTACTTCATCAAGCTGCTATAATCAAAAACGCAGTTTTTTCTGTTAGAGACATCACAGGAAAACAACAGAAAATACCGATAAAAATAGGTTCGCATTATGTCTAACTGATGAAGCATATTCTACAATTTAAGTAGCCTTTTCATCCGGTCTTGATCAGGATCAGACGGTCAAAACACGTACATGTAATCTGATCAACGCTCTCAACAGTATTTAACGTTTAAACGCAATGAAACAGATGTGAAAGTATATGGTTGAATTTCTGATTTTACTTCAATATGTGTTGTTAATTTTGTCTTCTTATGATAAGTTGGGAAAATAGCAACAAATTCTAAATGTACGTATTCTAATTTCACAGTCATTTCCATGTAATGTACCCCCGTTCCCATTTTTCTGTTTTGGAATCTGTTGTGAGAAAGTAAGGCCTTTTTGTCTACTTTGGAAGCTAGACGTGTTTTTATAGGCCCTATGTAGACAATGTGGGTGATAAATTGCATCTAAATTTAAAAATATGTACAGAAGATGAAAATCAGTTATTGTACGATAGGTCCATACGTTAGTCGCCGGCAGGAAAAAAAAAATCTAAATCTACGTTAAGATTTGCCTGGCCTATATATCTTTTTGTTACGTTTTACCTGAATTGAACAGTAATTCTGGCAGCGGCTAACACTTAGACTGACCGTGTAATAACAGATTGTCATCTTCACAATAATGTTCATACTTTCAAATAGTATGATTTAAATACATTTTAGCAACCCAATCTTTTGTTTTAGCAGCCATGCTGGAGATTGATAGGGCCTTTAGATATCAATATATGACATGGACACTTTTTCCTGTGTGGGGCTGCAGGATCAGAGTAGCTCTAAGTATCTCACGGAGTAAAAAAAGATCAGTTTGACGCTGTTTAAAGTCTGAATTTAAACTACTCTTCTTAGAGTATGTAAAAGAAGTCAACAATATTTGGCATTTTCATTTCAACTAGTGAAACATACCGCTAGAAAGTTTTTGTCATAAATCTCGTACAACAGAACTTGTGGATCTATCACCAGACTACATTTGTTGTAGAAAATTAACGCAGCTGTTTTTTAACATATCTTGGGTTGTGCTAAGTGCTGCAAGACTTAAACTTGATGCTTTTTGTTTATTTAGGTACACAGATATTTGTATTGGTGTTTGCAATGAAAATAAACTGTGCAAATCTGTTTGATAATATTATTTCGTGAGACTATAAAGTTTTAAATCTAAACCGCACAGACCATGCAGCTGATCTTGGTTCCACAAAAATGGATATTTTAGAGACGTGCACGTTCCTCGATCAATCCTGCATACAAATTATGACTACTGACTATAGATATGTATATATCATTGGCTTTCTAATTCGTGACTGATATTGCTTACTGCTATAGAGAACAACGAAGAAACAAAATTGAATATGTTTGGAAATAGAAAAACCCAAATAACGAAGAAACAAAATTGAATATGTTGGAGATTGATTTTGATCAGAACATTGAACACACTATCAGGCAGTGAAGATATAAGATCAGACTGCATGCTGTTACGTACAATGTAGATCAAAATCTCACTGCATGAAATATCTGTAATCAAAAGAGACTGCATGTATTAATAAATAGTACTTGTTTCGCATCACAAGCAAATTTTTACGTGAGCTTTTATATCACAAAAGTAGACAGCTTGTTAACACTGGTAAAAGAAGAAGCTGTTTTGGTTTTTGCATCTTATCCACAATGTTTTGTAGCTGGACTAGGTGATTAAAAAATCTTATAACCAGCGGATGCCATAATTGGTTAAGTAATAAGCCAAAGACGTCTGTACTTAAAGTCTCAGTAGCGTCCAACTGAATAAACAACCTGTTTATAAAATAAAAGTAAATTTCATTTTTACCATGTGAAAATATGGCGATTATTATGACTTTCACGATATGTAAAGGTGCAGCTCGTAAAAGTTCCAGTCAGTGGCAGCAAGAAGAATTTTGAAACTAGAACAGATGCCGCATTATCTGTTTGTTTACATCGATGATTGCCGACGATTAGCCGACTTTTCGTCGTAAATCTCCGCAGTGACGTGTTAGTGACGTAAACACCTCGTGATCATTCAAAGCTTCAAAACAAACCCTTCATTCACTTGATCGTTTTGTCCCCATTCTAGGCTCGAAAAATGTAAGTTTATCGACATCGTAAACAGAGCGACACAGGCTGATCATCTCTTATTCATTTATCATCAATACAGGAAGAGTTTAGTACATCTAAATAAAAAAACATGTTCAGAATGAGCAATCTTACTCTCCGATGATATAAAGTTGGAATTGTAAACACTAGTCTTGTCTACTACGTCATAGCACTAATGAGATGCAATGTTATCACGTGACGTTCTCGGAGACCTAGTTCGAATAAACACGAACGATAACGAAGGTTGTCTCGATCAATGGCGTCCGTGAAATCGACCGGCTTCTCCATGCATTTTTGCACGCGTATATCATGGCAACCAGTGCAGTAACTGACACGTTCGGGTTTTCTCTAATCTTATATATGTGTGTTGTGATGGGTTATCCGATATATTTTCGAGTTGTAAACGGTAAAAATTACCTACTTTTGGCTTTACTGCGGCTTTATCTTCCTCCGTACTATAGACGACACCTGAACCTTTTGTGGACAGTGGAGATCAAGATCAGACTGCACAGAATACGCAGTCTGATTTCTGATAGATCTACGCTGTCCACCGCTGTATTCTGGATTATGAAGGAACTGTTTCTTGATCTTACAGAAGAAATGTATTTTTAGCCTTTGGGAAAATGCAATTTATTCAATAGTGAAAAAGTTAAGGGAGGCAATCTTGAATGAGAAGATGTAAAATGGTTTCGAAGCATACATGTACAATATTAAAGTTTGTTTTTTCGAGTAGGCTTTTATGGACCTTTAGTTATTTTAGAGAATGCATAATTGCACATTTAATTTACTATGGAACAATCTCTCTCTCTCTCTCTCTCTCTCTCTCTCTCGCTCTCTCTCTCTCCCTATCTCTCTCTCTGTCTGTCTCTCGCTCTTTCTCTCAGTGCCACGTTTTTATAAGTATTTATAAGAAGACTTTCTCATTCGGAAGGAACATATAGATTCGTAAACCTTGTCGCGTCATGAGTTTAAGTCTTGAAAATGCAGATACTAGTTACGATCCTTATCAAGATTTCAATAAAATTAATGACGAAACTAAACCTCAAACTCCTGTGTGAATGAAAGTAAAAACATTTGTTTGTTTAGTAGCTTCAAATTTTCCGAATTTAAGATTTATGTAATGTGTCACACAGTTTCTGTGTAGATTGAAATTAATACTACAACTTCATTTGAGTTTGATCAGTTCCGTCCAAAAAGCTGGAGGTGTGATAGGAGTCTAAATCGCTGTCTGGTATTATGCAACAAACTGAAACTGAATAGAAATCTGTCTTGTTTCTATCATTCCTTTTTAATAAGGTCAGTCACATTACGGCAGCAGCTCATATGATCATGTTTAGGTCTCTACAGTGGCTTGCACAAGGACACTATCTGGAAAACCAATGTGCTTCCAGTGAGGCTCAAACCCAAAGCTTCAGGATTGTAAGTCCGACACTCTATGACTGAGCAATGCAAGACCTCATCTCTCATTTAACGACGTATGTGACAAATTTTTCTGACGGAAAGATTTTTTAAAAAACTTTGCACGTACAAAGCTCATCATGTCTGTAGCAGATTACGGCAAAAAGAGATTCGGGTCACCGTGCTCGTTTCTGAGAAATTTGCCTTTGAAAAAGGCGTATACAGTTCCAAAATTCAGCTTATATTGGATTTAACGCGTCTTTCTTTATTAGCTAGTTAAACAGGAAAATAACAGGAATAATGTACAAATATACATTATTTTAATGAAAATTCATATATATTTGCACAAAAAAGTGTATAAAAACCTGATTTTGAGCATGGTAAATGTACAAGTTGCATGTTATATATAGACTATTGAGGTAAAAAAGGAAATTATTTGATCGAATTGAGGGTTAATTTTAAATAAAAACATACTTTCTAACTGACAGATTTTTCTCAAAATGTCCACACTTGTTGTATTTATAATTGTAAATAATAAGAAAAAATAAAAATGGCACCTATCCGTGCTTATTTCGTCAGAAAACAAGGTTGAGGGTCATGCTGGAAGCTATTTTTTCAAGGAAAAAGAATGGATAAAAGCTCAGCAGACACAGTGGAAAAAGGAGAAATTGCTCAAAAGGAGCCATTTATCCTTTTCCAACAATAATTTTCACAGTGGAAACAGCTATACTTACACAGCTTTAAATTTCCTGCCTATGTTTCCTTGTTTGGTGTGTAACGCTGTGTCAGCAGCATTTTAATTAGTTCACGGTGACATTTCAAAGATCCATTTCATTTCTCTTCGCCAGTACTACCCCAAGAAAGTGCTACTTGTTTCAGTGCACAATTATTATTATCAGTATGTGCAAAAAATACATAGGTGCACTTTTAATTCAATACATGGACGAAATGTTCATAATCGCAAATGTTTAAGCCTTTCGTATAAAACCGTTCATTTTATTTCACTGCTAGTTACAAATGTTGACAGACTAAAACGTAAGGGTCACTTATCCTTAGACTGCCAAACAGGTAAAGTAGACATCTGTAGTAAGTAAAAGAGGCACAAATACTGCACAATTTCGGATACTGTGATTAGAACATTACCCAAAATAATGGAGAGTGTAAACTTTTAATCAGGCTGCACATCTTGATTTACACTGTGTGCTCAAGAACCTTGATAGTATTTCCTTACACTGCGAAGAGTTGAACAAGGAAAATATTAATAATAGATGTACAAGGAAGATTATTGAGAAACAATGGCTATTGTTGAGGTCATGTTTTCAAGATGCTGTATTGTAAATGAATATCTAGTAGTCTTTTTGCCTAGGTTTACCCCTCTGTCCTACTTTTTAAATTAATGTTAGGAACATTGTTTCAAATCTTTCACATCTTTAGTTGAGAAATCAATGATATGTTAAAGGCTTTTTGGAATAGAAAAGTTGATAACGCACAGAAATAAGTGAGGCAAATACTATAATCCATTATCATACACGCTACTAAATTTCTAACAGTGTATTGGTCTTGACTTATCTCTTCCCAAAAACAGTTTCCTTGTGAAACTTGACAGAGTAAGCAAATTGTTAATATATTGAACCTACAAAAAGTGAAGTGAACATGCCTGCTTTTGGAAAAATACTCTCTGATTTTGCTGAAAATATACTTGTACAATTTCTATGATGATTGTGTGGGAAAGCAGCCACTTGCTTGGGAAGAATGCTGTGTTGAAAGCACTGGTCAAAAAGAAATTCCAGGAAAGCATCGATATGTTGACTGGTTGCCGCGATATAACTGAAAAAGCTGTTGAGACAGTTTTGAGTATTATGCAACCAATACACCAATCTGTGGTTACTTCTAACCGACAAAGTCCCAACCACAATTCGAACTACCTTTTCGTCCAATGGTGAAAAAAATAGACTGTCAGAGTCGTGCATTTTCATCTTAGATCCACATTTTGTCAATGATCAACAACACAGTTCATTTTGTACTTGATTTTTTATTGACAATAATCCGCAAGTAGAGGGCAAAACATTTAGAAAGTATTCTCGGCTTTCACAATCATCTACCTCAGTATCATACTTCTGTATGCGAATTCATTAAAAAAGGTTAAGACAATCTTTACAAGACAATCTCTGTTTCTTCGACTCTGAGAGCCAAATACGTATCCAAAAGTGACTAAGATATAACATTGTAATTCCTTCGTTTCATTAAGTAAGGATTGTTCATTAGTATCTGATAATTTAGATAAGGATAAGGTTGACGCTGCTTGCATTTAAAGGAGCAAATAAATAGATTCTAGTGAGGAAAAACCTTAAATGTTGGTATATTCAACCAGTGAAACAAACCCAAGTTTTCTTTTTTTAGAAACATGGACGTGAGAATCCCAAACCAGCCATGTGTTGCGAAATTTTGATGTACAAGATTTTACCGAGGCAATGGGACTCAGTGTCACTGAAAACAGTTGAGTTTCGTCTAAGTCCCATTTTTGCTTGCGTAAATTATCAGTTAAGTATCTATACAATGTGTGAAAAATACAGTTAAAAAAAAATAATTCTGCTCATACGAGAAAATGCTAGACAGGATCAACGCTGGACAACAATTGGTTCCCGCAATCGATGCCCTGGAAATCATAATCTTACTCCATCGCGGGCAACCAGTCGAATATTGCAACAACATAACGATCGCATGCGGGTCGATCTATTTCAAGACAAACTGGAACTGGTAATTTTGTGCATATCAATTCATCAACTGAACTCCATATACATGTGCATATCTCAATATTTAGATTGAGGTATAAGCAGTTATAAGGAGATATGCTTTCTGACTTCACTCGATCTTAGAAATTTAAACCTAGCTGGCACATACATGTATTAAGCATGTTCTTCTTGCATTTCTTTTGGAATACAACATCGAAGTTGGTCTGCTACTTCTACTGCTTGAATTCAATGTATAAAAAAGAATTGAGACAGTTTCTATTTCTCTTGTGAATAGTAGCTGGCACTTTTGATATGCAATATTATAACTTACGTAGATTATATTGTGTAAATCATTGTTTGTCTCAACATTGTTTTACAAAGATTTGTTTTAGAATATTGCAAATGGATTGGCCCTATTTATTTCATGACGAGAAGCTGTCCTCTTTTATTTGCAAAATAAGATTTACTTACACAGTGCGGTTATTGTCTAAAGATTCTTTACCAATGCATTCAAAATGAAATAATACAATTTGTAAGCTGGCACCTTTAATGGGCAAATTGCTCTCTTCATCGTAAGCAAACTTAGACAAACAAAGTAGACTCTTTCACCTATAATACAGATCTATTGCCTCCACCTTTGTTGCACCTCTGCTTCTTGGCGTCGTCACTTTATCAATGACTTCACCTTAATTGAAATATTTGACGAGAGAGCACCTCTGTACCGCCTCTGCTTCTTGGCGTCATCTCTTTATCAGTGGCTCCACCTCAATTGAAATATTTGACGAGACAGATATATGACGATTAATAATGTCATGTGATTTTAATTCAAACTTGTATCTGGTGTGACACTACCACTTAAGAACCACTAAGTTAAGATAAACACGAAAGAGTCGAAAAGTTTTCTTAGAATTTAATATCAGTCAGATTAAAGTTAAAACAAGCCCGCTCTCTGTGTCGCTCTATCTCTCCAGATCTTGTCCCGTTCTCTTGCTCTCTTAATTTCGTTCTTCCCCGCTCGCTCATCTCGCACGCATATTTATGTGGACGGACGTACCACGCAGACACGTGCCGATTATACAACACGCTGGGATCACGTATTTCACCTGATACCCAGGGCATGTATAATATTAAAAGTACACCTCCAAATATGTATCCATGGCTGCTTGTTCGTACCCACGCCGAAGGTCATAGTGTTACATCCGTCCCTTTCTTTAAAATGTTCTACTTGTTGAAAATTAAAACTGTAATAAATATCAAACCATGATATTAACGATAGTACTGAACTAAACTTATAAAATCAGTCTGTCAGCATAGCGTCTGTAAGATAGAAATTGAATGTTACTTAAACTGTTGAATGTAGTACTAATAATCACTAATAAAGATGAATAACTGATTTCTGTAAGTCTTATTTTATTTTTGTCGATTGTCTGTTGTAGTACGAGTTCGTTGTACCATTCGTTGTATCAGTTCACTATACCAGTTTGTTATACCACTCATAATGGACGTCCATCACGCTGAAGAGTCCTCATTGCGTGGTAACTCCTAGCCTGTGGTGCTGTTGGTTTCTCGTCATAAATGGCTGTGAAATTGCCGGTCGTTGCTGCTTCTACAGCAATGTCAACAGACAATTTAGTTAATAGTTCCGGTTCCACATAATGGTAACTCCTTTTTCAAAATAAATTCGGATGTTTTTGAGACTTCGTGTACAATTTTATTCCTGTTATTATTTGCTCATTTTGTATAATATCCACAACAGTTTGATGAGCTTTTTCGTTGTTCTCGGGCTTTTAAATGTTTGGTACGCATTTTTTTTAATTGAGAGAGAGAGCTATTTGGTACTTTTTTCACAAGTGGTGTTTTTCTATTTCATAACTAAGAAAAAAACATACAAAAATGTCTTATTGTGTTCTTCACCACGCAACGTTTGAGGCAATTACTTGGGCTTTTTACCCCGTTATCAAGCAATATAACACAAAAAATTATGAACAAAAATCAAAAGGTAACCTCGTCTGCCTGCTCATGACCTCGTGTCTTCGGTTATAATACACGGATACAAACTAGGGTTGTATTTTACTTCTGCGGACAGTGGTGGCGCAGATTTGGCTGGTAGTTTGGTCCTACACGACTCCATGGCTCGGAGCTCAGCTTCAGCTGTAGCTGTCTTCTGTCGACTCACCGTACACATTTTGTGAAAACGACTTTGCAGATAGCAACGCTTTTTGTTTCGTTTACAATAATAGACAATAAAAAATATAAACAACATGATTACAAGCACAAGGCTAGTGTATTACCAAAATGTCCAGTCGGAATTTGAGTCAAAGTCAGTGTCAGTCGATAATTCTTATTGCGTAATTTAATTGTCTAACAGTAAGTCTTTCATGTTAGTCAACTGGGTTGGGAGTGAAATATTCGACACGTTAGGAAGTTTATTGTTCAAGGGTCTCCAATTCAATGAATGAGAGAAATTAGCTGTTTTTAATTCCCAGAAATTTTCGTGTGATACATTAGGCTTTCCTACAACGAAAGGTTCCATCAGAGAGAAATGTTTGTTTGAAGCAATACATTCACTTTCAACCTTAATAACGTCTAAGGGCGGTTTAGTTTGCAATTCTGTGTGCTGGCCATTACACACTAATGCGCATTTTAAACCTTCCTTTGAGACGATTAACCAGTCTTACGAACAAAGTCCGTAACAAAGAAACAAATGAACAAATGCATGGCAGAAACAAAAGGACCGGACAGGATTCGAACCCTAGAACGCCCGGACGAAAGGCCTATACCATAACCACTGAGCTAAAGAGATATCTCCCTAACACAGCTGTTAGGTATTGTATTTAAATCGGGACGAAGCCATGCATGAAGGAGTGGTCTCCCGTAACACACCCCCTCTTAAAGTCATCATTTATTGATGACTCAAAGCCTTATTAGGCAGTAAGTCTATTATTTAGACAACAAATGTCCGTTTTTGGACAACAAATGGGATTAATGGCTCAATGGCCAATCCCGGACGAGCCCCCATCTTACGAACAAAGTCCGTAACAAAGAAACAAATGAACAAATGCATGGCAGAAATAAAGGGACCGGACAGGATTCGAACCCTAGAACGCCCGGACGAAAGGCCAATACCATAACCACTGAACTAAAGAGATATCTCCCTAACACAGCTGTTAGGTATTGTATTTAAATCGGGACGAAGCCATGCATGAAGGAGTGGTCTCCCGTAACACCAGGTAGAATCAAACAAGTGCTTAGCTACAGGTAAGGTCATTGAGGTTACTTGCGTAAAATAGTAGTGTCTTATCGCGGCTGTAGTAGATATGAAAATATTTATGAGGCACGTGCTGCTCAGGCTCGTAGAGAATACAGGACAATACCTAGTTTTTTAGCTCTACTGGCTGAAAGCCAGCAGAGCTTATGTCATGGCGTGGTTTCCGTCGTCCGTCCGTCCGTCTATCCGTCCGTCCGTCTGTCCGTCTGTTAGTCTTTTTCTTGTTTACACGATAAAACCTGCATTTGTGGTCAGATTTCCATGAAACTTGCACAGTTTGTTTATCTCATCAATACCTTTAACCCTATTGATTTTGAGAAAAATGCAACAAACAGTATGGGAAAAGTAGCCATTTCAAGTTGAAAATTTTCATTTCTTGTTTATGCGATAAAGTCTGCATTTGTTATCAGATTTTTGTGAAACTTGCACAGTTTGTTTATCTTATCAATAGCTTCAACCCTATTGATTTAAAAAAAAAAAAAAAAAAAAAAAAAAAAAAATCCAACAAACAGTATGGGAAAAGTAGCCATTTAAAGTTGAAAATTATGATTTCTTGTTTACGTGATGAAGTCAGCATTTCTTGTTTTAATCTTTGTATTTTTTTTTTTCCTTTTGCATCATGAATTCATAGTGTATGCTAGCATAAAAGCAAAATCTCTGCCAGTAGAGCGATTTCAGGCCCTTCAGGGCCTCTAGTTTATGACTGCACGCTTGTATTTCACTATTTGTCAATGGCTGAAATTTCGTTCTAGCCTTGTAAATTAAGAAGCCATTTGGTTCTAACTTGTAGGTGGCTAATAAATCTGCATCTTGTGACTTACGAGAATGGGTGATGGTAACAGTTGGTAAGATCGGAATAGTATTAACCTTGTACACTTCATACTCAGTGTCTAATTTTAACATTGGTATGGCAATGACTATTATTATTTTTCCGTCAAGAAAGAAGGTTGTGGTCGTAAGGTATTTATCGAAAGACCAAATACCTGTTTTTGGGTTTGCGATTAAAGCCATTAGATCTGGGGCTGATTCTTGTATTTCTAAAAGTAGTTGTCTTAGGCGTAATGGGTTTATTATTATAGTAGACAATTGTCCAAGAGCAAGATAGTCTAACTGTGCTCTTAATTCAGTTAAGAACGATCGTGCATTGTGGATGAACTCATTTATTTCATCGATAAGTAAGTTGATCATGGAATATACTTCGAGGAATCTACGAGTTTCTTTTATCCTTCGCGCAAGTTCGGACGTCACTTGAGTGATCTTAACATCCATTTCTCGAATACTACCGATTATTTCAACGATTGATTGCCTATTTTCTCGAATCAGAACACGTGATTCGTTTATGATCGTAAGACCTTGTTCTACAACATGTGCTATTCTGCGTTGATTAAGTGCCAAAAACGAAATTTGGTTTCTAATCTGCTTCAGATCAGACTCACTGACAGTTCCAAATAGCCAAGATAACGCGTCACCAACAAAAGGAAGAAGTGACCTACGTTTTCTCGTGGGGTTTACAACTGAGCTTAACTGTGCAATGTCATTCTTAATACTAACCTCTACGCTTTCAAGATACAAAACTTCTTCGTATAAGCCCTCAAAGGTATTTTTGAATGCCTCAAAATTCTCATTATCTTTAAAATATCTTGATTTCGACACGCCGAATAGAGCATTAACTAATTCTAAATCTTATCTCTAGCCATTTTGCTCTAGTTGTAGATATTTCGTTTGTCTTATAGAAAACAACATTGTCTCTTACTATTACGTCACTAGGTATGATCGCTGCAGCCAACCAAACCATATACATGTAACTTAAAGAAACAACTACTTTCAAAAAGCTTTATCACAAGCATCACGACCTGTGAAATACAGACGGTCGATATACGTTAAATGTTCACAACATTTTATCCTAAACGTACACAACGTTTTGACGTTTGATATTCGATAGATCTATCCTTAACACGAAGTTTCAAACCTACTGTTGAAAATACCTATTATATTTTGCCTTGAAAATAAGTTAGCCTTCTAGTCAGGCATACACATGCATTTTTATGCTTAGTTTGACTCCGATGACGAGTCATTAATAGCTGACAAAGAATCTTATTCGTTTTGTTCACGAACCTTACTCGATCTGATTCTTTGCCGTAGTTCAGCAAGGGGAATATCCGATTCTGAACTACTGTGAGAGCCTTCTCTGCGATAACGTTTGACTAGAAATTCATTCTTGTCATATGAAAATGTGTCCGAATTTGTATCAGAGGAAAAATCATCGGACGAAACAGGTGGGACAACTTAATTAGAAGGTCGTAATTTTCTACCTGCTTTATCTGTAGGAATTTCCCACTCATCTAAATTAGCAGGTCGTAAATGTTGTGCTGTGAACTTTTGTAACATTTCCATCTAATTGGTTTCTTATGATAAATGTTACAGGTGAAGTTTGTTCGATTATCCTATAATAAGGTAGCCATTTGATATCTAGTTTATTTTATCTGATATGGTTTTTGTAATACGCAGGATCACCTATTTAAAACTTTACTTCTTGAGCATGGCGATTTGCCAACTCATTTCTCTTCTTTTTCACTCTTTTCAGATTTTTATGAACCCACAGAAAAGCGTTGTGTTGTTGTTCTAATGCCCTTTTTTGAGGTTTTTCGCCTTGATACTTTCATCTTCTTTTTAAAAGATTATCTATAGGTAAGACTGGTTCGTTGCCAAATAAAAGAAAGAAAGGTGAACATTTTGTAGACTTATTAACACCAAAGTGAATTGCTGCTAAAACTTGATTTAGAAACATATCCGATGAGCCAACATCTGTTTGTAATTTTTTTGATATTATGTCGACTAAAGTTCGGTGATATCTTTCTATATCAAACCATTACTTTGTGGATGGTAGAAGGACGTTGTCACGTGATGTTTGTTAAGTTTAGGTAGTGTTTCTTTCACTTTTTGATTAATGTTTTCAGATCCATTACCAGACAGAATTTCTAACGGACAAGAATAACGAACAAATATTTCATCAATAACTAAGTGTGCTATCGTCTGAGCACTCTTATCAGGACAAGCAAATGCTTCAGGGTATCCTGAAAATAGGTCAATAAAACTAATAATGTACTTGTTTCCTGACAGTGACGTGGGGTATGGTCCGCTAACTTCTACAGCACATTTTGCCCACGCGTATGGGGGTGTATCAGTTTCTTGTATAGCTGTTTTTGTTTTCTGGTTTCTACGCGTCTGACAAACTATACATGATGTTACATACGATGTATCATCTTTATATAAGTTAACTCAATAATACTTAGCCCGTATGGCGTCATAAGTCCTATCTCTTCCCTAAAGTAGAGTGGTACTCTGCTAAAATAGCATTTTGTAAGTAACTAGGAATGTAAAGACGAAGGATTGGTTCAGTATCTGGGTACGAAATAAAGTACAAAGCGTTATCTGAGAGCAAGTGCTTTTTTGCAAGAGACGAAGACAAGGATTCATCTCGAAAGCTCTGCTTAATACGAAGAATAGTTTCATGCTTATCTTGCTCGGCAGCCATATCAAGTTCATTTTTATAGATAGGCTTTTCTACCATTTTATCTTCGAAATGTGGCTGGCACCTTGCATACTGTTTCAGCCTAATACGATTTGAGTTCAAGGCACTTATTCTTAACACTTGATTGGGTCAAGTAAGGGAGATTCATCTGACTGGAGTGCGTTGGGCCGCACATGAGATAAAAGATCAACAACCGAATTCTTCGTGCCTGCAAGATACTCAATCTTAGTTACAGCCTGCTATGCTCAACGCCCACAATGAAACTATCTTATTTTGCATTGGTGACTCAAGAAAATATTTAAGTGGTTTATGGTCACAAAAAATAGTGAACTCTGCGTTGTGTAAGTAATGATCTAGTTTTTGGAGACTGTAATATATTGCATTTATAAGCCTCTTTCTCAATAGCAGACCACCTGGTCTGTGTATCACTCAACCTATGTGAGAGATCTTCACCTTCCTCTACAACCGTTTGCGTAAGACAAGCACCTATACATTTATCACTGGCATCAGTGTACAACTTATATGGTAACCTCGTATCAGGAAAACAGAGAAGTGGCAACTCTGATAATATCTGTTTCAATTTATCAAAAGCTAATTGGCATTCCTCAGACCATCTAAACTTGACATACTTTCTAGTTAAACCTATAATTGTTTCAGCGATACTGGAGAAAAGTGGAACAAATCTCCTATAATGGCTACATATTCCAATGAAGCTACGAACTTCTTTCACGCTCGATGGAGGTGAGAGTGATCGAATTACATCAACCTTTTTTAGCTCAGGTTGGAAACCATATTCATTTATAACGAAACCTACATAGTTCGTTTCCTTTTTTAGAAAATTGCACTTTTTCAACTTTAGAAGTAAACTGTGCTTTCGTGGGCGGTCAAACACAAGTTGGATGTGTTCCAAGTGTTCTTCAAGAGTTTCTGAACAAATTAGGATATCATCCAAGTAAGCAGTGGTAAAATCACTTAATCCTTCAAGTACACGATTCATCAATTCTTCAAATATCGCAGGAACATTGGTCAGTCCAAATGGCATAACACTGTAGTGAAATAAGCCTCGGTGGCATGTAAAAGCTGTCTTATCCTTATCATTTTCGTCCATTAAAATTTGCCAATAACCAGATTTAAGCCTAGAAAACTAAAGTATTTTGCTCTTCCCAACAATGCTAAGATATCATCAATGATCGGAAGTGGGTATGAATTAGATTAAGTAATTTTATTTAATTTTCTAAAGTCAACACAAAATCTGTTTGATCCATCCTTTTTGTCTACAATGACCACGGGAAATGACCATGATGACCGACTTCTTCGATTGTGTTTGCACCTAACATTTCATCTATGGCCTTGTCTATGACCTTCCTGTTATTCAACTGAGTACGGTAAGGTTTAAGTTTTATAGGTGGGTGTTCACCGGTATCAATTTTCATGCGAACTGTGTCAGTAAGTTCAACGTCCGTGTTTGCAAACATATCGACATTTTTGGTAATAAGGTCACCTTGTTTTTGTGTTCGAGTGGAATGCTCAGGTTATCTAACTCATAAATGCCGAGGTTGTTTGCGTTACTTGATTTTGCAGGAGAACTCGACTTACCTAGGATATTTTTTTATCTTCAGCCATAACCTCTGTAGGATGAATTAGTGAGATATGGGCGACAGGTGTTCCGGATTTGAAAGATAAGGTCTTGTTTGTGGTATTAACCAACATTACAGGTAAGCGGTGATTCCCAGAAAGCTTTGCAATAGAGTTCATCATAACAAGACCTGGTTCATTTCCAATTTGACCTAGTTCAAAAGGTGTAATCTCATACTCTTGCTCTGTGGGCAGTTCGGAGTGCCTTCTCACCTGACATTGACAAATATGGGCAGTCTATGGGGAAAAAAATAACCTTGTTTTTTTTAACCTAGCAACGGAGGTAATATGTACAACGTCAACAAGTGGGATGTATGTCTGATTGACCCTTACACAACCAAGGTCATGATAAACACGCACACCACGTGATTGTAACCGGTCTAATCCTATAATAACATTACTGTATAGATTTTGAACTACGTAAAATTTATGTAACATCTTTATACCACCTACACAAAATACGAGCCCAATGAAGCCGTCTATTTTCAAGGGCATATTTCCAGCAGTTGCAAGACTTAGAAGTCTATTTTGCTAATGCTTCTTAGAGTTAGATTCTAGAAATTTAAATGATTTCTGTATCAAGATTCAGCCACTTAAAGAACATTATTAGGAAGTATGCATAAAACAACGTTAGGTTCAATATTTTGAAAAAAAAAGTTTTTTGATTTGTAAAAAAACAAACTCTTTTCTGTGCTTTTTCAAAACTGCTCGTTTGTGAAGTGACCTTCTGGTATGAAAAAAAAAAAAAAAAAAAGTCTAAAATAAAAATTATCTTGTTTTAAAGATAGTCTAATAGCAAATGACTACATTTTTAAGGGATAAGTCTATAAACACTTACTAACATGCCCTGTTCTCTTCTATGTTGACTTTTCTGTAAGGTAAGATCAAATATTCCTGTTACAGGAAATACTTTGTGGTATATTTCGGCGAGTGATACTTACAGATAAATGTGTGAAGCACCTTTCCCTGATTTATTATAAATTTCCCCGTCTTTACCTCATAGGATGCATTTACATGATCCTTGTCAAGGATTTCTAAGAAAACAATCAATAGTGTAACACAATATCCATCAAATACATGAAGACATCAGGACTATAAAACATATGTTTGCTTAAATATTCCAGATTTAAAACATAAAACAATGAAAAACAAACATTGAGATTGTATTTTTCTTCAAAAGTCGACAGCTTCAGATTCAATAGAAAAGTTTATATTGTGTAATGGATCAAAGTACTTGTGGTAAGAGAGATATGTAACGACTTTTCAGGGAAGTCAAGCTTATCAAATAGTCATCCGGATACATGTTTAAAATCTGGCTAAAGTTGCGGACGCAAACAAAGGACTTAAATAAAAAAAATTCTGTGATTATATCTTGTAATTAACCTCTTTCCTTTAAACAAACAGAAAAATCCGTGTTTATATATCTTGAAAATCTGTGCAAGGAGCCTCTATACTCATCGGCGGATCCAGCACGGGGGGGGGGGGGGTCAGGGACAGTTAGAGGGGTCCGTGCCCCCTAGAATCTTCAAAGCTTTTAGCCAGTATGAATGTAGCAGTAAATATCTTGATCATCTCTTTAAATAGGTTTTCTAGTAATATTATTCGCAGGTATACTATTATACCGGTATACACACTGACAAGAAAAAAGAAACATTTTATGCAACAGCAAATTTGTATTTGTAATGATCTATTCGATTTTCTGGACCTACCGCCGAAAAAAATCCTGGGTCAGCCTCTGATACAGTACATGCTGAAACTAAATGTATCAATAGATATTTCATACTAAGAGACATTTTTTTGTTGACGATATATACTTTCCCTCAATCATTGCGTGATTGTACGTAAAAGTAATCCCAGTTTTCAGGTGTGCACTTCTACGGTCATTTGACAAACTTACAGATACGAAAAAACACACGCGGCACATTGTTGTTGGGTCAAAAATATTTCAAGTGATAGGATAAATACAACTTACTCTAATTTTCTGAGAAAAACTTAAGAAATTTTACAGTTACATGAAGCCAACAAGTACAAATGTGGCGTTTATACAATGGGTTGGTTGCTGCGCAATCGGTAACTCAGTCATGAAATCAGGTATTATATTATTTCATTTATTTGAATAAGATCCTACATAATCAATGCGTATTATAGACCATGTTGCATATCCAAAAACCTTTTCGAAATTCTGGCAGAAAGATCAGAAAAAATATCTAAGAGGCCACGAAGCCCTTCAAGAAAAAGCATTGAATTTTAGTTGCATTTGTGTTTCTTCTTTGCTTTTACAGTGGAGTTTCCTTGGGCAAGGCTCTGCAGAGCATTGTCCGGTTTTCAAGACAAAACAAACCTGTTACTTTTTTTTTCAAATCCACAGTCAGACTTGTTTTCCAACTTATTGTGGAGTTTGTTATTCCAGACACAGTTCACTAACACTAACAGATTGATGTAGCATTCTCAAATCCAAATTTGACACAACGTTTCAGACTCAATCAGCAAATAATAGATGTAAGTCTGTTAATTAACTTAAGTCCATTTATATTTCTTTTTTTAGTCTGAAATATAGCTCAAGATGTGAAAACTTTCAGTTTATCAATGTTGCTAAAATGCATCTCTAATAATTCGCTCAACTAAAGTCACACCTCAGACCGTTTGTAGATTTTAGTAAAAATAAGAGACTTAACTTTTTTTCATAAAACTGGGCTCTAATTTATACAAGTACTGGTAAAACCCAGGAAATGAAGGAATTATTGAACTGTGGTTGTGATCTGATTAAGATATTCATAAGAGTGACTTCAGTCAAAGAAACCTGCAATAGCAACAAAGATAACAGTATTCGCGGACACCAGTTGTACACAATTTAGAATATTTTTCATCAAACGTTGAATCTCTTTCCCTCATATTCTGAATTTGGACTTGTTCTCACTCTAGACTATGACAGAGAAAGGACCTGACATATTAACAATAATAAATGTCCTCGATATAAAGATAGTAAAGTCGTTAACTCTTTCAGCGTCAAATGGATAAACTGCAATTTTTTTTAATGCTAAACATTCAATCCACTGAGACTCAGAAAGGTTTATATCTTACAGGCTTGACGAAATAAGAGGACGGTATAGATTAACGATCCAAACTCCACATTTTTTGCGTCCACAAAGGCGACGGCGTTTGCAAAATTATTTGAGATACATGTCGGCAGACACAACAGCTATCAGTGCTTTGATTGAGTTTCTGTTACCACTTCATTACACACCAATTTTTCTATTGCAATTGCCGATTTTCCTCACAGACATTTTCGCAACAATGGTCAGCATTGAAAAGGAAGGAATGCAGTCACAAGTACTAAAATCAATATTTGGAGAAAAAAAGGTCGAGCTACGACATCGAAATACTGATCCCAAGGTTGTAGCCTCCAGGTTTTGCAAGTTAAAGGCTATATTTATGTGATTTAGGTTTAGTTTTAATAATTTCATAAACGACTTTCAACAGTTACAGTCAAAACATGGAGCAAGGTTGTTTATTCATGTAGGTTTTGGGTTGCAATAGCATAAAGGTGTTTCTCGACAGTACATTTCACTGTTTTCATATTAAGTTATTCTTTATCTGAAAAAACATACTCGAGCCTGAAAAAAAGCTTCTATCTTTAATACATCTAGTTAAACTTTCTTACTGTAAAAAGCGACTAAAGGTAGTAGACCCTAATGCTTCTAGTGCAACATGGAATGAAGTTTCTTGTTAGTTGATAGATAAGGATATATACTGATATAAAACATTTTCATATTTGTAACCGACCGGAAATTCCTTTGATGTCTTTCTTGAAATTATTTGTTGATACTTTTGTTAATTTCCTGAAAAGTGGGGTTATTATTATCTCCCTTTGTAACGAGAATCTAGTGGTTTTAGATTTATAAATGATAATTCTAAGAAGGAGGGAAAAAAAAAAAAAAAGAAAAAGAAAAAAAAGGAAAAAGTGGCTCGGTTTAAGTAGTACAATAATACTAACTTTAAATCATAGCAAATTTTGTATGATAATACTATAGTGGAAATAGCTGTTTTCCATTAGGGGGCTCTTACCTTAAATAAGATTTAGGGACGGCATGTAGTTTGATCTTAGATCCGCTGATACCGCCAAAACATTCCAAGTTGTGCTAAAATAGTCCTCGGGCGAACATTTTCTGTAATATCTAGGTGTACAGTGTTTGCCAGTGACAGATATTATGTATATGAAGGGTCGCCATTGAAATGGTTGTTTAAGTTCTCTTTGGTGTTGCTGTACATACCAATGCATTATTATATTTTTATAATTATTACTATTCATCTTCAGGCATGCAGGCATACACTTTGATCTGCAGGCACGTAATTTGCATCTATGTAGCATACTATAACACATATTGCATCACAAAAAAAGAAAATGAAATAAATCAACATAAGTCAAAGAAGGAAAGGAACCCATCGTCTGGTTCGTAAGGAAACGTAATCTCGTAGGATGGTCAGCATACAACGATACAGTTAACACTGAACCCTTTCACAGACGACATATTTTAGCTTTGTCCAAATTGGAAGAATTTGCAGACGACAATTTCAATATTGCTCTAAAGGTGCAGTTTATCTATGGTAGGGTAGAAAACATTGTTGGAAAAGGAGAAAATGCTGGTAATCAGCACTTTCTCTTTTTCCCACAATGCTTTCAAAAGGCCATTTCCCCAGGGTCGTTAAAAGTCAGTATTGGTGGTAAAGTGTTAAAGCTCTTTTTAAAACTTTTTTTTTGCCTCTGAAGCAATTGTATATCAAGATCAGACTGCCCGTTTTATGCAGGTCTTTGATTTTCACTATCCACCTCGCTTGACCATTCTTTTCTTGTTACTTCCATGAGCGCTCGGGGCATTATAACTTTTTTTTTCTAATTTTTCAAATGACAAAACTTTAGACTGGACCAAAGTGAAAACATTTGTAGGCGACAAATTAGTTGCAGCCTAAATTGTTATTTCTGTGCTTTACAGGACAGAAAGCATTTTGGTAAAAAGAGAAAATGCTGAATACCAGCATTTTCTCCTTTTTCCACAATGTTTTCGAAATATATCTGTAATTCTGCAAATTTTTCAAAACTGTGATTGGTCAAACTATCAAATGCTGTCTTATTTGTTTATTTTGTTCTACATGCTGTCTCAATTTCGTTATTGAATCCATTTCTGAAGTAGATCAGAATTAAAAGGAGACTCTGAAATGAATGTTTTACTTTTCAGTTGATCGGTGATTCCTGTGCACAACAATATTATTAAACAGGTAGGAAATATGATGGTCATAACGTATGTGTCTATGAGAGCATAAATTACTGTAGGTTTCAAGTTTAAGCTGAGGGCAAAAGTCTAGAATTCTCCAAACTGAAAGCATTAGAAAGCGACAAAGTAAAAAAAAAAACAATAAACTCGAATTATATTACTGGTCCTTAAAAGGGGAGAAAACACTGTGGGAAATAGAGTGTTACTTATCAGCGTTTTTTCTCCTTACCCCACATTGTTTTCAAAGCTCTTCTTCTCCAGATAAACACGTGATCGTCTGATGCAAATATTAGTAACATTTTCCCTAATTTTCCTTTCTTAAAGGTCAAGGCAGTACCCATCATTTCTCAGTGCAGAAACCATATAGATCTTGTCTAACTACAAGTCCTTGTAAGAATATCAAGGTACATAAAGTAAACAAAGTATCTTGCTTCACAGAAACCGCGATGGAATTTGGAGAATCGCTGATAGCAATTTCTCCATGTGTGTCAATGTTTCTGTACTTAACATTTATGCATCAGCTACTTTCAAGATAACGATTTAATACGCCCCAAACACTTACATGCCTGTTACTTGTTCAAATACGATTGGATACTTTCTAACCAACCACGCACTTGGGTTCTATATATCTCCCCGTCTCCGCACTATGCGAGCAGAATCTCGTGGCAGTTACACAGACAGAGTCACAAGTTACCAACTTTTGAAAAAGAAAATTGACAGCATCACAAGCTATCAACATTTAGAAAAAAAATCAGCTCCTATCCAAACCAGACTTCGAAGATAGCGACAATAATCACAAGAAAAGGTAAGATTTTCTAATTATATTTCATTCGTTTTATTTTTTCATAAATGTATTTTTTTTTTTTTTTATTATTGTTAATATTATTTTCATTATTATTTAATAGGTTTTATTTGTTACTCTATCGTCATGCAGCTCACATTTCGAGTTATCTGGGAATTCGAATTACAGAGTATCGAGGTCACTACAAACTTGTTTGTTTTTAGGACAAGTTCGTGTTTTACAGAAAACAATACAGCAGCACTTCTGATAGCTCGTATGAACCATCAGAACTGCTGCTTTACTGTTTTCTAAAGCTTCCTTTTCCAACAGTTAAAGTTTGAATATGAACAATTCAGATTTAGATCAGACTCCGAACAGAGACACCCAAGTATTAAGTACTAGTAATCGTGTATTTGTATAATCCGTATTTCAAAGTGCGTGAATCCGACATTACTGAGTAAGGAAAGAAAAATGATTACCATTTTTCCATTTCCCACAATGTTTTCAAAAAATCTTCCCAAGTCCTTAAACGCTAGTTTATGTAGTAAATGGTTGACTTTGACAATGCTGTCTTTCGGTACTTAACCCCTAGACTGCTAAGCGCGACTCACTGACCTTTTGCGGACACTGTAGATCAAGTTCAGACTGCACAGAACGTGCAGTCTGATCTTGGATTTACACTGTCCGATGCAGAGATATTTGTCCCGAAGATATAACTTTATAATAGCAACATTTGGAGTTTTACTATCGGCTCAAAAATTTCATTTCTTTTAAATAACAGAATTAGAGTTAAATGAACTGTGAAGATGTAGATCAGCCTGAGCAGATTTAATTAATATATTAATTTGAATAATCACAGATTTATTCAGTCAACGTTTTACTGTAAATTAGACTGACCGTTTAAGGTATTCGGTTATTTAGTGACAAGTAAGACTAATATCAGACTGCTCACTTGCTCACAATCAATCAACCAATCTGAATTATTTCACTTAAGTAATTTCGGTGTTTTAGACAACAGTAAAGATGTAGATTAGACTACTCACAACAAATCAACCTATTTATCTACATGTCAATACTAAAATATTTGTACAGAAATAAATTTACCGAATGGTAGATTATTATTATTATTATTATTATTATTATCATTATTATTATTATATGTTTGATTGATAATTGTAAATAATAATGGTGAACCAGAAAAGCTAACAAAGTATCAGGGATTAGGCTGAAATATCTTTGCAGGCTGATCTTGATAATTTTTTTCTTGTTTTTCAATAAAACAACTAGGCTTGTAGTCGAAGCCTTAAGGTTTATTCTTCCCACGCTATTTTTAATGACCCCAGGAAAGAAGGCTTTTGGAACCATTGCCGATTAATGGTAGAACGCATTGTGGAAAAAGGAGAAATTGTTCTTTTTTTTTTTCTCTCTCTCGATAATGTATACTACCAGTTCACAGACAAATTTCAATATTTGGCCATCTTTTAATTTAAAAATATTTATTTTACATCGATTGAGAAACAAGTTCTAACAACTTATACTAATCTCTCTCGATTCTGCTTCCTGGGAACTACACAAGTACTCGCGCCGAAATTGTGGGCCAATGAAAAATCCCATAGTTGACACCTGCTCCAGGTATCGAACTCAGGACCTTATGGTTATGAGGCCGACGCTTTACCCTACAGCCAGGGACACAACGCCATTTTTTCAGATGCTTTGCATTTGGACAAGGGTACATAACTGTTATTTTAAAAAGGTTTAAGTCCAGTAGATATCTGTGTCGCGAAAACAAGGCTTCGCGTATGAGCCTTTAGGTATACATGTATGGTTAAGTTATAATTAAAGAAATTTATTTACACACTTCGGGATTCGAATGCAAAAATGATGACGTTAAAGCCCAGTTTGCAATCGAATGCCAAAATTTTTTGTGAAAATACACGTAAAAAAAATGCCTTTTCCTTTAATGAAAAAAAAAAAAAGGAAATTAATTAATTAATTTATTTATTTATCTATTTACTTATTTATTCATTTTTTCATCTATCTGGGGCATATGAAGTTATCCTATCGATAACATGCACTGCACCAGTCAAATTTATCCGAAACTGGCGAATTAATGGTACCTTGCGTTATGTACCGAGTTATATTTCTTATGAACCGATCTCGGAAACGCTAACAACTTAAAAGATTGAAGTAGTTCCAACTTTGTAATTCGTCAGTCTTGAAAACATTGTGCTCAGTACAGAAATTGGTCACTGTGTTGTGGTGTTATTCTTCCAACTTCTCTTCGAATATTTTTGACGAATCTATAATAGAGCAGTGTGGAAAAAGGAGGAATTAATAAGCATGAATTGATCATTTGTTCCGAGAACCATTCTAAAAGTGATTTTTTAAAGAATTAAAGAGTTATGAAAATCTTAAGAAAAGAAAAAAAAAAAAAGCATTGTAGATATTAGAATCTTGACTATAGCTCTTTATTCAGACAGATAGTGTGGTTGTGGTAAATTTCATATTTGCTTTTTCTTTTAATCACGTCCTTTGATGTGTAAATAATAACAGCAGGCTTGAAAATGAGTATTTGCTTTCTGCGTATGGCAGATTTCGTTCCAGCTGTCAAAAGAAGAGAGAGAGCTAGTATAGTTTTACGCTGCAACAACTGCGTAAAACTCTCTCTTCTGATTAAGTTTGAATACTGCCTCGCAGTTTGTGGGTTGTGGGTTGAACTGAGTACATTTCAAGGTATAATAAAAAAAATGTAAAGTGATGAATCAAAAAATCTCCAGTTTTTACATACATTATGTTCTTTGATTAAAAATTACGACGGCCATTGTGATTTTGTCATAGCTTTAATCAATTTAAAAGAGAAGTGTAAACACGGTGTAGGTCGAAGTTCAAGTCTTAACATATTTATTTTACATCGTTTGTGATAGAAAGTCATTACAACTTATATTTATCACTCTTGATAATTGGTTTGTGGAAAACTCAACCAGTACTTGTGCCGTGACATGGATAAGTCCAAAGGTTGACTCCGCTCATCACGTCTTTCGAACCCGGAATCTTTTTTGTGTAGTTTTGTACCCCAGCAACTGAGAAATCTTCTTTCTTCTGTTTTATTACGTTTTTGGGCAGTTCTGATAGTTGTTATTCTTTAGTTTCCAATCTGCCGTTCAGTCAACTTTATATCACGATATTGACAAATACCGTGGTAGCAGTTCTTAAACAGTTATATGTACATATCAGAATGGTGAAATGATAAAATTGTCCTTTCCTTTTACAAAACATAGCTTGAAACTAAGAAGATCGGGATGAAAAACAAAACAAGAGAGTCATTGTGACCCTAAAATCACTCACATGAGCCTTTGAACAAAAATGATCCAATCCAATCTCTTGCGAGATATTATTTACATATATTTTGACAAACTTTCATAACTATTGGACTGAAAGTGTGACCTCTGAAAGAGTGTACACAATCTCTCTCTAGAATTTGTCTCAGTGATATCTCAACATGACCTGTTTTCAAACATGTAGATATTATCAAGACAGACATTCTGACCAACTCTCACGAGTGTTGGACAGAAAATGTAGTTCTAGAGTGTACACAAGGTTTTTCCAAAATTTTATCTGGTGACATAGTTTTCGACCAACTTGACCCTTTTTCAATCTCATCTGAGATATCATCAAGAAATTCATTCTGACCAACTTCCATGAGTTCTGGCCGGAAAATGTGGCCTCTAAAGTGTATATTAGGTTTCCATAAGATTGGACCTAGTGACCTATTCTTTTTTAAATTATTTTAACCATATGTCACACATTTCCTAAGGCGTCCAAGATATTCTCAAGATAAACATTTGGTCAACTTTATTGGACCGAAAATGTGGTATCAAAAAAGTTCACGAAATACTTCAAAAGGTTGGACACTATGACTTAGTTTTTGACCCACTTGACCTATTCCAAAGTGGAATGGGGTATTATCAGAACAAACATTCTGATTATCTTGTTAAATTTACAATTATAGGACTGAAAATGTGGTCCTTATAGTGTACACAAAAGTTTTCTAAGATTTCAACAGGTGACCTAGTTTTTGACCGGACCTAGCCCTTATACTTACCTGTCCAAGAGGTCATCAAGACAAACAATCTGATCACCTTTTTTGAGTATTGGACCGAAAATATGGTCCCTAAAGCGTTCTCAAGCTTTTTGCAAAGATTTGAATATGTGACTTACATGTAGTTACTGACCCCTACCTGACCTATAATCTTGTCCAAAATATCATTAAAAAAACACTCTAGCCTAGTTTGTTTAGCATTTGACTGAAGTTGTGGCCTCTAGACTGTACACAAAGTTTTTCTAAGATTTAACCTGGTGACCTACTTTTTCACCCCAACTGACCCGTTTTCAAACTCATCAAAGATATCAAACATTTTGATCAACTTTCGTGAGAATTTGAGTAAAATTGTTGCCACAAAGTGTGCACCAGCTTTTTCAAAGATTTCATGTTATGACATAGTTTTTGACTCGATGAGACCTCTTATCAAACTCATGTAATATATGATCAAGACAAACCTTCTAATCAAGTCTCAAAAGTATTAGACTGAAAATTTCTCCTGAAGGGCGTACACAGGGCTTTTCTAAGATTTGACCCAGTTAACTAGGGTTTGACCCGACGTTACCCATTTTTAAAGTTGTGCGAGATATTTTCAAGCCAAACATGCTGACCGAGTTTTTATGAGTGTCTGACTGAGTGTCTCCAGAGTGTACACAGTGTTTTCTAAGATTTGACCTTGTGACCTAGTTTGTTTACCAGACATGTCTTTAAACAAACATTCTGAACATGTGTATTAGATTAAAACTGTGGCCTGTAAAGCACAATCAAGCTTTTTGCAAAGATTTGACGAGTTACCTTCTTTTTGACATACTGTGACCAGTTTTTGTGGTATTTGTCGAAGACAATACCACTATGAGTTCAATATTGAATTTTGAAGACCATGTATCGTATTTTGTGCAAAGCCGAAGGAAATAAACCCAATTAAACTAAATTTTTCTCTGAAAAATGAGTTTTTCGATAGCACTCAGATATGTAATTGGAAATGGCATGTTAAAATACACTGGGTGAGGCCATCGATCGTGGAAATACTAATTCTTGATTGAAAATAGCTTCACTCGCTCACAGCCTTCTATTGGCGCAATGATATATACACAATTTGTCTACTGATCGCATGGTCCTGGGCTTTTTCGTTCCAAAACTAGTTCGTCTCATGGCTTGTTCGTCCCATGATCGCGCGCTACTCCATTTGATTGGGCATCAGTATTTATAGATCGAAATAACTGATTGTAATGTTGGGAATTAAATGTTAACGGCCAAATATATTTCAAAATCATAGTTTTCAGGTACAAACTTAATTTTATTTGATATATTCACATGGTTTCTCTCTCTATCCATCATGCATCCTACTGTCAAGGGACGTTACTCCTGACTCCTTCTAATGATCAAAGGGAGACCACCAATACTTAAATAATCCAAACTTTATCATGACTACTCTCCCTTCGACGAAAAAAATATTTATTTTCTTAGTAGGTTGACTTTCAAACCAATATTTGAATAATATTTCTCCTTTTCTTTCAAATTATTAATTCCACACAAAGGCTTCCTTGACAAATCTTGTGGAATTATCCGAGTTCCTATCATGTTTGTTTAACTCATTTGCAAACGACAGAATTTTATACTCGTCCAAGTCTTCATTAAAATTGTAAATTTTCTAAAGTTGGCTCAGATAGATCTAATCCGATTAAAGTTCGATATGTAAAATATATATTTTTTTTCTTACCTGCAGTTTCTCCTTTTTCCGTCAAAGCCGTCAAAGTCAGGGTCGATGAAAACGGAATAGATTAAAGCCATGCTCTGGCAAAAGGGGGCTTAATGCATCTCCGTGATGAATTATAGAACTACCAAGCAAGTCATCATATTATTATATACCCATAAAGTCCATTTTGTCTACCAAACCAATTGAGTCATGAGGTAAACAGGTCCTTAGACTGGCAAATTATTGACCAATAGCAAAACGTTTCGGCCCACGTCAGCCTGCGCATTCCGCGCAGGTTGACCTTGGTCGATACTTTTTGCAGATGCATTAAGCCCCCATTTCACAGGGCATGGCTCATCTAGTCCGCTAAAAATGTTAATATTACTCTGCAAATTGATCCTGGAATGACTGAGTCAGACTTAAAAGTATTTACGTACATAGTATAGATCAAGATTAGACTACACAGAATGTGCAGTCCAATCCCGAGTCTACACCGTCCGATTTCCCGGTTCTGCAAACATTATTTCCAAGGAATGGTCATAATTTAGATTTAGTCATTTTTACATTGGATTTGTTCCTCTCACATCGTGGAACATTGATTCGACTTTGTTGGTTAGAAAGCAGTCCAAGGTTTGTCCACCTAACACGACTAATCCGGGAAACATTGCAAAAGACGGAATAAAAGTTTTGGGTTATTAATAAACCGATATGCTTGAAGTATCATTGTGAGAGAATGCTTCTTTTTCCAGAATGTTCCAAAATCGCCGACTTTGATGAAAAACTGAGTACAGTTAAAACATAAGCTATGCTCTGGCAAAGGGGGGCTTACTGCATTTCCGTATTCCATAGTAGATCTACCAAGCAAGCCATCAAATACTTTTGAATCCATAATTGCGACTTTTTTAAACATCCGTCTCAATCATGAGGTACAGTGGTCCTTGGACATACAGAAAATTGACCGAGAGCGAAAAGTTTCAGCCCAGGTTTGCCTGCGTGGACTGCGCAGGGTGACCTGGGTTGATACTTTTCGCAGATACATTCAGCCCTCTTTTCTCAGAGCATGGTTGAAATAGACTTAGTGGCATACCTACCCCATTCAGTAAAGCAGCTCAAAATGATTGATGCCTTATTTATCAGTGACGTCATATTCTGAAGTCATTTTTATCTTCATTTTCCCGCACAGCGTTTCATTACAATGTACTTGTATCACTAGCTTTAGAATTTTAGGTATTGACAAATCTGGAGAACTTGGATATTCTGGACATAGATTGAGTATTTTTTTCATTTGTAATTGATATATTTGAACAACTTTTTGTGTGTTTTGTTTTACGAAAATCTTTTGAATTGTAGCGAAGAGTGTGGGTTATGATCAGATCATAGAACGTGCAGTCTGATTTTAGATCATCGCTATTTGTCATTTTCAAGCTTTTCTTCCTTAGAAGTTTCAATAAAGATCTGGATTTACTGTAATGGACAAAATGAAAGTTTGTTTAAACCGCTTTCAACAGTAATTCAATTATACCACAGTGACTGCATATGTTAGCTGACGTTCAGACGTTTTGGTTAGGTTTAGATTTTATTAAACAAAAGTGTTGGTTTAATAGATATATATCTAGATCTAATAAAATCACGAAAAGAGTAGATCTAGAGCCTTAAGAACGACTTATCTGTCAGAAATATTTTACATAGACTTGAAGCTACATGCGCTAACTTTATTGTTTACTGTTTTTTTCAGAATTCATCAAAAGACTAGACACCTGTCTTATTTGAGTTTATTCAGAGCTGGGTTTCAAATATTTAAGGTAAAAAACAGTTGATCTACCAGTACATGTTTTAAAGGTGACAGGACGAAATCTAGATCTAGATCTAATCGTTTTAGAATTTTCTTTAATTCATACTTGAATTGAGATAAGAGGTTGTTTTTAGACCTGTCTGTTGATTGGCTGAGCAAAAGTATTGGAGCGAATCTTAAGGCTGTTCTCAGACAGAAAAAGAAGTGAAATTTGAAACACGGTAACTCAGGTTATCTTCTGGTTATTTCAAATTATGTTTAACTCCGTTTTCAACAGTATTTAAGCTATATCGCAGAGGCCAGTGAACCTTTCAGTGCTTCTCTGGAGTTTCTATTACCATACTTCAAGAAAACATTTTGGAAAACGGAGAAAATGCTGGTAACCAGCATTTTCTCCTTTTTCCACAGTGTTTCCAAAGCTATCGTCTTCTGGTTCATTAAAACATGTTATTGTTTGGTAAAGATAAAAAGTTAACTGAATGATGTAAATCTGTTGCAGAATCGAAGAAGTGTAAAAATGGCCGAGAAAGTGTTTTATAACAGTGCGGGAAAAACAGACGTTGAGAGAGAACATGTTGAAGAAGATTTATACAAACAGATTGAAGAAATGAGCGTGATTGAGAGAGAGAAGAAATCGTCAAAGTGTGAAAGTTGTGTGACTGAACGTCGGTATGAGAGAGTGGCTGCTTTTCTTTGTTTTGTGTGCGAGATATATGTGTGTGCTGAATGTTGGCTGAAACACGGATCACATAAAGGAATGGAAGAGGGAGAAAAGGAGAGTGATAGACAGATGAAGAGGGAAGAAAGCGAGAGAATGGGTGAACAAAGTGTGAATGAGAAAAAGAAAGACAAGAAACTGGGAGTTTGGGAAACAATAAGGAAGACATTTGGAAAAACTGCAGAGAGTGAGAGAGAGAAAGAGAGAGAGGAAAGTGTGAGTGACAGAATAAAAGAACGGAGTGAGAGAGAGAAAATGTTAGGAAAATTTGTTGGTAAACTTATGAATGAGAGTGAGAGAAAGAGAAGAAAGGAACTGAAGAACAGCCACGTCAGCGTTTGTGATCGAGTTAAAGCAAAACATGAATTGGATCAGGACAAGGATTGTGGGATATTTGGATTGTGTGGACTGGAGAACAAATGGTTGGTAGTCTGTGATTTGCATAATTCTTGTATTAAAATATATAAACTGGGAAGTCACGTGTTACAACGTTATATACGGTTTGTAGGGTCTAAACCTTGGGATGCTACAGAAATAGATTTAAAACAGAATTCTACTGAACCGAACTTAGTGTCCGGCAGCAGTTCTGATATTTCTGCAACAGACCGGGCTGATCCGGGTAAACAATGTTTGATAGCGGTAACGTTACCATGGAAACATCAAATAATGTTTATAGATTTGAGCAAAAAACCTGCAAAAACACAGAAAATAATAAAAACAGAGGGAGAATGTTGGTCTATACAGTTTTATGATGACAAGATTTTTACCTTCTGTATAGAAGGTCCTGACTCTCCCTATTCTGTTTATATATACTCTACAGACGGAGACACGCTAAACAAGTTTTACACTGGTATCTATGGTTACTTTGTTCCCGATCTCGCCGTTGTTTCTGGACGAGTCTATTTAATGGATACGCACAATCACAAAGTACAATGTAGAAATGTTGAGGGTCAAGTTATCTCAGAAATAACAATTGAAGGGTCGAGGCCTTGGGGAATCAGTGTAGACCCAGATAACAACGTGTATGTATGTGCACAGGAACACAACAAAGTTTATAAACTGGATGCTGATCTGACTCGATACAAGTCGGTGTTAGATCAGACTGCAGGATATATAAAGAGACCCGACGCTCTGTGTTATTACAGAGACAAATTATTTATCGGTCATGTTGGCCCGCCATCTTTACGTAACTTTGTTACTGTGGTCCGACTGCTGTAACGGCACCTCGACCTGGACATTGTATATCATTATGGACTTTAGTCATCGGACATTTAAATCTGCACCACAATGTATTCTATACATGGATCCGTGGTGATAAGATAAACTGACTTCCTTGGTTACTGTTGCCAAGGGCTCCCAAACAACCACAGTAAATACATATACAGTATAGCAGATAGCCTACTTAAATCGTGCTGTCATGACTGTTTCTCTCGATAAAATTCCGGAAAAAATATTTTTATCATATGTTTCTGCCGATGATGAATTCTCGGTAAGTAATTTAAAGATGCTTCGACTAATTTACACAAGGATATGTACAAAAAGGGCGAAGTATGGGGGCTCTGGACAAAGTAACAGATCTACTTGTTTTAGCAAAGTTTTGAACTTCAATGAGAAAGAATAAAACACATCAAGAAAACTCCGTTCTGCCACAGAATAATAGAATTAAAGATATTTATTGTTTTCGTAAGGCTAGTAAAGTCATCTCAAATAACACTACTGAATTACAAGCACTTCGAAAAATCTATGATTGTCTGGTTCCACAGAGAGGTGTAAGTTTATGAAAAATTTCAATATCAGGTTAAGGAAAAAAGGGTTGTTCGATGATTTTATAATGCGTTAAGTGTGATGTCAATTAGCAAACTTGTTAATATTATTGACGGTAGTTTGTTTTATCTTATGATATACTAAAGACAACGGATGGTCAAGTTGATTAGAGCGGCAAATTGGTTTGCAATCAAACACACTTCCTATCAATTAACAGTTTACCGACACACCCTTTGACATGGCAGATGTGCTAATCCACTTTAACTTTTCACCAAATGACATAATTTTAGAACAATCCAAACTCAAATCATTTGCAGACAACAAAATAAATGACTCGACAATCATTTTTTTTTAAAGAGCACAAAACACTGTGAGAATGAGAATATGAATGTTACCAGGATTTTCTCCTTTTTCCGCAATGCTTTCAAAAGCTGTCTTTCTCAGGATCGTTTAGACTCGGGCTAATGTGGTAAAGGGTTAAAACGGCTTAGTCAAAAGAAAAATTTACAAGTTGCCTATTGAGCTGAACTTCCACCAGTACAGAAGTAAGACTTTTTTTTTATAATTGAAACCTACTCTTAGGAAGACAGTAAGAACTACACGTCAATGTGCTTGCTTATTGTTAATTAGCAGATAGTTTAATACTGAGACTAAACTGCATGTAATTTGCAATCTGATCCATATCTACACATTCAGCACCTTCCTCATGCTCCAAGGGTTAAAATAAACGTCAAACTGAAACATTGATGACAAGTGCCACTTTTTGGATGTGTACAGGTTATTGAACAAGGTTAGATACTCAAGTAAACGTATTTTCTTTTTTATTAGTATTTCATATAGATCTATATTTACCTTTGTTTTCCACTTTAAAACATTTTTTTTCTATTTCAGAATCTTTCAAAGGGGAAAAAACGCATTAATTAATCCATTGTGTAATGTAGCGCTGATCAGAACTCTTTACACATGTCCCATTTTCAGTCATTATCATAATTAAAACTTGTCTACAGCCTCTGCATGATCTCACGTCAGCAGTACACGTTCGCAAAGCACATAATTTAAACTTTTTCTTAAATTCAAACGTTTAAAACACAAAATAAATAAATACTATCGCATCCCTCCAACGTTAACAGTCGTTTGTTTGGGAGCCGAAATAGCAGACAACAAGGCGGCATGTCGGGTAAAATAAATGCGATGACCTGATTGGTCAAATATCGATTTCCACGGATCCATGTATTGTTACCATAGTTACCGCATACCTCATTTATAAATCAAATGTGACTAATTTTCTTTTTTGGAGAGTGCAGACAAAGATCAGCCTGCACTAACGTGCAGTCTGATCTTTCTCTACAATCTCCGCTTTTCTTTCAATAATTTTGATTAAATAATCTCCATTTTCTGCCGATAAACTTAACGAAATCTATTTTTGTGATAGGTTATAACAGACATTCGGCAGGATGCGGGATAAATAACTTTATTCTCAACATTTCATTGTACTTTGTTTAGTAAGCAAGCTGTCGTTGGAAATATTGTCATCATTTAATTATTTGGCTTTATTTATTTATTTATTTATTTATTTTTGATCAAGTAATTTATTTTCGCCAATTTTAACCGAACTTGCTCCACCCACTCCTTCCGAATCATTTGTTATTTATCAATTTAACTTTAACCCCCTCCCCAACCCCTGTTCGAAAAATTTCACAATTCTGGGTAATCTATAAACATTAATTGACTTCCAAACGTGAATCTATCAAACATTGTTTATCCGGAAAACAAGGTGGCAGCAGTAATTTATCTGTATGCACCATTATCGCCGTTCTAAATGTTTTCTTTCCACAAAAACTGCTGTCAAATCGCAGACTACCCCTCTTCTTATCTAGTCTTTATAATTCACATGTAAATAGATTATTCAATTTTTATATTACGAGTTTGCATTCGGTCATTCTCCTGTCCAATTCGTGTTTTACGAGAGAGAGAGAGAGAGAGAGAGATAATTGGAGTTTTTGAATGTTTGATTTATTTTTATATTTTAAATCGTGTATTCCTAATTTAAACAAGAGAAATTCTGTAAATTATTTATATATTGTTTTTGCGTAATTGTCTGTATATCAATGATTTATTCAGCACACTTAGTCCAGTCATAAATCTAATTTGTTATTTAGTTGTGTCATGAGAAATCTTTTATCTGAATTTCCTCCTTGTATACTAAATATATATTACATGAGCAATTCATCAGATTCTATCGTTTTTTCCTTCTTAGTATGCGTCATAATTTCAAATACATTCTATCACGATTAAATTTTCAATATTCGTATTTATTTGAACTCGTTGTTTTGTTATTGTTTCTACACAACATTATCATTGAAAGTTTCCTTTTCAATATCAAGCCAGACTCGGGTAACTGACTTAATAGCCAATCTATGACGATTATGAACTGTCGTTCCAAAGATTAACATGATTTGTTCGTAGATTGTGTTACCCCGTTTTCAACAATATCTCCGTTATGTCGTGGCGGCCAGTACACCTCTCCGGGCATTGCCAATGTTTCTTACAACAGTGCTTCACTCATCCTTTGCAAGCCTCTGGCTTGCTTTCCTACATAGATATGAAGAGAGGCTGCATAGGTCCTGTCACATTGGCAATTACGTATGTAGAAGTGCTGAGATCCGAACTGGCGACCCTTTGATCACTTACTGATTGAGGAACCCCGCTCGGCACACCAGGTCCGTTACACAAGTGTTGTAAGTTCAAACCCCTGGACTAGACGTATCAGGCCTCTTACTCATAGACTGCGAATTTAAACCCGTACACTCGACACATTGATCAGCCTCGTAAAACAAAGCAAAAATTAATGGATGGATAGATGATTTCTTTGAATGGTATTTTATGCCACTTTCAACATTATTTCAGTCATATCACTGCGAGATGGATAGATGAATGGATGGATGAATGAAGTAACGGTGTTGTATCACCGGTCTAAATATAGCTTCTGTTCCAAGTATTCCTCGACATGCTCGATTGATTGATTGGTATTGAACGCTGTTTTTAAAAATTATTTCAGTTATATCACAATGGCCAGTGCACCTATGTTTTCCTTGAGTTACCAGTATTCCACACAATATTCTGTATAAGTCACTGGCTGCTTTCCCATATAACAATCTTTGAAACAATGGTCGACAATGAAAGGGCATTGAATCCTGTCATTATGACAATCATCAATACTCGGGAAGAAATCGGCCGATCCTGGGATCGAACGAGCTACCGACTGAGCTACAACGGCTCGCCTTTGACCTATTCCACAAAGATAACATGCTGAGGGTAAACATCTAGGTCTTACATGGAGCCTAATCAGTATCTATACACATATACACACAGACTAGGAGAATATAACGTTACATGCATCAATAATGTTTTACAAACAAGACAAAGGAAACCTGCGAAAACAATTTGAAAAAAAAAAAAAGATATGTTGGTAATACATTTTTCCTTTTCCCGCGACAGTTTCAGGTCTGTCAAAGACTAATGCCATCCTTCAAGCAACATTTAATTTGTCCTCTGCATACCATTACACTATGGATAATTCTAATATTTTGTTGTGCTGTAAATATTTGTCCGGTCAGTGGAAGACTACTTATACCCAAAACAGAACTAGAACTAGACAAGTGGGAGAACTTTCATGAATACAAAACATCATCTTAATTAAGTTACAATAACTGCCAAAAGTAAACAAAGCAGGTGTTAAAATGCATTTAAATTCAAATTATACCATTTAAAAGTATGGAAATTACTGTAAAGATGACAATCTGTTACTGTACGGTCACTTTGGTTACTTTTTGCATGATTTTAAAATTCATTTTTATGTCGGCGACACATACAGTAACAGATTGTCGTCTTCGCAATATTTTCCATATTTTAAATGACATACATGTAATTTTAATTCAAACGCATTTTAACACCTGCATCGTTTTTTTTCCCACTAATTGGGCCTTTAACAGAAACCTTCTTTGTCGATCCCTCTTTGAGTCTTTGATCCAAGGTTCAACCCTTCCACGAAGCTCTAAATTTGTCATGGGAGTGTCCTTTGACAAGACACCCCAGAGCCTCTGTCTATCTGAGTGAGCTGTTACCGTGATATGACTAAAATAATGTTTAAAGCGGTATAAATCTCCACCCAATTAACTAATCTAGGTCCTCTGTGGTACAGTTGTTAAAGTACTGAAACTGTTATTAACATGCTTTTGTTTGTATTACTCCTGACAAAGATAATCATGCAAGAATGCCCTTGGACAAGGTCCTACACAATCCCAGCCTATCATCTGAAAAAAATTATAGAATCAAAATGTTCAGCCATCTGTCAGCCGAATGTTACTGAAATATATAAGATTAATCATACAGACAACATAGGCGTCAGAGGCAAACTTGAAATACGTTTTAATTTACACTTTCTAAGTTCCAATATTTCGTCTATTGCCTTTATCAAGAAATTACACTTGAAATTGATGCCTTCTACATTTTGGAACTATTATAATACCACCATTTATAATAGTCAAAAATGTAGAAGGCATCAATTTCAAGTGTAATTTCTTGATAAAGGCAATAGCCAAAACATTGAAAGAGAGTAAACTTTTCTAAAGTGTGTATAATTTATTCCCTTAGGAATATTAAGTGTATTTAAGGTAAATTCCAATATATTTTCTGTATGAGCCTTCGGTTAAACATCATATTGACTTTGGTTAACATCATACAACGCATCTATAAACGCAAATTCAATTAATCAGCTGACCATGGGTGAGAAAATGAATATACTATTTGGCAGTACCTGATGAGCATGTAAGCATGCTCTTATTTTTTTTTACTTTTTTTTCCCACGGAGCTGATGTGCTGGCTTTTGACCTGTCACTGACCTGGTTTTGACCCTTATAACCCATAAGGAACTGTATGCCTGTCTAACTTTACTTTCATACGCACTTATTTCAGGAGGAACATCTCCTTTTCCAAACATAGATTCTAATCTTGAAAAATATATCTAGATCTATAATTCGAATTTTTGCTTTTCATTGATATGCAAAGCAGGAAAAAGAGACAATTTGTTGCAATTTTACTTTTCATTAGGCCTATTTCTCTTCATATTGAATCCCCAAAGATTTTTGACAATATTCATATACAAGTGCCAAAAAGTTACGCCATCTACATTATGCGGATGATAATTCTTGTAGATCTATATACAACGTTTCGAGGTAGATCTAGATGTATAGATGTTACTTTTTTGCGGAAATGTTTCTACACCCCCAACGTAGCGAAATGAAAATGATCAGAAATAATATATTTCCTAATGTACACAGAGCCATAATAAAGATACAAATAATATAGGTAATTGTATATTTGTTTGGTGTTAACGCCACTTTCAAGATTACTTGAGTTATATCATGGCAGCAAGTGCAGCCATCCTTGCTTTTCTGGAGTGCCTTTAATAAGGATCACAATAACTTCTTTCCAGGCCACTGGCTTCTTTCCCGCCTTACATTTACTAGAATAATGACTAGCGGTGACAGGTAGTACAATTCTGTCGCAATAATTATCATCAATCCTCGGGAACAAAAAAACTAGTCCAGCTGGGATTCTAATAAGCGACCCCTGGATCAGTTATTGTACCGATTATGTTTGAGTATGTCTGGGAAAAAATGTCTCTTTCGCCCGTTTCTAAGCTTTGACTATTTTCATATTCATAATGTTGGATCACTAACTAAGTAAGTCAAGATTTCCTTTTCGCGCGTCTTAATCCCATTTCAATTTCGCTCACATGTAAGAAAGTACTGAGCACGCTAGTTCCAAAAGTAAGGTGATCTATCGCTATAAAATTTATCACTTTCTTCTTTCTGAATTGAAAAAAAAAAAAAAAAAAGACAAGTCCCTATAAATCTATTAAGCAAGTATCTTTCACATTTTTGTTGGCAAATTTAACCTACGATTTTCCATTTCTTCAAACGATTTCCATTTCCTTGAAAAATTTCCGTTGCGTATTAGGTCTACTGCGAAAAAATATTGGAACGAAACTATTGGTATCGAAAACCTTTAAGCCGGCTTCGCTTCCCCTAACTTCCGGTTGGAAATTTCGCATTGTCAGAGTGTTGACGAACGAAATATTCAGTTAACTACAAAGACTACAAGTTGAAAGGATAAAGGTATGGTTTGTGTGAAAAAATCGTTTTAGATAAATCTAAAGCTTTGTGTTTCTTGTGGTCATGGCTGCATGTTTTGCAATTGTCAGAGAGGCTTTTGAAAATTTCGTGAAATGTTAGAAACATCAATTGTTGATTCGGCAGTAGGAGGGGTAAGCCCATTGGTTAATCCGTCATTGCTTTTTGCTACCTGTAAGCAGATACAGTAGTATTTCCTCTTCACTGTCGTTTTCCCTTCGATATTCAACAGTTAAGTTTCAATTTTAATTTAAACAGTGGTCTTAAACACAGGTGAACGGCAAGCGACAGTCTCTCAAATCATAATATTACACACTAATACACTGAAACAGTGTTCCAGCTAGCGGGGAATAGCCCCTTCTTCTAGACGCCCTGTCCTTTTTCTTGACGCCCTGCCCTTTTTCTGGAAACCCTGCCACATAATAGCGCCCTGGATTGCCTTATGTTCAGTATTGTAACCTCTAATCTAAACTTTGCCACGAGTCTGTTGAAGACATCATGAATATCCGCCTTCGATTATACAGTCCAAATTAACAGCGTGTCACTAATCCCCTCCAGGCAGCTAAGTGTGAAAAGATCGACCCCGACTGTATATTACAAGTCCGTCAGAGTACACAAGTGCTGAGAACAATAGAGACAATTATCCATCATTGTCTTCTTTGTTCTATTTAAACGGTTTATCGTATCTTTACGATAGGTGTTTTCATTCAACTGTATTGGAGGCTGTCTCCGAGGACTAACGATTTATTCGAAGATCTTGCTTAATTTCCCGTATCAAGTTACATGTTCAGAGTTTAATTTAAGGTGCATGATTAGTAAAATTACCCTTTATGTAGTGTTTTCTGTTCATAAACAAATTATTTTTTTCTTAGATTTACTCTTGGTTTCAATATCAGTGATAAATTTATGTTAACACTCGGGTAGGATCGATGAGTCAGCAAATTAATCTATCGTAAGTCGGAAAGCGGCGCATTCCTAAAGTGGACTGAGAATAACATCACAGCATGTTGTTGACTTACAATTTGTAGAATATATGTCAAAATGTCTGTAAATACCTTCCAAATATTAAAATACATGGAAAATGGACCAATGCAAAAACACGGAAACCCATGACAAAACAAATGTCAACTTCACATCAACCCAATCACAGACTTTTCAAACTGTCTTTCCAGCTTGAATGATGAATTTCAAAAAGAGATTTGCTTATTCACTGCATTAAACATAAAGAAGAAGCTAAAATCTCCTCTTTATTACTTATGAAAATGAAAAAAAAATTCGGGGGGGGTCTTGCCTTACCACAGGGGCATGTAGAATCAATTGCAATGATAGGAGGAATGCAACATTTATGTAACATTTAACATTTATCCACGATGTTGAATGGCATGTAAAGTGAGGATTTACTCTATGAAGACCTGTTTTTCCTCATTTCACCAACCTGTACAGATTTGAAACCCTTTAAATTGAATAAATAAGTATCAGAAAAATTAAAGACACTGTTACATTGCAGTATAAGAAAGAATGAAAGGGTTGAGATTTTGTATTTGTTAGTATTTTGTGGCTTGCTTGTCTTGCAAAGCACTGTTAAAAATAAAGATATGAACTGTATTGGTATCAAGTCTGTAGTTGAATGGTATGAGGCTTTAGGAAACATTGTGTGAAAAGGAGAAGATGCTGGTAACTCTTTGTGTTCAGCATTGGCTTTTTAATTTGCCAAGTCTGTTATCTGGTAAAGAGTTAATGAGGATTATTTTATGAACTACATGTACTTGTATTGCTCCTGGACTTAGCTAAACTACTTGTACTGAAAAAAAAAAAAGTTTTCTTGTTAAGATGAAGCTGGAAGATCCATATAAGCCAATATAATAGATTTATTTCTGTTGTGAAATTCCTTAATTTTACATAAGAAATTGCAGAAGAAACTGTCAAAAGGGTTATAAAAAAATTCTTAGTCCCCTTCCCCTGTGAGAGAGAGACAACAACTCCCACTCTTATGCTTTCCCCCCCCACCACCCCAGCGCTTTATGACTCAAAGTGTCCTTCTCAGCCACAGCACCCTGCCCTTTTTTTACCCTGGCTGGAGCACTGACAGTTCTATTGATATTGTCAGCTGATCCTTAACACAAACCTGTAAAAACATGCTGGCAATCAGCAGCTTTTGAATATATGTAGACTTGTCATCTCTGCTATCTGAAATAGAAACAAGATAGCATTTACTCTTTACCAGACAACAAAAAAAAAGCCGAAATATATTCAAATTTTACTAGAATTTTCTCCTGTTCCCATTGTACTTGCCAAAAATACTTTCAAAAGTTTCTTTCTGAAGGGTAATTAAAACCTGCCAGGATCCTTTGGTATAGGGCTAAATCCAAAGAATATTTTTTCACTAGAAATGCTAGGCCACAGTATCTTTAATTTTAACCAAAATGTTTCAGTGCAACTCTTTATGTAACTTGATCAACCTTTAAGGCTTGGTCAGACCGATTAACGGATATATAAAGTGGGAAAAACGGACAAAAACATGCAGAATTTGGTTATCCGGTGATTAAATTCATCTCCTCTGCTGCTCGAGGCTCAAGCGGTCGGTGTGTGGAGCGAAGAAGCCACACAATGACCGCAGGAGTACCGCACATGTAACGGAAAAAAACACACATTTACCAGATATGTACCGGATAATAAACGGTCTCTTAACGGATATCACTGTACAAGTAAGGGACTTGTACCGGATAAAATGGAAGTGCAACACATGAGAACCGGACAAAAACGTTCTTCCAACGTACGATGAAAGGAAATATACCGAACACCAACGTACGAGGAATGTACCGGTCACGTGACATGCCGACGGTATAAATTGTCAGCTGCATCCAGAGTCTATCATTTACATGTCTCTGTCCGTTTTGTTCGGTGGAAAGTTTTGAACATGCTCAAAACTTGCCACCGGACGGAACGGACATCGCCGGACAAGTAGCGGATTCACCGGATAAGAAACGGACATAAAACAGATACGAACGGACAGGAACGGATAAAATGATTTTTTATCCGTTACTCGTCCGTTAGCTCGGTGTGACCAAGGCTTTAAATTCTGTGAACTCTTTATCAAAGGACACACTTTTAGAATTGTCGAATGGAAAGTATTTGCAGACAACAACAACAAATGTATATTAAAAATTGAAATTCATTGTGTTAACCCTTTCCCAAACAATCCCTGGTTTTCACTGTCCTGAAAAAGAAGGCTTTTGAAAACATCATGAGAAAAGGAGAAAATGCTGGTAACCAGCATTTTCTCCTTTTCCCACAATGTTTTCTACCCTCCCAGAACAAATTTCAATTTTTGAGTCACATTAACTTTGTTGTCTGCAAATGCTTTCAATTTGGACCAGTCTAAAATTTTGTCGTTTGGTAAAGAGTTAAGGGGAGAAATTGCTGGTTATTAGCATGTTCTGCTTTTTCCACAATGCTTTCAAAATCATTCCTTTTCAGGGTAATTAAAACTCAGGATTGTGTGGTAAAGGGCTTATTCTTTCACACTATGAGGAAAACATTTTCAGTCATTTGTTTTTGGAAGGGTACAAAACATTGTGAGAAATGGACTAACTAGCATTTCTGCTTTCTCCACAATGTATGCAAAAGCTTTCTTTCCTCATGGTTATTAAATCTCAGGATCTATCACACAAAATGGAAATACTTTTTCTTTCTCTGGAACATGAAATTGTTTGATTTATTGCACTGGGTTTTTGAATGTTTTTTCCACCACTTTCAACATTGTATCATTTTAAATCACCGTGACAGTTTTGAGCTCCCATAATCATGTGTGGGCTGTGTTTTACCAATGCTAGGCTAGGACTCTGAAGTATCTCAACAAAAGTTCCCTAATGCTTCGAGTTAGGATCAAAACTGGGATTGCCTGATTACAAATCCTGCACTTTCACAACAAGGCCACGCAGGTCCAAAACATTTTACCCTTACTCTTAACCTAAAAACAACATTTTAGACTGGTAGAAATTGAAAACATTTGAGGACAATGAATTAAATATTGCTTAAATTCTGAAATTCTTTTCTTAAATCTTTGAAAACACAACATAATTTTAGGCTGGTCCAAATTTAAGGAATTTGTTTACAATAAATAAAGTATTGCTCAAACTCAAAGGGTAGAAATCTTCCCTGAACTCTTTACAAAAAAACACAAATGGTCTAAATTGAAAGTATTTGCTGACGACAACTTAACTGTTCCTGAAATGGTAGAATTTTTCTGTGATTGCATGGAAAACACTAAAAAAAAGGAAAAAAGCTGGTTACCGGCATTTTTTTTTTTTTACTTTTTCCTCAATGTTTTAGCTGTTTACCAAACCATAACATTTTAGACTGGATCAAATTGACAGCATTAGCAGACGACAAAGTAAATATTGCTCAACTGATGACTTCTGCCTTTTTCATTGTAGAAAATATTGTGGGAAAAGGGGAAAATGCTGGTTATCAGCATTTTCTCCTTTTCCCTCAATGTTTTCAAAAGCATTTTCTGTTAAGGTCATTAAAAATTGGGTCAGGGGATTGTGTGGTACAGGATTAAAGAGCCTTTTCCTCCAACTTGTTAAAAGACAGGATTGTATAGTAACAGCTTAACTTGAAACTTTTTGAAACAAAGACAACTTTGAAAATGTTCTCTTAAAATGTGAATAACTTACCTGACTTAAGTGTGACCCTTTACCAACTTGAACGACAAACATTTAGCCTTGTCCATATTAAAAACATTTGCAGCCACCAATTTCAACATGTATGAAATAATGGCATTTGTCCTTTTAACTCTTTCACTAGTCTACTGAATAAATAATTTGTATTTTCTCACTGGCTACTAAGGCAGTTCCTCTGCAAGGTCAAGAGACAGTTTGCTCATAATCTAGAATTAAAGCAGTGGACACTGTAGATCACAGATCAGACTGCATGTTCTATGCAGTCTGATCTTGATCTACACCGTCTACAAAAACTTCTGATCTTGTCAATAGCATGGAAAGTTACAAAACAGGTTGAAAACATCGTGGGGAAAAAATGGAAATGCAGGTTAGTAGCACGTTACCAACACATTTTTCCATTCCCCACCAGGGTTTTCCATGACGCACAAATCCTGCGTCATAGACGCAATTTTAATTCAAATGACCCCCAAAATAAATGACAGTGCGTCATCGGTGATGCAACTTTCCAAAATCTAAATCATGTACGAAATTGAATATAGGGTCATAAATCCAAATCTGTTCTTGCTTCAATGTCAGACGAACAACGTTCTGTTTTTAATTAACTACAGAGTTTATTTCAGATGAAAGGGGTTTTCCGGTAATTTATTTATAGAATAAGACTGGTTTACACATTATTGCTGTAAAGTATATTGGACATGTGTTGTAAATATGGGCCCAGTCAAAGTCTTGGTTGGGTTCTCTGTATTTCATAGCATATTTTATACGACTTCCGGTATATAAAAGTACACATTACCAGTCTGTGCTGTTCGCGGAAAATAATGTCACGATAAAGAAAACTGTTGGCATTCTTCTATCGTCTGCTTCCTACAACTGCTGATAAGCCACGTCAAGCAACGTAAATGTTTGGTCTGTCAAAAAGTGAAATCGACCTTTTCGTCAGAAATGACTGACCGACTTTTCTGTCTTGGAGTTTAAAGGTGAATTGCATTGTAAATCGTGCTTGAAGTTGATGACGAAGAGATCCATTTATTTTGACCCCCTAAGTTAACGAAATGACCCTCAACTAATGAGGAAGGGGGTCACAATGACCCCCAATTTTTAAAGCCAAGGGAAAACCCTGCCCACAATGTTTTTTATCCTTAAAAAATACATATATCAAATAATTTGCCCAATAATTATTTTTTTCAGCTACAAACGCTTTCAATATGGTTTTCCAAGGCCCAGTCCGGTTATAAAGTTCGATCCGGTAAATTTACAAATCATCATGAATCGATCGCTTGTACTACATGTATATTAGAAAAACACCGCTGTATGCATTTAGACCAACATGAAGGGCATTGATATAAAGCCTGGCTGTAGACAAAACAATCGCTCCTCGCAGGACTTGAACCAATGACTAGAAATTTTAGTAAAATCACAACTTGAAATGTGGCCACGAAAACCAAGGACAGATTGAAATTCAACTCAGCAAGATAGTTTACATAATTATCGACGCAATTGGTTAAATGAAAAAGAAAATCTTAATCTTACAAGACTTCAAGACATAAAAAGAACAAAAAACAATTAGAATTAAAATAATCGCAAGTGTAATCTTACATGTGCAAGTTGTTTTGGGCCAACGGATTATGCAGTCCGGTAAATCGCCCTACGTCATTCATTTGTTGGCTGCAGGAAAAATGTCATCATGTCAGACAGTGTAGATTTAAGATCAGACTGCATGTTCTGTATATCAAGCCCTGTTCAGAGCTTTAAGGAAGATAAAAAATCTATAGCTAAAAGTAAAAACGAACTTTAAATTTCTTTGTTCTTTTTTTCTTTTCGGAAATATTGCAACATTTCGGACAGTGTTGATCCAAGATCAAACTGCATGCTCTGTTAAATCTGATTTTTCACTACACTATCCACTTAACGTCGTCGGCTAATATGAAGGGGTTGTCTGAGGAAGAGTTAAAAAGGGAGAAATGTGGATTGATTGATTGATTGATTTATTGATCGATCGATCGATTGGTTGATTGCATAGTGTTTAACGCCGCTTTCAACATTATTTCAGTTATATCGCGGCGGCCAGTGCACATATCCATATTTTTCTAGAGTTTCTTTTTATCATTACTCTGCAAAATATTCTTTCCATACCACTGGCTGTTATCATACATAACCATAGCCGGAGCAATGTTTAGGGGAAAAGGAATGAATCCTGATGCAATGACTTTGCGTATTATCAATTTTTTGAAAGAAATTGGCCGAACGGAGGATCGAACCAGCGATCCCCTATTCTCAGGTATTGTACGCTACCGACTAAGCTACTGTGGCTTTGCATCTACACGTGAAATAATGACTTGAGACAGAAAATCTGCATCTTTGAATTAAGAGGTAAAAATCAAACAATACCAAGAAAATACACATCTACACATTTATTAATTACTAAGAAAGCATCTACATACACATGTTAGACAGAAAGAAAAAATCACCCAACCAATTATTGATAAAAAAAATATGCATCTACACATTTATCAATTAATAAAAAAGCATCTACATAATTGAGTTTTGCTCTGTGAAAATGGGGCTTAATGTATCTGCAAAAAGTATCAACCCATGCCAGCCTGCGCAGTCCGCGCAGGCTGGCAAGTGTCGAAACTTTTTGCTATTGGTCAATCTCTGTATTTCAAAGGACCAGTCTACTTAATGATTAAGTGAGTTGTTAAAGAAAAATGGATGTTATAGATCCACAATTATGTGATGACTTGCTTGGTACTATAATTCACGTAGATGCATGAAGCCCTGTTTTGCCAGAGCATGGCTCATATTTATCTATAGAGAAACAACCATCTAAACATTTATTTACCCTTTACCAAACAGTCTCGTGTTTTCAAGACCCTAGAGAAAAAAAACTTTGGAAAACATTGTTGAAATAGGAGAAAATGATAATAACAACCAATTTTTTGTTTTTCACATTAATATTTTCTACCATTTCATTCAATTTCCATTATTTGAGCAGCATTTGATTTTTCGTCTGCAAATGCTTTCAAATTGGACAATTGATTGATTGATTTATGGTGTTTAACGTCATTTTCAACATTATTTTAGTTATATCGCGACGGCCAGTGTACCTATTCATGCTCTCCTGGATCTCCAGTACTTCTCACAATTTTCTTTCCAAACCACTGGATGTTTTCCAATATAACAATCGTCGAGACAATGGTCAGCGGTGGGAGAAGAATGGATCCTGTCGCAATGACTATTAGCAATCCTCGGAAACCACGGCTCAAATTGGATCAGTCCAAATTTTTGTTGCCTGATAAAGGGTTAATCAAAAATAAATCTACACATTTATTTATCAACAAGTAAAAATGCTAGCTACAAGCTAAACTAAGGTAATCTAACCTTTAGGCTGCTAAGCACGGCTCAAGGACCATTTGCGGACAGTGTGGATCAAGATCAGACTGCACAGAACGTGCAGTCTGATCTTGGATCTACACTTTCCGATAGGCTGATATTTTACCCCCCACCCCCATAACTTTGAAATAGCAATAATTGACGTTTTACTATCACTTGAAAATGCAGAGAACGTGCAGACTGATCTAAACAGGCCAATTTTAAGTTGAAACAATCAGGTCACAAAGTCTATAATAATATCATTTCTACCAAATTTCGAGCTAACCATTTACCATTCAATGACCAGGTTTAACGACCTTGAAAAAGATGCCACTTGAAAACATTGTAAGAAAAGGAGAAAATGCTGGTAACCAGCATTTTCTCTTTTCCCCACAATGCTTTCTACCCTTACAAAGACAAATTTTATCTTTTGAGCCACATTAATATCGTCACCCGCAAATACTTTCAGTTTTGACAAATCTATATTTTTGTAGTATGGTAAAACGTTAACTCTTTGCTGTATAAAGTTTTTGTACAAGTTAGAATTCAAGGAATTTCCAAACGAGTTATTAATTATGGCTTCAATAACGGTAACTTTCTTTGACATAGTGGAACACATTGTGAGAAAACGATAGAACGCTGGTGTTTCAGCATTTTCTCCTTTCCCCACAATGTTTTCAGAAACATCCTGTCCAAGGGCCGTAAAACACGGGTTTTTTTTCGTCAGAAGTAAAGAATTATCTCCCTTGAAACGTTTAGCACAATTCTTTTTATTTTTTGAATTGTTTGTAAAGTCGTTTTCAACGTTACTTCAGTTAATTGGCGGCTATTAGTGCAAATATATATGCTTTCCTGAGTTTCTGTAAACAGTACTTTGCACAATATTCTTGCCAAGACACTGGCTACTTTCCCACATAACCACCAGTGAAACAATGATAGTAGATTATAAAATGGTAATCCTGGCGATTTTAAATTTTTTTAAAAAAAAAAAATTTTTTTTAATTTTTTGATTAAATTTTTTATAAAAAATAAGGTAGAATGACCATACGATTTTTTTAATTTCCTAATTTTTTAATTTTTTGATTAAATTTTTATAAAATGAACCAGTTTGACCATACGATTTTTGTATGAAAAATCTATTTCCTCATAATTCTAAAGAAAATAAATTTCATTATCCCACTAACCAACGCATTGATTTATCCACTAACCAACACATCAACTAATATATATCATGGCCCCCATATGTGTCAACGCAAGATAAGTCTGTGCATGAGGGACTACATAATTACTATATCCATTTTACCATAAATTCAAAAATAAAGAAGTGGAAAAAATTTTTGAATTTTTTAAATTTTAAGCTATAAATTAATTCAAAATGAGTGTGCTAGATAGATTTAAAGATTATAAAATTATACAAAACCTAACAAGAGTTCTTGAAAATAAACATTGTTTAGAGAGAATATATTTAGAAAATAAAAAATTAAATATAACTTTAAATCATAATTTACTAGATTCACAAATGTCTGACCCAATTGTTATATTAAAGAAATTAATACCATACAATTATTACTTACATAGTAAACAAAAGTTGGTTGAATCTGATTTTACCACAACTATTTTTATGGTTTGGCCAGACCAATGCCTTTTTAATGAAAACCCTAATCGCCAAAAAGGTAAAAATATGTATACTATCATTGAAATACCATTTTGTAGAAGTAATAATTTCATTGGTGATTATAAAGATGCTTTGTTGGAAATAGTGGAAGATGAACATAGAGAACCGGTTCCAACTAATATAATAATATATCCTATGACAACATTTAGAAATGATATTTCCCCTCCTGGATATGAAGATATTTTTGCAGATTGTCTAAAGTCATATAATGAAAAAGGTAGAAGTCGGGGTTATATAGATTGTTATAGTTATTTTTGGGTTGGATTAGAAACTCTTACTGAAGTAAATAATTCAACATTAGGTTATACACAAATAGGAGAACTTCAAGAATTGGACCCTAAAACAAAACAAAAAATATTTCCAGAAGATAAATGGTGTACATTTTATGTAGATAAACCTGATATAGCATTGTAATTGCGACCATATACCAATCTGTGAAAAAATGTAATAAGTTTATAACTAATATATGCCTAATATGTAGAACATAATCTTTTGTTAAAAGAAAACTTTTTTTTGAATTTTTTAAATTTTAAGTCATAAATTAATTCAAAATGGATAATTTAAATATAAATGAAATTTCTTGCGATGTACTTAATACAATGCCACCACCTAAAACAAAAGTGCTAAATAGATTTACATCTGAAGAATTTAAGAAGTTAAAAAATCATATAAGGAATAAATATGAAGAATTACCTTATCATGATGAATCAAAAAGAAAAATATTTTTCCCAAAATTTCAGTCCGATAATTATGTGCAAAGTTTAATTAATGTAAAAACAGCAATTTATTATCATTTTAGTAAAGAAATATATGAACATGGTATATATAATTCAACTATGTGGATAGGCCTCTTTTCTCGTAGTCGTGATATGAGACCACTTAGGAGAGGCCCATATTGGTTAAAAATAGAACCATGGAATGATACATATTTAACAACTTATAAAGAAGAAATATATGATTTATGTAATAATGATGAAATATATGACCGTGATGAAATACATTATGATGGGGCAGTTCTTTCTCCTATGATACGATTTTCTCATAATTATATATGGGGTGTTGAATCGTATTCTTTCAATGAAGATAATGAAGATTTAGATGAAGAAGATAATATAGGAACCGCTAACCAATTAAAGAATGGTTCAAAAACTTTTTATTTAGAATCTTGCGTTATATGTGATGAAGTTAAACCTAACGTGTTATATTGTAATTGCGGTCATATACCAATCTGTGAAAAATGTAATAAACTTACAACTAATAAATGCCCCATATGTAGAACAGAATCTTACATTAAAAGAATTTTGTAAAATATTTAAAAAATGATTAAATAAATATATAATATATATTTTTTATAATATATTATATATATTTACAAGTCTAATTCTATCAAAATAGATATGTAACCGTGTGTTACTTCACGGTTATCTGTTCTCGAAATAAAGTTTATTATGTCGCATTGATTTACCTCCAACGCCCTTGGAAAAGTCGTACAGCTACAAATTTCACGTTCTTTTTTAATAATAGAGTAATCAACCTGTTCATTTCCGTTTACCGTTATATTAACTTTTACCTCTTCTAGTGCATGACGGTCCCTTTTAACGATTGTTAAACTTCCACTTATAATTCTACCTGACACATTCATACAATAACCCCCTAAACCATGTCTTTTACCTGAATTACCATTACCGAATGAAAACTCATAATTACCGTTTAAAATTGATCCCTGTTCTTCAGCCCACACGGTTATAACAGGTTTTGGCTTATATGATCTGAAGAAACGCTCCATATATTCTCTAGTGACAGCATCTTTTTCATTTCTTGGGTCCGCTATATTATATATTCTTAAATTATTCATATCAATATTTTGGTTTACTGATAGTTCCCCATTCGCTTTCATTGAGAAAGATTTATACATAGCACCTTGGCCACCTCTAATATTTTTAACGAGGTCATCAACATAACCTTTAGTGGTAACCGCATCTTGGGATATGGGGCTTGATAATCCAGTAATCTGGTTACCATTCATATCTATTCCACCATCTATTGAATAGGACCCATCTCGTTTTCTCGTTAAAGCTTTTTCACCCGCGGTAGCCGCCTCAATCCTAGTATCCACGTAAAACTTATTAGAGGCTTGGTCGTGTCTTGTGGGGGTTCCGAGATTGTTAATTACTCGTCCTCCCATTGAGATTGCATCATCTGCCTCATACCACCTCCCGTCTTTATAAACAAAGGCTCTATCAACATTATCCACATAATTTTTAGTAGCAGCTTCACCTGGTTCTTTTGGGTCCTTAACATTTCTTATCGGATTAAAACCCATATTTAAATATCCAGTAAAGTGGTATCCACCGTTTTCATTCAACAACCCTGAGTTGGCGTCAACATAATCCTTAGTTGCAACATCATGAGAATTTACTGGATTACTAACCCTCGTTAATGTATTGCCATTCATGTCTATGGAACCGGTAACAACAGTTGTTCCATCTTTACGTAAAAAATTATTATTTATGTAAGCGAGTGACACACCATCACCGCTTGTTTCACCATCATCTTTCATTCTTCCGAATTTGTCAACAGGCATTTTTTTTATATAGCACTAAAAAAGTTTATTTAAAACATTTTGGAACTGGTTACCTCTAGATAACTCTTTTAGAATGTATAAACATAAATGACCGCAAAATACTTGCCCAGCTTGTTGTAATTGGTCAGTATTGTACTGTATTGGACTTTTTAAATAATCTCGAATTTCAATAGGTGGTTGTATACCATAACTATCAAAATAAATTTTAGTTTTACCATTTTTATACCAAGCGACCCAATGTGTACCAGGCCCATCACTTTTATCAAAGTTTACTATACCACATTCTTTTTTACTCAGTTTTCTCGGTAGTGAGTCTAGTAAAAAAACTCCTCTAAAATAAGGAATCTTTAATCTTTTTACGGCACCCTCTAATTCGAAATTGTTCAACGGTTTATTCGGTAAAATTACGTTTTCAATCGAAATATTTGACATTTTTTTTATAGTTAAATATTTCTAATATCTTTATTGTCAACCCACGAATTAAATTCATCGGGATAACCTTTCCACTTTACGAGAGATTTCTTTTTTCCTTTTTTAATAACCTGTTCTATCCTATACACCTCTTGACTGGTTTTCTGCAGTTCAGGTTCATAAAAGGTACCTTGTATTTCTTCTCCATTAAAATCTTTAATTTTATATGTTATAGGTGATGTATGTTTAACCTCAGAAACTGTAAAAACCTCCTCAGTCCATCTTGTTGTATAACCTTTCTCAAAAGTCTTTTTCTTTTTAGTTATCCTTACTTTGTCTCCAACAGAGAAATTAGGATTAGAGTCTCTTATTTCAAGATTATCAGGGTAAAGATTTCTCCAAACTCTCGTTTCATTTTCTTTTTTACTAGCGTCTACCGGAGTCATCTTAATAGATGAATGCCTCGTGTTATTATATTCTTTAACTAAATCCGGTAGCACATTGATGTAAACGTTTGTAGAGTTAGCGGAGAAATACTTCCACATTTTTTCTTTCATTGTTCTAATCCATCTCTCAACCACACTAGATTTTTCCTCATTTTCGGTAGAATATAATTCAACCAAGTCTTTTACATCTTTGTTATAAAACTCTTTACCCTTATCCACCCACATTTTTTCAGGTTTTCTCTCCTTAAAAATATTTTTTAATGCTATAGCAACAGATTTTCCTGTTTTGTCTTTTAATGGCACCAGATATCCATATTTAGAAAAGATATCAATGACAGCGAGAAGGTATTTAACACCATGATTAAGCTTAGAAAATGCTTGCATGTCTACTAAATCCGCAGCCCATATCCTATCTATACCGTTTACTCTAACTCTCCTTTTCTTAAAATTTCTTTTTACGGGTTTATGTAATTCTTCCGCTAAATTTTTTTTTTTACTCCCATTCCAAATTTCATCTTAGTTCCAATGAGTCTACTTACCAAACCTCTTTCCATTTTTTCTCTAATACTAGGATTGTAAATACCTTCTAACTCCGTTAACATATTCTTATCACACACTGCGTTTCTTGTAGCAGTATCATTGTGTTGAAGATAGCAAACATCATGATTATAAGCGGCTTTATCAACACGGTTTATAGGTTTACTCCATTCCTTCGGTGTTAAATCTGGATTGAGTCTTTTATTTAGTTTGGTACCTGGCCCCGTAAAGTTGTGGCCGGGAAGATGCATTTCAACGGGTAAATTATTTATAAATTTATTTAATATACTACTCCCGGTGGTTTTTTTTTTATAAATTGCGATTTAGTTATTCCACAAATAACACATTTCCCCTGCATCATATTTCTTCCATTTTTAGAAACAGAATATTTTATATCACTCGTATCAGTATGTTTTTTACATTTAACGCAATACATCTTATTTTATATATAAAAAATAAAAGTATTTAAATAAAAATGGATATTATGAACTTATCATGGAATGAAGTAGTATCAAAGAGATTTAATCACCCCCTTTTACCAAGAAGTATTAGGGGTTTAATTGTAGGTAGATCAGGATGTGGTAAAACTACTTTATTGTTAAACCTTTTACTCAGACCGGGATGGCTTGACTATAACGATTTAAATGTTTTTGGAAAAAGTCTTTTTCAACCAGAATACAAAATACTAAAAAAGGCTTTTGAAGAAAAAATACCAAAAGAATGTATCTTAAGATTGTTTAACATGTGTGATGAGGTACAAAAAACAGACGCTCCACCATCAGTTTTAGTTGAAGAATGGGCTAAAACGATTAAAGACAAATCAGATATAAATTGCAACTTCTTTGAAAATGCTAGTGATGTACCTGACCCAAGAGAGTTAAACTTAAGAAATAAAAATTTAATGATTTTCGATGATTTACTTTTAGAAAAGCAAAATAAATGTGAGTGTTACTACATTCGAGGAAGGCATAGTAATGTTGACTGCTTTTACCTCTCACAGAATTATTTTAACCTAAAGAGACAAACTATTAGAGAAAACGCTAATTTTATTTGCCTTTTCCCACAAGACGGAAAAAACATTAATCATATTTATAGCGACCATGTAGGTGAAGATATGCCTAAGGATGAGTTTAGAAAGTTTTGTAAAAAGGCATGGGAAAGACCACATGGTTTTGTTATCATTGACTTAACCAGTGGAAAACATAATGGAAAGTATAGAAGCGGTTTTGATGATTTTTACTTACCTGGAATAGTATAAAAAATATTTAAATATTATAAAATGGAAGAACTTTTAGAACAAATTGTAAAAAATACGAGCAACAAAACATCATTTCAAATCATAGTAAGCGACAACAAAACACGTTTTAGAACAAGGTTTAATCCTCCAATTCAACTGGAAAAGGATAAAGTATACGAAATAGCCCTGGTAAACCTTGAAACTTACTACTCTTTTCCAAACATTGATGAAACGAACAACACATTCGTTTATTCTCCAGACAATGGCACCACATGGAATAAAATAAAAATACCTGAAGGAAGTTATGACCTCGTTGACATTAATGATACGATTCGTCAGGAAATGAGAAAAAATGGTCATTACGATAGAGTTAATGAAGAGTATCCTATTAACTTTTCTGCGAACACTAATACCCTAAAGTCTGTTCTTATTATTGATGATGGTTATCAAGTAGATTTTAATCAACCAGGTTCCATCGCTAAAGTATTAGGATTTACTCGAGCTAAATATTCGCAAGGATTTCATGAGTCAGAGAATGTAGTGAACATTCTTAGCATAAATAGTTTGCTCGTTAACATAGATATTATTTCAGGAAGTTACGTTAATGGTTCAACAAAAAATACTATTTACTCTTTTTTCCCAGATGTTGCACCTGGATATAAGATAATTGAGTCACCAGTTAATTTAGTATACTTACCAATAACGTTAGATGAAATACATGACCTAAATGTAAATATTACTGACCAAGATGGTAATTTACTAAATCTTAGAGGTGAAAATTTAACAATTAGGTTTCATATTAGAGAAGCGAGATGAGCTAAATAAAAAAATACTCGTATATAAAATGACAAGTTACACTAATGTTAAAGTAAATATATCTGAAGGGCAAAAGCAAAAACTTCAACATGCTGTTAAAGCTAGTTGCCCAGTAAGTATTCGTTTAGGTCATGAAGATTTACAAGGTAATGATGTTTTAGCAATTACCAATTCACAAGCGAAGAAAATGGCTAAAGCCTATAAGGATGGTGTGGGTATAACTATTAGAATGACTACAAAACAACTTAAACATAACATGAAAATAGAGGGAGGTTTTCTCGGAATGTTAGCTGGGTTGGCTGCTAGAGCTTTACCGATGCTCGCAAAAACCGTTTTACCAGCTTTAGGTGTTGGTGCTCTTTCTGGATTAGCTCAAACAGGTGTTCAAAAAGCTATGGGGTCAGGTCTTTACCTTAAAAAAGGAGGATGTGTTTGTCAAGTTGAAACTGATGGAAGTGGATTATACTTAAAACCATACAAAGGTAAAGGATTAGCTTCTGTTGGTGATGGGTTGTATTTAAAACAAGGAGGAAAAATGTATGATGGAAAAGGACTTTTACTTGGACCTAATAGCCCATTTGCTAATATCCCTATCCTAGGAGCTATATTGTAATATTTAAATATTATTTACAACAAATAAAAATGGATATTCATAAATTTGGTATAAAACCTAATATTACTACCCAACATAAAACTATATTTTGGAAACCTCATTTACATGGAGTAAGATATCCTCCCTTAAAGCAAGATTCTCTAAAATGGAAAATATACTCACAACTAACTATCAAGATTCCTCCTAATGATGGTAAGAGAGTTCCGTTAGGGTTTGGTTATATAGCTACACGAGGAGTTGTAGTGATATCTATTAGTAATAAATGGAAAGATAGTTTAACCATTTCTAATGGTATACATCTTGATAATGATGTTAATAATATCTTAGTCTATATTTATAATTTCTCACAAAAACCAATCGAAATACCTGAGGGAGAGTTATTCTGCTATCTAAAATATTTGCCATAAAAAAAATTATTATATTAATAAAATGGCAGATACAAATCAGGAACACCCTAATAAATTATATCCCCCACTACCCAAAGAACGGGTTACCCCTAACGCCCCACCTAATGAAGATATTGAAATGGAAGTAATGGATAATGGTCATTCTTATAGACTTAAAAAAATATCTGAGGTTTTAGATTTTCTCAAAAAGGAAATAACTGAAAGGGAAAGATTGAATAAGAAATATAGTAGGATGGCTAAAGCAGTTGATAATGTTGAAGGTGGATTGGTTGTTGTTTCATTAGCGTTAGGTGGTGTAGGTGTTGTTTTGCTTTCAACTGTTGCAGCGGCACCCGTTGCTGTAGGTTTGGAAGTTGCTGCTGGTGTAATCGGTCTTTCTTCATTGGTTAGTAAAGTATTTGTTAGGAAAACTACTAATAAAGCTGAAAAACATTTGAAAATTCAAACTCTTGCTGCTGCTAAGCTTAATACTATAGCTAATCATGTATCAAAGGCTTTAATGGATAATCATATATCTGATGATGAGTTTAAGTTGATAATGGATGAAATGAATAAATATGAAGAAATGAAGAGTGAAATAAGAACTAGCTTTAAGAAGAAGGTAACACTTGAAGAAAAGGAAAGTTTGATTGAGAAAGGGAGGGAAGAAGCGAGGGATTCCTTTCGGAGACTCGTTGAGAAGAACCATGGTGGAAAGCTTCCCTTTTAAATTACCTAAATTACCAAGTTTTAGATGTAAATGCCAATGTGAAATAGGGGATAATGATAATGAATAAATATATAAGAACATTATATATGCTCTTATATATTAAAATTGTTGTAAAAACTACGTTAAAAACTACGTTAAAAACTATGATAAAAACTACGTTAAAAACTATGATAAAAACTACGTTAAAAAAAATATGTTGCTAATTAAAAATGTCATTTCTAAAAATAACTGACCCTGTAAAAAGAGATTTACTTGTAAAAGAGTATCTCGAAACAAAAAAGAATATTCGGGATAATCAACTAGCAGAGAGAACAGGAGAACGACAGCTTCAAACCGATTTGTCAAAGTTTTTTAGACCTATTACAGAAACGCAAAAAACTACAACAAAGGAGATTACAGAGGGGCTTAAACCTATTAAAGAAGGTGTAGAAAAATTACCAGAAGCTATTACTTTCCCAGCTTATCCATCAATAGAAGCTTATCCTTCTGGGGAAAAACCAAATATTGAGGAATATCAAGGTGTATTTGGAGTTGGGCCACTTGCAGAGGAGTATCTAACAAAAGTTCTTAATGGAGATGCTGATGTTGATAAAACATGGGGATTATATGGTAAAGATAAAAAATTTTATATTGGTCGCAAAATGGTCGGAATTGAGGATGATGATATTCTTCTTGGTACAGATATATATATAGGAACACCTGGTTTATGGGAGTTAATTGTCTCTAAAAACCCAAATAAAAACATTTATGATGAATATGATTATGTAAATTATTCAGAAATAATGAGACGAACCAGCGCTCTTCATCGAAATAACGACCCGGATAATCCACGTCCTAGAAGTTCTAATAGTAAAAAATGGATGGGCATTCTTAGTCCTATTTGGCATAATAGGGAAAAGTATGAAGGAAAAGGAATTGTTATCCCATCTGACCCTAACGCATTACTAGAAAGACTAGACCTGTTGATGGCAAGTAAAGAAGCAGGTAATACAGGTGTAAGAAACGAGTTAGTAAGCATTTGTGATGAATTAAAAAGACAAGGTGTTATAAATTCACACTCTTATAAAAATTTAATGTCTTTACTATAAAAAAGATGATAATCACTAAGAAACACGGATTTAAAACAAGGTATTCATACGGTGGTTCCGGAATCTTTGATAGTATTGCTAACTTTTTAGCGAGGCTTTTTACTAGTAGTGCAGCTAAACAAATTGCGTCTTCTGCCCTTGATGTAGGAAAGAGTGTAGCTAAGGAAGGAGCAAAGAAAGCTTTAGAGGTTGGAAAAAGTGCAGCAGTAGAAGCAGGAAAAAAATTAGTTACGAAAGCTTTAACACCAAAATCGAAGCAAATTTTACAAAAATATAACACAACACCAAAACCCAATGATACTCCTAAAATGCAAAGCATTAGCACATTAATAGATGGAAGTGCCATTGCTATTCAAGACTTAGTTAAAAGATTAAACAGTGGAGCGGGTATTAAAACAGTATGAAGAAAAAAAAAAATAGATAAGTTAAGGAAATTATATTCATTATAAAAAGAATGTCTATATTAAATTTTAATCGTGTAGATCATAAAAAATACAATAGTGCTACTATTGAAATAACAGGCGCTTTTTTAAACATAGAAGAAGATTGTGATATCCTCGAAATTAATAAAACGAAACATGGTTATAAAAATGCTGTTGTGAAGTTATCTTCTGAAAAGGTAACCAAGATGAAAGAGATTGAGGAAAAGGTGAATAAATATTTAAAAAATCAAGGTATACCTGAAATAACACTTGTATACGGTAATAGAGTTTATCCTAAAGCTAGTTTGGATACTGCAAAAAGCATTAAACTTCGAGGTGTGTTTGTTAATGGTATTAATAAGTCTTATCCCCAGCTTTGGTTTGTAATTTAAGTAACACAATTATAATTTTTAATCTCATTTAAAAATTATAATCATTATATAAAATGGACATTTTAAGAATCACTGAACCAATTCTAAAAGATGATAGTATTGCTGAGTATGAACACCATGAGTATGAACCAATCACCGGCACCAATCTCAACAACTCAGGAGGAGAAATTAGGATTAACATTGAGACTCAAGATATTTTTACTCATCCTAGTGAGAGTTATTTACTTATTATAGGTGAATTAGATTTAGCAGCTGGTGGTAATTATGCTGCTAATGCAAATATTTCTCTAACAAACAATGGTCTCATGTATCTTTTTAAGAATATTAAGTATCAACTTTCGGGTATGGAGATTGAATCTGTATTGAATCTTGGCCAGGCTACTACAATGCTTGGGTTGTTAAAATATCCGGATGATTTTTCTAAATCACAAGGGTTAAATCAATGTTGGTATAAGGACACCAACGTCGCTGCTGATTCTGACCCTGCTGCTGCTACCTATAACTTGGGTTTTACTGTAAGAAGAAATTATATTGTTAGTGGTACAGTTCCAACTGGTAGATTTAGCTTCAGAGTTCCATTAAAACATATATTCGGTTTTTGTGATGATTATGATAAGATATTGTACGGAATGAAGCAAACTCTCACATTAACGAGAAATGATGATAATGATGCAATTTTTAGGGCTGCTGGTGTTGGCGTTGGTAGAATTAATTTACTTAAAGTATCTTGGTTTATACCTCATGTGTTACCCTCAGATGAAGAGAAAATGCAACTTTATAAAATTATTGAGAAAAAAGAAAAAATACCGGTTGGATATAGAATGAGGCAGTGCGACTCTGCTGCGGTTCCTCCAACAACATCATTTAGCTGGAGACTTGGTGTCAGATCATCACCTGAAGTGCCACGTTTTATCATTGTTGGTTTTCAAACTGATAAAAAAGGTGACCAACAACAAAATCCAGCTATATTTAACCATATAAACGTTAATAACATTTATGTTACGTTAAATTCTACTAGATATCCCGCTGTTGATTATAATCTCAGTTTTACCACAAACCAATTTAGTAGAGTGTATGGGGACGCTTCTCTATTTAGGTCTAAGTTTTATAACATTAATGAAATGGTGTCAAACCCTAACATTACTCCCTCAGATTATAAAACCCTTTATCCCTTGTTTTTGTTTGATGTTTCCAAACAGAGTGAGAAATTGAAATACTCTGTCACTGATATCCAAATCAAAGTGAGTTTTAGTGAAAATGTGCCTGCGAATACAGAGGCATATGCTGTTATTATTTGTGATAGGTTAATTAACTTCCAGTCTGATGGAAATAAAATGAGTGTAGTGTATTAAGATTTTTTCTTTTTATATAAAAATGATAAAGGTTACAGATTTAAAAAAAATTCTTAAAGAAAATAATATAAATTTCTACTCATACTGGAATAAAAAGCGTTTAGTTGAGTTGGTGAAAGAACATGGATTGTTTCCGAGTGAATCACCTAAAGAAGAAAAAAGTAAAGACTCTAAGTTTGATAGATTAAAAACTATTATGAAAAATCCTAAGAAAGTTAGTTTAGAGGATGTTGAAACTGGAGAAATAAAAACCTTTCCATCAATTTATAAGGCAGGTCAATTTATAGACCGCAGTCCACAAACGATTGAGAATTGGAATGGAAGGGTTTGGAAAGATAAATATAGGATTAACATCTATTAATTTTCCAAAGTTGCCAACCAGATTTTCCTATTGTTTTTTTATTTAAATCTGGTTTAATACCATTACTAACAAGTCTTTTAACTAACTCATATTTAGGCTGATTTTTCATAACTCTTTCACCATATTTTCTAGGTACTAAGGTTTCACATAATTCTGCTAATTCAGCTTGCTTATATCTTTTCATAAATTCTCTCTTGTCATAAAATTCTTCTTCACCCCACATTTTATATATATATTAATAAGATTAATATATATATAATTTCAAAAAAATTTTTGATACTAAGATAAGAAAATTATATTTACTTTTATAAAATGCCTTGGCTTAATAGAATTTCTAATATAGCTAGAAGAGCTGCATCAAATGTTGGGAGGGCCGTAACGAATGTTATACCTCAATCAATCCAACGTAGAATCAATAATTTTACTAATTGGTTAACTGGTAATGTTGAAGAAAACCAATTACCACAAGTTTTTGATGAAATTGTTCAGAATGTTAGAGAGAATTATCCACCAAGACAACCGTTTGAGGTTAGAATAGAGCGCTCAGCATTTAGAGAGTATATTAATCAATATGTTATAGATGGTAGAGGAAATTATAACCCGCAAAGATTTTTCGCAGAAACGTGGACGCCTCTTATAAATACTCTTCGAAATAATTTACAAACAAAGGTTAAACTTGTACTTAGGTGTAAAATGTGGTTAATGACAGATATTGAGCAAGGCCCCGTGGAACGTGCTTTTCATAGTAGTCAACATTTAAATTTAAACACGGAAGAAATAGAGGATTTATTGAATACAATGATAGATGAAGTTTTAGAAAATTTAACTAATTTCCAAAGAGAAGGTAGTGGTTGGACTTTTGGGAGTATCGTAAAACTAGAAATACATACAGCTGCTTATGTTCCTTTAAGGGCTAATAGTTGGATACCTTTGCCGAAATGGATTGCTAACAAAAAAGCAGTTATTAATATGAAAAATGAAGATAATAAATGCTTTTTATGGTGTACTTTAAGAAAGCTTAATCCAAAAGAAAGAGATTCAGAAAGAGTAGATAAAGCTTTGGAAGAAAAAGAAGGTAGTTTAAATATGAAGGGAATCGACTACCCTGTTTCGGTTAAGGATATCAGTAAGTTTGAAACACAAAATCCTGAAATTAGTGTAAACGTATATAGTTATGAGGAGAACAAAAAATTCATTTATCCGCGTAGGCTTACAAAATGTGAAAAAAGTAAACATGTTAGCCTTCTTTTAATTAAAAATGAGGAAAACATGCACTACGCTCTCATAAAAAACTTAATTAAATTAGTAAGAAGTCAAATAACTAATAGTCATAACTATAAAAATATGGAAATTTGTACACGTTGTTTAAATCATTTTGGTAGTAAAGAACTTTTGGAAAAACATAAAAAATACTGTAACGAACATGAACCTATTACTTTAGAAATGCCAAAACCAGATACCTGGTTAGCTTTTGAAAACCATTCTAGAAAACTTGAGGTTCCCTTTGTTGTATACGCTGATTTCGAAAGTGTTTTGGAACCAATACACACATGCCAACCAAACCCAGAAAAAAGTTATACTATACAGCATCAACTACATGTACCTTGTAGTTTTTATTATATTATAAAATGTTTTGACGATACGGTTCGTGCTCCTATAAAAAGAAGTTATGTTGGAGAAAATGCTGGGGAAGTTTTTATAAACTGGTTGAAAGATGATATACGGGAAATTCATCAACAATATCACCAAAACCTAAAACCTATTGAAATAACAGAACCAGAGAAAGCAAAGTACCAGAAAGAAACACATTGTTGGATTTGTGGTGGGGAGTTTAATCATGCTAATTATAGAGTAAGAGACCATTGCCATTTTACGGGTAAATATAGAGGTGCCGCGCACAATGAATGTAACCTAAAGGCTAAAAATCCTAACTTCACACCTGTATACCTTCATAATCTTAGTGGATATGACGCTCATCTTTTTATTAAATGTCTTGGCAAATCTGAAGGGAAGATTGATTGTATCCCAAACAATGAAGAGAAATATATTAGTTTTAGTAAAGATATTTGGGTTGGGAAAAATATAAAACATAAAATTAGATTTCTTGATAGCTTTAAGTTTATGAGTTCTAGTTTAGATAAGCTTTCGAGTAACTTAGAAGAAAGTCAATTAAAAATTTTATCGAGATATTTTGATGATAAACAGTTACCATTGGTTAGAAGAAAAGGAGTTTTTCCTTATGAGTACCTAGATTCATTTGATAAACTTAAAGATAAAGAATTACCACCTAAAGAAGCATTTTACTCTAGTTTAAACAAAGAAGGAATTAGTGACGAAGATTATGCTCATGCACAAAAGGTTTGGAGAACTTTTAACATGAAAACGTTGAAGGATTACTTAGAACTTTACAATAAAATAGATGTATTACTTTTAGCGGATGTTTTTGAGAACTTTAGAGATGTTTGTCGTGAAAACTATAATTTAGACCCTAGTTGGTATTATACAGCTCCTGGTTTAGCTTGGGATGCAACATTAAAAATAACGAAAGTAAACCTAGAGCTTTTATCTGATCCTGATATGCTTTTAATGGTTGAAAAGGGTATCAGAGGAGGTGTTAGTATGTGTAGTAAAAGATATGCAAAAGCAAATAATAAGTATATGGGTAAATTATATGATTCTAGTAAACCATCAAAATATTTATTATATATAGATGCAAACAGTCTTTATCCTTGGGCAATGAGTCGTCCTCTTCCTACACATGGTTTTAAATGGATGACAAATAAAGAATTAGAAATTTGGCAAAAAATCCCATGTATATTAGAAGTAGATTTAGAATATCCAAAAGAATTACATGATTTACATAACGACTTTCCTTTAGCGCCTGAACGTTTAAAGATTGAAAAGGTAGAAAAACTTATTCCAAACTTAAATAATAAAGAAAATTACATTATTCATCATGAAGCTTTAAAAACATGTGTTGATTTAGGTTTAAAAATTACTAAAATACATCGAGGAATTAAGTTTGAGGAAAGCCCATGGCTTAAATCATATATTGATACAAACATTGAACTAAGAAAAGCGGCTAAAAATAATTTCGAAAAAGATTTTTTTAAATTAATGAATAACTCAGTTTTTGGTAAAACTATGGAAAACCTGAGAAACAGAGTAACGATAGAACTGGTTTCTAGTGAAGAGCGTTGTAAAAAATTAGTAGCAAAACCAAACTATGCCCACTCAACAATATTCGATGAAAACCTAACAGCGGTACACATGAAAAACACTAAGTTAAAATATAATAAACCTATTTACTCAGGATTAAGCATTTTAGACATCAGTAAAACACATATGCAAAAAACTTATTATAATTACTTTAAACCTAAGTATGGTGAAAAGGTTAGAATGTGTTATACTGATACAGATAGTTTTATTCTCGAAATAGAAACTGAGGATTTATATAAGGATATTGAAAAAGATGTGGCTGGAATGTTTGATACAAGCAATTATCCAAAAGACCATTTCTTAAAAAATGATTGTAATGCTAGAGTAGTTGGAATGTTTAAAGATGAGTTAGGTGGTAAAATTATGACTGAGTTTGTTGGTTTAGGAGCAAAAATGTATGCTTATAAAACTTTAGATGGTATAGAAGATAAAAGATGTAAAGGTGTTAAACAATCAGTTGTTAAGAATGAGATACGTTTTGATGATTATAAAGAGTGTTTACTTACAGAAAAGGATCAGTATAGAGAGATGAGTGTTTTAAGAAGTAGGGAGCATAATATATATACTGAAGAATTACACAAAAAAGCGTTAGGGTCAAGTGATGATAAAAGGTTTGTTTTGAAAGACAAGATCGATACTTTAGCTTGGGGGCATTATAAAATAATATTAATACTTTAGCTTGGGAGCATTATAAAATAATATTAATACTTTAGCTTGGGAGCATTATGAAATATAATTTAATTTTTACTGATTAAATTATATTTCAGTCTTTTTCTAATATGTTTAAACTAAACCTTTTTTATAGGTAGTCTTCTTATCTTTTCTAATGAATTTGAAGATATTCTATTAAAATCCTCATCATTAAATTCTTTAAAGATGTGCTTTACGCAAAGATATATCATACGATTTCTATTTAATTTTTTATCTAATTTAAGGCCTAGTCTTTTAGCCAACATTTCACATAAATCTTTTTTATTTACGTTTTTAAATTCATTTAATTTTTTCCAAAAATTCAAGGTATAACTTTCATTATAGACAAGTATAGGGTCTATGGAATTTAAAATATCTTTTACACAAATAGCTAAGAGTGTCGCAAATTTAGCTAATAGTTCTTTATCTGAAACTAAATTTTTAAATTTATTTATAACAATATCCTTATTAAGTAAACTTTCCTCCATTCCATCTACTGCTCTCATAAGTTTAACCTCCTTATCTAAGTTTAACTCTTTTAAGAACTCCTTTAATGGCTCCATTTTGAATTAATTTATAACTTAAAATTTAAAAAATTCAAAAAATTTTATCCATTAATTTATTTTTGAATTTATGATAAAATGGATATAGTAAATATGTAGTCCCTCATGCATAGACTTATCTTGCGTTGACACATATGGGGGCCATGATATATATTAGTTGATGTGTTGGTTAGTGGATAAATCAATGCGTTGGTTAGTGGGATAATGAAATTTATTTTCTTTAGAATTATGAGGAAATAGATTTTTCATACAAAAATCGTATGGTCAAACTGGTTCATTTTATAAAAATTTAATCAAAAAATTAAAAAATTAGGAAATTAAAAAAATCGTATGGTCATTCTACCTTATTTTTTATAAAAAATTTAATCAAAAAATTAAAATTTTTTTTTTTTTTTTTTTTAAATTTAAAATCGCCAGGATTACCATTTTATAATCTACTAATGATCAGCAACAAAAGAGGAAATATTGTTTATTCGCATTAGTCGCATGGTAATTAAGGTTATTTTCAACAATATTTCAGTTTTATCGCGAAGGCCAGTGCACATATTCATGCTTTCCTGGAGAATGACTATCATCAATTCTCGGGAAGAAATTGGCTGGGCTTAGCTTTCGAACCAGTGACCCCTGGTCTTATGTAATGTGCGGTAAGTACTGCTCTATCAGGTTCGGCCTAATGCACACTGTATGTTTGAACACGTGTCCTCTTTATCAAAGTACTTGGCGGTCGTATTACATAACCCCTTGGCAATTCATGATGTATTTTATTTTTTGAACGTGTGTCTTCTTTATCAAAGTACTTGGCGGGTGTATTACATAACCCCATGGTAATTCTTAACGTATTACTTTTTGAACATGTGTCTTCTTTATCAAAGTTCTTGGCGGGCGTATTACATAGCCCCATGGCAATTCTTAGCGTATTACTTTTTGAACATGTGTCTTCTTTATCAAAGTTCTTGGCGGGCGTATTACATAGCCCCATGGTAATTCTTAACGTATTACTTTTTGAACATGTGTCTTCTTTATCAAAGTACTTGGCGGGCGTATTACATAACCCCATGGTAATTCTTAACGTATTACTTTTTGAACATGTGTCTTCTTTATCAAAGTACTTGGCGGGTGTATTACATAACCCCATGGTAATTCTTAACGTATTACTTTTTGAACATGTGTCTTCTTTATCAAAGTACTTGGCGGGTGTATTACATAACCCCATGGTAATTCTTAACGTATTACTTTTTGAACGTGTGTCTTCTTTATCAAAGTACTTGGCGGGTGTATTACATAACCCCATGGCAATTCTTAACGTATTACTTTTTGAACATGTGTCTTCTTTATCAAAGTTCTTGGCGGGCGTATTACATAGCCCCATGGCAATTCTTAACGTATATTTATTATGGATAGATTTTTAACATTTTTTTTTCTTAAGGACAAAAAATATGAGTCACGCTCTGTGAGAAAGGGGTTTAATACATCTGCTAAAATCTATCTGACCATGTCAGCCTACGCAGTAAGCGGAGGCTGCCATGGGTCGATATTTTTTTGGTATTACTAAATTTTCTGCTTATCCAAGGACCAGCCTACCTCATGATATACTGTATAATGTATTTTATTGATCCATTATTATGTGATGACTTTCTTGGTTTTGTACAACACAGGAATGAATTCAAGCCCCCTTTTCTCGGAGTGCTTTTTCATATAATTTTGACTATTTTATGTAATTCTATCAATAAAAACACACACACTAAATGCAGTCTCACAGCTGCAGTATAAATTAGCAACTGATTTCCTTTCAATAATTAACCTTTTTTCTGAAAAATTCAAATGATCATGGTACCATGGATCTCGGAGATTCATTAAGCTTCCTTTTGTCAAAGCATAACTCACATGTATTTAAAGGCGTTTCAGCGAGTTATTTCTAGCGCAGAGAATTTCGTGAAATTTGACACAGAAACACTTCAAAGTATGTTCTTTCAATATGCGAAGAGATAATCAGACGTTGCCTGATGAATCAAAAAGTTCTGAGCCCACGAAGAACGTAACCTTTTTTTCAAATTACACAAAACCCAATTATTGCAGCATACGTCAGAATTTTGTGATTAAAATCTGTAATTTCAGTCAAATCATGTTCTCTGTGTTTTAAACTCATAGTGGAACAGTGGATCCTCTGACTTTGATGAGAAATTAACAGATATTTCAAATTAATGATACGCTATCTATGTTTCAGTAAAACCCTTAGCCCACAAAATTGCTTATTTTATCACAGAAAATCAGGACATTATTTGACCCTCAAAAAAATCTAGCGCAAAGATTTTTCTCATTTTTCTTAGAAATATACATGATTATATCCTTTATCAAAAAATACAAAAAAAAAAGATAGGTTGCCAGGCTACTTTTCCCAATATTCGAACTCAGTTACCTCCCTTGGAACAAAGAAAGTGACACAAAACATCCAAGATTTCAAATTACTTAGTAAGATGTATTATTTCTAGCACTAAATCATGTTTTTTTCACAATAAGGATTGTACTCTTTCAACCCTTTCCTTGATATAGTCTCGATTTAACATTGGTATGGGACCGCTATGGAAAACATTTTGGTAAAAGGGGTAATTGTTCATTACAAGCAATTGTTCCTTTCCCCACAACCTTTTCTGCACAAAAGGTTCTTTTAATCTCATTTAAACCTAGTTTAATTTGTCGTCGGCAGCTTCTTTCAATTTTGAAGTTCCAATTTAATTCATTTAGGAAAGGGTTAATACCAAATACATGTGGTATATTTTAATAGATGGGAGAATGGAAGAACAATACAAGTAGAACTGTCCAGAATTACTCAAAGGCATAGATTACTTACGAACTTTATAGCAAAATGAATCAAACGATCCTGATTTCTATCAATACCCAGGAAAGAAGGTTAGAAAACGTTGAAAAGGAGAAAATATTTGTAATTTTCTCTTTTTACCACACTAAACTTACTATCCGGATAAGTAATGTACGACAAATGTACATGTTCCGTTTTCGCTGTTTAGGAATGATTCACACCTTCATAAACTGATCTTTAAAAAAAAAAATGTATCTACCACTATTTTCTCCACGTCTTGCAGCAAAAATCAGTAGTCCAATAATAGTACTACGATCAGACAAAGTTACGCTAGAAAACAGAGAAGCGAAGAGACATGTGCAAAAATGTTGCGCACTGACAACCCGATAAAACGTCGTTAACATAGATCTAGGCTACATTTTATGTGTCGTCTGCGAATGGTCTTAAATATGAACCAGGGTAACATTTTGTCATCTAAAAATTGTAAATAGTTCAATGGATACAACCAAACTTTAAAGAATGAATGAATGATTCGATTATCAAAAAGAGCAGATAAAGATCATACAGCATGGAATTTAGGTCGATCTTAGTCTATAATCCTCCCGAAGGACATCAGAGGTCACATAAGGCTGGATTTTTCTATGACTCGTCCATAATGGAAGAAATTGTAGACGACAAATTTCATGTCGCTTAACCTTTATACAACACAACGATCCCTGATACAACTTTTGAAAACAGCGTGGGAAAAGGAGAAAATGTTGTTAAACCAGCATTATTTTCCACCCTTCCAAAAACAAATGAGCAATCCTCTGTGAAAAGGGGGCTTAATGCATCTGCTAAAAGTTTCGGCCCAGGTCAATTTCTGTATGTCAAAGGACATGTCTATCTCATGATTAAGACGGCTGTTAAAAAAAGTCGTTAATATATACAATAATGGATCCATTATTATGTGATAACTTGTAAGATATCAGGCATCACAGAGATGTATTAAGCCCTCTTTTGTCAGAGCACGGCTCGAATTTAATTTTTTAGTCACATTTATTTTGTTCTCTGCAATTGCTTTGAATTTGAACGAGTCTAAACTGGTTGCGTGTGGTAACGAGTTAAATAACTTAACTTGTCTTTAAGAGGGCGGAAACATTGCGGTAAAGGGAAAATATTTAGGTAGGAATAATTGATTGGATATGCGTCAAACAGTCACTTGGATTTTTGAGAATGCACTGCAACTAGAGATTTGAAAGTTGATATACGTGCACCTGACTTTATTTATTCTTTGTGATTTACAACCAGGAATAAGTGGTATACCTTCAAGGCCCGGGGAAGATTTATAGAGAGACAGAGAAAGGCTTTATTTAGTTTCAGTAAGATGTCATTCCGCTTTCAGCAATATTTTGGTTATATCACCGCCACAGCTCATTTGTTAATGTGTTTCTGGTTTTTACATGTACTTTGGCACTATTGCAATAAGCGGTCGCTGCACACGCGTGGTCTGCGTATGTCAAACGCCAAGGAGACTCTACAGATTGTAATACGCTGCGTTGACTTTCGGTCTGATCTTAGATCTACAGAGTGAATCTGACTAGAAGAGTCCTAAAAATTTCATACCATTTAGTTCATGAACTTTATGATAATGATGATGACGACGACGAATAGACAGCGATGATGATGATGAGTTGTAGTTGAATTTAATGAACAGACTAATCCATGCTCTGTGAAAAGGGGGCTTAACTTAAATTTAATGAACAGACTGATCCATGCTCTATGAAAAGGGGGCTTAACTCTTTCCCAAACAATCCCGAGTTTTGAGTTTTCTCCACAACCTTGAAGAATAGGCCTTTTGAAAACATTGTGGGAAAAGGAGAAAATGCTACTTACCAGTATTTTTTTCCTTCTCCAACAATGTTTCCTACCCTTCCCAAAATAAGATTCAGTTTTTGAGTCACCTTTATTTTTTCGTCTGCAAATGTTTTAAATTTTGGACTAGTCTAAAATGTTGTTGTTTAGTAAAGAGTTAATGCATCTGCAAAAAGTGTCGATCCAGATCAGCCTGCGCAGTTCGCGCAGGCTGACCTGGATTGAAACTTTTAGCTATTAGTCAATTTTAAGTATGTTAAAGGACCAGTCTGCCTCATGATTCAGTTATAGATCCATAGCTAATTGATGACCTGCTTGCTATAATTTATTTGTAGTATGTAGTAATTGATCACAGAGAGAAAGAGAGAGAGAGAGAGAGAGACGGACAGACAGAAAAACAGACAGCTTAATCAAAAGAACATTTCAAGACAGTCTGATCTGAATCTACACCCATTGCAAAAGAGCACTGAATCGTGTCTTGCCGTCTATGGGTTATGTAGGAGAACACATATATATGGAGATAAAATATCACTATTCCCTGAAAAGCAGACGGATGTGTTTTTAATCAGATCATGTTTCATTTCTTGTAACCACATTGTGCAACGTTTGACTGAATTTCTCCGTTTTTGTCATGATCACGCGGCACAAATATGACAGAAAATAAAGCGGGGATTTCTGATTTTAAAGTTGGTCATCCGAAACCTATGTTAATACCTGTACACTGATATACTCAACAGTGAACTGTGAATTTATTTACTGTTTAAAGTCACAGTAAAGTCGAAATGTAAAAAGGCTTGTTTATAAAATAAAAGTAAATTTCATTTTTACCATGTAAAAATATGGCGATTATTATTACTTTAACGGTCTGTAAAGGTGCAGTTTGTAAAAGTTCCAGTCAATGGCAGAAAAAATAATTTTGAAACTAGAACAGATCCTACAATGTCGCATTATCTGTTTGTTTACATCGATGATCGCCGACGATTAGCCGACTTTTCGTCGTAAATCTCCGCAGTGACGTAATAGTGACGTAAATACCACGTGATAATTCAATGCGTCCAAACAAAACTTTCATTCACTTGATCGTTTTGTCCCCATTCTAGGCTTGAAAAACTAAGTTTATCGACATTGTAAACAGAAACGACGACACAGGCTGATCGTCGCTTATTCGTTTATCATCAATACAGGAAGAGTTTACTACATCGAAATAAGAAAACAGATTCAGAATGAGCAATCTTACTCTCCGATTACATAGTATTGAATGTGTAAACATTAGTCCTGTGTACTACGTCATAGCACTAATGAGATGCAATGTTATCACGTCACTTTCTCGAAGACCTAGTTCGAATATACACGAACGATAACGGAGATTGTCTCGATCAATGGCGTCCCTGAAATCGACAGGCTTCTCCATGCATTTTCGCACACGTATATCATGGCAACCAATGCAGTAACTGACACGTTCGGGTTTTCTCCAATCTTATATATGTGTGTTGTGATGGGTTATCAGTTATATTTTCGAGTTATAAACGGTGAAAATTACCTATTTTTGGACTTTACAGGGGCTTTAACTACTATGTTTGGCTTTTTTCTCCACGTTTCTTTTCACCTACATATATTTGTCATTTTTCTAAACATTTATCTTGTACTTAAAACAATACAAAACATTTCAACTTACTGTAATCCTGTAAATGCAAGAAAAAAGCGGAACCTTTACCTTTTAAGACATAAGTGTTATTTATTTTGCAATTTTGTCGTCTGATGCGATGTCTTTTCGATATCTATTCTTGCGTTTCACTGTTTAACCCTTTCAGCAAAAAACAGAAATAACAGAAACTTTTGCTGACGACATAGATCAAGATCAGACATCAAATACATGTAACGTGCAATCTGATCTTTAATCAATACTGGTCGCCCGTTTACTCAAGCGTACAGGACAAAACTCAATCTGAGTTTCAGAATATTTTTGTTTTAGCCATTACAGTGTAGTCTGATCGTGATCTATGCTGCCAGATTATCTAGACGAGCCTAAAAGATAAAAAAAAAGAAGCAAAGAACAAAAGCTGCCTTAGTTTTGGAGGATTGTAAGAGCTATTTTTTTAGAGCAGACTGAGTCGGAAGATGTATTGATCACCTTTAGTTACTTTATTGAATTTTTATTTTTTTCTTTATAACGTTATCTCTATATACCATTAAACAGATACATCAAACAGACATGTCCAAATAAAATACCTTAGCATTGTAGTTTAAGGTTGCTTTTGCCACAATGTTTCACAAAATAGTGCCAGTGTAGATCCAATACAAGACTGCACGTTGCCAACATTTTAAATTTGATTTATAAAGTTCTCTTTAGGCCGCCGTTTGATATTTACTCCCACCGATTTCCCTTCAAAAAGTGACGGAGTGCAATTTCTTCCCGACTGCTTTTTAAGGGGACAATTTCATCCCAACTTGGGGCCAACACTCCCCAACACAAACAAAAATCATGAATGAGGGCCAATATCATGGCCCAATAAGGCAAGGTTACAACTTTGTTGTTTGGTAGAGTTGAATAACTCTTAACTCTTTACAAAATGACAGAGGTTTTGATTTATCCAAAGCATGCACAGACGACAAATTGATGAAACTTGCCAATGAATGAGTAAATAACGTTGTCGGAAAAGTAGAAAAATCTCTGATTACAGCATTATCTCTCATCCAATCATGTCTTAAAATCTTTTATCCTTGACAGCACAACCCTGACGTTTAACGACGCCGAGGAATAAGGCTTTAGAATACATTATGAGAAAAGGAGAAGATGCTGGTAATCAGCTGTCTTCCCCCATCAAGAGTACTTTCACCATTTAAGCTAGTTTTGGTTTGTCGTTTGCAAATGTTTTCTATTTGGACAAGTGTAAAAATACTGTCGTTTAGTAAAGAGTTAAACGAAAGGTACTTTAATATTAAAAAAAAAAAAAAAGGAAACAGACCTAATCAATGCAGTACTAAAAAGTATTTCTTCTGGAATACCTTACATGTAAAAATAGCGTCTCCTGTGTAGATCCAAGATCAGACTTTATGTTCTGTGCAGTTTGATTTGTGTCTTCAGTGCCTGCATAATTGAATTTCACGGGTTTCAAAAAAAACACCTGTTTTTGTTGAAATATATAAGAAAAAAACTTTGTGAAAGACGGTGAAAATGATAGAAAATAAATGGTCTTTTTTTCTTACAACTGTTATTCTCACCGTCATTTCATCCGAAAACATTTTGTGGACTGCAATTCATTAAATATTAATGACTTTAAATTGTCGCCGGCCTGACCTGACCTTGAGATGTAAATAGTTGCACCATATAAGGATAAACACAAGAATGTTTTAAAAGCTGTACCGCGTGATCAGTGTAATTGGAGAAGATTAGTTTCATAAGTTTAGAATTTAGTTATGAAAGTAGGACATCAGGGCGGGAACAAAATTCCCGTATTCGTCTTCTATTACAGCTACGGCGTTACTTTTTCTCATCTTATAAACCCATCCTTGATTTTATGTTGTACTAAACTAAATCAGAGTTTTTACAAGCAGAGAAAAATGAGACTAGTTTATACCGCAGATGACAAATTAATTGTTCTTTAAAATACAGTTGTCCTTTAACTTTTTATCACACAATGCAAAACTTTAACGACCCTGCAAAATATGCATTTTAAATCTATAATGGGAAAAAGGGAATTTGCTGGTAATAAGAATTTTCTCTTTTTCCACAATATTTTCTACTTTTGCAAAGACAACTCCCGTCATTTGAACTACAATTAAGTTGTCCTGCTTTCAATTTGGATGCGTCTTACATTTTTATACATGGTAGGGCTTTAAGTTTCCTTTTGGCGTTGTAGGTATGATATTAGACGCCGTTTTGAACTTTATTTCATTTAAATGATGTTTGTCAGAGCACCTATCCATGTGTTCTCAGACTTTTACCAGTGCTTCACAAAAATTATTTTTCCAGGCCTCTGGCTTCTTTCCAACATAACCATCGTCGGAACAACGATTATCGATGAGAAGCGAATAAGTCTTGACGCAAAGGCTATGTTCAATCCTTGAGAAGAAAATGGCCAAGTTTGCGATTCGAACCATTAAATCCCTGGTTCCAAGCGTTACACGTTACCGACTGAACCAACGGGATCGGCAAACGATTGCAGAGTAGAAAGATAGTAGGTCGATGTTTTCAAAAGCCTGCCTACGAAAGGTCGTTATAACACAAGATTGATTGGTGAATAGTTTAATAAAAGAAACGTTACAATCGTGGATGATAAAATTGTACCTCAATGCATTTAAGTCATACCGTGTAAAAGTATAGAAATAATGCTGAAGACGCTAATCGATTATTGTACGATCGGTCAAAGTGTTAGTCAATGGTAGAAAAATGAATTTAAAACTAGATTGAAAGAAAACAAGAGATAGAGCGACTTGGCAACTTTTTACCCAGTATTACAATTCATTTCTTTACCAGTGAATAACACTTGGACCGGCTGTAAAACAACAGATTGTCATCGTCGCAATAATTTCAATTCTTTTATATGGTATATAGTTAACATTTGAACACATGCACTGGCTACTCTTGCCTGCTTCTAGGCCTTTCAAGTATCGACCCGGCAAGAATGGCACTCGTATACTTGGTAAGCAGCCTTCCTAAATATGTCACATTGATTGTTTAACGCGTTACAATCTCTTTATCCCTTTACTGTCTTCACGAACTCTAGGATAAAGGCTTCTGAAAACATTGTGGTAGCTCGTTACAATCTCTTTATCCGTTTACTGCTCTCCAGGATGAAGGCTTCCTTAAAAAAAAACATTGTTGCAGAAAGTGGGAAAATAAGGCATATAGTAAGCAGCATTTTCTCTTTCTCCAGCAACTGTTTTCATTTTTTTTTTTTTAATTAATGAAGTGAGCCACATATTATGTCTTCAAATTCCTTTTAAATGGAACAGTCTAAAATAGTGTCGTCTTGTAGAAAGATATTTAAAGAAACCTGACTCTCAGAGTTATGTAGAAAACGACACATGTATTACCATCGGAGTCTTCATGTTATCTACTGGCTCAGCCATTCAGGGATATCGATTTTCGATGTAATTGACCATTAACATTATAGATGGAGACAGGAATTTCTAAGGAAGATACAGATCAAGATCAGACTCTACAAAATGCAAAGTCTGGTTCTGCTTCTTTAGTCAAGCATCTGGGGTAAAAATCTGAAAAAAAAAAAAGACACATCAAGATCACATTTCACATAATGCATGTTTTGATCTTGGATCCTTACCGATCGCTTGTCGAGTGTAGCATCTAGGATAAAAATGTGTGAAAGACAACGATCTAACTCAGACTGCACAGAATATAAAGTCTGATCTGGGATCCATACTGTCCGCTAGTATATTCTCCAAGTCTCCAAGGTAAAAATATACTTGAGTGTCAGTAGATTGTATTTTGTTAGAAAGAGACCGAGTTAATTAACCCTCGTTCAAATATTTCATTTTTGAGTCACAAACATTGTTCTTTGTGTTTTGATAAATGTGCTTGATGGAATTGAGCTAACGTTGGTCGAAACTGTTTGACATTGGTAACTTTTCTGAATGTCAAACGACCGTACTATATATTTTTCAAGCCGGTATTTAAACCAAATTGATGTAAATTTTGCAATGGCTTCCCTGCATAAAACCTTGATTTTCAAAGCGCCGTTTAAATAGTTGGACAGTTTGTTAATGGAAGTTTCGTGTCAACAACTTTCCTTATAGAATTATCATATGCCGTTTACAATTATGAACTTACTCAAATTTCACCCTTTCCCAACACAAAGATTATATAGATTTTCGTAGCATTCGCAAACATCATTGATAAGTATCAGACAGCGCAAAAACAGGTAAAATATTTCTGTCTATTCACAACCAGCATAGATAAATATCAGACAGCGCAAAACAGATAAAACATTTCTGTTTATTCACAAACAGCATAGATAAATATCAGACAGCGCAAAACAGGTGAAACATTTCTGTTTATTCACAAACAGCATAGATAAGTATCAGACAGCGCAAAAACAGATAAAACATTTCTGTCTATTCACAACCAGCATAGATAAATATCAGACAGCGCAAAACAGGTGAAACATTTCTGTCTATTCGCAACCAGCATTGACGGATATCAGACAGTACAAAACAGGTAGATACATGTACATTTCTGTCTCTACATTGTTCGCTAATTCACTTTGAGCTGTTTTGTATGTAGCTGTCCATTTTGGGCAAAAAAAAAAACCATTTACCAGAAACCGAAACTGAACATTATAGATTTCATCACTAGTGACAAAATAGCAGCCAACCAAATTGCAGGTTCATTCATTTGAGAGAAGGGGATGATAATTATCCAATGACTATCCTCAACTCCCGGGAATGATTTTTTTCCGCTCATAGAAAAATTAAAATTGCTGACCTCCGGGTTTCAAGCTCTAGGCAGGTATTCACCAACCACTTTTAGTAAAATTCTGAATCTAATTCTCAATAAATTTCTAATTTTAAAAGCAACCAAATGGTTAAGCCGATCTGAAAATTAGTTACCGTCTAAATGTAAAAATTATAGTCAAGTCAGAATGGTTGATGAATACCTTGTAAGTTATCGACTTAGCTACCGACATCCTTTGCTTTATGGACAAATGAAGTGAATACTCTTACTGGTTGAAAACATTGTAAAAGAAGGCGCTTCTCATCACTGTTGCTCAATTTTCGCGTTCTTAATTATGTATTTTATACGACCACTCGCGATA